>CM059282.1:20521803-20566803 GCA_030347295.1 Setipinna tenuifilis
GTACACGTACATACAATCATAGTACATCAATAATGGAAAATCTGTTATTTTTTATTGTACTAGTGGAGTGATAACTTACTCACACGTGAACACACACACACACACTGCACTTAACAATATTCAGTGCATATACTGTAAACCTACATGCAGTTACACATTCTAATATATTAATATATATAACAAAGAATCACTTATTTTCAATTCCACTTAGGTCTGTTAAGTTGATAACCGACTCATTAGTTTTAGACAAACACTCATTATGTCTCTTTGAAAAGCACTACCTACATGTTCGAGTGTACAATTATATGGTGACTGCAGTCAAGGGCATCGTCTCTTACTCATGCTGCCTGTTAATGAACCTCTGGTTTACACAATAGGACTTAATCTGCAGTCCCTATGCTATCAATTCCATCACTGCGGATTAATGGTATCATTGTATTATAATATAGCAGGGACTGCAGATTTGGTTTTCCTTTAGGAGGACAGAGAGAGAGTCAGAGAGAGAGAGAGAGAGAGAAAGCGAAAGGAAAGAAAGAGAGAGAAAGAGTGGGAAAGAGAGAGAGAGAAAGAGAGAGAGGGAAAGAGAGAGAGAGAAAGAGACAAAGAGGCACAGAGAGAGAGAGACAGAAAGAGAAAGAGAGAGAGAGTAAGCGAGAGAGAGGGAGAGCCGACAGGCTCACAGTTATCAGGCTCACATGTGTCTAAAGATCTGAGGGCTGGATAGAGCATACACATACACACTGAGTCACAGTTCAATTTTGCCGTTTTGCTTTGATCGATATGTAATTTCAGATAAGCACTACTGTCAGCAGCTTATGTTTTGTGTGGCGGCTTTTTGTAGATTTCTCTACCTCCTCATTTCTCCCATTGGCTTTTATTTTCCGACAGTGGAGTCTGCATGGAGGTCGCTCACTGTACTTTCTCTATATAGTGATTTTCTCACACAGAGACACACACACACAGTCTCTGGGCTGCTAAAAGACATATTTTGTGAGTGTGTAGACATGGTGTACTGTATGGCATGTGCGTGTTGGGGTGTAGCTCAGAGATCCATAGTACTTCACAAAAATAGGCCCCTTACCATGGAAGGCTGCTCAAAAGATCACATTACACGTTACATGTACTTTACATCCAAAGTGATGTACAGTGAACTAACTACAGGGATAGTCCCGTTTGAGAAACTTGAGGCTGAGTACATTGTTCAGGACCACAGTGGTGGTAGACCTCTGGGCCGAACTTGTAACCATCTGATATTCTATTAGATAGGTCTGATCATTGATTACCAGTTCACTGCATGTCCTACCATATCCAGTATGTCTATGCATGTGACAATAAATCATCCTTGTATCCTTGTATCCTTGTATCCTTGTATCACTGACCATCAGGAAACCACCACCCTGGCAAATGACATTTACTGTAACTGATGTACAGTATGGACTGATATACAATTAATTTAACCACATGAAATTTGTGCTATTTTCTGAATTTGCAACACAGTGGGGGATCCAGAACAAAAGCTTACATTCCTTTACAGACATCTTAGCAAGCACACTGGAAATCATAGCTACGGCACATAGATAGAATATTATAGTTGCAGAGCCATATGTGAACAAGATAAATCAGGAAAAGAAAAAGATGTAGCCACATATTAGCTCACATACTGGAAATGTCAACTGAATTTTTCAAATTCTCCTCAGGCAAAATCAGATAGTGAGTATTCATCACCCATAAGCCCCAGGTGCTTGCTGGAAATAATGTTCATGAGCTCCAGATCCTATAATATAGCTTAAAAATATCTCCTCATTCATTGAGCCTCCCACAATTGAAAACCGTTCAGTTAAAGCTCATTCAGTTATCTTTCCAATAACATTATGGTTTATGACAACACAAGCAAAGGTATGACCACCATGGCCATTTATATATATACTACTTTAGTTTACTGTACATATTTTTTAGTGACACCTAAATCTGAATAGTACTTTAGATATAGCCTGTATTAGCTTCCAGCGGCCATCTTTGGCATCATCTAGAAAATGACACCTATGGCAGGATCAGATTTTCCTAGATTTGTAGTATGATTTAAAGTACATTGAAAGGTAGGTATCATAATCCATAAAAAAAACCCTTTGTATCAGTTTCTTGGGGTTGGGTGCTTTTTTTCACCCCTCTATATGGTCTTGCCCCTGTAAAATTCTCTCTAAACAATGGCTAGCTATCCCTCAAGGTCGTTCACTTTGAATCCATATTTGCTTCAAGTCTTTGCTTTATTGGTTAACCTTAAGTGTAGCAGCTGTCAGATAAACTGAATCGAGATGTCATACTGATTGATGCATTTGAATTTCAAGGCAAACATCAGGTTAGCATCAGAGTTCCGAAATGAACCCAGCCTGTCCTGAATTACCTCAAATGCCCAGTCACCAAGGCCAGCACCTCAGCTGAAACTTATTTTATTTTTATAGAGCACCAGTATTATGGTTTTGATTTTTTTTTTTTTTGCTTTTTAATATTTTAGCATAGTTTGAGTTAGTTATATAAGTGTATTAACTTTTGTTTGACAGACTGACTACAGTAGATTTTTTTGTTGTTTGTTTGCTTTTTTAGTGTACTTTTCCCACTATTAGGAGGACATATTAAATATTAAACACTGATTTTATTATTTCAAGGTCCTTTTTGGGAGACCTGCATTTCCAAAGAAGCCTTTGGCTGTGTATATATGTCTTAGCTGTCCTGGCTGTTGCACCAAGTTCATAGAGAGTTTGGCCTGGCAAACCTCCCATAGACAGAAAGTTCTCAGAGGCGGGATCAACGAGTGTCTTTCAAATGCCTCTGTGTACTACTGGACAGAGCTACAACCAATGAAATCACTGCATCCGATGACGAATGCGTAACGTTTGTTTTTAATTGGTGCTCGATTTTTGAAATTAACAGCCGAGGATAGGCAGGTTGGCCAGACTATGTATGTATGTGTTCACATGTGCATGAATGTGTGTGTGTGTGTGTGTGTATGTGTGTATGTGCATGTGTGCGTGCACTTGTGTATGCGTTGGGCCCCAGACAGAATGAGATCCTCCACCCTCGTCCCCCTGTCCCCTCCACCTCGTTCCTCAGTACTCAGGCACATCACATTTGCATTCCTCCTCTCTGTCACCCTCTCTTTCTCTCTCTCTCTCTCTCTTCTCTCTTTCTCTGTCTCTCCCTACAGCAGCGCCTCAGCACTGCATTAACACTGTCAGCTGGCTACGGCACCACCATCACTGTCTGTTTGTATCCATCAACATCCCCACAACCACACCCCCACCTGCACCCCACGAGGGGGAACTAGGGGGAGGGTAGAGGGGGAAACACTGCTGTGTCTTCACATCTACATGAGGACGGGATGAGGATGGAGGAAGTCAGGGGAGAAATTAAACAGAGGTGGCTTTTGATGGGGGCTGGGTGGAGGGCAGAGAAGTATTTCGGGGTGAGGGTGGTGGGGGGGTGGAGGCGGTGGGATAGGGTGGTAATATAAAGGATAAAGGTCGTGGGAGGAGGAGTATCATGCTCTGAATTCCACTGCGGTGTCAGTGCAAATGAGGCAGAAAATTCCAGGTTACCATGGCCGTGATGTTGGTGCTGGAACATTAGTCTGTGATGGACTCCTGATGATAGAAGGCAGTGACTGGATACTTTCGTGTGATGACTCATAATGTGACACACTCGCTCTCTCTTTGTTCTCAAGAAGAGGCAGAGTCAGGCACTAAGCCCAAATGTGATTCAGTGTTGTGTTTTTGTTAAGCACTGTCCATTCGGAGCAATGACAGAAATAGATGTAATGCGTTCAGTGCCTACAGAAGGCTGTTCATCACACTGAGCCAAAGCTGTTTTTTTTTGTCTCTCACACACAGAAAGAAAGAAAGAAAGTAACAAACAAACAAGCCAATATTTTTTTCTTCAGAAGTTCAGTTCATGACAAACCTATAATAATCCTTGTATCCATGCACAAGTTTGAATAATTTTCTTAAAGGCTTTAAACGGGAGCTTGCTAAATTTGTCAGCTCTCCAAAAAAGAAGCATTGGCTTGAGCTGGGCCACCACTACATTGAGGACAAGCATGTAATTCCCTGTGTGGCACAGCAACAACCCATCACACCTGACAGACTTCACTCATGTGGTGTGCTCACTGTCACTAAGGACAGCTTTAGGGACTTAAGGGACTTTATGTATTTATTTATTTTATTTAAGAAAAATCTGTTTAATAAGTCTGAGGCAAGCGTAATGGACAAAATCAAACAGCATACATCAAGATAATGTTGTTACTATATTGGACAGGCCACCTGAGCCATATGTTTGTCTGCTTGTTTTTCTTAGAATTTGTTGTCTTTTATGGCAGTTGCTATAGTAGAACTGACACAAACACTTGACGTTTGACGTTTGACTGGTTCAGCATCCTGATTCCAGTTGTTTTGCAACAGCTAAAAAACTATAAAAATACTTTCTTACAGATGAAATGATGACAGCTTCAGTACTTGTTGTACATTCCAAATCAGTGATGCAAGCACAGTAACATGTCTATGTTCAAAAGCATTTTTATCAGAAACACCATCAGACATACATTTTTCAGAGAAAAAGAAATAATGAAGAAAAGAAAACGAAAAATACTTGGAATGTACCTGTTAAAGAAAGGGCCCCTTGACAGCAGAAAGGTCTAAACTCCATTTGAACAATGGACATTTCACTTTCCATTTGTCAGCTGAGGGGTACTGGAGGAAGGGTGTGTGTGTGTGTGTGTGTGTTTGTGTGTGTGTGTGTGTGTGTGTGTGTGTGTGTGTATGTGTGTGTGTGTGTGTGTGAGAGAGAGAGAGAGAGAGAGAGAGAGAGAGAGAGAGAGAGAGAGAGAATGACATAGAGAGATTTAGCCTGGGGAACAAGAAAAGCTTGGCTGAGTGTCCTTTTAATATTTCCTCATCTCTTGCCCCTTTCTCTCTCTCTTTCTCTTTCTCTCTCTGGTTGTGTATGTTGGAAGGGGGGGGCACAGCAAAGGCACCCCCAGGGTCTTTCCCAAACCAGAGAGTCCAATCCCTCATTGTGAACTCTGACAGAATTAAAAACAATGTTTAAAGTTAGTTGATGTTAAATGTTTGCTGCTCGAGAACCAGTGGCAAACCTGCAACACCATTTTTCTCCCTTTACTTATTGAGGGAATAGAAGAAGAAGAAGAAGAAGAAGAACAAGAAGAAGAACAAGAACAAGAACAAGAACAAGAAGAACAAGAACAAACATGATGTTTCTGTTTGATTGAAGCTTGCTGACCCTCTCCCAATGGTCGTACATCAAGAGCCTTGTGTAACATATGGCCTTTTTAATATCAGTTCTCCATCAGGCCGTGAGAGACCGTAAACAGACATCTGGAAAGTTAACTTCTAAACAACGGACACAGCCTTTTAAGATGCCGTAAATAGTGTGTCCACATCAATTACTCAACGTAAACGATTGATTCGGGGCCAATGGCGCAGAATAATTACAGTGCAATAAGAAGCACTTCACATCCCAGAAAAAAAGGCGAAAATATGAGAAGGAAGGATAGATGTGTGTGTGTGTGTGGTTGTGTGTGTGTGTGTGTGTGTGTGTGGAGCAGGAGAATGGCTGTATGATCTGAGAAACTGCCTTCATTTTCTTTCCTCTCAACAAACATATAATTACCACAGGTTAACTATGATAGTACTTTCAGCTACCAAGAGCTGTCAGATGGAATATAAGAAAAAAAGGGAAAGACAACAAGTGGTACAAAGTACAGGCACCACAGGGGGAGATATACATTTGTTTTCCTGTGTCAGATGGCCACAGTAAACCCCATTACTGTAATTTAATACACTTCCTACAAACACATATTTTTTACCCTTGTGAGGCCAGGGCAACAGACACACATGCACGCATACGCACATGCACACACATTCACACATACGCGCGCGCACACACACACACATGCATATATATATATTCAGTACACCTACACACTGAAACAAACAAACACCAGACACACACACACACACACACACACACACACACACACACACACAAACACACACAGGTATGTTTGGGGAAGAAACTTGTGAGTGTAATGAGGTTGCTGTGGATGGATGAGGAAAACACACACACAAACACACACACACACACACACACACACACATATACATATATATATACATATATATATATATATATTCAATACACCTACACACTTAAATAAACAAACACACACACACACACACAGACATGTTTAGAGAAGAAACTTGTGTGTGTGATGAGGTTGCTGTGGATGGATGGATGAGGAAAAATGAGCAGCAGCTAGAAACCAACAGGGCTGGCAGAGAAGATGACAAATAAAGGCACAGGAGCATCATCGCTCTGATGGCAGGGACCGCAGGGCACTAGAGAGAGAGAGGGGAAGAGAGAGAGAAAGAGAGACAGGGAGAGAGAGACAGAGAGAGTGGGAGAGAGAGGGAGGGAGAGAGAGACAGACAGAGAGGGAGAGGGAGAGAAAGAGAGACAGAGAGAGAGAGAGTGAGGAAGAGAGAGAGACAGAGAGAGAGGGAGAGGGACAGAAAGAGAGAGACAGAGAGAGAGGGAGAGGGACAGAAAGAGAGAGACAGAGAGAGTAAGATGCAGAGGCAGGCACAGATGGAGAAGAAAGGAAAGGAAAGGAAAGGAAAGGAAAGGAAAGGAAAGGAGAGGAGAGGTGGACGGACAGGAAGATGGGCTTTTTGTCATTACCCACATTAGTGGGTAATGTGTGTAATCAGATACAAGAGGGGGCCTTTATTTACGCAACATTACCTGTGTGACAAGACAAGAGCCTTAAGGATGGCCACACAATGTACTTTGTGTGGGGAGAGTATGGAGAGTGTGATAGAGAGAGAGAGAGAGAGAGAAATAGAAAGAGGGAGGCAGGGAGGAAAGGGACAGAGAGAGAAAGAGTGAAATGAACACCATCCAGAATGAAAGGAGGAATATGGCGCTTATCTGGTCCCGCACATGCAGGCACAGTCGCTCTGACCTGCCAAATGGCCACTTGACGGATGGAAGGTGCGAAGTTTAGATACACTTCCCGCCTGCAGTGTAATTCTCAAGTTGGCTCTACGTGTAATGTGATTCTGGTTCCTTTGAGCCCTCCACCATGACTGTGTACGTTTAAACCCGCCATCGCCATCGGCTCAGACCCAACGCAATCTATCTTTCCAGAAGTTGCGTAACCGTGGCCACGGCCTCGGCAGCATCCCCTAACCCGAATCCCATCCCATCTCAGCAGGAGGGGGGGCACGCGTGGAACTGGAACTGTAAGGCTCCTCTGCAGCCAAGGAGATATGTGTGGCAATTACGTGCTTCTCTCAATTTGGGTCCATAGGCGTTACAGGCTACTTAACCCTCCTAAACCGTTTTTAACTATCGAGGAGCTACATGTCCCCTATATATGCACCTATGCTGTAAAAACGTTGGTGTGTGATTCGGTGATTATACCGAAGCCAAATCACACATGTGCAGGCAGAGGTCGTTAAGCTGGTCAGGGTTAATGATTTGCCTCTCCGTGAAGGCTTGACTGTCTGAATAGGCCTCTTCCAAGACTTTATGGACCAGTGGATGGATAGGTTCAGCCTTGAAATGAACATCAGAATTCCCTTTGGAGGGACAATGTCCATCTCTCTCTGAGAAGAGAAGGTGACCTTAGTCCACGCGTTTATTTAATACAGAGCAGTTAAAGGGTATGATATGATACAATACATGTGTTTGAAGCTCAAGCAGTTAGTCAACATTGTTTACTTAAGACAAATCATAATGTGTTTTCCAGAATATTCTCCACAAGTCTGGATGGTAATAACAGATGCATATTTCTTACATGATTGTAATAACATGTACATTTCCATGAAAACACATTTTCAAAACTTTTCAGAATCTCTTTCGAAGCAAAACCAAACTACTTGATACTTCCAAGTAAATAGCATGGGTCACTGCTTTAACACGGTGTTGTTTTACAAGCGAAGCATCTTTTGGGGGGCATGGGTAGGTCAGCTTGTTTACTTTCAAAAAGAGAACAATTTGGAGCAATCTGCCAATTTTCATGTCCTTCAAAGCTGCATCTGGGCTGTACTAAGTGGCGAAAAAAAAAAAAAAAACTTGCTTTTACGTGTGCTTTTATATCTATTCACCGAATCAGTTCAGTCAGTTACTTTCATTTTTTTCCTTTGAAAAACACAGCAAAGTTGAGAGAAGTTGAGAGGTGACACAAGTCAGACTTGTGAAAGATTCAATACAGTATGAAAGCACAAGGCGTGTTCCATCACCCTATACTGCCAGCACAACCTTTTGTCATGCTTGGTAGCAGACAGACTGTAGAAAGAGTGTGTGTGTGTGTGTGTGTGTGTGTGTGTGTGTGTGTGTGTGTGTGTGTGTGCGTGTGTGTGTGTGTGAGAGAGAGAGAGAGAGAGAGAGACAGAGGGAGAGAGAGAGAGAGAGGGAGTTATAGAGAGAGAGAGAGAGATGGGGCAAAGCTTGATTGGTTGTCCTTTTAGTGTTTCCTAATTTCCTGCCTCTCTCTCTCTCTCTCTCTCTCTCTCTCACACACACACACTCTCTCTCTCACTCTAGGTGGTAACAGTCCTATTCACTGTCACCAGACTAGAGTTCATGGTGCCAATGCTGGGCTGCTGGCCTGTTCTGGTTGAGCATGCAGAGGGGGCTTGGTTGGTTGGGTGCCAGGCCTCCAGTGGACTCCACAGTGCCGCCACCCAACTGCCAGTTTAGGGATGGCGGGAGTCTTGGGCAGAGGAGCCATGGCCGCGCTTTTACTGTTTTGATTGGCAAGGCAACGGGCAGGCGACCAGAGGATGCCATCTGCCCGTGTCATGGCACACACAGAAATGCAATGAAGCCATTTGAGCCTTGAGTGTGTGTGTGTGTGTGTGTGTGTGTGTGTGTGTGTGTGTGTGTGTGTGTGTGTGTGTGTGTGTGAGAGAGAGAGAGAGAGAGAGAGAGAGAGAGTGTGTGTGTGTGTGTGTGTGTGTGTGTGTGTGTGTGTGTGTGTGTAAGGATTAGCGCAAATCCTTTTTGTGGGTGGTTTCTAGGCTAGGAAATGGACACAGATACATGAAAAGATGAATTTCCTAAATTTCATGGATTGACTTTAAGTCCAGTTATTATGAACCAGTTGGAATTTAAATGATAGGATTTTAGGACGTGTTGGGCAAGCAAGATAAATCCTAGAATAAATCCACAAATGGACATTCTCAAGTATGTTTTCAATTAGTGTGAAGCTAAAATATTAAATCCGTGTCTGTAAACTATACATGTGAAAATAGACAAAACAAAATGTCACAGATATGTAAAGATTATTCCTCAAACAGTTTGCATGCACCACCATTTTTTCTTTGGTATGGATATTATAATATCCTTTCACTTGTATGGGAACGCAAAATAATAATAGACAGCGTCCACACCCATTAATTAGTTGCAACAGACTCAGAGTTTGTAAAGTTGAACTGAAGTCTGTCTGTGGTTGATGGTCACAAATATACAGATAACACTGTTGCCGTTATCCTGGTATACGTGTATAAATATTTTGCTCAGCAAGTGCACACACTGTTCCTAGTCCAGCATAATAATTGTGACTTTGCTACAAATATTAGCATAAAAGGGAAGGTGCAAGGTAATGTTGTTCCAATACTATGTTTTCTGGCTTACCAGGGATGAGTTGGTAAGTTATGTATGAAATAACATAAGTGAGATCATGATGTTTCTATGGTAACGGTCAGACCATAAACATTGGATGTGTCACTGCTTGTCAAGGTTATCATCACTATATATATGTATGTGTGTGTTCGTGTGTGCATGTGTGTGTGTTGTGTGTGTGTGTGTGTGTGTGTGTGTGTGTGTGTGTGTGTGTGTGTGTGTGTGTAATGTGGTTTGAGCAGCAGGGTGAGAACAAGCAGAACTAACAAGTTTTGGATACAATTTGTAGTTTTGATAGAGCTCATTTGCAGGCCCATTACGGCTGCTGTTGTGGCTGCTGTGGCACTGCGGCTGTGTTCAATCCCCGCCTGCAAGGCGAGAGCAAACACACACACACACAGCGGCCTCACACACTCCATGTTTTCATGTTTCTGTATGAAATGAAATGGTTTTCAGAGTGTTGAGTATTTCCATAGACCCTCACAGAACTCACAACACTCCGCTTCCAGAACATTTCATGCTGGCACTCAAAAGCAGGAAAGAATGGAGACATATGAAAGCAAGCAGACGCTTGTTTTTGTACAGAAAGATGTCACTCAAGAGCACTGAGGAGGGGATGTCGTCAGTGTTACCATTCATGTGCTGTTTTTTTTTTTGGGATGGGAGGCCTCTTAGGAGGGCATTAATTTGCATGCTTCACCTAAACAGAGCCAGCGTCTCAAGAGATCTGTTTATCTCCAGGCCCTTCACTGCATTTACCATGACACCATGTCAACTGTGAAAAGAACATCTTTAGCTAAATTAAACCAATTATGTGAAAGATCTTTGTAAAAGACTTCTCATTTTAAAAAAAAAACATCTTTACAAACAGATTTTCAAGTTTGTAGGTAAACTGTGTAATACTGACATTGGTAGTACAGCTACATACTATATGGTGCTAACGGTAAATGTTGCCTATATCTCATAGGCAAAGCTTGACACTGATATTAACAGTAACACAAGGCTACCAATTACATGCTGCATGTTTTACTTACAGCCAAATCAAGCAGTCCTATTTATTGTAACTTAATCACAGTAATGTGGATGCATTAGGCTTCACATGGCTGTTTTAAGTGCTTTGATTTGTCATCATGTTGAGAAACCAGGTTGACATTCCAAGAAATAGACTGTTCATTGTGAATTGATCCACGTTGAAGAACAATCACTGCAACGTCCATTACTGCAGAAATATCAGACATCATCTGGAAAAAAAGGAAACAGCTAATGTTCTCCCTGTCAAACACTCAGGCACTTTCAGATGTTTTTTTTTTTTTTTTTTTTGATTTTATGGACTTCTACTGTACACGTATCCATAGCTTGCAAATGGACTGAACAATCTGCTTGGCAGTATGCTGGGGGAAATCAAATTACGCCACCAGATCAATAGGGCCTCGGCACAGGAGCGGCGGGAAAGGAAAGGAAAGGAGGACTGCCTGAGGAGAGGAGAAGTCAGATTTCTCCAGCTCCCGCCTGAGCTTCACTTTGAACTCTTGTATTGAAGTTTGCATTGCACTGACAGCACCGAGACGGCAAAGTTTGAGTCCATCAAAAAAAGAAGAATGTTAAAAAAAAGAAAGAAAGAGAGAGGGAGAAAGAAAAAAAAGCAATGTGACACCCTGTATCACCGCCGAATCTGTCTTCATCTTTCGCCGCCTGTTGTGTTGAAAGGCAGCAGGTGAGTCCTCGCTTCAGGTAAGTCTATATGTATCCCTCACGCACAATAAAATAATAATAGGGGCGGATGGAGTTGCCCTGACAACACACAGTCACTCCCGTTTTCTCCTCACTGTTCTGTTTGCTGTTTGTACTGTGTGGAAGTGCTGTGCCTGTGCTTCTAAATCTGTGAAATTCCCCATCCTAATCATTTATAAATTAATATTTTTATAAGGATACTGTCAAACTGAGTTACTGCTGAATGAGAAAAGAGCCATCAATCTCACTTTCCCTCTGCCTCCCTCTCTCTCTCTCTCTCTCTTTCTTTTACTTATACAGTATCTTCCTTTCTGTTCACTCTCCTCACTGCTCTTTCTGTATCCTACCCTTCTCTCATCCCCCCTCTCGCTTTCTTTCTTCTCTCTCTCTTTCTTTTACTTATACAGTATCTTCCTTTCTGTTAACTCTTCTGCTCTTTCTGCATCTTACCCTTCTCTCATCCCCCATCTCACTCTCTTCTTTCTTTCTTCTCTCCTTCCCTCCTCTCCCTCTCTCTCTCTTTCTCTCCTCTTATCTATCTCACCCCCTCTATCTCTGCATAGCCAACCATTCTTATCTGTCAATGCGTATTCTCTCAGTAAATGTCAGGTGCCCAATGGCATTCCCCATATTCTGCTGCTTGGGGACTGTCGGCTGTTGGCACAATCAAATGTGGATGAAAGGCAAACAAGGTTATGTGTGTGCACACTGAAGCCTGGAGTTCCTAGCCTGCACCATGGCCCACTTACCATCAAACACACACTACTCAACACACATAAAGGGCTGACATCATGCTACGCTACACTAAGTCCGTACGACATTTGGCTGTGCATTCTGTCATGATCTGATCTGGAGAACAAACACACTCTGCGACTCTACATTCCTCACATTCAAGGGCCAAGGTGTCATCATCGTCATCCACTGGCCCTTTCTTGGTCAGTGTCAGTGTGCTTTTAAGTGGAGTGGGGAATCACTAGCCACTTTTAGCCACAATTATTCACACCATTTATCTTGAGTTCTCTGCAGCAGGGATGGATGACATTTTCCTCTGCAGCTAAATGTTGTAGGCAGGTCTGAGGTGAAAAGAAAGGTTATCAACAGTAAGTTCTAGACGGTAAGTAAGAAAGTAAATGTTTTTTCAAGCTAAAGGTTAGAAACTTAACTTCATTAGCACCTTTGGGAATGCTTTTTTTGTGATGAAAGAATGTGCCAATGGTCAAGCTCTTACAAAACTGCCTGTAACTTCCTGCAGTGAAACCTCACTTACACTGTGACTAAAAAACAAGATGTCAGGAGCGGTAGGGCAGGGATGGATGACACTGAACATGCTTAGAGATCCATGACACAGACATTCCCAAAAGTTTGCAACACACTGATTACTACACTGTAAACCCGGATTGTCAATACAACTCAAAACTTTTGATGTAACTGATTACGTCAATAGTTTTGAGTACATTAACTATATATTTTAATTAAAGTTAATTTAAAAGTTTAAGTACAAAATTCATGTACTTAAAATTTTAAATTAACTTTAATTAAAATATATAGTTAATGTACTCAAAACTATTGACGTAATCAGTTACATCAAAAGTTTTGAGTTGTATTAACTTATCCGGGTTTACAGTGTATGCAAGGACTCTAACAACTAGTTAACAAGCATTTACAATAATGTTCCCTAGCCTCCTGTGCTCATTCTGTAGGCAACACAAACTGCTGCCTCAGTGCGGGTTTATCATTCTGGTTTAGGGTGGCCATGACAAAGGCTCCTCATTCATGTGACAGAGCCCGTGTTCAACAAGGAGTCTTGGGCTGCTGCAGGAAACAGCACGCAGCAGTAGGCACACTGTAATAGACTTTTTAGCATTACAATACACAGTGCTTACATGGCGGCCATGTCCATTCTGTTGTCATGAAACCGCAAGCTCAGTCTTTTTTTTTTTTTTTTTTGCAGTTGCCTTTGTGTTTTTTTGTCCTCACCACCCTGCATGGCACAGCCTGACCAATTCTAAATATAATTTTTTTTGTGTGTACACCATATCTCACTTTTTCTTTCCATTTGTTTTTTCTCTCCATTCTCTCTCTCTCATGGTCTTTTCCTTACTCTCTTTTTCACTCTCCCATATATTCTCTTTTTTTTCTCACGGCTCCTCTTTGTCCACCGCCCCCACCACCACCACCACCAACACCCACCATTTGTCTGTCTTTCTCTTTTTCTCTATGTCTCACATGCAAACTCTCTCACACACACACACACACACACACACACACACACACACACACACACACACACACACACACACACACACACACCATTTCCTCCAGGCAAAAAGCACAGAGAGAGAACTGAAGCAGAAGGCCTGGGGCCTGTTTGAATTCAGAGAGAGAGCAAGGAGCAGGGCTGACTCACTCTGCCAGCAGTTCCTGACCAGACCCTGCAGTTCCTCACATCTCACACACAAAACAACATGTCTTCAAGACCTGCCAAGGTGAGCCATTATGCTGCTCAGCCAAAGTACAACGGACTTGCGGCCAACAAAAGTGTTTCATCACCAGCTGGGGTAAGCATTAGCAACCGACCTGACTGGCTTAAATAGCATGGGGCAATGTGCTCACCAACATCAATGCTGGTTCTCTTTTCTGTAAAAGTGTGTTCTAATACAGCTGCGCTCAGGGTCAAAGCAGCAGCGATTTTTATTATGTGGTTGTTTGTATTGCCTATACACTGACCGTGTTGCATAGTAATGACTTCACAAGCTCTAACAGAATGGTTATAGCTATGGTAAGCCTGATCGGTGCTAGAAGTCAGGCTCCTAATGTGCAACCTCCCATTGCACAATATGCAATATCTAACAAACACATTACAACTTGTCTTGGTCACAAACACAGACAGACAGACAGCTAGACAGATAGACAGACACACATTTTGGTGTACACCATATCTCACTTTTTCTTTCACACACACACACACACACACACACACACACACACACACACACACACACACACACACACACACACACATACGCACACACACAAAGACACAAACACAGCAGTAGGTATAGGAAGTATGGAGCAGTCCTTACAACTCAGCTGAATGCCTTACTTCTATTATCCATTCTTGAGTCATTATCTCGTAAGATACTCTAATTATCTATAATCATACAGATAGCAATTGTCATATTTTCATATTTAGATTATAATTTTAGATATGCCTACCTCTCTCTCATATATATATATATATATATATATATATATATATATCCTTATTATGGGTTATTTATTCTTTTTAAACAAGATTTGTCATACTAGTACATTTCTGTTAGGATGATACAGTAGGTAAAAGCGATAAGTGGAGATAACTGAAGAGTTGCATTATAGGACTCCCATGTAGTTCTATTTATTTATTGCAGACTTTCTTGTTGTTTAAGTTTTTTGTTTTTTAATTACATACTGTGAGGCACACCTGGCAAAAGACCGCAAAAGACATCCACCTATGGTTCCAACAAATCCTGCTATCGCTTATACCATTTCCCTTTTCATCCAAATTGCTTGCAACTAAAGCTTAAATTAAATCTAGTGGGCATCGGTTTTATCATTTATCATCATTTGATACGCCAGAAAAAAAGTTGGTGCCTGGCTGAAGGCCATTGCGCAAACAGGAAGAGAGGGTCAACTGGCAAACTGGCAAAATCCCAATAAGATCACAGTGTGCTTAGAGGGTGGTGTAGTGAGTCTAGCCATACAGTCACAAGGACAAAAGAAAATCTGTGCCCAGCTGTGTGTGTTATGCTGTGTGTCTTACGCCTGCAAAATTGTTAATTTTACAAATGAATTCACAGTTATATCTTCAGGCTGCAGGCAAAACGAGCACCAAATTCATTAAAAAAATATCTTGGAATATCTTAAACCAAATTATAAAGTAATAAAATATCTAAAGGATACTTGGAAATCTATAAAAGTTTCCCAGCTACCATTTACAACCATTTACAAGGTAGAGTTAGCGTATTAAAATGGATTAAGGAGATATTTAGGCAATTTGTTTCCCAAACTAAGGGCCCCTTTTATACACATTAAGGAATGTTAGGAGATATCAAGGCTGAATTCAAATCAGCACAGGCATATTTAAAGGCTTTCTAGGGACTTTGGGTTAACAGAAAAATTCAATTTGGGCGTTTTTTTTTTTTTTTTCTGAGAGCCACATGGTACCATGAGGCATATTGTAATTTAGCATACAGTATGTAAATCCTATCAGTCAAAGTTATGGCCACTGGAGAGGGAAGGAAGGAACTATAGTAACAGGGAGCGTTTTACCCTTGGAGTAGAAGCCTCAGCTGCATACAGAGAGGAAGGCAATCCCTTTCTCCTCACTACTCCTGGTAACAGTTTATTTTATAGATCCTTTCACAGTGTATCTCAATGTAACAGCACTGTAATTACACTGTACATGCATTACATGTACATTTGTACATTTTGTACATTTGGCAGATGCTTTTTATCCAAAGCGACTTACAATAGGAGGACATAAGCTGACAGAGGTGTAAAGGAACACAGAGTATAAGCAGACTACCTTTATACATACATGTGCATGTGCCTGAATAAGTTTCCCGGAGCAGGGACACACATATTTTCCATATGGGGACAGAGTAAGAGAGGTTTGGTTTAGTGATTGTTAGTTTTGTTAGTTTTGCCTACCACTAACCCTAATTCTAACCTTTACCCTAACCCTATGCTACAGTGTATGTACATAATGGTACATAGTATTACAAACTTTGTCACACTGTACTTCATGATGTAGAAACGCTGTTACAGGGGCCGTAAAATAAAGTGTAACCAAACTCCTTTATAAATATAAACATGTAAACCTGTCAGTACAAATCATCAATAGTTCAATGAGTTAATGTGCAAGGATATTATCATAGACTCCATGACATATTTCTATTATTAACAATGCTCTCATACTATAATCTGCCATAATGTCCTATGATAAATTATGACAATGGCATAAAATATCAAACAAACTATCCAGGCAGTAATAGATCAATATCATCATATAAGCATCATCTGCTATACCATACATAGTATATTATATTTATATGATATGTGTCTTTTAGTGTTGAATGGGGAGTCTCCTTCGTCCAGTGATATAAAGAAGGAGGTTAATGCAGTGCTACAGAATGACATGTTTTAGCAATAACTCTGCTTTGCCAATACCTCACAGGCACCACACAAACACACACACACACACACACACACACACACACACACACACACACACCACACACACAGAAGGGGGTGGAGAGAGAGTGAGAGAGTGTGTGTGTGTGAGAGAGAGAGAGAGAGAGAGAGAGAGAGAGAGAGAGAGAGAGAAACAAAGAGAGAGAGATACATAAAAGTGACAAAAATTGAATTATCATCTTATGTTAACCCAGAGTGCATGCTGGACTGACCCCAGAGGTCTTCTTGGTCTGTCTTGGTCTGGCTTTCAATCCTGGCGAGTGGAGGGTGACACCAATGATATGTTAAGCATGTTATATTGAGGCCATGACTGTGACCAGAATACTTATGGCATGCTTTTCAGGGCCTCCTTCTTTCTGGTTTTCTCTCTCTCCCTTTCTCTCACACACAAGTGCATGCACGCACACCCACACACAGTCACACACATACACACATGCTTGCATGCATGCACGCACACCCACACACAGTCACACACACATGCACCAAACACACATTTGCACACACACAGACACACACACACACACACCTATACATACACTGACACACAGACATACTTTTTTTAACTATACAGGATTATGGTAGAAACTGCAGAAGATGAGGATTTAGATTTAATCCTGTGCACCCAGGGGCCAGTGCGTTTCTCGGGATTATCCTAACCTTCAGTGACCTGAGGGAGGGATTAAGGGAGGGGGAGTTGGGTAAGGTCACAGGAGGGAGGGTGTGTGTGTGTGTGTGTGTCCGTGATTCCGTGTGTGTGTGTGTGTGTGTGTGTGTGTGTGTGTGTGTGTGCGTGTCAGGTAGGCCGTGGTGGGTGTGCTATCAGGCCTGGGGTCAACAGTACTTGCGTGAGGGGCTTTCTCACCCCCACAGGGAGCCAATTAATCAAGTCATTAGCAGCGGGACAAAACGAGACGGCTCTTAGCAATGCTAATTGCTTAGCAATTTGTACTATTCTGTTTGGCAGGCACGATCCCACTGCTGTAAAAGGGTGAGGACAATGACTTGAAGAGGCAGATCCACAAGCTATTGATTGGCGGCATGGTTTTTATATGCAAAAGTAAAAAATAAAGTGTGATTTCTTGACGATTGATTAATGTAAATAAAACACACAATCCACATAATGGATGGAGAGCCTATCAGCAGAAGATTACACTCAATCTCAGAACCTTTCCTTCGTTGAATACTCGCTGATGGAGTTGTTGATTACGCCCCCCCTTAAAGTCTATACATCATTCCAATCACCGCCTGTTTTCTCACCGTAGCTCATGGACACAGGAATCAGGAGTTTTTCTTCATCTCCTCTTCTATTCAAGTTTTTTCGTAACCCATATTAAGTTAAAGAGTTCCAGAAACAGATTGATATTTTATGCGTTCTGAGTCAGGCTTGCACTGGCAAGAGGGCCCTGTCAGAGAGAAATGAAAAATGAAATAAAGAGATTCGAAATTCATGAGTCTTTATTTTTGGTATAAAAATGACAAGCTGTCATACACATGATGGGATCCCCACCCTGAAAGTCACAACCAGCCAGAGATTATACCACCATTTCCGTGTTCTTTCATATGAGAAAAAAATGTTTTTTTTTTCTTCCCCAACATAAAAAAAATGTTTTTTTTTTCTTTCGCTTTTTCTCTCCACTGCTCATTTTTAATGCATTACATTGGAGGTGGAAAATGGAGTGAAAGAGCGGTCACACAGTCGCACGTCTGCTTCATCCATATCTGTCTTCTTCAGAGACGAGGGGGCAAAACCCTGACATCTATCAACCTGTCATCACTTAGAGCATTCAGACAGCAACAAGAACAACAAACAAACACCAGCAGCAGCAGCAGCAACAACAACAGCAGCAGCACCACTGACAGTCAACCATTCCACAAATTTGAATTGAATTGTTCACACTGGATAACACATAATATGTAGGCTGATACGGAGCGATGCATTGCTGCCATGGTTGTTCCCCCCCACGAGAGAACAGGAGATTAACCATTTCACTTCAATACATTAGGCTTTCAGGTTGGAGAGCCTGTGAGGGTGCCTGTGAAAGGTGCAGGTGTTTTAGTAATTTATTTCTGGGCCTATGCATCTGCATCTTAAATGGCTGTTTTGCTGCCAGATACGGACCTGTGGCTTGGTACAAAATGCCACATGCAGATTCATGTCCCAGGCGAAAGGGAATGTTATTAAGCTCTGACTCTGACTCTGACTCGCCTTGGCACGACACACTTTCTTATTAAAGCAGACTTCTCTCTCTTTAAAAAAAAAATGTCAAAAAAGAGAACAAAATTAATTTTAAAAAAGTCTAGTCTCTTGAGAGCACTCTTGAGAATGACAGGAGAGTGAGGTTTTGTCTCATAACCTACATAATTCTTATAAATGCTCAACCACTTTGGCATATACATCAAATAACAATAACATATACAACAAATAACAAGCTTTATCACAGTTAAAGAGAGACAGAGAATATACATTTGTCAGAAAACAGCAATGCAATTTACATTACATTTATATGCAGCAAGTTCGTTTCTTATAGCAATGCACAGCAAGGTTTAAGGCTTAGTTTGGTGCCAACGTTGGAAATTCCACCAAACTAAGACCTTAAAAATCAAGCACAATATTGAATCTGCACTTTTAAATATAATGCATGCCGTAATATTCTACCCATTGCCTGCCACTGCACAGCGTTTAAGATATTCTCAATCTCAATTAGGAATAAATATACAGCCAATTTATCCATTAAATAGCCCGTGATTGGGGATCTATGTGCTGACGCCACCATTAAGGAATTTACTATGTGCTGCACGTTTATCTGGGACACACTCCACTGGCACATCCCACCACTGCCTTACAATAATTACAACCCGAACAATGGGAGCATTTTCTGAATAAATAAAAATACTTAAAGTGGATTCCTCGCTCTGTCTCTCTTCTCTCTTCTGCCTCCCCCACCCCCTCTCTCTCTCTCTCGATCCCTCCTCTCTTTCTCTCTCTTGCTTTCTCTCTTTCTCTCTCCCTCCCTCCCTCCCTCTCTTCCTCTCTTTCTCTCTCTCGCTCTGTTTCTCTCGTTTCCTTTTTCCTTGCCTGTAAGATTACAATGGATATGGGGCAATGAATAAGGCATGAGGGGTGGGTGAAAGTGTGCACTCGGTTTTAATGATTTGATGTATTACAATGTGCCTGAGCCGGTCGCACTGTTAAATAAATGAGGCATGTATTTCCATTAGCAGGGTCACTCACATTAGCACTCAAGGACCGACTCCAGGCACTTGGAGGTCGACTCTTTAGTCACAGAAGAAGCAGGATCAATTACGACGCTATGGAAGAGGGACACTTAACCTGCAGAGAGAGGCGTTCCATCATTGCTATCTCAATCTTGCACATACTTAACATGCACGCTAGCTACACTGTAAGCAAGTAAGCGCAACGCACATACTTGAATATGCAGCGAGTGAACAGCCATGCTCGTACACATGTACAGCTGACACACCAAAACACACACATACACATATTCTCTCTCTTTCTCTTATTGAGTCTCTGTCTCTCTTTCTCTATCTTTCTCCCTCTCTCTCCCTCTCTGTCTCTCTCTGTCTCTCTCTCTCTCTCTCTCTGACACACATACACACATACACACACACACACACACACACACACACACTTGAACAAATGCACCACATGTCCTCATGACCACGGATTCTTTGTGGTGATACCCAGTGGTTAAATTGGCTTTTGTAACCCTTCTTTACAGTCAATATGTCACTATTATATTATTAGAAATACTGTAACAGAGCCAGCTCAGGTTGTAGGCTTCTTGGGCTGTATTCCTGAGGTGAGGAGGCGGAGGCGGAGCTGAGCTCTGGAGGGCTCCAGCCCAATTTAAACTCTGCTCGTACCACCCAAAGGGTTCATATGACCCACCAGTGACCTGAAAGGAGATGCATGTCTAATAGAATCTCGCTGGAACGAAGAGCAAGCACTACCAGGACACCAAAGACACTCAAGAAACACAACTCAAATAGGCAACACACAGAGGCAACACAACTCAAATTAGATGAGACATGCGAGAAACTAAGCGCCACTCAGAGCAACTGTCTCACAATTCAACAGACAATGCAACGCTGCTGTGCATAATAAGTTTCTATTTCTTTTCCCACTCTTATGCAAATGGGCCTTGCTGTCCAGAAGAAGGATATTGAGTTGTAGTCGTGCATCAGAGACAGCACAGCTATGATCACAGGCCTCTTTAGCACAACACTGCTGGGAGTTTCCACAATAAGAGCAAAACAAATGAGATATAAACAGAGCTAATGAAAGAGCCAGAAGAATGTGCCGCAATAATGAATGAAACGGGAGGTGTGAGCGGAACGGAGACGAGAGAATGAAAATGGAAGAGGGGGAGGAAGGGAAGGAGGAAGAGAGAGACAGAGAGAAAGAGAGGGAGAGAGGGAGGGTGAGAGAGTGAGAGAGAGACAGAGAGAGGAAGGGAGGAAGAGTTAGTACTGAATAAAACATAGCGAATATGTTCATCTCAATCTACTTGAGATAAATATTGTAGGTTTAATGGTTATGTGGCATGATTGCGAGCCATATTTTCTGTGCAGTTTGATGAGAGAATTCCATAATACGCCGTGTCGTCTCGCCGTAATGATATCAAATGTCCTACGCATAGCCGCTGACAGTTTATGAGACACTGATAAAGAAACATGCAGAGAATGCTCATGAATATGTTATAGGCAGTTTGTCAGGAAGAATGACCTGTCCTCCGAGAAGAAGACTAGAGGAGGAGGAGGAAGCAGACGGCAGACTGACAGCTGGCTGAGATTAATTTACACTGCGTGTAAAAGCAACAACAGAAGCGTGAACTGTGTGTATGCGTAGGGGAGGAGAGGGGTAGCTACATTTTTATGTAACCAAACAGAAACACAGACAGGCACAGATTCACACACACACACACACCCACCAGGGTTGGTGGTGGGCGTGGCACTGAATACGGTACATACATTAGCTGTCCTTACATATATTTTGACAGCTGAATCACTTACTGTATCTGATCAAACAGTTTGGTAATGGGGACTTTGTGTCCTCTGTTATTGAAACTACCCAGATGAGCCCCCCCCCACACACACACACATCATTTGAATCTGTCTTTCATAAAATGGGGCACTTGTAGTTTTTGCTGTGCATGTGTCAAGATTCAGATCAGAGGATAGAGATGTGTCCTAAAAACTCTAATGTGAAGAGTAAAACCAGGTCTGGATGCTCTACACACACCTCTGTGACATCATGGTAACCCTGCCCTCTCACCTGTGCTCGGTTGCCATGACAACCACACACACTCTGCACTGACGCTACCTCAGTTAATCCTCAGAGACAAGAGATGTCCGGCAGTCTCTCATCCCTTTGGGTACCCCATGAAAGCCAGGGCACGAGGCGGAAGGGGGGGGGGGTCAGTGGTTTTGAATTTAACACCTGACATGATGACAGACATACAGTACTTAGTAAAAGGCTCCTCTACTCTCTGAATCACAAATAGAATGGAGTGCAATGCATGACTGAACAATAGGAATCATCTCATTCATCCTCCATCCTCCCCCTGACTGAGTCACACAACCCCCATGCTGGTCAATTTCTGAATTACCAAATGATCTTTAATTAGCCTGTGGAGCTCCTCTGGGGGCTACACACGTCCACATTTAACTCCAGTGTCCACAAGTTAACCTCCACGCTCACGCCACGGCTTACTAACTTTTGACTTAAAAAGCTGTTGGCAGCTTTTGTCAGTTTCTGAATAAGCTTGTCTTTTGCCTTTCTTAGTCAGCTGTCACGTCACTCCATGCCTGAGCGGTGGGGAACTTTGGCTGTCAGAAGGCATTGTAATCTGTTGCCTCAGTCTCTGGGGAATTAGGGGAAGATTTCTTTTGAAGCCAGAAATATGAATTGTTTTTATTGGCTTTCTTTTCCCTTTCTAACAGAAAATTGCATTTCAAAATTGCAAGTTTTTTTCACTATAAATATAGAAGTGTAGAAGGAACCTGAAGAAATGGTGCACTTTGGGATAAGACGCTGTGTGGATGTACTCAAATATGCACATATGAGAAAACAATCCAAAAAAAGTGGCATACATGAAAAAAAGAAAAGTTGGTAAAAGATTGCACAGTGCTTGAGGGAAAATTCATGTGAACTACGTGGAATACATACACACCTCAACTTCTGCCACACTGGCCTGTCATACTATGACATGGGATGTCAACTTTCATCACAGTCATCATCAGAATAATGTCATACTATCCTACACACACACACACAGACAGACAGGCAGACAGGCAGACACACACACACACACACACACACACACACACACACACACACGTGCACGCGCACACACACACACACACACACACACACACACACATTAAATTCTTTATTAGGATTGGCAATAAAATATTGACATAAAATCCAAATTTTATCTTCTAGTCTTCAACAGTATCATAAGTATCGATTCATGGGTACTAAAGTTAAAGGTGACATGTGTGTTTCCAGATGAAAAGACATTGAAAGGACACTGATTAGTATTTTGTAAATTGTCAACAGATCTGTAGGCAAGGCACACACATTTTATGCACATGTCCCAAACTACCAAAAATTAGGGCAATAGTTTAACGTGTGTAGCCACAGTAAGTTGTTTAAGGCATTACACAGGTCTTGGTATTTAAGTAGTTTTGATGTATAACAGATGTCCACGTAAGCATCAAAAGAGCAGCCAATTTCCAAAACAATAACAGATTTGTTTGACATGATAAGATCAGCCTGTTTGGATAGTGATTGATAGCAGCCTTCAACTTAAACACGCTGATCAGGCGTGACAGACACACGTGTGTTGACACGTCCAGTGTGATGGATTGCTATAGTGTTAGCAGCTTCATGTGGCTTTCTCAGGGTTAATGCTAGTACGTGGTCATGTAGCGCACTATACAGTCCCTTGTAAGTGGAGCAGCTATTCGGTATATGTGTGATGGTTTCCCTTTGCTGGTCGCAGTGCATCATACAGAAGAGCTGACATGACATGATGGATACCATACCGACAAGTTAGATTGGTATTACATGGTACTACCTGTAAACAAGCTTTAATTGTGAATTTCTGTATGTCCGTGCGCAAGGTTGTGGTTTGTAAAGCTGAGTGAAATACACTGTGATCAGCACAGGGCAAGCAGGCCAGTTTTCCTTGTAGGCTTAGCCCTGTCCACTGCTGAAACGGAAGTGATTAAGTATTGCTCTCCTGTGAGTGATTAAGTATTGCTCTTCTGCACTTTTGTGTATTAAGATGTTGCCTGTTGTCATCCTGTGTGATGGTTGCCTCCACAGCGATGGCTGCATGTTTGGCCATGTTGTCGTCAATCTGGGCTGGCCATCTTAACGAATGCTTCCCGCACAGCTGTACATTTGCGTGGTTGCAGATGTCATTCAAGTCAAGACAGTCCGAATGTACGCCATAGCCAGGTGGATTTTTTTTTACGAACCCAAGAAAAGCTGTTCTCCTCCCAGGTAGCGCTGGGGATCTTCCGTTTCTTTAGATGGAGAAGAAGTGATGCTCGGGCCAAGTTCATGGATGGCTGGGTCATCATCATTGAGCATTCTAAATAGACTGCAAGGCCTGGTGGAGACATACAGCCACTCTATGTGAGGGAACCCCAACCGCCCAACCCCCCACCCCCTCCAGATTTGTAAAACAGGACATCTCTTGTTGAATTTAAGCTGATCCAGCTCCTTATCAAGGACACTGTTCTGTTCTGTTATTCAATTCCATTGGGAACATGAATATTGGCAAAGAGAGGGTGTATCTACGAGAGAGGGATTCTCAAACTGCTCGTATTTTCATTGTAAGGGGAAGTGGGGATGAGTCTATTGGTTCTAATCTTGGGTTAAATTCACACACACACACACACACACACACACACACACACACACACACACACACAAACACACGCACACACACATTCACCCACACACACACATTCACCCACACACCCACATACAGTACATACATACATACATACATACATACATACATACATACATACACACGCAGACACACACACATACTTATCCACAAACATTCTCTCTCACACACACACACTCTCACACACACATACACCCATAAAGTGAGCAGACTCTCTTGCAATCTCCTTTGCTGGAATCCTCAAAGGTTTTCTTGCCAATGCAATAATAAAGTATAGAGGCAAAAGGCAAAAGCTGAGAAAATAAAGACAAATAAGGTGCAGTGCATATAGAATATTACAGTAACAAATATCTTTGGTTCAAGAAGTACAATACCTTTGCCACCTCTCACATCTGTTTTCATTTGTCATCTCTATGCTGTTCTGTACAGACACACACACACACACACACACACACACACACACACACACACACACACACACACACACACGCGTGTGCGCACACACACACACGCGTGCGCGCACACACACACACACATACACACACACACACACACACACACACACACACACACACACACACACACACACACACACACAGTGGCCCTGTCAGGGTTATTGTTCTGCACAGTGTTAGTGTGAAGCTCTTTTGTAATTTGTGCAGTCTGAGTGGCACACACACACACACACACACACACACACACTGGGCCAGATGCATATGAGGGACCTGCTGGGCTGGAGAGGCCCATGCTGATCCCTGCCTGACTGACTGGCTGACTGGCTGTCCTCCAGTTTCCCAGCAACCCTTTCAACAGGCTAATCCAGCCATCAATCCCACAAGTGTGTATGGAACCTGCCTATCATAGATCTTTATTAGTGTCTTTATCTCCCCCCCCCCCCCTCTCTCTCTCTCTGTCGTTGTCTCTTCTCTCTCTCTCTCTCTCTCTGTCTCTGTCTCTGGCCCTTTCTCTCTGCCCCTCTCTCTTGCTTTCTCTCTCTCTCTCACACAATCTATTCTTTGTATCATATCTACATGCATCACCACATCTCATTCGTTCTCTCCTAATCCCCTCTTTTTCTCCATTGTGATGTTCTACAGATGGCAGATGGGTAATAATTGATTCAGTCATTGAGTCATTGAGTTATTGTAATAATTAACTCAGGCTCCTACTGTCTGCTTGTACTGAACCAAAAATAAAACATCTCTGTGTAACTTCAGTCTGTATGGTCATGATTTATAACACAGAAAACTATACAGTTATGATCTACTATACATTATATATACTATATGTATATGAGAATAATATGCAAAGATGTGAATAAAAACTACCCAATTTTGTGAAGGAAAAACAAAATATTGTAAGTAATTTGCTAGAATATTCATGTTTCAGGGGGTTTCAATTTATAGGGATATTTAGACCTAATTACTGTACTTTCATTTCATATTTAACATTTAAAAGACATCAGGACATTTACTGACGCATACTTATTCACTCTGCTTATTAGCCATCACATTTCATTTGTCAGTTGAAGTACTGTATAATACACCAGCTCGCAGACTGTACTGTACTGAGTTATGCTACAGTACAGTACATGATGTTTTAGCTGCAGTCTGTGCACCTCTTTATGCCACAGCTTCAGATTATGGTCTCCCAACAGGTCACAGCTTCAGAATTTCAAGAGACCATCTAACGGAGTCAGTAATTCTTTTATAAATAAATATATAAAAAGACTGTTGCTGTATGCTACACTACACTCGCAGCCAAAGATGTAATTTGCCGTTTTACTAGGTGGTTATAAAATATTGCACACTGCTTGACTATACTTTTAAATCTAGTGCCTCTGTCAATAGGCATTTAACCCAGCCAGCTTCTGTGTATTTCACTGTCTGTGTTCTCGTTTGGTTGGCAAACCTTTTCAAGTAAAGCAATGCACTTTGTTGTCTGTAATAACAGCCCAGCAAAATGCCAAGGCACAATGTGCGCTCTTGTTCAGGTAAGCATAGCACACAAAAGGCAAAAAAAAACAACTCATTAATTTCAAAAAGCTAGCTGAGAATCTGGTTGTTTGTTGGTTTCATGTTAACATATGTGAGCTGTGTAATGGAAAGCCCAAGGTCCCATTAGTTTAGTATCTGAATATCAGTGACTCCTTTAAGAAATACGATTAAAACAGTACAACTATGAAATGAAATACATACTGTAATGCTTAAGTACAATCATTTCAAAAGATTGATTTCATAACAAAATGTAAATGCCATTCCACTTTGCCCTCAGCCATACAAATTCAGGCCCAAATAAACGCAATTACAGTAAGTTTCTTACACCTGTACAACACTGGATCTACGGCATCTCTTTGTAATGTGTAAGTATACTACTGCATGCCCATATGTCTGTGCAGGTTCTCATCCATCCAGGTCATGGTAATCACCCAGTCCAGAAATGTCAGTCTGTTATTCTTAATACCCTCTTGCTGAAGCTGGTGCATCCGTACAGCATTGTTGCGTCTGGTAAAGGTCTCCTCTTCATGGCTCCTTACCCAGGTGTCGTACCACATGGGTCAAGCCAGTAGCTGCGTGTCGCTCCTCTGATGGTTGTCAACACTCTGCTCCCCATTTCCTTCGTGTATCGGTTGGCTACAATGGGTGACCCTGGATAACCAATGGTGTAATTGGTGCAAGACTCCCAGATGGTCAGATGGCGAGCAGTGTGATCCACAGGTGTGATCAGGTCAAACAGTCCCAGCTTTCAGCTTCACCCCACTGGAGGTTAAATACCCAGGACTCCGACATCTTTTCCTAGAAGTGAAGAAGCTGGACAATAAGCCCATTAGACCCAACACAAGGCCATCCGCACATGTAATGGTGAAAAACATACTGTATATGTCTGTCCTCCACTGCATTGTCAAGACATGGTTCTGGGGCTGTAAGGATCTCTTCATACATGTTTCTCCATTTACAAAGCTAAATTTCATGTTGCCTCATAACATTACAACCATCACCATGTACCCGCCATCATAACTTTTAATTATAAGACAACTGACACATAATTGGAATGCATATACAATACATTACATTAGGAGAAACAAGATAAGTTAACTTTTTGAAATTAAAACTCTACTACACTGTGTCACTTAAAAAGCATAGTAGTCAAAGTAGAGTTAGTGTATTATAGTAATTGTGAAGAGTAATTGATAAATTGTGTTATATAACCAAATAAATGGAATACAGTGTTTGAAAATCTTAGAATTAGTGTGATACATTGATGCCACTTCACTAAGAGTAGAATATTGTATATATGTATCAAAATAACTAAAATAAACCTCTTTATTAGTCCCGTAAATGCAATTCACTGACAAATTATTTAATAATGGCTGGGGAAAAAAATCTGAGATAATTACAATAAATTACAATTATTTTGTTCGATGAACCTTGCACCATTGTAATGCCATTGAGATCTTGTTTATACCGAAATTAATGGCTTGTTATTTAAGTCACTATTTAATTTATAGATAAACAACTTGTTTACATGGAATTTACATGTCATTACCCAGTTACTACTGATCCGCAACGTGCTACCATTTGAACTATTTTCCCTCTCTCTCACACCCCCACCCTTTCTCTCTCCCTCTCTCTCTCGCCCTCTCTCTCTCTCTTTGTCTTTCTCTTTCTTTCCCTAAACTTCTTTCCCTTTCTCAACCTGTTTTCTCTTCCTAATCCCTTCCACCCTGTACATGTAAACACCAGCCCTCATCTGGGGGAGCTGGAGCCTGTAATCTGGCTTTTTATGTGCTGTTATTTCACTCCCTGCATAAACCCTCACCAATCTCCTTCCTTGTCAAGATTTGGCTACCTTCCTAGTCAGGTAATGGAGCTGTTCGTATTCCACACAATACACAGACACACGCACAGGCAAATATGCAAGTGTAGACACACACACATGCACACACACACACACTTTCTGTCTCTCTCTCTTTCTCTCTCTCTCTCCCTCTCTCCCACTCTCTGAGAAAACAACTCTAAATGTCCTCTTCTTAAGAAAGCATATTCGTGAAGTTTTTTCCTTCGGCAAAGAGGTGATCAGGTTCTGTTTGCTCTTCTCTTTTCTCCCTACTTCTCTTTTCCAGAACTTATCTGACTCAGCAAAGAGCCCTCTCAGTCTGCAGAGATACACACTTAGCAAAACAGTCCGACGGTGCCAAAAACTTTAGTCGTGACAAAAGATAAGCTTGTGTTCACACGCTGTCGGTGCAAACTGAGGACGTGCCTTGTGTGCTGTTACACAAATTCCATGTAATCTCAGACAGCTATATTTTAAAAGCTGCTTGAAAATGGGAAAAGAGATGTCTGCAACCGTTAAAAAAAAGCATTTAAACCTGCATTGAATGTCTGACATGAATGGCTATAGGAATGCAATGAATGAGTGTTTGGATTTATTTGATTACCTTGGAATTTTTGCCTAATACAAGTATGATACAGCATTTGAAAAGAAAAAAAGCTAATGCCACAAAATAGCCAATGCCAATTATGTAGGTACGTCCTTGTCCTCAGATAACACAGCATATCATGTCAGTGTCAGCTTTTCAAGTACAGAGATATCTGAAAATGCAGTCATTCGTTCTTTATAGAATATATCAACAATACCCTCAGGTAAAACAAGTTACATTCACTGTGCAATTGGTCTATAAAAACAGCCACTATCTCAAGCAAGCTGTTTCACAGGCAATAATCCACCGGTGAGACTTAAGCAACTTGTTGGCAACTCCTACCGTTTTGTCGAGGTGAAAATTTGGAGCTCCTGTAAAGTTCCCAGAGCGCCCTGCCAAACCTGTTATCTTCATGTTCACAGGGCACAGGTGATGTATTTCTCTGCTGTTGTACATGAGGGCCCCGGCTCCCAACTAAACCTTCAGAACTTTCAGATGTGTGAATATACTGTAAATGGCAAGCCCCTCCACCCGAACACAGACACAGACACACACACACACACAGTACATGCAGTACAACAACAACTATGTTGCTATGTTGTTACAACATTACAACATAGTATCAACATAGTTAAACTACAGCAAAACAACAGTAACTTGCCCATTAAATTTTACTAATGTCATATTTGGACAATACGTGTACTTACTGAACATGGCATTAAAATATAAACCAAGTACTTTTAACATTAAAAAGTGTCTAGGATCCTGTCAGTGACTAAAATTCATTCTAAATTGCCCCAGTAGGTACTGCACCAGTGGCTTCTCGTTAAGAGTTTAGTGGATGATGTTAAGCAGCTGACAGGCCTGAGCAAAGGGTCCAGCTGCCCAAAAGTGCTGATGAGTCTGGGTCTAAACCTCAAGAACAGTAATTGGCTTTGGTGTGCCTGGTGGATTGAAAAGCGACTGACATTTAAAAAGTTGCTAAACAATCGCCGGAAAAATTAAACAGTACCCTGGCAGCTGCTCGCTATTTATCCCATTATGAAAGGTCAACAGAGAGAGGGTAATACACACTCAGGCATTCGCAAATGCACATTATGCTTATACACATGCACGCCCATACGCACGCACGCACGCACACACACACGATAAATGCACAGGCACACACACACATGCACACTTTATACATGCATGCACACAAACACACACATACACACTTGGATGCAAAGACATACACACACACACACACACACACTTTATACATGCTTGCACACAGTGCACACAAACACAACGCACACACACACACACACACTTTATACATGCTTGCACACAGTGCCCACAAACACAACGCACACACACACACACTAAACGCACCAGCAGATTAATTATAATGAGAGCTACTGCCATGCCACTGGGAGGGTTTTACACTTCAAAATTAATTTCTGAGGTTTACAGTGATACCTTGCACAGAGCTTATTTAGTCAGCATCGAGCTTTAATTAATTTGATTGATTTATACATCTCGTGCACTGCTTACAAAAGTGTGGCAGAACTGAAAGGCTCACCCGTATATAATGATGACGTTTTTTTGTGATTTAATTACATGTTATCACACGCGAGGCCAAAGGGAGAGAAAAGAGGAGCTGATGAAACGAGTTTAATATAGGGATGGATAGGGTGGAGTGAGTGAGTGAGGGGATGGGGGTTGTTGTGGGGAAGAGGGGAGTGGTGGGGAGGTGTCGGGCGGGGGGGGGGGGGGATCGCACTGAGAGATCTTATTAGTGGGGTTGCAATAGATAAACATTCACACAAGTGTGCTAAAAATAGCTGAATGAAATTACACAAGATGATGAGAGTGCAGAGGCAGAGCTGGAAAAAAGGGCCTGCTGTGGATGAGAGAGGAAAAGACTCTTTCACACATTAGTGTTTCTCTCTCTCTCTCTTTCTCCCTCTCCCCCTCTCCCTCTCTCCCTCATTCCCTCCCTTTCTGTCTCTACCTCGCTTCATCTCTCTCTTTTTTTGTCTCATTCCCGTCCTCTTTCCATCTATCTCTGCCTTGTCAGACTGTGGCTCTGCAATGTGCTTGCCTTCACATCTGTGGGAGTGTAAGCCAAACATCGGTGGGAAGCGTACTGTATTGCACAAACATTTCCCCTGCACTGTTATTTGGCCATTTAAAACCTCTCTCTGTCTTTCTGATGGAGGTATCATATTTACTAATGCCTCAAAATGTCTAATAGAATGTAATTTAATTCTCTGTGTCAGAAATGGTAATTGCAGTGAAATCAACACTGAAACCATGTCACTGTTTGCTAGTGGGAAATGTTACGTTTGCGCTTGGGAAGACATATAGAGCAGCTTTCCCCCGCAGGCACCTTCAGAGAGAGAGAGAGAGCCTCTATTTTCAGAGGCATCCATATTGAAACTGCGTGGAAGCGTGTCATTGTTGTTTGGCAGTAAACACAAACTTTTTTTTCTAAATTTTCTATCTTTTTTTGGCCTTTGACTTCTTTTGTCTGCCTTGTCTTTGGATTGCGGCAACTTTTGACTTCTTTCTCTGTCTGCAACTTCCTCACCCCCCTTATCATGCTTTTTTTGTAACCTACCATTCATATACCCTCTCTATCACACCCAATCTCTCTTTCTTTCTTTCTCTCTCTCTCTTTCCTCTTCTGCTTTATTTCTCTATCTGAATCTTTCTCTCCACTCTTTCTTTGTCTGGCAACTCAGAGTTATTTGGTGGTAGCTGTGAGGAAGTTGCCTCCTTGTGTTGGCTTCCTCGTTTCCACTCCCCGCCTGAAATCAGGGCTTGTTTAGGAGTGGAAAAAGAACACTCTCTCTTTCCCAGCTCCCCTCATTTGGCACCATCTTGGCCCAATTTGAAATTTAAATGTGTTGTGTCTGTCTCTTGTTCTCCTTCTCTCTCTCTGCCTCGCGCTATCTCTCTCTCTCTCTCTCTCTCGCTCTCTCCCGCTTGCAATCTTGCTCACTCTCGTATAAACAAGTGCACACAAATACACATAAAATATGCATCCACAACACTCCCCTACTCCTACTCTCTCTCTCTCTCTCTCTCTCTCTCTCTCTCTCTCTCTAGCTCTCCCTCTGTCTCTATGTCCTCACATAGTGGTTTGTGTGTACACGCACGCCCCCACACACATAGTGAGAAACACAAAAAGGATAGAGAGATAGAGAGAAAGATGGAGATAGAGGGAGAGAGGGAGGGAGGGAGGGAGGGAGGGAGGGAGGGCGAAATGGAGAGAGCGAGTGTGTAAGACTGAGAATGAAAGAGAGGGTGAGGGAAAGTGGGAAGGATAAAAAAAAGAGAGGAAGCTGCTATAGAACAGGGGAGAGGATCACGAGAGACACAGTGAACCACTTAATCAGAACAGCAGCACTGAGCAGCAATCAGATCACCCATGTTGGCCTGACAGAGAGCGAGAGACAGAGAGAGAGAGAGAGAGAGAGAGAGAAGAGAGAGAGAGCGAGAGACAGAGAGAGAGAGAGAAATCAGGTCCACAACATAAGACGGGTTCTCGCCTCTTGCTATTTTTACAAGGAACTGGTTCTTCCGCTGCTCTGGCATAATGAGATGGCAGGTACAGAGGCTTCTGTCACTGCCATGCTGTGTGTCACCCTCTCTCCATCCGCCCTCGCTGACTACCTCCCTCATGTCCTGCCACCTTCACTCCCCTCACTCCCCCACCCCCCCCCCACCCCCACCCTTAGCAGTGACACCACCACCAACCCTGCCATCCACCCTTAGCCAACGATCCGCCCACCCACCCACTCACTCACCTTCCGCCCAATGACGTTGAATTTCCGCCAGTCTCCCTGGGTGTCCCTTGGTGCTCTGAGCAACCTCTGCCTGCCAACCACAACAGAGCTGAGGGCTCAGCAGTGCCAGCCAAAGACTCCCATCTTCTCCCCATTACAGCCATGATCCTCCATGCCTGTTCCAGGATCAGGGACACAGAGAGAGAAAGAGAGAGAGAGGGAGAGAGAGAGAGAGAGAGAGAGAGAGAGAGAGAGAGATAGAGAGAGGGGTACAGAAGGTGATACAAAAAGGGTGAAAGTGACAGGAGAGAGAGATAAACAGAGAAAATGAGCAACAGAGTAAGAGAGACAGCAAGAGATGGAGAGAGAGGAAATGAGAGAGAGTAAGGAGAGAGATGGAGAGAGTAAGAATGATGGAGGAAGAGGTGAAAGAAAGAGAGGGAGAGCAACAAAGCAAGAGAGAAACAGAGAACAAGAGAGAGAGAGAGAGAGAGAGAGAGACGAAGGGAGGGAGTGAGAAGGGGTGAGAGAGGGAGAAAGTAAGAGCACACAAGAGAGAGAGAGAGAGAGAGAGAGAGAGAGACGAAGGGAGGGAGTGAGAAGGGGTGAGAGAGGGAGAAAGTAAGAGCACCAGCTCATGGCTTTGCTCCCCCCACCCAACTCCACAGCCAGCTGGGCCCTGAGCTCCACAGAGCTGGCGATTGGCCGCGTTCCCAGAAGGGTTTCTGTGTGACGCCCACGAAGCCCTGGCAGCTGTGGAAATGCACCTTGGCATCTTTTTTATTGGTTTGATTTGGATGCGGCCCTTTATTTATTTATTTATTTATTTATCTTGCTGCTCATATATAACATTCCACCGCCCCGTGCAAACCCCATCACCCACTAACCCCCCAACCCCCAGGTTTCCCCATGTTCTGTGTTGGGGGTTGTCTCTCTCTCTCTCTCGCTCTCTCTCTCTCTCTCTCTCTTTCTCGCTCTCTCTCCCTGTCTGTCATTTCATTTCTCTCTCTCTTTCTCCTCTCATTCTACCTTCCTATCTCCCTTCCCTCGTCTCTATCTCCTCCAACTGTCTGTCTCTCTCTCTCTCTGTCTATCTTCCTCTTTTTCCCTCCCCTTTTCCTCTGGTCTTTATCTATCTCTCTCTTCTTCCCTCTTTCCCACTCTCTTCCTTTTCTCCTCTCCTCTCCTGAATCTCTGAAGTATTCATCTGCTGGCCCAGATAGTGTAAGATGGATGACTCTCAGGTGCCTCAGCTGAATGAAGCTGACGTCCTCAAGGCTGTGGTGGTATCCCCAAGCTTGCTGTGGCCAAGCTCACGATCACACACATCTCTCTCCTTACACAGCATCAGAGTGTATCACAGTATATATAGATACACACTGTCACGCTGTCATCTTTACAGTAGTTAATGAATTTTACAAAAGAAACAGCCACATGCTATAAGTTGCACACAGTGTACACAAGCTATATGTTACAGTATACCCTGACCCAATATGCTCATATGCATTATGCTCACAATGGGAGGTTTTTGTCTATTTTTTTCACGCCATACCCACACTTTTTTCTTCCATTATGTTATGCCGTATACCTAGGGCTTTAACTAAGCTAACTGAGCTACATAAGCAGGCTATGCCTATATAAATCCACACCGCAGGTGTTTTCCTTCCCCTTCCACTCATATTGCTGTTATTATTCCAGCTTAGGTTTCCAATCCACTCTAATAGGGGGGAATTAGACATCAAACATTAAGCAAACGCTCCCGTATTACCCATGCTGTAATCCTGTAAATTATGCAGCCGTATGGAGAATACCTATGACACATGATGAGAGGCACTTCTCAGTTTGTCGTCGTTCCGCGTCTCTACCTGTCCGGCACACAAGCACACTCCCCCCCTCTGGGTATTAGAGCGAGATCATTTCCATAAACCACTTTGTGGTAAACGACACGTCATTTTCTTCTGTTTCCTCCTCCCAGACCTATGTAATGCTCTGTAGCCATTGTACATAATTGTGGGTGATCCCTGCTGCTGCATTGGTAGGGGCCGAAGAAGAGGCATAGAAGAGAGAGAGCTAACCTCCAACCTCCCCTCCTTTAAAGAGGGTCTTCCATAAATCCAGTTAGCCATATAGCACTTGCTTAAATCCTCCGAGAACTCGATAATAACTGGCTAGCTCGGGCCAAGTGATTGATTTCAGAGAGACTTCAATTAAAGTTGTGCAAGAATGCAATCTTGCTGGCTTTCCCCCATTCTTCCTCGTTCTCTATTTATCTATCTATCTATCTGTCTCTCTTTCCCTCTGTGTCTGTTCTCTTGGCATTCCCGCACCGTGTGTGCCGCGCTTAGCGCTCGGTTGTAGATTACCTGTCAAAGCTGAAACAAAGAGCTCTGCCAGTCACACCCACCAGTCCAATCAGACCTACAGCCCATCCTATCCACTCACCACACACACACACACACACACACACACACACACACACACACACATAGACACACACCATTGTACTTTCACCGCAACATTCCGGCACGGCCCTTTTTCTAAGCACGGCGTCGATCTTCTCATTAGCCCCCACCTAAACTCCACAGAAACACGGTGCATCCCACCTGACCTGCACCGTAACCTTTACCATCTAGTCTTCCAAGGCGTGGACAACCCCAAAAACCCCATTCCCACTGCCCCTGCCATAGATGCATCGACCTGCCGACCTGCAGGGCCGGTTGCCAAGTGGAGGTGAATCTTCAGAAAAATACTGCTGAATGAGGTTCCTCTTCTTCTCTCAGCAGACTTCATCAGTTTTGGTCCTTTGTTCTCTCTCTCTGTCATCTTTTTTTACTGTTTTTAAAGACCCAGGTTTGATGCTGGTGGAGAGGAACAGCTCATAGAGCGAGGGTCGATGCGGTTCAGTGATGGCTGTGAAAGTGGTCTGCACAAAATACCAAAAAAGAAATGTAGGCAATCGAGGAGTCCACAGGAAAAGGAGCATATGGTCACATAATCCCCGTTTTCAAGTTACTTCCCCTATTGTAAGTTGAATTGAAACCCCAGCTTTTTCAAAGGTAATCTGGTCAATAAACAAGCATAGGTTTGAGCTAGAAGCATTCTAAATGACATTTACTTATAAAATCAAATCAAAAATCAAAACTTGTCAATTACATTTTCTCAGTTTCTGCATTCTGAGACAAGACTCCAGTTATGACTCTACCATGCTTGGTCTTTGGTGTTTATAAGCTTCTTGGTTGTTTTTAAGCAAAGCAAGGTCTCAAGGCTTCTTTTCTGTGTCTGGTCTCTGCACACTGCTTTACTTCATCATTGACACTCCAAACATTGTTGATCATAAATAACCCTGTCATGTCGGAGTTGTGATGTAATGTTATGTTAGGACAAATATGAAGTCAGATGACTTTCAGGGTATGTGGTTTTGATATTAAAATTTAAAAAAAGCAGATTTAATAACAGCTTACGGAGAGCTTAACAGATATCATAATGCCCTGTGAAAATCCTCCTAAAAACTCATTCCCTCAGTGGTTGTTCAGCTGTGGATTGGTGGTCTCCTATTGAAAACTCCCCAAATCCCCTTTCTTGTTGTTTGTTTGTTTGTTTTTGTGTGTTTATCTTTGATACCGATAGCATAGAGAAGCACTCTCGTGCCTTGCATGTTAATAATCACCAAAACAAACACTTTGCACTAGTCTGAATGCCCCTAAAGCATGAAGCATGACTAATAAGTACTAGGGTGCACAGGGTCTGAGTGTACCCCCACCCACCTAAAGCAGTGGTGGACTCTGACAATTGCATTGCACTGTTCAGCTGTGGTTTTAGGCACATGGAGTAACCCGCTCAAGCAGCCCTGGCCCATTTCCCCCCTACCAGACATTGTTGACCATCTAGTATCTACCATCTATGGTGGTGTCTGGCAGCTGCAGTGTACTGTCCAGCTGTGGGCATAGGCCACATGGTGCAGCCGGCTCGCCCTTCCCCTACCTACTCCCCTCCCCCACCCCCACCCCCACCCCCACTGCACCCTGCCCAGCTGCAGTAGCAACAGCAACAGCAGCAGCAGCTGCTGCCGGGGGCCTGACCGCCCTTCACTCTATCAGCCCCTTGGTGTCCCTCACTCTGGGAACCCTAGTGCAGCTGCAGCCTTAGAAACCACCGCACCACTAACAGCTTGATAGAGTCTAATGAATTGAGAGCTGCTCACACACACAGAGGAGGAGAAATCAGCATGCAAAACACCATTCCAGGCTTTTGAAAGAATGAAAGAAGGGAGGGAAAATTACAAGACTACATGAACACATAAAAAAAAAAAACAGAAAAACAAACAAATAAATGAATAAAGTGGGAGTTTAGGGAATAGAGCTCGAGTCTTGAAAGCCATGGCCATTTTCATGGCTGGAAATAATTACTTTTTGCTCTTACGTAACCGAAGGTGCACATGGGAGGTTGCGGGCACTTCTGTGTGTCTTTAGATGCTGAGGGACAAAATTGATTTTTCATTTACGGTTTGTGAATATAAATTGAACATTAAGCCGGTCAAGCCCCTATTGGGTGGGTGCATTCAGGCCCCCATATATATAAGAAGACAGTGGTTTTCATAACGTTCCTGTTTCAATTACCAACTTTGTTGCCTGCCTTAACCAGGCCCCCTATATGAACTCTTTTTTGGTCATTAGCCTCTTGCAGACACCTCTGAGAATTTGAATCCAGGAACAGCTGAAAGGTCATGGTTATTTTTCCTTGAGTTGTTCCCAGAGGCTGCCTTCTATCACCAAAGACGGATGATCCACATGAAAAGGGTGATAACAAAACTGTCTCCAAAGACAGAAATAGTCCACTGTAAAAAAAAAAAAAAAAAGTGTGTTTTGAATAGCCAAGGTGAGATCCATTTCACCCCCTTCATTTGTATTTTTTAATTATATACTGTATTCACCAATGCATACAGTCATACACAAGCGTCTCTATGATCCTAATATCATCTTATCCTCCCCCAGTCACCCTCTCTTTCCAATTCATAAAAGCCCCTTTCCATGTTAAACTGATGCACATTGCAATTGATGTCATTCTGGGCCCTTTAGCAATTCAACAAGCTCTATAAATTACATAGCAGAAAGGCCAGAGAGGCTTTAAATGCATCCGTGATAAACAACTAATTCCAGGAGGACCTCATTCTGTAAAGGACGTGACCTTGGATCGACAAAAGCTTCTGCTGCTGCTGCTACTGCTGCTGGTGTTTCTGATGCAGATGTCGTCACCAATTCTGAGTACACTGTATTCCTGCAGGGGTCTTAGTAGACAGCCTGGCCTGGCCTTGCTCACCTATTCAATGGATCATCATCCAGTGAATCATTGCATATATTTTAAAGATGATGCCCCACAGATGACCAATACCACTAGACAAAGAGATGATGTAGGACAGCCATGTTTTTCATCTACTAGGGGACATTAGTATGGGGCTACACAAACACTACGCTTTTTTCAATTATAGCAAGTGTAAAGGCATTACGAGCAGAGAGTACTGCATTAGGCGCACTCATTAATTTTAATCCATATGCTCATGTCTAGAACAACCTTAACTCTGCAGAGAATCAACATTTTCATGTATTAAGCGCAATGTGATGGCAAATTACATGGTAAACATTTGTGCACTTCAGCGATTAATTAGAAATCAGAAATAGGCGTGGGGTGTTATACCCACTGAGATGCGTTTTTATAAAGTGCTATATTAGAGGAAAATGTTTGTGAGGTCGGCCCACTGCCAAAGCGATAAAGTGGCTTCTGCAGTTAAGACTGCTAAATGTGCAACACATATAAAATGTGTTTTTTTCCCCCATAGTCTGATATGGTCATGTGCGCTTGTTTGTGCTGGTATAGGGTGGAAGGTTATGTAACGACACCATGACAGACATGACTGATGAACTTTACTGAGGTCCTGTATGCAGGTCTCCCAAGACCTTAAAGTCAAAGAGCTTGTAGTCATTAAGATTTCATGGCGGCCTTTAAAGATGAATGAATATTATAATATAAGTTTAAAAGCAATCCTAATTTAAAGAAAATTAACTACGAACTGCAGCGGACCAATTAATTATGAATGCTAAGTTTATATGTCTCTATTATTCATGGCTTTCAGAGATAGAGAGAGAAACAGGGAGAGAGAGAGAAAGAGAGAACGAGAGAGAGAGAGAGAGAGAGAGAATGAGAGAGATATGCCCCTGGCCCTGGTGTTTCTCATGGATTTTCCACCAAATCTCAGCTACTACATGGAAATGCATAGGCATGTCACTCAGGCGAAATTGGTTTAATAATGGCGGACGGATTTTCGGATTCATCCTTGGCAAGCCGGGCTATACAGCGAGGGAACATCCCCGTCTCTGGAAGTGATCCAGGGCCTCGGTCTGGCAGGAATCCAACCCTGATCGGCTACTGGATCCCTCATTTCCCATTCAGCTAATTCGGAGGATCAGAGACAGCAATAAGATGCACTAAATCGGATCCAAAGTACCGATATAATCCAAGACCAGAATCAGTAGCCTGAACCCCCACAACAGCTGGTACCTCCCCATTTTAATTGACCCTTAGCAATCATCATAGGTTTGTGCTGCTGAAAAACACAGCAAATGTCAAAGCAGGGGGGACTGCTGTCCAGATAAAGGTCTTTTCCCCACAGGCTCATGTATCATGTATTCTGACTGTGTGCGGTGTGAGGTTGACTACCAGCGACAAAATCTGCTGTTTTTTCCTGCTTGCTGCCTCTACTTTTGGAATGGAACACTTATAAACAGCTTCTGAATCCCTATGGGGGATAACGCAACGCATAAATGCATAGGTTCCACCATTATGCCTACATTTACCCTATATACACCGAATGCCTGATTGATCCATCACAGTGTAGCCATTATGAAATGAATAAAACCTGGCCATCTTGGAGTGTATGAGGGATGAGGACGAAAAGAGGAAAAAAAAACAGGAAGAAAGACACCTGTAAAGTACTTTGGCACAGTGGGAGATCCACAGTAGAGTACCTGACTGCATATTCATACAAAAGAGGCCACAGAGAGAAAAGGCTAGGTAGCCAGGTTTTTGTGTTCAATTTCTGAAAAGGAAAAAAAAAAGCGGCAGCCAAAAATAATAATAAAAAAACCCCCTCTCAGAGCCATCACTGTTGCATTCTGTCAGACGCTCTGCGCCAAGAAGGGTTCCATTATTGTTTTCTTCACCAAGGGAAACTCATCAAGATGGGGACAGCGTGAAAACACCAAAATGATTATTTGTGGCACGGTGAAGGGCCCTCAAAGCACTTGTGCTGATTATGGTGTTGTGTGGCGCTGCACTCTCTCAAGTGAACGCGCAGTGATTACAGAAAAGACCTCGGATCACCGTTTTGAAAGGCGGCATCCGCAATGCAACACAACACCTTGTTCACTGCTCACTTTTACAACCCGTGTGTTGCAGCGTGATAACTTGCACAACCACTGCCTCTTGTCAAATACCTCTGTAGTTTTTAGTGAAAACATTGTAAGTTTTGTCCCCCACTGAGATCAAGCTGCAAAAAAAAATGTATTCACCATGTGATTTGAAGAGTGGAGTGTGATTTTTAAAGAAAAGAAGATGTTGAGTCTAAAAGCTGCTGGCAGATGTTTTATTCAGTGATCACAGCTCAGTAATAATTGGAAACATCATACGCTGGCAGATGCCACTGCAATCTGCCCATCAAAGCATCTCTGCATGGCATGGCGGCAAAACTGACTTCAAAAACAAGCACAGAAACGGTTACATGTGAAAAAAATACAGGAAGGTAGCCCCAGGGCAGGTCTGTGGAAAGCTTGTTCTGAATGCCCATTTATGATTAAGCCAAAGAGGCTGTGTACATGGTGAAAGGGACGCAAGACTGATCATTGCATTGCTGCTGCTAAACTTTTTTTTTTTTTTCAAAACTAAAGAAATGCAATTTAATCTTTCATAGGTTAGGCACTTTTTTTGGAGATCTTGCCGACTAGTGGAGGGGAAAACTCAACCTCCTGGTGTGTTAGTCGATCTATTTGTGATCAAACGTAAACTATCACCATGTTCCTTACCTACACAAAGGCAAATAGACTCCATGAAAACCAGCACATCACGAATGATTCTTGACAGGTAGGTGCACGCAATGATTTTATAGCTTTTCACAGATCCTAAATAGGCTGTCAGAACTCTAAGTGAGCTTCAATACATTCATGAGATCTTATAAATTTTGCCGTGGAAGCCTTAGGGGTGCTCTATCATCTGTATCTAATGCATAATACATTATGATATACTTAATGCATTTATATATATACTTTATGCCCTTAAAGATGTATTATAGATCTCTTAGAAAGGCGCGCAAAAATCTGTATCAGTCCGCCACAGGACTATCAGCTTGACTTGAGTGATTTCATTTCTTTTTTCCAGTGGCATATATATGAATAGATGAGAAGAAAAGGATGGACTCCGGCAATCAAATGAAAAATGCCAAGCCTCAAACCCCCAATACCTGTACCAATCCCTGCAGAGACGTTTAATGCGTGGCCGGACACAAGTTTGTAATTTGCAGAGCGGCAGCCATCTGATGCTGCGCTCGTCACCACTCCCTAGTCCCTGGAGGGGCTGCACGTATCGATTTCCATGGAGCCATAAAGCCTGTATGGGAAAAAGAGGTAGAGTGAGAGAGTATGAGAGAAAAAAAATGACAAAGAGACGTACAGAGAGAGAATGAGAGAGAAAAGGGAGAAAGAATGAGAGAGAAAGAGAGAGAAAAGAGAATGAGAGAGAAAGAGAGAGAAAGAGAGAATGAGTGAGAACAAAAGACAGATAGAGTGGAGTTAAGGAGAGAAAGAGACTCCGCGTTAACGTTTATGGTGCTGCTTCATGTTGTGTGAGGCAGCAGTTACATGTGTGTTCTCACCGCTCGCACACCATGTGCTCATCATGGACTCAGAAAACACTTCTCAGGAAAAGGTTATGCTCGCAAGTACAGTCTTCAGCTCTCAGATGGGTCAGGCGTATTATTTAACACTGCGGGCAAAAACTGTAGCGCTGCCAGGCAGCCAACCAGGCAAAGTTATCCCCAGCAAAGCTGGCCAGGGTGAGATGCCGATTCAGAATTGATGAAGCAGTTCTGAAGTAATTTTCGAGTGATTCCAGATGGAACGTTTCTGTGTTCTTTTTTTTCTTCCTCTTGAAATCATGTCATTCACTTCAAGACTACTTTATGCAAAAAATAATTATGATGCAGCTCGACCTAACCCTCTCTCTCTCTCTCTCTCTCGTACACACACACACACACACACACAGAAAGAGATCTTCAACCTCGTTCTCCTTTGATCACCTCCCTCAGCCCTCTCCTCACCAGCAATCCATCAAACCTCAGACCCACGCAACAAAGCCAGGCCCACATAGCAACCGTCGCCGTGGCGCTTATGAAAAATGACGTGTCGGGACGATCCCGTCCGCCAAAGTGGGTCAGCCCACAGCCGAGACCAGGCCAGGTCACCGGGACCCAGCAGCTGGGGGAAGGCTCTGATAGGTCCCCGATAATTAATGGACCTGTCTGTCTTTTACAGTATAAAAGATTTATACCCCCCCACAATTAAAGAGGGCCTTGCTGAAAGCTGAAAACACTCTTCTTACACCCCCCCCCCCTCTCTCTCTCCATCTTTTCTCTTTCACGTTTTTCTCTCTCTTTCTCTTTCACTTCCTTTTGATTCATTTTTCCTTGGTCTCGCCCTCCCTCCCTCTTTCTCTTTCTGTCCATCTCTCTCAACCGCTTCTTCTCTCTCCCTCTCCCGTCCTACAGGGGTAGGGTCTTGGTCACAAATAACCTGGCTGCCTCCATGCTGTGGCATAGACTGACTGTGTTGGAGCCCCCCAGTCAGCTGGTTAAGGAGCTCCAGAGCAAATTGGTGAACTTTTTCTGGTCAGGACAACATTGGATCCCTGCCCCTGCGCTGTATCTGCCTGTTTGGGAAGGGGGTCAAGGTCTGGTGGACATAAGTAGTCGTCTGCATGCTTTTCGGCTGCAGGCAGCTCAAAGACTTCTGTACGGGACTGATGTAGTGTGGGCTGCGGCTGCTTGTGGTCTGCTAAGGGAGGGAACTCGGATGGGTTATGACCAACAACTTTTTCTGTTAAACCTTGAAGGGTTGGACTTGCACCAGCTGACTCCCTACTACAGGTCCATGTTGCGGGCCTGGCAAATGGCCTTCAAGGTCAGAAGGGTTACTGCACAAGCAGGGGAGTGGATAATGGGGGAACCCTTATTCCACAATAGCCTGTTGAGAACGAGGACCCTGTCATCTGCCAGTGTCCGGAGTTCCTTTGTTAGGGCTGGCATCTGTGTGCTGGCGCACCTGAGGGATGGAGGCAGTTGGAGAACTGCAACTGCACTGCAACAGAGGACTGGCATCCAATCCATGCGCCTCTTGGAGAGGGTGCTGGAGGAACTTAAGTCAGCGCTGCCTGGGGCTTGTAGAGAGGCCCTGGAGTTACAGTCCCCAGCATGCTGGGAAGTGAACTATCAATGCCCATCAATATCAGTTCTACCTGCGGTGGGAGTGGGAGAAGATGACCATGAAGAGGGGTGGGGCACTTTTGGAGTCCCAGAAGTAACGCCCTTCCAGGACTTCAATAAGAAAGCCCTCTACATGACCTGTGTTAAAGTCCAGTATCAGTCTGTGCTGAGGAGGAAAGCAGGGTGGAGGTGGTCAGAAGTGTTTGGGCCAGGTTTCTCCTTGAGGGGTTGTTGGAGGTCTTTTTACAAGCCTCCAATTGAAAAACGTACGGCCGATCTGCAGTGGAGGCTCGTTCACGGGGCTATAGCTACAAACAGACACGTGGCACACCTAAATCCAGCAGTTGGAAAACTCTGTCCTTTTTGTGGGGGGGATGAAACCATGGTGCACTTATTTTTAAATTGTAGGAGGTTAGGGGGACTTTTTGATCACCTCAGAGTGTGGATACAAAAACTTGGGGGCACTTTCTCTGAAAAGTTTTTCATTAGTGGGCCTGTGTATAGTGCAAGGAAGAAGAATAAAATCTGCTTAATGAACTTTTTGATAGGCTCAGCCAAGATGGCTATTTGGAAAACCCGGAGAAACAAGTTAATCGATGCTGGTTCCTGTGACCCAGTTGAGGTTTTTAAGGGGATGGTGGCTGCACGTGTGAATGTTGAATATGCCTACTATAAATTGATTGATGATGTTGACTGTTTTGTGGCTGTGTGGGGGGTGGGGGAAGTGTTGTGCCATGTCACCGCTGATGGTACGGTGGGGTTAAATGTGTAATGAGGGAGGGGATACCTCCACATTTTTAGTGGCTTCAAAATGTAAGCTGTGCAGTGGACGTGGTTTTGTAATTATTTGACAATGGTTTAATAAAGGAGTGTTAAACCTCTCTCCCTCTCCCTCATTGTATCTCTCATTCTCTCTCTCTCTCCCTCTCCCTCTTTGTATCTCTCTTTCTTTCTCTCTCTCTCTTTCTTTCTCTCTCTCTTTCTATCTCTCTTTCACTCTCTCTCTCCCTCTCTCCCCTCTGCCACCTATGTCCTTCCTCCTTGTTCACAAGCTGTAGTGCGCTGGCAGCAATAAGAGCAATCTAATTAAAATCTCTCTCCTGGAGGTAGTGCTTCTGAAGAAGCATAACAGGCCTGACTCACCGTGCCACGGACCACTAGCACCAGTTTTCAATATTTTTCCAGGTGCATGCTTTAATTTGAAAATCAACTTTAATAATATAAGATATCGCCATGTTTGTTTTGTTTTGTTTTGAGCCCGCCATGCTAGAGGGGCAAAAAAAAAAAAAAAACAATACCGCCGGCAGCTGGCTAACTTACTCAGTTTCCGAGATGCTTCGCCAGGGAAATTATGCAGGTCCACGACAAAGACAATTCTGGATGTTGTTATTACTCTGGTGCTGGTCTGTGGGTGTTTTTTGTTCATCATTTAATTGTGCTAGCATCCTACACATATTGTTTAGCCCTGTAAATAATTACATCGCTATAGGTTATTACCGAGGGTAATAGGAGATCTGAAAACACATTATAGTATCGGTGGATCAGGCGGGGGCACACAGTTAGAGTAGAGGGGTTCATGAATAATGACGGCTAAGCTTGCCAAGTCTTAAATTACAGCCCCGGTGCTTTAACCTGCAGTGCAGATCAGAGAGTGTTATGGCTCCC
>CM059282.1:20571803-20581803 GCA_030347295.1 Setipinna tenuifilis
TTCACTCGTATGATTTGGAGACATATGTCAACATTACCTGCCTACGCTGATTTTTTACTCTGCGGAAAGTAAAAGAGAGAGAGAGAGGAGAGAAAGGAAGAAGAAGAAAAATGATCACCCCCTTTCCTCTGTGACAAAGTTTCAACACTTCTGAGGCACTGAAGCACTTCTGAAGTATGCCGTACTGCAAACCAAATGTTGATTTTCTGCTATCTCCTCAGAACAAAAGTGACTCCCTTGTGCCACTTCATGTGAGAAATTGTTCAAACGGTCGCTCGCCGAGCATAACCAGCGCTTTAGTGCCAGTAATAAGCCGCAGTGTCAATATTGTCAGGGTCATCCGTTCCGTTCAGCTGTCACCAGCCCCCATCCACTTTGGTACAACGTTAGTAACGAGAGCAATGGGTGCAATGCAATAAGGCGCAGACGTGACAAAACAGAAGAGATCTAAAGGCCATCTTAAGCAGCCACCATTTTGGAGGCCGCTTTTTTTTTTTGTCGTCCATAAGATGGCCGTCTACTACTTTCACGAGCAATTCATATCCACATATAGAGGGTAAATGGTTCAGAGTGATATTCCTCCTGGCCAGGGATCAATTTAAAAACAACAACAATTCATTTAAAAGACTTTGCCACCAATGCTGCTGAACAGAAAAAAAAATATATATATATAAGGTAGAATTCGTCATCTGCTCGATGGTATTTTTTTTTTTATTTCTGCTTCTGTTATGCCTACCAGCCATAATTTATGGGGACCTTGATTGTTTACCTTGAGTGATCAGGTCCAGGGGACGCCAGTGCTGAGGCCGGAGGGAAATTTGTGTTTGTTGTGGTAATGAGGTAATGTCAAACTCGCACCGCTCCCTAAATCCCCAGCACCTCCGGGCAGCCTTTTCTGCTGCCACTATTGCTAAATTCAGCCCAATCAGCATCTCCATCACTGTCTCTGTCACTACTGCCACTGCCGCCATAATAATCATTAGCTCCATCGTTCTCGCTGACATCAGTGTTATCATATTTCTGTGCTGCTACTGTAGTGATGTGGCGACTGTGGCAGGAAACAGAGGAGGAAGAGGCCTAGGTAAAGACAATGCTGAGCTGGAGTGAGAGGTTGGGCTGTGAGGGCAGGGTGGGGAGGGGAGGGGAGGGGGCATTTTGGCTACAAGAGCTCGGTCTCAATTTTTCACTTCCAGTTACCTGTTCCTCCACTGACCTCCTGACACAACAGGCCTGGCAGTTGAGACAAAAGCAGAAAATAGAGGATAATAAATAAAGAAAAGTGTATAAAGATATATATAAATAAAGAAAAGCGCTTCCTATAAAAAATAAAAAAAAATTCGCCAAGAAGAATGTGAAAGTTTGGAGTGTTTCTGACAGCTGACAAATGTGTCTGACACCTAGAAGTAAGAGAAAGCTCTTCTAACCCAAAACTGAGGCTTTTTTTAGGTGGGGCTGGTGGTAGGGTAGGTTGGTGGTGGGGTGGGATGGAGAGAGAGAGAGAGCCAAAAGATGTGGGAACTAAGGCAAACCTGGGCACACAGATGGTACAGAAGGAACTTTTTTTACCTAAAAAAAAAGGAAATTAATCTTATGGGAAAAGAGGGGAGTGTGAGCTTGGAGACGTAGAAAAGGAAACAGAAAAAAAGTAACAATCTTGAAAGGCAGGAATGCTTGAGCTTTGGCGGTAACAGTTGTTCATTAAAACCCTCTCGACGGCTGGGGATCATAGTGCTTCAGGCCTGAGGGGACGCAGCAGCAGCTGTGTCGAGCAGGGAGCCAGAAAAATCTTCTGTTCTTCATAAAGGCCTGTTGACTGGTGACGCTGTTTGTTTTGCTGCAAAAATACATATGAATCTTTCTTTCTTTCTCTCGTTCTCACTGTCTCTCTGTTGCATGCTATATTCTCTTCTTTCCTCTATCTCTCTAATTCTCGCACTCTTTATTGCTCTCTCTGTTATTTGTTTCTCTGCTTTTCTTTCCACTTCCTCCCTCAGTCACTGTCATTTTTGCCTGTCAGCTTTGTCTCTCTCTCTCTTTTCCCTCTCTTTCTCTCCCTCTCTCTTTCTGTCTATCCCCTTTCTTTCCTCAGTACAGAGCAACCAGATAGTCTGACTTATTGTGTGGGAACTGTCTGAACTGGTGTCAATCAAAATGCCTTTGTGTTGGTGGTGGGGGAGGAAGAAAAAGGGAAGCGGAAACCCGCTGCCACAAAACAGCCCCATTGTTGCTGTGTTTAAAGGAATTAGGACCATGGAGAGCGACACACGCACGGTTTCTTCAGCACCACGGACAGCGATCTAACTATCACTTACACTTAAGCAGTGGGTGGTGCAGCACTGGGTGAATGGTAGTACATTCCTCCCCCCACTTCCTCCCCTTCCTGTTCCTCACTACATCGTAACTCCACTCCCTAATTGTTCTGCTTGGACTGAAAAAAAAAAGTAGTACACATTCTACTACTACTAGTGGCATTTTACATGAGAGAGCATGACAGCGTATTAAGGTAGTGCTAAGATTTATAGGGCTTATAAAAGGTGTATTTAAGGAGGAAGATTATTAAAAATGAGTGGGAGGCTAAGGCTGGAGATTAGGGCTGATGACGCGGTGCGAATCATGGTCACCCTCCACTGAGAGGCAGGGTGGGAGCTCTCATTACATGCCATTATGAAAACAGTTATGCAATTATCCCTCCTGTTACCCTCAAATTTTCTAACATCCTTTATCCTTGGGGTCGATTTGACCCCAGCCATTTAAATCTCCTTAAAATGTGCATAATTCAAAATATTGGCCTTGGTTATTGGTTTGTGTGTGAGGTTCTACTATATTTCTTTGTTGAGGACCAAAAAAAAAGCCCTTTAAAAATAACTTAGCCCCCATAAACACCACATACATCCATGATGTATTTCATGATTATGGAAAAATATGGAAATAGCCATAAAATCTTACTGATTGATCTAAAAATGGAAAGAGAGATATTTTTGGTATTTCAATGGATGCATAGTACCTCTAAATACAAATTTCTGTTATTTGTAACATTTGTAAATAAATTTGGTTGTGGTCATCAAGAATAGTAACATCTATTGTCTTCGGGGTCAATTTGACCCCGGGAAAAACAGCTTCAAAAAGAAGTCCAGTTGCTTACAACTTAGAACTTTTGAGTACTATGACCTGGATGAATGAGAATCAGAATCTCCATTTTGAAACATCAGAAAATTGCTCAATTTTGGCTGAATTGACTAGCCTACCATTTCCCATTGAAATGAATGGGGACGGAACTTCCTCATTTAGTATATTGGCTGTATGGCCATGACAGCACTGTCCAGGGAGCAGTGTGTGGGACAGTACCATGCTCCAAGTACCTCAGTGGTACTACCACTGGTTACCCATTATCCTAAGCGCATGGCCACCATTGCCTCAAGGTTCTTGTGGAAATTGTTTTGCCCCTCTCCCATGTCATCAAAATTATTAGTGTTAGGTTAGGGCCATAAACGGAGGAAACCTGTCTGAAGACTATAAAATTGCATGTTTTGATCACCTTAATGTGATCTAAAACAACTTAAACATGTATGTGCAAAATGTGGATATTTTGTATATGTTTTATGCAGCTAAAACAGTTTGGGGTCAAATTGACCCCAAGGAACACGGATGTGTACAACATGCATACAGGACATTGAAAACATATTATTTTGTTAATTTTATGTTTACCCAGTTCTCCCCCCTTAATTAGGAAAAGTCATCAAGGATGAAGTAAAAAAAATATATACTTGGTGTATTGTTGAGGTGTTAAACATTGAATGGGGTCAAATTGACCCCAAAGATAATAGGAGGGTTAAGCTGAGTAATTAAAAAGAGAAGATTACAGGCAGGCAGAGGCAGAGGCAGATCGGAGGACATCCTGGAATATTAAAGCCCACTGTTCCAGAGCTACAGACATGGAGCTTGTCAAAAAGCCCACCTTGTCTCACAACCCAACAACACAGGGGTTTTTCATCTTTCATCTTTGTAATGTGTGTTTGGGCGTGTGTGTGGGGGGGGTGTATGTGTGTGTGCACATGTGTTCAGAGATGTGTGCGTGTCTGTGTGCGTTTGTGTGTGCAGCTATTTCAACATGCTGTACGGGCGTGGGGGGGGTGTATGTGTGTGTGTGTGTGTGCACATGTGTTCAGAGATGTGTGTACATGAATGTCTGTGTCTGTGTGTGTGTGTGTATGTGTGTTCGTGTGTGTGTGTGTGTGTGTGTGTGTGTGTGTGTGTGTGTGTGTGTGTGCAGCTATTTCCACATGCTGTACTTTGTGTGTGTGTCTGTGTGTGATTTTTGTTTTATGTAGGTTTGGAGTGGGGGGAGATTTCCCCACACAAACCTCAAGAGGTTTCCCTGCTGTGCCTCCTCAAACAGTTGGTCTTATGTTGAGAGATGTGGGATAACCGTCATACAACTATACAGCACTTCAGGACAGGCACTGGTCCCATACTAGCCAACACACACACACACACACACACACACACATAGACACACACACACACACACACACACACACACACACATACGCACACACACACACACACACACACACACACACACACACACACACACACACACACACACACACACACACCACTTTCCTTCCATTGCCAATTTCCAAAAAGAAATTCAATGAAAAACACCTGGAGGAAATCTCGAACATGCTATTAGTCCTTGACGGTGTAGTTTGTCTGGGCATGGGCGAAGGCCTTTCTTTTTTTACGTAACCAGAGAGAGATTGATCTGTTGTTGGCCTCTGGACAGAAATAGTTGACTGTGGAGGGGCTGTCAGACCATTCCTTGACAGATTGCTTCCCAGTTCTTCCCTAAGTGAAAAGGGTTTGCCGGGTGCCTCAAGATCTTTCTTCGAAACCTTAACAAGTCAGACTTAGTCTTGGCTTTGGAAACAAACATATTTCCACAACCTGTAATACATAGTTTTTTAGATGGCAATATGACCTTAAAATGGTTCAAGTTTTGAAGAGTTTTATAGAAAAGCAAAAAAATACCAAAACATATCGAAAGGAGTTTTCTCAGTAAACAACCTAACTCATAGCAAATACATCAGATCTCCTTTGTCCTTTGTAATAAAAACATCTGCATACTGCAACATCTGTTTGGAAAAAAAAGACCAATATGTCTCTATGTTTTAATACCTGTGCTCGCTATTATTATTATTAATATTAATTATTATTATTATTATTACTATTATTATTATTATTCTCATTAGTGAGCTGTTTTTTAATGAGGACTCTCTCTTTTAATCCCAGCAGCTGCTGGAGGCCTTCCAAGACAGGCTCACGTCACATGACTCAGAAACCCATAATCCCCCATAAAGTGCTTCACACACACTCACACACACACACACACACACACACACACACACACACACACACACACACACACACACACACACACACAGACCCACACACACACACACAGCCTCCCAGCCCTGGTCAATGCCTTCCCCACCACACACACACACACACACACACACACACACACACACACACACACAACACACAGTCTTCCAACCTTGGCAAATACCTCCTCTTAAAAGAAATGTCTGAAAGGAAAAGTCTAGTTCATAAATGCCAGTAACTGTCAGGAGTCAGGAAGCAGGTTCAGGCTTTTGGCTTTTGTGAATCTGTCAAAACCAAGATTTTTAAACTTTTAGCAGCAGTAGTTTCAAGAACAGTTTCAAAATCTCATGCATTTTTCAAAATATTCGATACAAGTTAGACCAAAAAAGCCTAGTGTCATATGTGTTTTTAAAAATACTAAATATCCCCAGCCAACATATTGGTACACCAGATTATACTCCTTACCTGACACAGCATTGTTGCTAAAAAGCAGAGCACATGCTTTACTTGATTTAGTAGAAATTTGAATTCTTGTAAATTTTTCTTGTGAATTGGACGTTCAACAGCACAGTAAACTTCACACACGAGTCACCACTGCCTGTGGGTACGTGTGTGTGTGTGTGTGTGTGTGTGTGTGTGTGAACTGATTAATGCTAGTGAACATTTACAGTGTAACTCACACAGATGGCAGTCCAGAAACAGCCCCCCCACACACACACATGAACACACATGCACACACACACACACACACATACACACATGTGCACACACATGCATAAGCACACACACACACACACACACACACACACACACACACACATGCATACACATGCACATGCGCACACACATGTGCGCACACACACGTACACACACACACACACACACACACTGACATCTCCCTTTGCAAAGCATGAATAATTAAAGTGGGTAAATTAATAAATATGTGTAGGGGGACATACAGCTCGGGAGATGAAAGCGTGCGGATGAGAAGTTTTCTGAGGCAGAAGAGTTTGCCGTAGGAGAGAGAAAGAAGAAAAGGGAAAGAGAAAGAGATAGACAGAAAAAAGGAGGAGAGGGCAAGAGAAATGGAGAGAGGGAAGGAGGAAAGGAGAGAGAAAGGGAGGGAGAGGGAGAGAGGGAGAAAGGGTTTGATCAGAGTTTTATAATACCATAAAGTAGAGACCTGAAGATGATGATGAATTACAATAATGATGGTGATGATGACAGCGAGCACAATGACACTGACAATGACGTTGGACAATGATGATAATGATGACAATGTAATAAATATGAATAATGACAATGAAGATCATTAGAAATGGCAGACAATAGGTGTGGCTCATTAGAAAACACCTATCTTGGGTCCGGGCCAGCCCTGCATCGTTTGAGTCTATAGTAGTGCACTGCTCCTGTGTGCACAGGGGGTTTTAAAAGAGAAAGATCTTCTCCAGCTTAGGGTCAGGAGAGAGTGGCGTAGGAGTGGATTAAGGCAGAGGTCAAGGCTCAGGCACATATCAACTGTCCAGTCACAAGCTTATCCTGGGTCAACTTCCTCCTCCCCCTTCCACCTTGGCCCCTCCCACAGACACATCAACTGTCCTATCCCAAGCCATGCTCCATCCCTCCCCCATCTTGGCCCCTCCCACAGACACACCAACTGTCCTATCCCAAGCCTGTCATGTGCCATGCTTCATCCTTCCCCATCATCATCATCTAAATGCAGAGTGGCTAAGGGTAGTGTTAACGATCAGGGGATGGAGCAATGGGGGGTGGGGGCGATGGGGGGATGGGAGTGCAGAGAGCGGATCACACATTTACTGTAAAAGCAGCAGCTGTGTGCGCATGCGTGTGTGTGTGTGTGTGTGTGTGTGTGTGTGTGTGTGTGTGTGTGTGTGTGTGTGTGTGAACGGCCGTGCGTCCATGTGTGTGTGTGTGTGTGTGTGTGCGTGGGGGCACTTCAGGAGGCAGCAAACCAGACAGAATCAATCCTGGATCAGACTTCTAGCAGCATTGTTTGTAGGGAGATGGGCCAAACGGACAGCTCAGGGCCTACCAGACTGGCCTACAGGCAGACATCTGTTAAAGCACTCTCGCTAAGCCGTCTAAAGGTTCTGGGATTCCAACACATAATGATGAGATGTCAGATGAACTGATACAGACGTACATACAACTGATACCTCCATTCACACATACATACATGTGCACATACGTACATGTGACGCAGCATGCAAAGGTTTGGTCATCCCAGCCTAAAATACTGTTGAAAACAGTTCAGTGAGAAGAGGTAGCTGGACCTCCAATGAATCATTTAAAATTTGACATGAATGTAATTAAACAGTCATCATTTTTAATCAAGTGTACTGTAGTGCATCATTATCCTTTGTTTACACATTTGTTTTTCAAAAGGGGGAAAAAAGGGAGTACCATGTCAAAGTTTGGGCACCCCAAGGGGATTAACCAAGGTCTCTCTTGATCTTAATTTGCTTGACGAGGCCTGCTTGCAGTCATTGCTTCCAGAAGGCCAGGTGATGCAAATGTCAAATAAGCTATAAATACTCTGACTCCTCAAACCTTGACCCAACAATCAGCAGCCATGGGCCTGTCTAAGCAACCAGCTTACACACTGAAACCTTAAAATAGCTGAGGCCGACTAAGCCGTTGAATGACAATGGAAGATAGTGTCACCTCCCTAACTTGGAGGTTATAGGGGAGTGTAGATTCTCTGTGTGATGCACTTTGGTAGGGATAGAAGAGACACACACGTTGTGCTGATGTTTACTTTACCGGAAGATTTTTTTATTCTACAACATTACTATTTAACAACACTGATTTACTACATTGGTGGTCTTTCACCTGCTTATTTACTTTAGAGAACTCATTTCAGTTACCCAAACTCATTTAACACACCACTGTTAAGTATTCTCAGAAAAGACATATAAACGGTCAGTTATTGTCTGGAATCTCATTACAATTATGAATGTCCCAAATACATCTTCAAGCATTGTCAACAAATCACACATACACCGTTTACAGAAAATACTACAAACATCCAGGAAATAACATCTCGCTTCAGAAACTCATTCACAACTTAAGCAAGAGCTTTAAGTGCATTTAGTTGGTTCATACAGTGGGAAATAGTTTGAAATGGACGTTTTACTCAAGCAATACGTGATTCACACAGTCACGTGAAATGTCAGTACAACTGCAGGCACTAAAGTTGAAAATAGTATTGTACTGGACCACAATTTAGTGAAATAATATGAACCTAAAATCACTGAAGAATATAAAGGGAGATGTTAAAGGGGTCCTTCCGTCAAAAAACACTTTTAGTAGCTCTATTTACAATGTGGTAGGTCACAACAAGCAGTATATGCACGCAGCATTCCAAGACGTGAAATTCGACCCTCATGGTTTTATTGGTCATCGAAGGGTCGAGCTAACCAAAACGAGCGGATCAGAGCATGCTAAACCTATCTACGTCACTAGGTCGTAAGCCCCGCCCAGAGCCATGTATGGCAAGCCCACATCCCAAAGGAAGAACAGTGGACAGAAGCTAGGTGAGCGAAAGACAGCGAATTTGCCCAATCAGAGGTGCCTTATTGACACGTCATGGATATTCACGAGGGACTCCGGAAAAGCCAGTCGTTCAACCACTAGACCTGTTATAGCTTACAGAAAACAGTGTCAAACAAGAGATCTAGGACATATTTTTTTACAGAAATGGCGCACAATGCATTCAACCATAGTGGCGACACAGAAAGGAGAATGGAGGTTCCCCTTTAAGAAACATCTGATTTATGATGTCTGTTTTAACTGATTTATTTTCTACAACAGCAAAGCATTGTCAACTAGCTAGCTAACCAGCTTTCTTTAGTTAATAATGTTATTATTAAATAGCAACTAACAGTAATGAGAAATGTCCAAAGACCGAGAAAGCCTTTTAAGGACACGGAAACCATTTATTTAAGTTTAAGAGTTCTTCAATGGTCCACTCTGCTTCTATTATCCAACCTGTCTTTACTGGCCTTTAACAGACTATAGAGCAGAGATGCCTTGCTGCACTCCTGCACTGGGCACCAGTCCAGCACCAATACTCTGGCACATGTGACCTTCATAGAAGGGTGATAAGAGGAAGCCTTTCCTTGCATCCCTACATCTGCGATGCAACTCAGGTTTTCATTTTTTTTTTAATTCCGATTATGCAAGTCAGGAAATCAGTTCCAGGAAAAATCAGTACGAGTGTTGCTCATAAATATTACATGGTTGAGGCACTGCACTCATAAGGTAAGGATTTAAACTGAACACACCATTGTGACTATATACCCATGGCAATGGGATTTAGACCTCTCTACAGTGGAGTGGGGAACCGGTTGAGATAGATAGAGATAGAGACTTATTTTGATTGAGAGAAGACGGGAGAGTGTGGAACAGGTTGAGATAGATAGAGATAGAGACTTATTTTGATTCAGAGAAGAAGGGAGAGTGGGAAAGGAGAGAGAAAGAGAGAGAGAGAGAGAGAGAAATAAGAGGAAATAACCTGGTGGAATGAAAAGCAAAAGAGTGAGTGAGAGATAAAAACAGAGGGAGAGAGAGAAAGAGAGAGGGAGACAGGGAA
>CM059282.1:20584303-20586803 GCA_030347295.1 Setipinna tenuifilis
GAGAATAAATACAGAAATGTGTTTGTCTGTGTTTGTGTCTGTGTTTGTGTCTGTGTGTGTGCGCATGTATATGCTCATGTATAGGTGGCTTTTCATGGTTGTGAGGCATTCCATATGTTCCACAATCTATTCCCATCTGAGCACAAATGACACGAATCGGAGAAGAGTGACACTCTGCACAGAAGCTCAACAGAACAGATGTACAGTACGCAGGCAAACATCCACTTTCTCTCCCCATAAGGCTCTTCAAACACATAATCTAGTATTGCTACCTGATGTGGTGTTATGAAATCACATTCCCCTAGGATATATACTGTGTGTATATCTTTGTGCGTACATGCATGCGTGCGTGTGTATGTACATGTATGTTTGTATGTATGATATATGTATGATGTATGATATATAACTCAAACACAAATGCTTGTAAGCTAGTAATGGCACCTGATGTGTCTACTTATCTCATTCCCTTAGCATATAGATGCATATTAACAGGGTGGACCAAAAAACTGGACCACTTTTTGAATGACTATAACTATTCAATCATTGAGGCTGTCAAAAGAGATGGAGGACCCATTTAAAATGGATTTAAAGCAGGATCTGAACTTGTTACATTATAGGAAAACTGACAGAATTAAAATGCAAAGGTGGCAATTTTTTTCATTGGTAGTTCTTATTAAATGGCTATGTTAATTATACCACTGCTTGCATTGTCATTAACTATGCTACGGCTGGGCAGAGAACTGAAAGGTAGTATGTAGTTTTGTATGTAGTATTGTATGATTGTTAATGTTGGCTGCCTCAGTGGTTGAGGAGATGTAATCAGTTAAAAAGTGATCTATTTTATTTTTGTTTTGGTCCCCTCTACTGTACATCCCCATCATATATTTGTGTATGTATCCCTTGGTGCTTATTCTCAGGGTCCCAGGTCACTGAATGACTGTAATCCCCTGGGATTGTTCGTAGGGGCTATATCTGAAAGGCGAACCACACTGAGAATAGTAATCTGGAGAAAGATGCTTTTGTTGATGATTAGAGATAAAAATGACATGAAAAAGACTATAACAACCATCTCTCCATCCATCTACATGTCCATCATTCCATCAATCCTTCGACCCATCAATCCGTTTGGAGACAAAATGCTTGTGGTTGTAAACATGTGGTTGGGTATGTACACTGATATAAAAGCATATAAGGATCAGCCAGGGGCACAGATATTGTGGGTACAAACATGAACATGCAACCACACACACACGCACACACGCACATACACACACACACACACACACACACACACACACACACACACACACACACACACACAGCCTTTCACAGGCACCTAAATTACATTGTATTACCTCAAGAGACAGGATTAAAAAGCAAAGCCTCCATCTGGGTTGAAAACATATTACTTGATTTCTCTGAATGAGGCACAACAAGGAGTTGTCATGCAAGATCAGGATTTGGTGGTGTGTGTTTGTGTGTGTGTGTGTGTGTGTGTGTGTGTGTGTGTGAGGGGGAGGGGGAAGCATAACTGTGTCTGGGCATACAAGTATGGGTATGTGTGTGTGCGTGTGTTTGTGTGTGTATGTGTACTGTACGTGTGTTCGTGTGTCCACATACAGGCATGCATGGCTGATTGAAGCTTGTGTTTTTCATCAGCTAACAGAGATTAGAACTGTATTTCATGTGAATGATAGTAAATAGTCCTTTTTTCGAGACACGTAGATCCATCATGGACATGTGGATGTGTAATTGATCCTTATATCTTATATCCCTTGTGCATGTGTGGGTGTGTGTGTGAGTGATTGAGTGAGTGAGTGAGTGAGAAGAGAGAGAGATAGAGAGAGAGAGAGAGAGAGAGAGAGAGAGAGAGAGAGAGAGAGAGAGAGACAGAGAGACAGAGAGAGAGAGAAAGGACAGAGAAAGAGCAGAGACAGAGACAGAGAGGGAGGGGACCTCAATGGATTCCAAGTAAAGATGTGGAAAGGACATCTTTGTCCAAAATCAGTCAATTAAAACTAGTGAATGTTTAATTAATATGCTAAGCAAAATCGTCCAGTATTATGCTGTCCATGTGTTGTTCAGTGAGCAAATCAACAGTTCTATGCAGATAAGTAGGCTATTGAAAGAGACCATTTTGATCATTCATATGCACCATCACTCACATCAAACACAGATAACACACATGCATACAGACACATGTGGCCACACACATGCACAAATAGACATACAAACACACACACTCACACACTCACATACAAGTGTGTGGCACTTACATGGATACAGGTACTGTCTGTATTCTTTATGCACAAACACACATATCTACTCCTTAAATATTTTTTGAACACTTAATTTACAATAAGAGATAGCAGACTGGACTATCTCCACTGGCATGTAGGCTACATGCTACCAGAGCGGCAGGCTTCAAAAGCCTGATGGATAGACATGCTGTGTGAAATCAGCCCTGCCCTGAAATTGCACAAACACACTCCAACCACCA
>CM059282.1:20594303-20596803 GCA_030347295.1 Setipinna tenuifilis
AAAAGCAAATATTTGCACAAAAATCATAAAGAAATGATTCATGTCACGGCCTGCCCTGACTGCTTGACTGTGCTTCCCATTTTGTGAAAAAAAAGGCTTTCTAAAAAAGTTTTTCTAATTTGTGGCCGACACAAACTCATTTTCTGGACAAAAGTTATTCTGTCCACATAACAGAGATCCTATACGGCAGCATAACCTTTTTGCTTCATCAGGGAGAAAGAGGATGTTGTACATGAGTTGGCCTTTTTGTCCAAAACACTTTGTGAGTCTAGAAGTTACTAGAGGAGTAATCCATTCTGTTTCCAGTTTTGTTTTCTCTGCACAGAAGAATGTGTCATCTTCAATATCACCAGGGCACTGTACAAATGCTAATGCCCTTTTTTGTGGACAACGAATACTACTGTAAAATCAATGTAGTTCTGACATTGTGTCTTTGAAAAAAGGTCTTGACAAAAACAGACACAAACACACACAAACAGAGAGAGAAAAATGGAGTAAGAGAGAGAGAGAGAGAGAGAGAGAGAGAGAGCGCACAATAAAGAGAGACAGGAGACAGAGAGATTCACAGAGACAGAAAGAGAGAAAAATGCTTATGTCATATGCAAACACAGATACCATGCCATACTTTATCTTTCACTAGCATGCACACACACACACACACACACACACACACACACACACAAACCAATAGGTACACACATGCTCGCTCACACATATATTCACACACACACACACACACACACACACAAACCAATAGGTACACACATGCTCGCTCACACATATATTCACACACACACACACACACACACACACCCTGCTGTACAAAAGTTAAAGCTTTTCTAGTGAGTGAAAGTCATAAGGCAAAGTGTTAATTCCATGCACGTCTAAGGGTGTCTGCTAAGGCCTTACTTAGGAGCCGGGGAAGGCGTCACCTTGAGCGGTTACACATAAGGCTACAGCGAAAGGCCACGCACGAGGCAGCGCTCTCACAGAGGAGACTGCAAAACAGCCTCTGCCCACTGACTCGTATAACCCAGAAATCAAGGCAAGTGTTCGAGCCCATGTGCGTGTGTGTGTGTGTAGCTGTGTGTGTGTGTGTGTGTGTGTGTGTGTGTGTGTGTGTGTTTGTGTATGAATATATGTATGTGCGAGCATATAGGTTTGTGTGTGAATATGTGTGTATGTGTGTGTTCACAAGTGCATGTGTGTGTGTGTGTGTGTGTGTGTGTATGTGTATGTGAGTGTGTGTGTGTGTGTGTGTGTGTGTGTGCATATGTGCTTATGTGCACTGTGTGTGTGTGTGTATGTGCTTGTGTGCACTGTATGTGTATGTGTGTGTGTGTGTGTGTGAGTGTTTGTGTTTGTGTGTGTGGGAGCGCCAAGTGAAGGCGCGGGATGAGTGGATGGTAGAGCTGTGACAGGGGCACAAAGACCCCCCCCCCCCCCCCCCGCCTGCCTGCATCCTCGCTCGTCAGCATCAATCAGGGCAGGCTAGGGGAGACGCACTAAGCCTCCTCTTAAAGCCAGGCACACACAACAGCAGGAGGGGGAGAGACACGACCACCAGCCCAGGCCACGCACACCGACCTGGGGGAAGGAGGGGAGAGACGAGAGGGGGAGAGGGTGTGGGACCGCCACACATACATTGTACAGACTGGAGACGTATACAGTATAGCAAAGACACATGAAGGCAGAACATAATACAGTACATACAGACAGAATGCATCCACAAACCAATGCATTTATAAACACACACACACACACACACCGCCCCACACAGCTGCATGCAGACAGATAAAGCACACATGCCCAAACACATTTGCACGCTTTTGCACACACACACACACACACACACACACACACAAATGCATACACATGCACACAGAAAAAAATGAATGCATGGCTGACTGGAACTCTCCTCCACAAAAACAAAAAGATTTGTGCCCACACAGGCGCGCGTGAACACACACACACACCCATGCAGAGAGCCACACATTACATAATGTATGTGAGGGACAGAAAAAAACTGAACTCCATGCTACATTGTGCAACCTAGGAGTAAAATCTTGAAATACTCCTATGCAATATCCATAAGTCAGAGAATAAAAAAAATACTAGACAGACACAGCAGCAGTTTCCAGTTCTTATGAACACTGCAGGCCAAGCGTTTTCCTTTGTTAAGGGAGGTGATAACTTTTAAAGTCTTGCAAATATCTCATAAATCATAGTGTTTTCGTTAAGGGATTAACCACCAAAAACATGTCAGAAAAGGAAGCCCACAACCCCCAAATAGCCCACTACAACGTTTCAGGACACAAAACAAACGCAGCGAACGTGGTGTGTAACCTGCAACCTGCAATTCCTGCTGACTTTATTGTCAGGGCAGTGCTCTTGGCGTGGCCCCGTTATTTGCATTACACGAAGACGACGAGTGTAAGGTAGCTATTCACCGCTCGGACGCAGGATGGTTTCTTGCTTCCCCGCTGGGGACTCCAGGCTG
>CM059282.1:20601803-20606803 GCA_030347295.1 Setipinna tenuifilis
CCCTTTCTCTCTCACTTACATGTTGTTTCCTGTTATCTTTTGTGTCCTCCTGTTTCTTGTATCTATCTCTCTCTCTTCTCTTTCTTTTTCTCACTCTTTCTCTCTCCCTCTCTCTCTTTCTCTCTCTCTCTCTCTCTCTCTGTCACCTGCTCACTTTGTGGTGGTGGCCACCTGGCTTTTGATCCACAAAGCCCACAAGATGGTGGTCGGGATGGTGGAGGTTGGGAGGGGTGGGGGTGGGGTTTGTTTACTGCACATCCGTCTGAATCAGCAGCCATATGTCACGCTTACCGGCACCAGTCTCAAAGGACCGCCACAGCTCCAATCACAAAAAAGGAACAAAGTTAAAATAACAAATACTTAACATTTTAAACCCAGTTTTTAAAACGCGATGGCACATTTGGTGCTCACTTGTGTTCTCGGTAACATTTTGTGAATGTGACAGCATTTGAATTTCAAATGTCTTGTTTTTGCTTTTCAAACGGTTCATTTTTTCTCTCTCTCTTTCACTCAGGCAAAAAACAAATAATACTTTTTTTATTATTGGAATGCAACGTCTGGAGCACTAAGTAGACGGAAATTCTTTTGTAAAAGTTTTTACATTTTGAAAGGCGCTGGCACCATGACATGAAAGGGAGGGGAGGACACTGGCCTAATGGTTATTGAGCTGTTTGGCCTCTCCGTATAGATCCTTTAATCTCAAAACAACTCCTGTCCACCGCTTTGACACGGTGATTTACTGTGGTGTGCTGCAGGGAGATGAAGAGAGGAGCACTCACTGTGTTTACCTGTAAAATGCAGCAGGGAGCTGAAATGGAGGGCCTGTCAAAGTGTCAAAGGCTTGTGAAGGGATTCACATTCTTTTCTCCCTCTCTGTCTCTCTCGCTCTCTCTCTCTCTTTCGTGCTCTCTCTCTCTCTCTCTTTCACACTGCCTCTTTTCTTATTTTCCTTCTGTAAACAGCCACCGCAGACTAATGGATGGAAGAAATATCTAGAAGGTGGAAAATGATCATGAAAAAGGCATTATTCTTTTGCTCTGGTTTCTTCTCATTTCTCTGTTGTTGTCTTGTCCTCTCACCTTGCTTGTAAACGTCAATGATAACTGCAGTGTCATTTGTCAAAATAAGCACGTCTTTCTCCATCATTCTCCACTGATTCTCCACCTGCCAAGTCGAACACGCCTCTCAGTTCACGTCGGAGCAGACTTCCACGTCTTTGTAACTTGCACTGTTGCACACCACAGTTACAGACAATAACAATAACTTCACCAGACATAAAACTACTTCTGTACTATTCCCTGTGGATGGTTAGAACCAATTTCCTCTTGTGTAAAGTCATTGTCCTGCAATTGCAAGAGAACAGGATAGCTATTGTTGAGACAGAGAGGCACAAAGTTGGGTTTTTTTTTCTGCTACTTCTGTACTCAGTGTCCCAGCAATGTTCCTAATACATCTCTGATTAAGGGTAAAATCAATTACGCATTCAACCCTATAGTCTTCGCATAAATCCTGCTACACATTCACGTTGTCTCCATTCAAGTCTCAGAAAAAGTACATCTGAGCACACTGGCACACAGTTGTTCTGTGAACCTCAGCACCATTTTATGAGCCAAATCGGCCAATAGCCAAACAGTGTATTGTGAGCAGTAGCTTGAGTTTCAAAGCACAAGCGGTGCTTTAACTGGTGGAAATGATGGTGTTCAGTGACTGCCGTGGCGCTTTTACCTAAAAGAGTAAGTGACGAGAGAGAGAGAGAGAGAGAGAGAGAGAGCAGACAGCTGCCATTTACAGAGGTGCGTCCACCGAACATATCTCGTACTCTCGTCTAAATTCCCGAATCTAATCCGTATTGATTCTGAATGAAAAGCCTCAGCTGATGCCTTAGATCTTTTTGTTGTCTTTGATGCATCATGAGCCCAGACGCAGAAAACCACACCAAGCCAAGAGTGTGGGACTCCATAGAGGAGATGACAGTTCTGACAGGAAACCGGGGTGGGGTTATGTCTGTATATTTGTGTGTGTGTGTGTGTGAGTGTGTGTGTGTGTGTGTGTGTGTGTGTGTGTGTGTGTGTGTGTGTGTGTGTGAGTGTGAGTGTGTGTGTGTGAGTGTGAGTGTGTGTGTGTGTGTGTGTGTGTGTGTGTGTGTGTGTGTGTGTGTTTGTGTGTGCGTCAGTGTGTGTGTGTGTGGTGGTGGTGGTGGTTGGGGTGTGTGTGGGGGGGGCAGTCTGGGGTGGGGAGCTGTCTGATCCATCTGATGTTTGGACAGATATGTTTTTCTGCTACTACTAAAATGGTGAGATGGCAGAACAAAATCACCCAAGCCTGGCCGTCGCTCAGGGGGTGTGTGTGTCTGAATAACGCTGACTCATCATTTATTTATGATTTATTTTTACACTCCTAGCCTACCCTAGTGCAACGTCTAACCCCCCCGCCACCCCCGCACCCTAGAACAGCGTCCCCCACCCCCATACCCCTACCCCAGGCCAGAAGTCCCAATCCAGTCATTGACTGGTCAGCACTCATAGAGTCAGAATATAACAGAAAGAGGATTGCATTATATCCTTCTTTATGACTCTCCTCTCTCTCTCTGTCTTCTTATCTCTCTCTCTCCCTGTCTTCTCTCTTTCTCTTTTCATATTCTCTCCCCTCTCTCCCTGTGTCTGTCTTTTTCTCTCTCGCTGTATCTGTCTGTCTCTCTCTCTTTCTCTCTCTGTGTTTGTCTGTCTCTATCTTTCTTTCTTTCTCTCTCTCTCTCTCTCTCTCATGTCATTGTGTGACTGTGGATTAAGCCCTCTCTCACACAGCATCCACTCTTCTTGGATACGGACACAATCTCCTGACCACACGACTGCTAGCCTCCTCTTGTCTATCAGGCTAATTGAGAGAGATAGCATCTGTTCGTTCAACTCACTGGAAGAGGCTTTAAAAGACACGAGAGCAAAAAAAAAGAAACTTCTCATCTTCTAGAAGGTTCTTAATGACTCAGAACAGGCCGGGTATCAATTACCAAACCATCTTTTTTTTTTTTTTTCAAAACACTGGGGAGGACAGCACTTAAAAAAAGACTGTCGTATTGAGACACATTATCATAACAATGCCATATTGCTTAACATAATGCCCTCAAGAGAAGAATATTACTTTGGTCGTAAATCAATTAAGAGACCATTGTCAGCAAACTCGGCGGACAGTTATTGCGCTGTGCGAGGGAGGGAGGGAGGCGCATGGCTTTGCCATGGAGCTTGCCGGCAACTGTTCCGTGCCTGACAGGGAAAATTACACCTCAGAGACAGCCATTTGTCACTGGCTTCTGGGGCACTTAAAGATGGCACAGTGGGAAGAGAGATATAAAATTGTGGAGATTGAGCTGTGTTTCCATCCAAGGAGAAGCCCTGTGTCAGCACCCCCCCCCACACACACACACACACACCCGAAGAGGCCATGCCATGAAGCAGTCATACCACCCACGCCTACACACACACACACACAACACACACACAACACACACACACAAAGTGCACACAAAATTGCACACACACACACAAACACACACACACACACACAGGCACGCCCTCACCCACAGATTTACTGCGTCTTTGGCCTGTAGTTTTCTGAAGATTCATTTTGCTACAAAAAATCAGACCCCAGCAGTTGGAAAGGCCACTCACTGAAGCACCTCTGCAGCCAGGCCAGTAGGAGAAGCACCGAGACAGATACAAAGTGCATGGCAGAGGAAGGATTGTGTGTGTGTGTGTGTGTGTGTGTGTGTGTGTGTGTGTGTGTGTGTGTGAGAGAGAGAGAGAGAGAGAGAAAGAGAGACAGACAGACAGACAGACAGACCAGGAGAGAGAGACAGACAGACAGACAGACCAAGAGAGAGAGGGCGAAAGAAAGAGAGCGAAAGTGAGGGTTGAAAGTAAAAGGGTAGGGAAAGGAGGAAGACGTGACCAATCAAGTGAAGAAAAAAACTCTAGCCAGAGGAAGGAAGTGACAGATAGAGAGATGGATAGAGGAGGGGCAAAGTGAAGGATTCTGAGGAATGAGGGCATGTGTGAAGCTTTAGAGGAAAAATGGTGGAGGAGCACCAGTGGAAGGTGGGAAATCGATAAAAGAGCAAGTGAAGACAGAGGAGGAGAGGAGGAGAGGAGGCAGGAACCTGAGAAGGGCAAAGAGAGGAGGAAGCAGGCACCGGCGGCTTTAGATGGCAGAGACAGAAACACGGTAAAGCTCAGCTGGAGAAATATAGACGTGTGCTATAACAAACATCAAAACAGATAGATTTTACAGACAGATATGTATAGGCATACATACATAAACACATTCAGTACATACATACATTTTTTTTGTGTATGTGTGTGTTATGTACGTGTATTTAATGTGAATTACAGCATTGAAATAACAAAAACATTCTGACATACAGTAACAGACTTTTGAATAATGATCAAAATAGCCTGAAAAATAGAAAACCCACCACCAGCAACAAAACTAATGATTATGTGACATAGTTGTACTGTGGACTCAATATTAGAAAAAAAGCCAGAGTAGAACATTTTAGGACGTGAATTCTCAAGTGCTTTTGCAAGCTACACCAAGGCTGTCAATAAAATGAACAGCATTCAGTACTGTAGGTCATTCTGCCACTGAGCTATCACACGCGAATGAAGAGACTTTGATATATCGCTCCTGTCAGAAAGAAGAGACTCTAAACATGTATTTGAGGAATGAAGAGGCTGATGATAGATAGATAGGTAGGTAGGTAGGTAGATAGATAGATAGATAGATAGATAGATAGATAGATAGATAGATAGATAGATAGATAGATAGATAGATAGATAGATGAACGAGAAACGGAGAGAGGGAAAAAAGGAGAGAAAGAGAAAGAGAGATGAAGGGAAAGAGATGGATGACAGACAGACAGATAGGCAGACAGACAGACAGACAGGCAGACAGATAGAGAGAAAAAGACGAGACCAGGAAAAAGAGGAAAAGAGAAGAGTGGGTGA
>CM059282.1:20616803-20626803 GCA_030347295.1 Setipinna tenuifilis
ACCAACACACTTTTTCGGCTTCTTTCTTTCTGTCTTTCTTTCTTTCTTTTTTTTCACTAATTTCCCTGCATGACCTACTCTACCCAGTATGTCTATGCATGTGACAATACAACATCCTTGTATCTTTGTATCCTTTTTTTTTCTTTCTTTCTTTTTTTCTTTCTTTTCTTTTTTCCCCAGTGCTGTCTCCATGTCACTCTGCTCTTCTGCTCTTTCCTCAAGCTTGCAATCTTTCTTCTCAAGTATGCGTTCTTCATTTTCCCCTCCTCCACTTTCCCTAGCTCCTCAAGCACACGTTCTTCACTTTCCCCTCCTCCTCTTCTTTCCCCAGCTTCTGAAGCGCTCCTTCATGTCTCTCGTCTTCCTGCTCTTCCTCCTGTTGCCACTGTCTCACCCACCCTTATTCTCTCTACCCTCTACACACACAAATGTGCTCTCCTACACACACATACACACACACACACACACACACACACACACACACACACACACACACAGACACACACTTCTTCTCTTACACACACACACATCTCCTCCTCCACCCTTCAGTTTGCCTTTCTTGACTTTCTCCTCTTTTCTCTGTCCTCCATTTCCTCCTTCAGCCTATAGAGCACTTACTCTCTCTATCTCTCTCTATCTGCACCCCAATCACACTCTTCCTCCCTCTCCCTCTCTCTTCCTCTCGTCTCTCTTGCTCCCTCTCTCCCTCTCTGTCTCTCTCTATCTCTCTTCACCTCTTCCTCTCCACTTCCCTCTTTTGCATCACGCTGACAGCAAACGTGGGACGCGATGTGACTTCAGAGGCCATTGAGGTGGCACAGGAAGTGACAGACGGCAGCGGCAGAACAACACCGGCTGGCTTTGATGCCAAACAGCACCCCTAAATAAGACACGAGTGGTGGCGGAGTGGTGGTGGCAGAAAGGGGGAAAGGGGGAAAGGGGGGGGTGAAGAGGCGTGAGAGCTTATGCTCCGCATCGCTCCACCGTAGAATGTCGTCGCTGTCACTCCTCGCTTCCTGTTTCTCTCCGCCAGAGTGTCGGTGACACCAACAGCCTCAGGAGGAGAAGAAGAAGAAACACACCCCCCTACCCCCGCCCCACACACACACACACACACACACACACACACAAACACACACACACACACACACAAACACACACACACAAACACACACACACACACACAGCCGCACTCCTTGAAGTCTACCACCTGATGCCAGGCTGTTGGGCTCTCAGCCTACTGAGGCTGAACTGAAGGAGTGCTGTGTTCATATCATGGCCAAGGTCAATGGATTGATTCCCTCTATGCTGTGCTCCTGCTCCTGCTCCTGCCCTGGTGATGTATGTGACTGCACACTGCTGTGGAGTCACTTTGGGGAAGCAAAAGTCTCCCTCTGGCTCTAGATGGCCTTGCTCTCCATGGCGGCCATGTGAAAGTTTTGAAATAACTTCTAGAAACGTGAAAAAAGACGCAAACTTTATCTCGGGTATTGAGAGAGAGAGTTGTGCTGGAATTGTTAACCACTCCTGTGTTTTTCATTGTTTAAAGGTATGGAGAGGGTAATCGGAGGCATATAAACACAATCTTTGCACAACAATAAAGTCAGCCATCTTTAACATTATCATACATTTTTAATGCATAGGCAGTCATGGGCTAGCGGTTAAGGAGTCGGACTTGCAGCCACAGGGTCACGGATTCAATTCCCCACACTGACAGATGGGTTGGGTGAGTGACCAGCGCTCCCCTCCATCCCCCTCTGTGACTGAGGTGCCATGAGCATGGCACCGTCCCCACACGGACGCTGAATTTAGAAGTTGTGTGTGCTGTGTGCTATGGTGTGCTGTGTGATCACAATGACAAATTGGAATTACTTTCTTTCACTACCACTAATATAGTCTCATGAAAAGAAGTATTAAGTACTACAAAGTATTTAAGGACTTAGTGCCATAGAGATATACTTGGCAGACATTGTTGTGCGTACATACTTACATATGGGCAGCTATGCGATGAATTAGCAGTACATGTTATGCTATAGTCTACAAATGAGGTGAAGCAGGAGGCATATTAGTCGAAGCTGCAGCTGTGCGCTCAGAGTTAATTAATGTATTATAAATAATTAAACAAGACATCTTTGTGTTGCCACCATAATGAACTTCACAAAAAGACACACTGCCCACACAATAACAGCTTTTGACCAAGGATTGGTTCCATTTTAGCTCCTCCACTTTTCAAAATATATTAAGACTTGAGACAAAAAGTGACCGCAGTGTTTACAAAAAAGGAAGCCTGTGCCTAAAAACTCTGTGACTAACAACCTATCTTTAGATGTATGAGGATGTTAAACCAAGGTCTTTCCAGAGACAGTAATTTATTGTATGGTTAGCATTAACAGTAGCAAGAGGATGACCTGGGGCTAACTGACTTTTTCTTAGCTCAGAGATCATTAAAAAACAAACAGGTCCTTAAAATGTTAACCAACCAAAACATGGATCCTCTTACGGTATGTATGCTAAAAAAAGAGGAAGTTTCATCGATCCAATCAAATCTTGCCGTTAGGGCATTGCTATAAAATATTCAGTGTAACCTTAAGAAGCCTTTACTTGTAGCAGATAATCTAGTTCGGGGGTTAAAAAGGGGGGGAAAGGCATAAATTAATAATTAAATAAATAGCTGCCCAGCAGTTTGGGCATGTTAAGAAAGCACACGCTGGCCCAATGTAATATTCATAAGATTTATTTGCGGTGGAATTAAAGCCAGCTTTTCCGAATTTAATCTCCAGCGCACAAAAACGGCGAGGGCTACGGTGGAGTGACACAGGAATACAAATCACCCGTCTCCTTCCCCCGTGAAAAACGGCCGGCATTTCCAATGCTTCATACGCGCCACTGTGCCACAATTTATGTCTCACTTAGCACCAATTCTGACTTATGGCGCTGCCTCTCTCCATATCTGCATAGCCAGGCTTTAATATATTGGCGGATACAAAACAGTAGCCCATTAAATGTGAAAGTAGTTCCTCCTCCACCTAGCAGGACATTAAGTGGAAAATGTTCTGGTTATCACACTCCTAAATTTACAAAACCAGGTGTGCAAGCAGGAGTTGAATTAGTCATTAATTTTCTTGCAAGTTTGAGAGTGTGAAAAAGGAGGGAAAAAATAACACCGTTGACTGAGGGTCAAACTGTGACTTGCAAAAAGATGGAGAATATTGGCCTCTGTTATATTCCTGAAATGAATGTTACGGGGGGGGGGGCATGGAAAGAGTATTGTGTCTAATTGGCCAGGAAGTAGTGCAGCCACCACTATTGCCTGGGGGGTTGATCAACTCCAGCTAATTTGTGTATCTTTTTTTCAATCAGTGATAACAAGAACTCTTAAATTGGTTGAGCAGTGCATGCTAATTACAGCATTTACCACAGTTAGGGCCTGAATGATAGTCACAGGTTGAAAAAGTACCAGCCTCTAATTTGGTAGGTAATGTATACAAATGCTATTATTAAACTGCCCTACTTGGCATTTGGAAGCTCATTAAAAGTAGCATTTTTTTTTTTAATAAAGAGACCTGAAGCACGCCGTAGGTGCTTATGTTTATAATTAGACATGCGTGTACACAATGGCCGCATGCTTGATCCATTTCTATTGGATCAGCTTATAACAAGGGTTTAGCTCAGTGACCTTTCCCGTAAGCTAGCATGACAGAGGTATAGCATACAGTAGCATGCTAATGTAGCAGCCAGTGATCTGACTTAATTTAGATTTTCATGCTAATGTGACACTATTGAAAAATTAAAAATAAAACTAAAATAATATACAGAGATATTCTCTTCATTTTTTTTACGAAATGGATTTAGTATTGGCATGTGATTTAGTGTTTTAGATTGCAAGGACGTTTAAGAAGCATCAGCACCAAAAGATATTTTTATTGTACAGCGCAGTATTTATTTCACCCATCGCTGTTTGTGTGACGTCCAAGCTTTGAGGTGAGAACAGAAAGCCAGGCTTTGCTTTGTGGATGGCTGTGGAGCAGATGTCAGCTGGCTGTCATCTCTTTTGAGGACCATATGCTACCAAGAGCAAATGCCTCTTTGAATTAGTGGGTTAAGCTCTCAGCGGTACGTTTTTCCTCCTCTCTCCCCACTGTAACAAAAAGAAAAGCCTTAGGTTCTGCTTTAGCATTTCCGTTTTTTTTTTCCCATTGTTTTGTTAGTTGGGGCTTGGCAAATGGGCTCTGGCAGTATACAAATGGAGAAAAACTGCATCATTAGACACACAGCAACACACACATTGCAGAGACACAGACAGTAAGAGACAGGTGACAAGCGGAGAGCCAGACAACAGACACATGGGGGCAGGCCGAGCAAGAGAGACATGAGACATGTGACACGTGACAGGAATGAGACACACAGGCAGACTGAATAAGCACATGAACTACGTCTCCTCTCCAGTGTGTGTGTGGATTACTTTACCAGAGTGAGTCGGTGAAGCAAGATCCAGTCCCAAGATTATTTACGGATTTTGGAAGTCATTTAATCAGCTCCCGACTACTCCCGCCAGCAAAGCCTCCGTCTGGACCTCTGAGAAGGCGGGGGGTTCAAGCGTAGCAGGAAGTGCCCCATTTAAGGTCAAGGGTCACACAGATAGCCCACCACAGACAGTGAACAGACTTGGTAGAAATAATCCAAAACTAAGAATTCAATTACATTGATAAGTATGGCTTTGTATTTGTCGTTTTTTTTTCTAATTCTGACCAAAAAAAAGATCAAGAGAGAATAATGATCAGTGGAGGGTAAAGTTCATTGCTGGGATTTTGCACTGCTCAAGGCTTTCTGCAACACACTCTCTCTCTCTCTCTCTCTCTCTCTCTCTCTAAAGTTGTTGTTGTCTGAAATGACTTCATTCACTCGGAAAGGTTCCATGTGCACCATCGGCAAGGATAAAGATCTGGGGGAGCAGCAGCAATGAAGATGAAGCCCAGCAGCTTGTTGGCTCCGTTTTTTATTAGCTGCAGATTTTTACAGAGACAGTATTACTGGCAAACTCTCACCCCATCTCACCCTCAGTCACTGCCCCCCCCCCGCTTTTCCCCACCACCCTCTTGCCTCACCCGCCCCCCCCCCCCACACACACACCCAAACATTGCCCGTAACGTTGAGCTTAAACAGCCAGGACAGTTTACTTATTACCCACAGTGCGCCCAAAGGACTCTGAGAGAGGCAGTTGTGGAGATATACTTCACACCAATTCACACCGAAGGGGGGATGCGTAGTAAGACTGTATATATACGTGTGTGTGTGTGTGTGTGTGTGTGTGTTTGTGTGTATGTGTGTTTCGGGGGGTGATTTGGCAGCAGGAAAATCCCTTATGAGTAGACTGAATAAAGACGGAACAGCTTCCTAAAGATGATGAAGACCAAACACAGGCTGGCAGAATTGTATGTTGTCTGCAACCCTGTAGAAAAAAAATCACTGTCTCTTTGCGAGACTGCATTTTTCCTTAGGGAAATGGCAGACTAGAGAAGTGTCTCGGTGTTGTTTTTCCACATCTTCTAACACATAACATAAGCTGCTGCTTTTTATCTAAAGTGACGTGAAAGTACATTGAAAGAGAGTGGTGTAGGTGTATACATGTGCTCCTGGGAAAGTGAATGTGTTACTGCTGCCGTTTGCAGACTTCTCCATCGACTATAGGCGCCATAGGAGTGCGAATAAGACGAACGCAACGGCACACGCCTTTCGTGTGATGAAAAAGTCATCTTAGTTATTCTGCTGATGAACTGCCAGGCCAAATAGCAATCTCGAAGAAGCCAGGCAGGTTTCCTTTTGAAATGGAAAGTTGTGCACGAGTGCATGTGTGCATTTGATACATGTTATTATGGTAATCGTCCTCGGATGGAGTGAGTGAGGGGGGCCTTGGTTGCTGAATTAAATTAGTTCTATTCGGACGTGCCTCAGGAGGAGAGGAGAGCGTGGAGCAGCTGGCCGGGAGCGGGGACTGCGGCCGTCATATCGGGAGAGGCCTGCCAGGGCCGAGCTGGGCTGCACAGCGCTCTGGCCTGGCTGGGTGCCATGGCTGCTGGCTGAATGGGTGCTTTGGAGGGTACATCTCACTTGATATGCCGAGCATCAGCCAGAGCATAAATAAATGAGCAAAGACATTCGTTACAGGAAGACATGAGGGAAAATAAAAAGGAAACGCACTCGAACGGCTGTTGTATAAATTTAAGGGGTGCACCGACGCCACTTTTAGACTAAATAAAAAGCACTGGCATTTGTGTACCTGCAAATACAGAGTACCGATACGAATTTTTCATGAGGCCATATTTCGATCACAAGGAAAATACTTTCCTGTACAGACTGATTCCAGATTGTCATGAACTCTTACATTAAATTATCTCCTCAATGCCATGTCTCAACCTGTACTTGCCAATTTATCCATACACAGGTTCTATCAGTTTTATTTGGTCAACTATTTCAGAAGCAAAATGCCTAACCATAGCCCCAAATTTCAGCATTGCCATGAAGTCCTAGTAGTTCATGGTATCTGAGAATTTTTGTGAGCAGAAGTATATGTGCACCGCATTGGCACAGTATCAGCATGATATCAATATTACCGCATAATTGTCCACAATTGAAAAACGATTGGCCATACTCTGCTCTCACTAAAACTCAGAGCCTCCGGTCAGCATTGTAATCTGCTAAAAGTAACATGATTAGGATGAAATATCATAATCCCGATGGTGCACCAGATTAATGGCCCAAAACAGTTGGTTTACTACAAACAAAAAAAACATGTTGCATGCTGTCAGTACATCCTTAAACAACACCAACCAACCATGCTCTCCAGCAGAAAGTGAGATCCAGCGGTAGGTGCTCTGGGGCAGACACTGTGTTGCTTTGGTGTCAGTACATCCTTAACCAACGCCATGCTCACATCCAGGGGTAGATCCAGGGGTAGATGCTCTTGGGGCAGCAGACGCTGTGTTGTGTTGCTTTGGCGTCAGTCAGTCAGTCACCAAAAAGAAAGCTCAGCCTACTGAGGCATTAACACCATCACTTCCTCTCGCCGTGCTGACAGCAGACCAGGGCCACTCGCTCCAGCTCTTTTTATTACCGCATTATCCTTCAGTGGAGGGCTACAAAAAACAAAACAACACAGCGTCTTTTGATGGATGGTCTCCTGTTTGTGCTGAACATATCAAAGCACTGACTGGATCTGCCGCAGTGTACTCAGGCTCACCAGAGGCATAGTCCTTCCGGTGGGGCTGTTGGGCACTGCAACAGTGTTTGAGTCTAGTAGTAGACTGAAGAGGCGAATGACGAATTATTACACTTTTCCTGTTGGCCACGGTAGTTATACGGATGGGCATGAAATCCCACATGTCTTTAGGTGAAATGCAGCATCATTAAAGGGATAGCAGTGCTGTATAATGTGACCTCTGTGTGTGGTAGCCTACTGACAAGTGCCTGTGATCACAGTAGTTTTTACCTTTTGTTTTCTTATTTTTCTTCTGCATCTTCACCTTTTTGTTCTTCTTTGTCACCTGGTATATGAGTTCTATTTCAAGCAAGCCGTAATGTGAATACATGTTACAAATATTTGAATATGCATTCCTGTTTCGAAACAGCAAACTGTACAGTTTAATAATAGCAGTCTTGTGCTGATGCAAATGCAAGGGATCGTCTTACCATGGCAAACAAGAATGTGAGGGATTCTCTTACCATAGCAAATTATACCTGAACCCATACAGCCGTACCACAGAAAGTAAATTGACTTCTTCTATTTCCCTGAGGTATTTCTGTTAAGCATCCATATACAATTCACTGCTGTTGTCTTGCAAACAAAGCCATGTTATTTTGAGTTAAAAATGCAAAAATGACTACACGACTTTCCCCTCTGGAAAAGTCATTCCTTCTCTGAAAATAAAAAATGCAGCCTCACTGCTACGCGCTGATGTATTTTTAGTCTTTAAAACTCATTTTACATAAAATGCCTTTCATGCTTGTCATCTGCACCTCACATGAACTCTCATTTAGAGCTTTGCTGACATACTTACTAAAATGAGTTGTCAGCATTTTATTTTTTTCAAACTGCTTTTTTTGTGCTTTTTCCAACACAGAGACAAGTTAAAAGTTATACTCAGTGCCATTCAACTGGTACTCCGCAAGAGAGACGTGAAACCGAGATAAAAAGAGAGAATAGAGAATAAAATGTGTTTTTGACAGTAAGAGCAGAACTTAGGAAGAGCAAGGAAGACTACTTCACAGTACAGCATAATGTAGTTCACTGATGAAAATCGGTGAACATTTGTAATTAGCATATGTTTTACTTCCTGTGAACATTTGCAGAATAACAGCAGCAGATCGTGTTCTTTCTCTGCATCCCCCTCTGCATGAGGTCACCTAATGGACAGAGTATGGCGTTGATCTCCTCACCTCAAACACGCACTACAGCTGTTATCTGCACTTGCTTGACTAATGTCCTTAAGAACGCTCACTGATATGCCCCCCTTGGCACATCACACACACACACGCACACACACACGCACACACACACACGCAGCACCTTGCTTTTGAAGGTCAGTACCTGCTTCCTGTCACATCTGACCTGCGACAGATATCTCTGACAAGACTACATACGCTTCAGGGAGGTGTACGACAGGAGATAGGATGACAAGCAGAGGAGGAGAGGGAAGGGGATTGGGAATGAGACAGTGGCCCACGACCTGTGTGTTAGTGTGTGTGTGTGTGTGTGTGGGGGTGTGTGTGGTGTGTGTGTGTGTGTGTGTGTGTGTGTGTGTGTCTGTGCATGTGTGTGTGTGTATGTGTGTGTGTCTGTGTGTGTGTGTGTGTGTGTGGTGTGTGTGTGTGTGTTTCTGTGTTTCTGTGTGTGTGGTGTGTGTGTGTGTGTGTGTGTGTCTGCGTTGCCGTGGCAACTCCCCAGGGCCCTGTCGTGATCATGAGGGGGGGATTACACCAGCGGCCCTTAAGCCAGCTGAAGAACGGCTAATTAGCCATCGCCTGACCTCAGTCCCACATGCTCCATCCGAGAGCGGGTGGAGGGATCACAGTACAGTAGGAAGGTGTGAGAACTAAGCACACCTATCCACCACGCCACGCCACGCCATGTCTCCTACAACATTCAACTTTCAGATAAAACTTTTCTCTAATGTGCGCCGTCGTGGCAATGCAGTCTATGTGTGGTAGCCTCCTGACAAGTGCCTGCGATCACACTAGTTTTCACCTTTTGTTTCCTGAGAAGCGATTGAATGGAGAAAAAAAATGACGAGAAGTACTGTACAGTAGGTGTAAGAAATAAGCGCACCTATCCACCACGGCACACCACGGCATATCACACCAGGCCATACAACTTTCAGATAAAACTTTTTTTTAATGTGCGCCGTCGTTGCAATGTAGTCGCGTACGCCACGCCATTGCTCCTACAACAGACAACTTTCAGATAAAACTTTTTTGTAATGTGCGCCGTCGTTGCAATGTAGTCGCGTATGCCACGCCATTGCTCCTACAACAGACAACTTTCAGATAAAACTTTTTTTTAAAGTGCACCGTCGTTGCAATGCAGTCATGTACGCCACGCCATGGCTCCTACAACAAACAACTTTCAGATAAAAACTTTTCTAACGTGCCCCGTCGTTGTTGCAATGCAGTCTTCAGTGTGTTGAACAAATATGTTTCCTGCCTCCTTGGGTTAGGCACCTCGCAGCGAGGATGCCAGGGCTCCCTAACTAAACAGCAGAACCATCTGTGCACAGTAGGCTCCTCCATCAAGGCAATTACAGCTCTTCTCTTCTACTGCTGCATTTTGTACCGCATTCATCCATTCAGCTCTTGTGTTGGGAGCGGAGGGGTGGAGGAGCCTGTAAGGGTCAGGGCGAGCCCGCAGTGGGAAGTAACCCAATTTGATGCGATGTGTATCTGTGTGTGTGTTTGTGTGTGTGTTTGTGTGTGTGTGTGTGTCTGTCTGTCTGTCTGTGTGTCTGTG
>CM059282.1:20631803-20646803 GCA_030347295.1 Setipinna tenuifilis
AGGCCCTTTGATTAGTTCTCTGCCTTGGCCGACTTTTTCGGGCGCAACAAAAACCGCACAATACAATGCAGAAAACACATTAGGACCCCCTTTGAACTGCCTCCGTTCTCCCTAAGATAGTCGAGTCAGAGCCTAACCCTCAGCTTTCTCTCTTAGCTCCCTATCTCCTCGTTGCCCAAAAGGGTCGTTTTTTTTTTCTTTCTTTTCCCCCAAACTATTAGATTACAGACCAAAATCCCTAAGCTGACAGGCAGGGTCTCATTTGCATAGCACTGAGACATCCATTACAGTGTGTCTCACCTAGGAATTATTCACTTGACATGGGTGGATGTGTTGGCATAAGCTCTCGATACCTTGCAACCTTCAATACTAGCAAGTCATCCAGGAAATCTTTGGGGTAAGCTTTGGTGTAGTGGGGGGGGGGGGGGGTGCAGAGAGAAAGAAGAAGAGAGGAGTAGCACCAGCCTAATGACTAGAAGACACGATTTTGGTGGGGGAAAAAAAAGACAGAAATAGAAGTGAAAGACAGAAAACATCTGCGTAAGTACATAAGAGGTGCTATCCCAATCCGGCTGCTAAGTCTGGGTGGAAACTCATTGCTAATCCCTCTCTGTGAAGGGCATGTTGTCGGGGGGGTTTAGCCGGACCTGAGTAAGGGGGCTGGGCCTGACTGCTTCTTCTTCTCAGACAGTAGTCATCAGTCTACAAGTCACAAGCACAGGGATTGAGGTCACATCATCAACCATACAGAGAATTGTGTGTGTGTGTGTGTGTGTGTGCATGTGTGTGTGCGTGTGTGTGTGCGTGTGTGTGTGTGTGTGTGTGTGTGTTGCGAGGACGACTTACTCGTTCCTTCCATGATTGCTGGCGTTGCAGCAAACTTAAAGACGCTTTAGTTTTTCTGGAGGAGAAATGGCTGGTGGTTTCAGGGAAAGTGGAGACTGAGACGGATTGATTTAGAGGGAGCTACTATATATGGTGTTGCATCATTAGCTGGGAGAAAAAGAATACTCCACAATTTTAGACTACGGTTACAGTGGAAGGCAGAGAAAAAGTACGCTGTCAACTTGAAAATTACTTTTTTTTGTGAGGTGGCAGGGCAGTGTCTGTACATTGCTGTACAAGTTCACAGTGGTGTTAATTACTCTAGGGAGGTAGTGTTGGTCATTTTCAAATACATTTGGCTTTGGCTTTTAAAGAGAATGCACACATCATAAATCTCTTTGAGTTTTGGAAATAATATGCTTGTTGAACTTTCTTGACAACTGCTTTTCGTAGCTAAAAAAGTCCAGACGACTGCTACAATAATAATTGGTCAGTGTTGAACATTTTGTTAAGGATATTCAGTGTTTCAATGTTTTCAGGTGTAGTTTTAAGGTGTAACAATTGGAAGCTTGAACCATTATTTGCACTAGCTACCAGCAGAAGCTGTTTTCATCCCTAGCTGATAAAAATTGAGAGAGCAACGCATTTATGATACACAAATGGTTTATTAGCAGCGAACCCACTTTCTAGGTGGCAATTAGAAACAACTGAAATTAAATTGAATATTGAAGATGGAGGATGTTACTACCATTTTAACGATCAGTACCAGTAACACTGAACATGGCAAATTTTATTAACCTTTGAAGTTTTCCAATTATTAACATTAAACACCGAACATTTTACCATTACTATTACTAACATTGAACACAGTGAATTTTTAAAAATATAACTTTTATAAAAGTGTGAAGTTGATATTGATCACCTATTTTAAGCTCATTTTTTTGGCACGGTGTACTCAAAGAGAGTTTTGTCACCCTTTGCCTTTCCCCCTCGATCACCTCTCTCTCTCTCTCTCAAGTTAAAAATAGTGTAGAGAGGCTGGATAAAAGTTTTTGCCTCAGCTTCAGAGAGCTCATCCGGTAACTGATAAATCCATTATTTATGCTCCCCGGCGACATCAAAAAAGCCTCTCCCTTTCCTCCTCTGCCTTGTAATTCGCGGGGTGCCGGTTGTATTCATGAGCACCACGGGGTGCATTGTAATCACTTCCACATGGCCTCCCAGGGGGTCTGCACCTCTGTTGACCCGCTCGCCATGTTGTTCTTCCTTTGGAAAAAAAAAATTCCCATTACATCGGATTGATCCTGTAACAGTCCTGGGCTGTAATGTGAATTTACTTGTCAGCTCCCAGAAGTGTAAGACTTCATCCACCAGGCCAGGTGTCTCCTTGAGTGTGCGTGTCTCTCTCTCTGTCTGTCTCTCTCTCTCTCTCTCTTTATTTATTTTTTTCTCAGTGTGCTGTGATTCTACAACACCAGGACTTGGCAAAGTGCCCAAGAGTCCACATTGGCAGGCATGCAAGCTTACTCAACTTGTGAACCCAGAGCCTCCACCTCTCCATAGGTGCAGGGCACAGGGCACAGGGCACAGGGTGTGAGCTGGAGAGAGCTCGTGTAGATGTGGCACTAGCTATTACATATGGCCAGAGCCAACATCATCCACTACCTCCACCCATCCACCCTGAAGGACGCTACCCTTCTTTACTTGTATTACATGAGATGGGAGGCCAATTCAGACAAATTGCCCACAAATGTCTTTGTGTAATTTGCATACTAGCTGCGAGGCCTGTAGGGATCCTTTTGTAGCACTTGCAACTTGCATGGCACCAAGCATGACAGAGCTGATATCACTGTCATGGGTTTTCACACGGGGAGGGAGAAGGAAAGAGAGGAATGGAAAGGGCAACAGACTGACAGAGAGAGGAAGAGAGAGAGAGACAGAGAAAGTGGTCAGAGGCTTACTCTCATAGAGTCATCTTCCATGAGCTTGAGCTGGCCCAATCCTCCTTGGTGACTCAGCCCCGTTAGTGCTTGTGCAAGGGAGACTAGGCCACAGTTCAGAGGTGCTGGAGCACTGGAGATCCCTAGGGAGAGGGAGGAGGAGGAGCAGACCAGACTGTCTGTGTCAATGGTCATTCAGAATTCAAGTGCCTTCTGACATACATCTTCAAGCCAAGTGCAGACGAATCAACACACACACATGCACGCGCACACACACACACACGCGCACACACACATAAACACACACACACACACATACACACACACATGAACACACACACACGCACACACACACACACACACACACATACACACATACATAAACACACACACATGCAGCTCACACACCCACACACCCACACACACACACATACATACTTACATACTTACTGACTCACTGCCAGTCTGCACTCAGTGTACAGACTGGCACTGTTCAGATCTGTACAGTGTGAGTCATCAACATATACAGATGCCACAAGTGAAGTATAAAATGTGGTAGGCATAGTCATATATGTGTGGTGACTACTGTAGTGCTGCTGTTCCAATCATAGCATTCCATCAGTGAAGTGGCAGCTCTTTTTTTAAATACTTTAGACACTTCTAACCACAAAAACGGCCACTCGACAAGCCTTCAATTTGTGTAAAAGGAAAACAAAAAAAATGCAAGGCAATTGCAAATAATGCGGCTGTTTACAGAGCATGCAATGCGGCGAGAAAAGCGGTTATGCGTTCAGCATGAGTGGCGAGAGCGAGTGAAGAGAGAGAGAGCGAGAGGGAAAGAGAGAGAGAGAGAGAGAGAGACGCCATGCGGTGAAGTGAGAAAAGATGAGAGAGAGTGGCGACTCTCATTAGTATCCTCTGAGCTTGGAGGCATTCGAGCAGAGTGTCCATCGGCCCAATACCATCAGGGCCGGGGTGGGGGGGTGGAGAGGGTGTGGTGGGTGGAGGGGGGAGGGAGGTGGATAGCGGGGGAGGCACCATGAAGCGTATAATATGGTGCAAAGCATGAAACGAGCTGGTGTGGATGTGAGCCCGGGTTACAAGAAGGAAGCGAAAAAAAAAAAAAGCGCAAAAAAAACTAAATAATAATAAAAAAAAACGGGAGAAAGAAATAGTCGAATCGCTGACAGCCAAGTCGATACTGCCCAGCCAGTTTGCGTGGCCATATGCTAGGGTGTATTTGGCAGGAGTTTGCAGGTTTGAGGCTTTCTAATAAACGAAAGAAAAAAAAAGATGCAAGAAGGAGAGCGAGCAAGAGAGCGAGAGAGAGAGAGAGAGAGAGAGAGAGAGAGATGAAAAGGTCAGTCCAGTTTTCTCTGTTTGCTGACGTAAACTGATTGGGGCATTAAAGCTGCCCTCAATTTCCTTTCACATCTATCCGGGCGGCCCGCTGGGTCCGCTCTATGGCCACCCCCCGAGACACAAAATGAGTTAGTTTGGAAAAGCATTCTGGTGTTTTTCCACAAAGAGCAGACTAGCAACAGTCGTAGTCGTACATACTATAGCCAGAGGACGGGGAACTTGCTGACCCTTAATGCGAAGCTATGTTGGTTGACGATACGTACAGTACAGTGTACTCATGGTCAAGTACTGACTGACCCGAGGGGGAGATCAATGGATTCTTCTTAATGGAAGCAGTTTTTCCTTGCTATCAATAATCAGATCATGAGGATAGTCTTTTAGTGATTTATGTATAGGAGTAAAGAACAACATCAAGGTGAGGTGTAAATCAAAGTGCTCAATGGATACACTTTAGACTTAAAGTTTACAAGTTTAGACTTTCGATTTTCATTAAAGCGTTTCTGTTGTTCGCTTTTGATATTTTGTATCTGCTTTCCCCTCTCTCTCTCTCTCTCTCTCTCTCTCTCCCTAGCTCTTTCTCTTTCTCTTTCTCTCTCTGTCTCTCTCCTACATTTTATTTTCTCTGAGCTACTGCCACTGTCCACCACAGCACTTAGAAATCCTAAGACGACTTTTCCCTCTTGTCTGCGCCAGAGATTTAAGCTTGAGAAGTGCTTCATGCCCAAGTGAGCAGGAGGAGGCGCATATCTAAGACCTCGGAGCGGCCATAAAAAAAAGCATCAGTTTGCTAAGACGGTTAAACTTGCCACTGCAGCACCTTTCTGAATCCAAATCTGAATGTTTTTTTTTTTTTGTGTTTATTATAGATGTATTGTGTCCCTCTGAACCCCCTGCCGTCCCTCTGAACCCCCCTCAGACCAAAGTAATCAAAAGGCCAAGCCGTTATGGGGAATATGTACACTTGGCAGATTATTTCTGCAAGGCCATTGCATGGGCTAAAATTCACATTCTGCATGTACTGTCACGGCAATAGGCATCGGGGGGGGAGGCTGACAGTGGCTCAGAAGATAAAGTCCAGCATACAGAGTACTGTCGGTTTGATTCCCACTCCTCCTGCCTAAGTTGAAATGTCCTTGAGCAAGACAAGACACTGAACGCCAAGTATGTATAAGTGTGTGAATTGGTGAATTTGATGCTTTAGGGTCTCTGGTGAGTACAAAAAAATGCTAAATAAAATCTGAGTTGCTGCTGGAGGTGGTAGTGTGGCCAGTGGGTGGCACCGAAAATCAGTCTCGACGCCCCAGTGCAGTGATTGGGAAATTGGGCTTTTGGCTGCCATGCATCATGGAGGTGGATGCTACACACTGGTTGTGGTCTTTTCATTCCAAGGCATTTACATTGTACACTTGCATCATGTCATAGGTGTGTGGAAAGGGGCCCTGACACGCCCCACCCTGGTCGGTCCACCTCACTATCTTAAAGCGATGGGCCAGATCCAATTTCACATGGTTGTCGGTCCTCGCCCCACACAAACAAGCAGTTGACTTTGTAATCAAAGACAACAAGCACCTCTTCTTCTTTCCTTGAAATCATCTTCAAAACAGCATTTGTCTCTATATCTTGTCCCTTCCTGCAGCGCACCCCCCCCCCCCCCCCCCCCACACTTTCCCTTTTTTGTATGACAAGCAGACATCTTCTTCATTGCTGATGCAAGCCGGATGCCAAAAAGGCATAACTGGCTGGCTGTGCAGTACACACAGGAGGATGCTCTAATTGAATTGTATCCTAAATTTGATTTTTGCTGCTGTTATCAGACCAAAATAAAATAAGAGCATTGTTAGGCCACACACTCATTCCCCTCCTTGGTGTGCTCATGCGTGGATATGCATGCATGCATGGTATGCAGGTGGCGAAGGCCTATACGGTATATGGTATAGTGTGCGTGAAATGGAGGCCACGTTTGGCACAGCATAATAAGATATATATTCATATATTCCTCAACTTTCAATGTTTGTTTAGCAGCAATGTTGTGACCCTGGCAGGGGGGAGGCGTGTGTGTGTGTGTGTGTGTGTGTGTGTGTGTGTGTGTGTGTGTGTGTGTGAGAGAGAGAGAGAGAGAGATAGAGATAGAGAGGTGGCGGTGGTGATGTGTGTGTGTGTGTGTGTGTGTGTGTGTGTGTGTGTGTGTGTCTGCACGTGTGCGTGTGTGTCTGTGTGTGTGTGTGTGAGAGAGAGAGATGTGGTGGTGGTGATGTGTGTGTGCGCTGGGGAAAGGCGGGGAGGGCTGTGCGGGTGGTGGGGTGCTGTTTGCAGACTAACAGGGTTGGATATGGATGCCTCGTGAGAATGTAATTGGATCTTATCTGTGAGGCAGGGAGTGAGAGAGGAGAGGGTGGCCAGCTCTTCTCGACTTGTACAGATTGCGATGTTGGGGAACTGGGGATGCATTAGGGTGTGTGTGTGAGTGTGTATGTGAATGTGTGTGCGCGACTGTGTGTGTGTGTGTGTGTGTGTGTGTGTATGTGTGTGTGTGTGTGTGTGTGTGTGTGTGTGTATGTGTGTGTGTCTGTGAGTGTGTGTGTGTTAGAGTGTGTGTGTGTGTGTGTGTGTGTGTGTGTGTAGGGTTGGCTGAAATAGCACTGTTTGGTGGTTAGTTTGGTAATAGCACTGCCTTTACCCCAGGAGAGATTGCGTCCTGGTATAATGAATTGCACGGTGGGGGAAAAGCCACCAGGACTGTAGCCTCCACGTGGCCACTATAATGGATATACATTGCTGTCCCCATGGTGCCTGGCTCTACCCTAATTGGTGAATTGACAATTGAATCTACTGTGTGTGTGTGTGTGTGTGTGTGTGTGTGTGTGTGTGTATGTATGTGTGTGTGTGTGTGTTTACCTGCAGTCCATGGCAAACTTGGACCATCCTGCACAAATCCATGGCTCTGTTAGTGAAATATATTTGCACTGTTGTTCTTTCCTAGCCCCACAAAACAATGGGCCAGGGCTGGTTGTAGCTTCCATATCTGCAGTACAAATAAACTGTGCTTGAAACTTGACTAAATTCTGTTTGCTTATGCGTTATAACTTGCATCCTTGACGACAATGAAAATGGAGATGATGATGAGGAAGGTGATGATGATGATTATAATGGTGATGATGATGATGGTGGTGATGGTAATGCTGATGGTGATGATGATGTTAACAATGGTTTCAAGTGATATTTTTAATAGCATCTGGATTTAAAACGAATAATTCTCTCTCTCTTTCTCTCTCCTCTCATCTTTCAGTTGAAAAAGTGAACAATTTATCCAAAGAAGAGAAGGATCCCCAGCCAAGAGCAGTCCAAAGAAGTCATCTAGGCCTAGTTATCGGCAGCCATTAAGAAGACTGTGAGGTTAGTGTGCTATTTGTGTTAATAATTCAATGCTTACGGCTCTGCTTGACACTGTATGCCTCTGTGTGTGATGTTTACAGCTTACAACGCTAGTTCTGTTGCCATAGCTTTTTTTTCATAGCTTCTAAAGTCTTTGTTAGAATCTTCTCAGGCCTTCTACATGGCCATGTTATATTTGTTCTACCACACGTCACAAACAAGACCAAGGACATCAGGCAGCCTGATGGACGTTTTACGGTTTTACGACAACGTTGGTTGTCAGTGTCCATGATGAGCCCTGGAGCCTGCAGTTGTCACTTGTGTGATGACATACTCCACCACCAAAGTGGCTTTGTGTTTCCCAAGCCACACAAGACTCAGGTTACCCGGCCTCGAGATCTCCTCACAAGAGTTCCAAAGGCCACCCACACAATAAGGCTCTCCTTGCTGGCACCACGCCTTTGCTTTGACTCTTTTCTGCTGTACAAGACTATTTTTTCTGTCGTTGATTTACAAGAGCAAAACAAGGCTTCATGTGGGGTGTGTACCAGGTGAAGCATAAAGCCAACACTTAAAGCATGGAGATAAAAAAACGGTCTCCTTACTAGTTTAAGTTATGGCTTGAAAATTTTACTATTAATCTTCGTAGTTGCTTTTTTTGTTCTCAAAGCCACAAGAAACCATCTGAAAACTGCAAACTGTGAACTTTTAGGAGTTCACAGAAAAGGCATTTGCCTCGATGTGTAGCTATTGTTCTCTGCGGTGGTTACACTCTTTAAGCCCGAATTCCCACGGCGATCACGGTGCTTAACGGTGTGTAATGAGTTTTCTATGTATATTTTAACTGCTAATCAGTTTTTGTAGTATCGTGTGTAAAAACTCGCAACCTTTAGGAGCATGTATGTAAATGCCATAATGCATGCTTTGGTACCTTTTTATCTGTAATCCAGTCATGGCGTCTCTGATGTGAAATGTCGTGAAGATGCTGTTAGCTCACTGGATCCAACTGTGACTGTCAGCGTTCATCAGAAATAATAACCCGGCTCTTGCCGAAGCCAGCGTGTTAATGGTGTCGTTAAATCTCAGCATTTGGTAAAGCTTTTTTTTTTTTTAATTCAGCGTCAGTAGAAGTCTTGAAATGACGGGTTTATCGAGGACCTCATCCGTCTTTACAACTGCCAGTAAAATTCTTGTCGACAACACATCTCCCGGCCTCTGTGCATAAAACCGCGACGACATTTAGCTTTGTGCGGCACATGCGAACGCTCTTTAATATGCCAAGCAGACACTGTCTTAGTGAAGAATATCCGCGCTCTCTCGGTTATTGGCCTGTTCGTCATTTCTACTGCCTTCTTGGCGCCCTCATGGCTCAGTAAAGGCAGTCGGGCTAGTCTGCTGGTGGTGTGGTGGTGGCTCACGCTCTCGGAGCGTAAAGTGCTGTGAAATTAAACAGGTCTCCGTAACCCAAGTGAAGCAACTGCTCTGGAATAAATTGTCGATAATCATGTGTAATTCTCGTTTGGAATTAAAGTGCTACTGGTGTGTGTGTATATGTGTGTGTGTGTGTGTGTGTGTGTGTGTGTGTGTGTGTGTGTGTGTGTGTAAGGAAAGAGAGAGAGAGAGAGAGAGAGAGAGAGAAAGAGAGAGACGACAGAGAGAGAGGGTGAGAAAGGCAGAAGGAGAAAAAAATGAGAGGTAGACGAAAAGAAATTGCCTCTGGGTCCCCTTAGGATTAGCGGACTCTGACTGTGTACTCCTGCCCTACACAGCAGCCACCTTGTCCACAAATTAGTGTCATTTCAGTATGGAAATCTCTCATCCACTTACCCATCCTACTGTCCCCTGGCCCTGGTCATGTGACTCCCACACTCCCACAGCAGTGCTACCTAAGGGGTCGTATCAGTAATGGTGAATAGAGGTGTGTGTGTGTGTGCATGTGGAGGGCTTGATCTGGGGGAGCTTTAGAAGAAACCAGAGGAGTGTGTGTGTGTGTGTGTGTTTTGGGGTGGGGTAGTTAGCGGTTTCGACTGACAGGGTCTCATCTTTGTTTTAATCAGGGGCCGGGGTGTCTGTGTAAGGTTGATTGCTTTTTTGGTTGAGACGTGTCCACAATAACCAATGGCTGCTCTGTGTGTCTTTGAGGTGTGTGTGGGTTTGTTTGTGTGTGTGTGTGTGTGTCTGTGTGTGTTTATGTGTGTTTGCCTTTGTGCATTTGTGCATGCATGCTTGTGTGTGTGTGTGTGTGTGTGTGTGTGTGTTTGCTTCTGTGCATTTGTGCATGCATGCTTGTGTGTATCTGTTTGTGCGTGCGTGTGTGTGTGTGTTTGCTTCTGTGCATATGTGCATGCATGCTTGTATGTGTGTGTGCATGTGTGTGTGCATGTTCGTGTGTGTGTGTGTGTGTGTGTGTGTGTGTGTGTGTGTGTGTGTGTGTGTGCGCATCATTGAAGTTTGTGCACTCGCTAGTGTGTGTTTCTCTGAAGGTTGATGTTCCCCCCTTGGTTTCAGCTGCTGTCTCTCAGGGCATGCTGATTTATTTCCCCGGCGCAACTCAAACGGTATAATTGCCATCTGCTCGCAAATAACCAATCGCCAAATGATCGCAGATGCTGTTTGCCGCCTGCGTGTATCTATCTGTGTAGCTCTGGGTAATGCGTTTGTCAGATATGGCTCAAGAAGTGTCTTCACATACGGACTGCAGATGTTTTATCACCCAGAAACAACTTCTGAGGGAGTGAAGAGGACAGAGAGAGAGTGAAAGAGAGAAAGACAGAGAGAGAGATAGAGAGGCGAGGACAATGTTTACCATGGAGGAAGAGATATTGGGGTCTCGGTGCCTGGAGCACTGAGCTAAAGAGATGGAGTCTCTGCTTGTTTAATCGCTAACCTGCCTCTGGCCAACGACCTCACACACACACACACACACACACACACACACACACACACAGATGCACACACACACACACACACACACACACAGGCGTGCACACACACACACACACACACACACACAGACGCACACAGACACACACACACACACACACACACACACACACACACACAGGCGCGCACGCACACACACACACACACACACACACACACACACACAGACTCTCTCCCTCTCCCTTTCTCTTTATCTCTCTCTTACTCTCTTACTCTCTCTTATTCTTTCTCTGCCTTGACCTATGGTTCATTTCACACTGGTCTTGTAACTTGCCTCTCAACTTCGCTTGAATATTTGAGTATTTTATGTATTATCTTGCACCTCTTGCTCTGTTTGAGTGAACTCTCTCTTATATGTGTTTTGTATCTGTATGAATCTTGCACCTCACCCCTCTCTCTCTGTCCCCCTCTCTCTCTCTCTCTCTGTCTTCTTCTGTTTCTCTCTCCGTCTCTCCTCTCCCTTTATTATTTGCAAAGACATAAAAAGATGGCCCCATTACTGACTCATGCAGACACTAGTCTAAGATCAGCATCGGATGACAATAACTCCGCGTGGGTTCAAGGACATCATCACCGACTCCATCCATCATTCTCAGTCATTATCCTCAGGATGTCCCTATTGTTGTCTGTTTTTTTTTTGCCCCACACTCCTACCAGCAGCAGCAGCAGTGCCAAAGCTTTGAACCAGATGACATCTAGTCAAATATTGATGGATTTTCAAGAGGGAGAGTGTTGTTTTAACCCCAGGAAATCGAGAGGCCTCTGTGTGGTTCATCCTGTCTAAGAGTAAGCAGGGGGGCTTAAGCGCAAGCAGGAGGGAACTGCCAGGAAATATAGCCATAGCGTGAATTATTAATGCCCATTGCTGACAGCCAAGCCCAGTGCAATCTACATGGCTCACGTGTTACAGATTGCATTCTTCCTCTTGATGGCTAGAACTTTTCTTTCTCTCTCCCTCTGTCTCTCTCTGCCCCTGTCTCTCTCTCTCTCTCTTTCTCTCTCTCTGTCTGTCTTTCACTCTCTACTCTCTCTGTCTGTCTGTCTCGCTTGCTGTATCTCGCTCTATTCCTCTCTTTCTCTCTCTCTCCCTTCTTCTTTGTATTGGTTTTCGATTAGTCTTCCTTGTCCCTGTCTTATTTAACCTGGATCCATTTGAAATCACTGAGATAGGTTTCCAGGGCCCCAGGTGCTACATACAGACAAGTATCCTCTGGGATTTTTTGGTTATTAGCCCAGATATTGCTTGAGCCACCAACCGTTCCCCACCCCACCGCCCCCATCTCTCGCTCCCATACACACGCCAGCTATTCTGGGGCACAAAGAGAGACACACAGAGAACAGGATCCAGTCGCAGTCAGACTTCAGTTCCGTTCCACCTACCCCCCCCACACACAATCACACACACACACATACACACAGCAACCCACCCCACCCCACAGCACCCCTTCCCCACAAACACATGCTCTAGCCAGAGGAGGCTGACCGCTTGCCACTACCAGCTGGTCGTCACCCACACTCTGAACCCGATTGGTCAGGGAGGCAGGTGACCCGGCGAGCTTATCCTGTGATTGGTTGGTCACCTGCCAGTCACCTGCGTCCTGGTCAGCGGGCAGGTGCGTGCGGAGCCAAGGTAGTGCTGTGAACGTGCATGTGTGGGTATGGTCTCTCGCTGACAAATGGGAGCTGCCATCTGCCAGTGCATATGGGAGATCTTCTAAAGGAGTGCTCCCAAGCTCGCAAATCCAGGGCAGCCCAGTTGGACATATGTAGTAACTGTGTTTTCTTTTCTCTTTCTTTCTCTCTCTCTCTCGCTCTCGCTCTCTCTCTATCTCTCTATCTGTATCTCCATCTCTCTATCTCTGCCTCTCTCTCTATCTCTGCCTCTCTCTCTCTCGCTCTCTCTATCTCGATCTGTTTTTTTCCATTCCCTTTTACCCCTTTTCATGTTTTTTTCCACTGGCATCACATTCCCAAATCCACAGGGGTGCACAAAATGACACTCTGTTAACTACTTCGAAGCGCTGTGCATGCTAAACTGCTCCAGTTTCTATGTGTCTACATGCACCATGACACCCACTGCAGTGCACCGCTATGTTGTCACCCTCCCGTCCTCCAGCTTTTTATAATTAGGGCCCAAGCACCAGAGGTATATAAATTGCATTAGCCATGCCAAAACAGGAAGTGGGGTAGTTGGGGTTCTGGGGTTGCTGGGGTTTCCAAATTGCAAGAAGATTTCTGATACATTCTAATACGTTACAATGGTGTGAGGATAAATTTTAATATCTTGCCACATAAATAGGAAATTTGTAATTAAGTCCCAGTGCATTGAACTATTTTTCGGAAACTACTATGGTTATGATTATACCCAGACACCCAAAATGCCTGTTTGGCATAGCGCCACCAGCTGGCCAAAGAAAGAACAGGTTTTAATTTGTGTGTTTTGACACATGAATAATTCTAACACACTTATCCCAGGCTGTGTATGATAATATGATGGTATCCACAAGCTCAAACTGGCATAGCGCCACCAACTGGCAATAGAGATACTTTTTCCTACTTTCATTGAATTTAATTCCTAAATCACTTTAGTTTAGTAGATTAATTTAGGTTAAGTGTATGTGAACTCACCAGTGTCCTGAAAGCACACACCCACACAGGTATACACACATGTGCACACACACACACACACACACACACACACACACACACGCACACAACTCATATGACTGCTCAAAAAGTACATTAGTCATCAGCTCGCCGAGAAAGAATATGTTTAAATTTGTGTGTTTTGACACATGAATAATTCTGACACACTTATTTCAGGCTGTGTATGATAATAATGATATCCACACGCCCAAACTGGCATAGAGCCACCCACTGACAATAGATGGGGTTTTTTTTTCAGTTTTGCCAAATTTTGTTACTAAGTTTTTCTAGCTTATTAAATTAATTTAGGTGAAGTGTATGTGAACTCACTAGTGTCCTGAGTGCACATGCAAACCACAATGACTTACTGTTTTGAAATTTTAGAAAATAGTTGTGCATTATCATTATAATGACATGCACATGCCCAAAGTGGCATAGGATTCTTTTTTTTTTCATTTCTGTTGGATATAATTTCTATTGATTGATCACCAGAATTATTCATGTTAGATATACATTAGCTTACCAGTGTCCTGACTTCACACATCCACACTGCTACAGACACAAATAAACACACAGACATAAACACTGTTCCACCTGTTGGCTATTTGGAGGTGGTCAGTGTATTGTTGGGTGGCGAAATATCATGGGTTGCAGAACCACCGCTTGAGGCTACATTTGATATTTTACACAACATTTAATTTGATGTTACTGACTAAACTAAGACCTTCATTTGGAGTTTAACAGTTTTTCCCATATGTTGCTGTTCTGCTATAAAATTGATGCAAAAGTAGGTAGGTTTAGGCCAACCTGTGTAGAGAAACAATGGAAAAGATAACCAAAGAATGACTACAAAAATCCAGTGTTTTCTTTCCTTTTTTCCTTATTGCAAACAATAACGTCCAAAACATACTTACATGCACAGAGAGATAGAGAAGGAGTAGGGGGGGCAGAGAGAGAGAGGGACAGGGATCTTGAGCAGAAGAAGAATCAAAATATTTCATGTGTTGTACTTTATGCACAGTGGATGTACTTTCCTTTTCTATTTCTGCCATTCATTCAAATTTTTTGCCAAAAGTGTACCCCCAAACTGAACCCTCAAACCCTCTTCCACATCTATAAGGAAAACAACCCCTCTGTAGATGTTTACATCCAAGAGCCAGGGAGAAAAATGAACCAGTCTCAGAGCAGTGAGCACTGACCCTCCCTTGACCGGCCCTGGAGGGGTGTTGGGTAAGGGATGGAGGGATGGAGGGATGGAGGGATGGAGGGGTGGCTGGTTAAGTTGATGGTGTCTGTGTTCACCTGCTCCATTTGCGGCTGTTTGTGTTGGAGCAAAGAGAACATGTCAGGCCCCAGGGTTTGCCTCCTCTCTCTCTCTTTGGTGTGCCTGCCAACATTAAGCCATTAAATGAGAGACAGCTGCAGGAAAAGGGAGAAAGAGAGAGAGAGAAAGAGAGAATGAAAGAAAGAAAGAGAGGGAAAAACGGCTATACCTTTAGTTGTGATGCCAGGCGGAACACAGCTACGAATAGCATCTCATAATTGCCCCCTCAAGGGTGCAGGCTGAGGCCTAACCCCTCATACTAGCCCTCCATACTAGCCCTGCCCAACCCACCACCCACCACCCCCCTCAGCCCTGGCCCCCCCACCACTAAAAGAGCATCCTATCTGACACAGTCACGGCTGTTTGAACAGCGTCAGGTGGGACAGGCGGGTTGGTTGTGCCAGTGTGCCCTAAGGAGGCCTGCTTTATGGGGCCTGAGTAGCCATTAGGCAGCCCTGCTCTGATGGCTGATGCTGAGGAGTTGTGTATGGGGGGGTCGCGTGGTGGTGGGAGGGGGTGATGGTAGATAGATAGATAGAGAGTCAGCTGTGGTCTAGTGGTTAGGGAGTTGATCTTTGGATTGGAGGG
>CM059282.1:20649303-20651803 GCA_030347295.1 Setipinna tenuifilis
GTGTTTGTTATTATGGAGGTGTGCAGTTTTGCCTCTCCACCCCCATTTGAGAGTGTTTATGGAGGCAGCAGCCTCATCATCGTAACAACATTGCGTGGCTCATTGATTAAACAGCTAAAGTCTTAGCGGTGAAATAAATACAAACATTTGCATTATGCTGTAATAATAACAGCTTTTCTATCTCACTCTCTCTCTCCCCCTCTAGCTCTAGCATTCTATTCCCATTTCTTGCTCTCTCCCTCAAACCCCTTTTCCCATTCCTCTCTCTCTTTCTAGCTCTCTCTCTCAATCTCTCTCTTTCTCTCTTTCTTTCTTTCTTTCTCTCTCTCTCTCTCTCTCTCCCACCCACTCACCAATAGTCAAGCATCCACCCACTCCACTGTGAGTAGCAGAAATGTGCTGTGGTGGAGCCGTTCCAGATTTTATCAAGGGATATTAAGTTCGCCCAGTTTTGTTAGTCTATTCACACGGCCTACAATGGAGAATGGCGAGGGAGGGAGGGAGGGAGGGAAAAAAAATGGTCCAGTTATTTTTTTTCCTCTTCTTCTTTCTTTTTTTTCTGCAAACTCAGCCAAGGAAAACACGCTTTTTAAGCAGCGGCCTCATAAAACTTTTATTATATATAATATTATATATTATATTTTATTTTATTTATTATATTATATATATTTATTATATATAATATTTGAATCATAATACTTTTTAATAAGCTGGCAAAAGCCGAGGTTTTTTGGTGAAGCTAATTTGTGTGACAGAAAGAGAGAGAAAGAGAGGACTTTTTAATTTGGTTTCCAAAGAGCTCCCCAGAGCATGTTTTGGGGAACTGCACTGTAAAGGAGCGTGCAGAGCAGCGACTCTGCACCCAAGCCAAAGAGAGTTAAAAAGATCATAAATCCAGGTGATTAACTCTTCGTCTGTGCAGGCAGGCAGGGGGGGCAGGTGGTTCACTGAGCCTTAAATCCCTTGACCTGATGCGAAGCTGTCCCTAAGTAGCACACACGGGTGGAAGAATGTAAATACTTACAGTACAGGAAAGAGATAGGCAGAGGAATGGGTATGTCTAGTTTAGAACATCTCTGAGTTTGGGGACAAGAACAAGCTGCCAAGTGTGTGTGTGTGTGTGTGTGTGTGTGTGTGTGTGTGTGTGTGTGTGTGTGTGTGTGTGTGTGTGTGTGTGTGTGTGTGTGTGTATGCATGTGCATGCATCTGTGTGCTTTGCTCATCATTTGTACTCATCATCTGGGGAAACTGACAAAGTGTTCAGCTACCCAGCTGGTCAGATTGGACGTAATTTGAACAGGCAGAGGACAGGAACATTGTTCAAATGCTTTGATCAGTCCCTTCCCTTTTCTGTTTGTGTGTATGTATGTGTGTATGAGTGGGTGCTGTGCATGTGTGTGTGTGTGTGTGTGTGTGTGTGTGTGTGTGTGTGATGTGTGTGTGTGTGTGCATTGTGCGTGAGTGTACGTGTATGTGTGAGTGTGAGTACGCATATGCGTATCTCTGTGTATGTTTGGGATCTTTTCAGGTTTGTAGAATTGCTCCCATTCAGAAAGGGTCTGCCAGAATGCGATTCAGCTGAAGTTCAAGGCCCCAAGCCACAAAGTGATGAATAGATGTGTCACCCTCCAATAAACTGCCCTGAGCCGCTCTCAGGGACTTCACAACAACGCTGCCGTTTCCAGTAAAACAGCTTTTAATTGGTCCAGTGACAGTCCCTCTCCCATTGGACTGTTTTGATCGGTTTTCTGCTTGACCTGCTCTGGTGAGAGCGGACGACATGCATGGCCCTCGACTGGTAATCAGTCATTTTTATGACGGCAGTTTCACTGGCTCCCATTGATTTAGTAGGAGTTCCTTCTACAGCAGGAGGTCTGATTTCAGAACTTGTTTATGAAGCCATTACAGGGCTCTTAGTCAGGAAGAGCAAAGCAGAGAGAGAGAGCGAGAGAGAGACAGAGAGAGAGGAAGAGAGAGAGAGAGTGGGGGGGGGTAGAATGCTCACGGTACATTTTATTCACCGATGTCAACGCTGCCACAATCAGCTCCCTAACATGTTGACTTCCTGTTGGCGGGAGAAAACACTCTTGTTGTTTTTTTTTCCGTTTTCAATTTATGTTTTTTTAAGGCGAGCGTTTCCTCGATGAATGTTTCATTCGTCTCCTGCCGCGTTTATTAAGCTAATGAAAGGCAGAAAGAGGAAGCAGTGTGCGTGTATCTGCGAGGGGGGTAGGGAGTGGAGGTGAAATCCAGCTCAACATGTTTAATGGATCAAAGACGTAATAAGGTCTTCGCTCTGCGGGCTGTATGCTTTTCACCCAATTAGCCGCATCCTTTGACCGCCCCAGTGCTATACCACTGCCATAAACCCCCCCAACCCACCCCCGCCCCCCCGCACCACTTCAACTCCAGTGCCCAAACCACCAACATCATCAAACGTCCACCCACATCATCACAATCATCTCAACACCACCACACCCCTGCTTCCGCCTCAAGACCT
>CM059282.1:20656803-20661803 GCA_030347295.1 Setipinna tenuifilis
CATCAATAAAGGTGTCGCATCCACACAAACATTCGCACATACCCACACACACACACACACACACACACACTCACACACACACACAGTCACACACACACAGTCACACACACACACATGCACACAGACACACACACACACACACACACACACACACACACACACACACACACACACACACACACACATACACACACACACACACACACACACACACACACACAGTATGTGCCCCCAGAGAATTTGTTGGGGCTGGGGAAAGCAACAAATGATGCTTCGCAACTGCTATTTCCCATTGATGTCCCCTTGCCTTTTGGCTCCATTTGGATTTCTGAAAGAGAGGAGGGGGCAGGTCACTAAACATCCATCGCTCTCCTCCGCAGTCACAGCCAGAGCCTCTTGAAACACACACACACCGCAGAGCTTAAAGTGTTTTACCTACACACACAGCACAGCACCGCTGAAAGCATTAGCAACAAGCACTCTGAGGACAGGGAGAGTTGGAAGTATAGGCTCATTAACTGTGGTGTAGCTGTGAAAGTGTGCTGTCACCGTGGTTGTATGGTGGAGAATTGCACTTTTATCTCTTATACCTGCAAGCCTTTGGCTTATTTGGTTAGAGTGCTGGCTTAGCTTCTTAACTGGCCCAGTGCCAGGGTGGGTTAGGTTGGTTTGCTGTTAGGCTATCACAGGTGTTGTGTCCAGTGTGGGTATGAGGAATACACAGTTTAGGCTGAAGGAATACACCACCTTCTTGTTGAAAATGTCCTTATTTACTGCATGCCCAAGAGTCACATACCCTGATTTGAGCTGTGTGTGCTGTAGCTCCCAGCCTAACATCCCAGCCCTTAGCCTGGCAAAGCATTATGTACTGCAAAAATAGGTTAAACCAGCTAGCCTGTAGCTTCCAAACTATGGCTTTTAGGCTAGCTGGTGTAACACACTTCCATCGAATTTGGTGGTGGGGGGAGGGTTAGAGATGTCAGACGGGGTTATTTAACACACAGAGGATAAGCCTCCTCTTATCTGACTCTGGGATAGAAATTGACTAATCTGATTTCTAAAAAATGATTGTGGCTTGTTCCCTAAAACCCTGTGTGAGAGACCCCTGGAGACAGCTCAAGCACTAGTATGTGGGGCACCCTGAGATTAAAAGAAAAATACTGAAAGGGTTTGAGGTTAGGGGGTCCTACGAAAAACCTGTACATTTGACAACATAGCTCTGCAAAGCAATGGGGAACCACGAGCTGACTTCTATACCACAACCTAGCTTCCCTCCAGCAGCCATTTGCAATTGAAGTGCGCCCAGGTGCAAAGTAAGGCCTTTTAACCACAGGCATCTGATAAAAAAAAGCCTACAGGGGAGAATAGAAGGGAAGGTGTCCGGCGTGGTGTGTGAACACAAGAGAGGAGTAATAATGGTGTGAACAGCTAGATATTGTGCTTTATCTAGCTTTTACGGGCCAGCTGCTCTGGCCATTAGAGTACATCCGTAGCCGTCTCACTGCAGCGCTTTCATATGGACTACTTAGTTCTGCAACTGAATTCCTCCCTGTATATATATTCACTTTCAAATGGTTTAAGCAAGGAGAACATCCCTCTGAGGGGTAGGTGTTTCTATTAATGGAGACGTATTGCATTAATGCAGTTTTTAATTCATTATTCATTTTTTTTTATTATAATGTCATTTACAAGCGAATGAGTACGCGCTGTGGTTTTCCATTTAATGCAATGTGAAAGTCTTATTGCGTGTAATAAATAATTAAGTCCCCTCGGAGACTAAACGTCTCACAGACGCACGTGACAAAACCTCGGCTCAACGGGAAGGAAAATCAGAATAAGTTATGCCTAATCCTATGTGCAGCTTTTTTACTGAGTGGTTGAGGGTTTTTTTTTTTTATCGAGTGGGTCTGTTTTATTTATTTCATGGTGTAAATTTAGCTCATTTTCTCTACATTGAGGAAATAGAAATAGACATCCACTAGTTTAAGGGGGTGGGATATATAGAGAGTGGCAGACAAGGGCGTCAAGATAAAGTCTGGAGTGTTTCTGTACACTTAATGACCAGGAAACGTTATTGTGTGAGTTATTGTGTCTTGGCAGCTTTCCCCCTATTACTCACGCTCTCTCTCGCTTGCTGTCTTAGTCTCGCCATCTTTCTCCCTTTCTCTCTTTCTCTTTCTTGCTGTTTGTTGGGGGCCAGCAAGAGTTGACAAGCTCCCTGCCTGTTACCCATTTACTCTCTCTCTCTCTCTCTCTCTCTCTCTCTCTCTCTCTCTCTCTCTCTCTCTCTCTCTCTCTCTCTCTCGCTCTCTCTGTTTAGGGGTCAGTATGAGCTGACAAGCTTCCTCTCGGTCAACCCCCCCCCACCCCCCCATGCTTTCTCCCCCTGCTCCTCTTGCCCCGTGGTATAAATCCCCTCCACAGGGCTTGCGTGGTGATTTCCTGCTGCCAGGCGTGTGCCAGCATGGCATGAGTAATGCCCTGTCATCGGGCGGGTGACGGATGGGTACTGTCTGCTGCAGTGGGCCGACCATGCTAACAGGACGCAGGGCAGAGTCAGACCCAGATGAGAGACAGACAGACCCCCAGGAAAGACAGGACGGCGGGGGTAGGCTGGTCCTCAGAGTGAGAGACAGAGAGAGAGAGTGAGAGACTGAGAGAGAGAGAGGGAGAGAGAGGGAAAGAGAGACAGAGAGAAGTGCAGGAAGAGTTATGGGATGGGTGGAGGGTGATTTCGAGAAGATAGACAGACACTCATGAAAGACTGGAGGGAGAGAAATACATAGAGAAAGAATGACTACGAAGAGAGACAGACCCATCGGATCTACAATAGCGTTGGGAAAGGAGGATAGTGGGAGGAACAGACAGGCTCCATAAATGGTATAGGGAAGATAGACCCCATGAGTGAGGAAGGAGAGAGCCAGCCAAAAAGCGACAGAGCCAGAGAGAGAGAGAGAGAGAGAGACAGAAAGAGAGGGCAAGGAAGAGAGAGGCAATATGACAGTGGGTGCAGAGTATAGGCGAGACAGCTCCTATGAATGAAAAAGAGAGAGACAGACAAAGAGAAAGAGAGAGAGAAAGAGAGAGCCATAGATTCAGAGAGTGACTGAGTGGGTACAAAGTAATGAGTTGGGGTGGGGGGGGGGGGGGGGGGGGGTAGTCGAGAGACAGACCCTGAAGACAAGCGAGTAGTGAGAGAGAAATGAGGGATGAAGAGAGATGGTGAGATGGAGAATGGCAAAAAGGAGGGAGGGAGGAAGGGAGGGAGGGGGGAGAGGATGACACCCAAAGGATAGCAGAACCCTGGTGGGGACAGAAGAAAGGCTAAGACAGATTGAAGCAGGGGGAAATTTAAGGAGACTGACGAAGAAGAGAGATGGTGATGCTGCAAGTAGAGAGAGAGAAAGCAAGAAAGAGAGTGAGAGAGAGAGAGCAAGAAAAAGAAAGAGTGAGAGAGAGAGCAAGAAAGAGAGTAGGAGAGACAGCGAGCAAGAAAGACAGAGAGTGGAAGAGAGCGATAGCAGGAAAAAAAGAGAGAGAGTGAAAGAGAGAGAGAGCAAGAAAGAAAGAGAGAGAGAAGAGCGCAAGAGCCAGAGGAGATGTGGCAGGAGACATACTGAGATAGGGAGAGGTTTAGAATGACATGAGAAAGACAGCTCTACAGAGAGACAAAGACGGGCAGACAGAGATAAAGAAAGACTGTGAGGGAGACAGAGAGAGAGAGAGCAAGAGGGAGAAAGAAAAAAAAGGGGGAGAAAAAGAGAGCGAGAGAGAGAGAGTTGGTCTGCATGTAACTAAAGTTATTCAGCTAGTTCACTTAATCTTCATTGTGACAGTCTAAAGCACATCCTGACAAATAGGCTTTGGGTTTCGGAAGCAGCCTTGTGAAAAAAATGTCCGCGGAGACTAGGACGGGTTGCCTCTCTGACACTCTGCATAAACAAAAATAAAAACAAAACAAAAACAAAAAAAAAACAAACGGCAGTGAACCAAACGCTCAGACTTTAACCTTTTTTTTCCCCCGATAGCACCTCTCCCTTTTGTCTCAATTTAGCCACATCGCACCCAGACCAAAAACTAATGTGCAAGACCCTCAATGGAGAGAGACAAAGATAGTGTGTGTGTGTGTGTGTTTTCAAATTAGGTCAACTGACTAATGACGCACATTTATTTCGAGGTGCAAACACAATTCAGTGAGGGGTATGGATTTAATCACTGTTGTCGTAAAAAAAAAAAGCCCACGGAAGTACTCTCAGTGACGACCATGGTCGCCTAGCAGCAGCAGCAGCAGCAGCAGTAGCAGTAGCAGTGGTGGTGGTGGAAAGAGAAGCGACGTTTTGCGTCGGCGGTTCAAACAGACCCACAAATCAATGCAGTGTTTTATTAGCTTTTCATTAGCACCCAAGGTGCAGCGCGTATCCGCAGAGAGGGAGCGTAAGCTGAGCGCGTAAATGAATGCTAACACATGGCTGTGCCCTTTCTCTATCCCCACTCCCCCTCTCCCCAAACACACACACACACACACATACACATGCATGCATGCACACACATGCACATACACACACACACACACACACACACACATACATATATACACATATACACACCTACACACACACATGCACACACATACACTTACATACATACACACACACACACATACACACACACACACACATACATACATATCTGCACACACACCTACACACACACACACACCTACACACACACACACACACACACATATAGACAGACACAGACACACACACACATATAGACAGACAGACAGACACACACACACACCCCTCTTCTCCCCTCCACCACAGGGCCCAGAGAGAGACGGTGTCACAATGAAGCTGGAGGCCCTGCGCAGGTTGCTGAATAAGAAGAATAAGCGTCGCACCATTCTGAGGAAATCTGTGTCTTTTTAAACAAGGTAAGGGATATTGAGTGCCCTCATTACAGCAGGTCCTGGCCTTGCCCAGAGCAAATATATATAT
>CM059282.1:20669303-20674303 GCA_030347295.1 Setipinna tenuifilis
TGTGTGTACGTGCATGCAACCCCGAGCATGTGTGTGAATGTGTATCTTTGTGTGTGTGTGTGTCTGTGTGCAATGCCATGTATGCTCATGTCTTGTGTATGTCTACTTTTGTTGGCCAAGTCAGGCTCTCAGCATGTTGGCTCATAGTTTAGAAATCAATCAATATATCAATCAATCAATCAATCAACCAATCAATAGACAATAAATTACTCATTTAGTCAGTGCTTATTTTGTCATTGCCATTTAGCTATAGTAAATGTGAACACTGTGAAAAATTATGAACACTGACATTAATTTATGATGACCAAATTTGTGAGCTTTATTCTAGACTGGTTGCAAGAGAAACTGCTTGTGTCAGAGCAGCTAAAAAGAAGTGTTTTTTTTTTTTTTTTTCTTCAAAAAGAATCCCCTGGTTTCCAGAGAAATTTGTAGTCTTGCAAGAGCACAGACTTTTGGGAGTCATTGTGTTTCATAAGTGGGAATTTGACCCTTCTGACTTTCCGTAATTAATTTTTGGTATGCAGGCCTATTCGCTGGACTGCCTCGGCTGAATAGTGAAGCAGCCGTGCAATCAACTATGGAAGTTGTAATTCATTGGAGTACTTTTAATCATAATGGACAAAATTTGGACACTGGTGCTCTGGCAAAAGTTATTATTGTTGCCGTGAAAACCATCGAGTAGCAATCAGCACCTTTCAATAAATTCTAATTAACTTCTTTCAACTCATTTAAACAGTTCACTGTCAATCCATGAGTCTTTTTTTTTTTAGAACTAAGGTTTTTTAGTTTGTGACACTTTCTATGTCTTACTGTAAATGGCTTAAAGTCATCTTCTGAATTCGTCTTCTGAATGTACAGACACTGTTGTTAAAGCAAGCGTTTCTGTGTTTTTCCTCTTACAGGTCTGTCATTGGCTCCCATCCATTAGTGGGAGGTGCTTAGGCAGTGATTGACAGGCCTCACCTTGTGTAGGAACCTATGGCAAAGAAGCAGCACGATACAGGTAGGACATTTTATTAGACACTGTTTCTTTCCCCTCTCTCTCTCTCTCTCTCTCTCTCTCTCTCTCTGTCTGTCTGTCTGTTTGTCTCTCTCTCTCTTTCTCTCTCTCTCTCTCTGTCTCTCTCTCGATCTATCGTAAACAAACACATGCACATACACAGAGAAGGTCAATCGAGAAAAAATGGCACATGGGAAGAATAAGGGAATGAAGGCAATTCACATCGTAAACTGATCTGTAACTAAAAGTCTGAATATTTGTCAGATTCACTCCCTTTTTGTGAAACCCAATATTTGAATGTCATTCACAAAATGTATCGACAGTGGGTACTCAACTTGAAGCTACTCATCTTGAAAAGGTCTTCTGATGTTTCTTCATTCATACTATGAAAAAATCCATTCCATCCACAGCGTAGCATTTATTTCACTCAGAGTTAGCAACTTGCCTCCAGTGTTAAATGCCTGAAGGAAGTCCTCTTCACCCTACCCACCATACAATTTTTCAAAAACAACAGAGCGAGTTGGGCATGAAAAGAGGGCATGAAAAGCAGTCAATACTGAGAAAATGTAAAAAAAAAAAACAGCTCTCGCATTGTAAAATCTAATAACTGTAAAATCCTAAGAGAGAGAAGGAAGCAGGGGTCAGAGAGAAAAAGAATGAGCGAGAGAGAAAATTAATTTAAAAGTTTTCAAAAACCTCTTATGACAAACATCAAAAAAACATACAGATACAAGTAATATATATATATTATATATATATATATATACTTGTGTAATAATATATATATATATATATATATATATATATATATACTTGTGTAATACATTATGTAACAGATATATAATAAAACTTCAAAGATATGCAAATACTGTATATTAGGTCAGTGGAGAGGAAGAGAATAACATAAAGAGAGACAGACAGACAGACAGACAGACAGACAGACAGACAGAATGAAAGAAAGAGATAGATAGAGTGGGCAGCCTTGCACCAGGGACTGGATCTGCTCAGGGAGCCCAGCAGTGGCTCTGATTGATTAGTGTTGGGCACGTCTGTACCCCCAACAGCCCCCCACCCCCCCACCCCCCCAGAGGCAGCGGGGAGAGGCCACGCCAGGCTATTTTCTCCAGCGGTCTCACCCCAAATGCCCTTGAGAGGTAGCAGGAGCAACAGAGGAAGAGAGAGGCATAGGAGCGGCCCCCAAGCCCTTCCCCCCCCCCCCCCCCCCCCCACACACACACACACACACACACAACACACACACACTCCTCAGACGCCTGTGGGAGGGGTTCAATGGATGACCCCACACTGGTTCTACTTGTATTTTTTTCTACTTCTTCTTTTTTCTTCTTCTATCTTTTTTCCTTTTTCTTCTTTCTTTAAGGGTACTGATCCCTCCTCGTAACCTTCTTTCTTTTAAAGTCAACAGTAAATTTTTTCGACATCTGACCCTGGTCAGGGTGATAAATTAGAGTGCGAGATAGCACAGCGGTGTGGGACCCCTGCTGGTAGTGCTGCTGCTGCTACTGTGACTGGCTCCTCTGCCTCTGTGCCTCTCTGCCTCTGTGCCTCTCTGCCTCTGTGCCTCTGTCTGTGACTCTGTGCCTCTGTCACAGTGCTGGGAGCAGGAGGACGGTCACAGCGCATCAGGTGCTTAGCTGGGATGATGGCCACCACAAGTGCTCTGCCTCTGCAACGGCCAGCAGAGAACAGAGGGTGTGCTGGGCATAAAAGGCCACATTTTCTATTAGGTTGGTGCGTGTGTCTGTGTGTGTGTGTGTGGGGGGGGGTGGGTGTGTGTCTAGGTTTGTGCGTGTCTAGGTGTGCGTGTGTCTCGGTGTGTGTGTGTTTGTGCATAGATGTGTGTGTGTGTGTGTGTGCCTGGCTGTTTGTATGTTTGTTTGGGTGTGTATGTGTGTGGGTGTGTTGTTTTCTTGTTGGTAACTTTTAGCTTTTAGGTGTAGGGTTAGTGTGTGTGTGTGTGTGTGTGTGTGTGTGTGTGTCGGTGCGCGAGTGTATGTGTCTGTCTACGTGTGTGCCTGTGTGTTTGTGTGTGTCTGTGTGTGCGCACATATGCAGTGTGTGCGTGTGTTTGTCCTTGTCTTAATGTCAGTGAGTTTATGGTGCCTCTGTGCAGCAGTCACTGCCGGCAGGGTGTTTGTGTGTGTGTGTATCTGCATGCTTGTGTGTATGTTTGTGTGTGTGTGTGTGGAGGAAGGGAGGGGGGGGGGGCAAGTTTTTCTGTAGTTTGACATTTAAACCAACACCCACTGTCAGAGAGCAGCACCATCACGAGTGCACAAAAACACTCAAAACAACAAATAACAGAGAATGTCTCACACCGTGTTTGTCCGGTGTTTATCTTTTCTCTCGCGTCGCCACATTTTATTCTCTTTCGCTGCACGTCCCGTTGTTATATAACCTGGTTAAATATTATGCCTCCTCTTGACTGTAGGCTTTTAATGAAGCACCTTTTGTCTTGGCGCTTAATTGCGAAAGCCAAACAGAGCCTGACTCATTAGGGGTAATTTGCATCTCTCTGTCCCGACGTTGTGTTTCTCCTTCACGTCCTTCCATGTCTGTTGTTTTATGCGAGCCTCACATGAGGCTGTGAGCCTGTGTGTGTGTGTGTGTGTGTGTGTATGTGTGTGTGTGTGTGTGTGTGTGTATGTGTATGTGTTATTTTATCCAAGCCTCACATGAGGCTGTGAGCCCGTGTGTGTGTGTGTGTGTATGTGGATGTGTTTACAAGTTTACGGCTTTTTAGAAAAAAAGTAATAATAATGAACGGAAAACAGAGTGGATATGTTTATGGATGAGGGGTTTTTATATGGGGTTATATTCCACAGTGACTCTGTAGCGCACCATCAAAGTGTGTGTGAAAGCTGAAGGGAGCCACACACAGAGCGCAGACACTCACCCCAGCCTCAATTGCCCCCTCGCGAGTCCGGAGGAACGACTGTAACGGGTGTTTGGTTAGGCACATATTAGGGACGATAGTGTGTCGCTGTGTGAGTCATTATTCCCGGGATCGCTGTTTTATTTCTGTTTTTTTTTTTCACAGTTTTATTTCTGCAATCGCTGCTATATTTTCTGTGCGTGCACACACATACACACACACATGCATACACACACATACACATACACACACACATACACAGTTTGAGCTGTCAAGGTCTGCAGCAAAGGAGGAAGTGATTCAATGACCTTTGACCCCTTAGCCACAGGCGTTGACTGCTGGGGCCTCAAAGCTTCTTGATCCTCTGTCCAAAGTCGGAGAGGAGAGGAGGAGAGGAAGAGGAGAGGGGGGGTAGAATGAGCAGGAGGGAGGAGTATGTGTATAGGAGTGTGTGTGTGTGTCTGTGTGTGTGTGTATGTGTCTGTGTGCGTGTGTGTGTGTGTGTGTGGCATTACAGTAAAGGGATAAAAAACCATAAAGGAAATGGGATGGGATGAGCTCATCTCCTCATCTCCTCAGATCGCTGCATTGTGTGTTTCTGTGAAATGGTCAGGAGGCTATACTGCTCCGCGCCAAGCTGGAGGGAATTAGCGGCAGTTAGCCCGCGCCGCTGCCAGCTCGCTCCGGAGATAAGCCAGGCTACCCGCTGCCTGGACCCACCGGTGGCCATGGTGATTGCTTGGCCACAAGGGAGTGAGTGAGTGAGAGGCCGAGTGAGTGAGGGAGTGAGGGAGGAAGTGAGAGAGTGAGTGAGTGAGGGAGGAAGTGAGAGAGTGAGTGAGTGAGCATGTGCCACAGGGTTTTTTGGAAGGGGCTCTGGTGAGGAGGAGGCGAGATATCAATCGTATAATATGCGGGCGCTATCGCGCGAGCCAATCAATGGATCGTGAGCGGCCTTATTAAACCATTTCCCTCGAGGACAGCACTGTGTGTGTGTGTGAGTGTGTGTGTGTGTGTGTTGCATTATCTATGAGTAGAGAATAGAGAAGATGTGGGTATGGAAAGGGGGATGGAGTGCAGAAGGGGGGGAGAGTGTTTTTTTTT
>CM059282.1:20681803-20694303 GCA_030347295.1 Setipinna tenuifilis
GAGAGGTTTGGGAAAATTCCTTTCCGGTGTCATGTGAGAATGACCACCCAGGTTTGGACAGCCGAGAGCGGACAAAAATGTGCATTAAAGAAGGTCTATACAATTGTGTCATCTTGTGTCATCTTTCTACATGTTGAAACTCTAATACTCTGATATTGTGGCTGTGACAGAATACTGTAGAATGTTGGAAAGTAGTAACAACAACAATAGACCATGCTAACAGACTTATGGAAAGCAAAACAAAAACAAACAGACCATGCTAAACAGACATATGAAAAACAACAACAGACCATGCTAAACAAACATATGAAAACACCATCATCTTGGTAGCTGTAGAGTTCCTGTAATAGAAAGAAGTATGGGGATGACGCATATGATGTTTGACTCCTCTTCATGTGGTGTGTGGTGTGCAGTGTGTCTGTGTGTGGACACACGCAAACAAGAGTAATCCTCTTCATCTTCTTAAACCTTGAAACGCCTATGCTGAAAGCCAGGGTAGACTGCCTGTGCCTTCTGGATCCGTACTGCTCATGGGGTTTATTCTGCCCACAGTAGGTCCACTATGCTAAAAGTGTGTGTGTGTGTGTGTAGTTTCTGTGTTGGTTCGTTGCTCCAATTTCACCAGCGACTTTCTCCGGTCTTCCTCCAGTAAAATGTGACTTGGCACAGGGGTCTTTGTAATGTCCCCCTTTTGACACCTTGTGAATGTAGCAGAATCCTTGTTCTTCACTGGTGAAAGGCAAGGCGTCGGTTTTCTGCAAATCTCAAACAAATCTTAAGTGTAGTTATGAAAATGGTTAAACTATCTCCTATAGAGATTTCAGTTAGCTTTCCAGTGTCCATCTAAGGACTTGATAACTTGTAGTTAACCTATAACTTGTAGTATTGATAGTGCAGGCATGAGTACAGTCAGAATCACGACCCCTCCTCACCCCCATCCTCCATTGAAACTGATTTGATTCATAAGGCTGATTAGACTATACATGTCTGGCTGGGCTATTGGAGTCAGTTGTTTTCTTAGAATCTGACCTAAAACAGAGACACAAAGTCACAAGGACACAAAGACACTCTAATCCAACAGTACTTGTGTATTCAATATTGACACCCAAAGAGATTGTAGCTCAGAGTAGCTCAGACTGACCAGCTTTTGTTAGGCGACGATGGGTGTTGACTTAATGTGTCTGCAAAAAGGTGGTGATCCTAAAAACCATCAGGAAGTGATTCAAGACTAATCAGAAGGTGATCCTAGACTCATCAGCCATCAAGCTACCCCCCATTTTCCATTGAAAGTTAATAGCCTATAGTCTACAAACCGTACTCCTCCCCCTTTCTGATCTGCTAAGCTGTTAACAGCTTAGTAGATCAGGGTCCTTTGCAGCAAACACTACACAAGTTTTACCTTGTTTCAATCTTACAACTATCCTTAATGTCTAACCTTGACGGGGAAAAACCATTTAGTGTCCACAATTAAATTACGCCATAAGTTTGAATAACTCAGACGGGGAAGCACCTTTTGATCTCCACTATTAAGTTACGTCATTAATTAAACTTTTCACCCTAAATCAGCAAAGGAGAGATAACATAATACCAGGAGTGTACCAAAACTTCTTACCCACAAACAAAAAGTATATTCTGTTGTTTGAAAACTGAATTCTTTGCTTTACCCATGGAACACAACTGTTTGTTTCCTGAAAAGCTTAAAACTGTTTAGATAAACCAGACAATCAAAACAATACACAACTAGAGGATGGTTGTGGAGGTTGAGACCTAAACTGCATTTTAGCCATTAAATTTAAGTGTCCTGGACTTGCATTGTAAACATGATATATACTACAGATTGGCATAACCACTTCTAGTTTTTTATATTAATGTGACCTTATAAACAAAGAGATGACAATGCTAAAGACAGGACAACCAATAAGTCTCATCAGTGAATTAAAACAAGCAAACAATGGAATAACTGCAAACAAAATAAATAAATGAATCTCTGCATTGAGTATATGAGGCAAAATGAACAGTATAACTTAAAAGTATTAAAATGTATGGGTTTCTATGTTCTATGCTGAGACGTCTCAGACATCAAATTCATCACACCTTCTCTAGGTGACCAAATGGCAATCGATTAGCATAAAAAAACAGGTATTAGCAGAAGTCTTTCCTGAGTGGTTTTCAAAGTCTGCTGAATCAGGGATTAAAACAAGCTGTTGCATCTGTTGTGAACGAACACAAAGAGGTTATGTAAAGGCAAAACATTTTGCACAAGTATACTCAATGATGATTCATCAGAAAACATATTTAGCAGTGACAAAAACAATTCGAAATCTGTTATCAAAATCAACTTTTTGTTAAAGTCAGGTTCTGCATCAAATCATATTTTCGCCTGATAGGTTTAGCTTCATAAACCTAAACAAAGAAATGGATAAAAGCGTGAAAGTTAAATGTCATGTTACAAATCCATAGTCTTTCAAATCTAAACTGGAAATCCTGTGAACAAATGAAAGTGGTAAATGTGGTCTTTGTAGCAACACTATGATAAGTATGCTACAAGTATGTTGTAAGTACAAACTTATAAAGGGTGCCCCGCGTTGTTCCTTTATATCCCGTCTGTTGTCTAATGCTTCTAACTGAACTGTGATACCCAGCACACATATATAACTTTATCCCAGTAAGGGTAAATCCCTACTTTCCCCAACATATAAAGTAAACCTTCAACAGCATAAATATTTACAACAATACACGTCCAAATTCAATACCCATAACATATTTACAGTCCACAGTTCGCCTTTCAAACAGTTCACCGTTCAGCGCAAACTTGATTCAATGAATGTCTATGAGTTGCAGGCCTGTTCGGAGCTTGGGATCGGTGAGGCCACAAACTCAACAGCCGCTTCACTCTCATGAGCCAAACAAAGAAACAAAACAAAAAACACCTTTACCTCGTTGTTGCGCAATGTCCAGAAGCCCACAACAGCGGTGTAGCCTAGCTCCCCACAGCATCGCGGGACCCGTTGATTTCTGCAGAATCTCCTAGGTTCAACTTGTTCAGTCGAACGACACTCTGCGGCGTGTCTCCGTAGTCCCAACACTGTAAAAAGCTGCACTTCTACCGCCTAGCACTGTCTCAGAGGTTAGTTTTCCGAGAACAGCGTTCTTTCTCCAAAAAAATTTGCGTACAGACTCACTCTTTCAATTACCGACCAATCAGGATAAATCAGAGTTACACATCCAATCAAAATTTACCATCAACTCTGTTTCCAGGCAAAATAGCCATCTGTGGGTTTTCACAGGCATAAAAAAAAACATCTTGCAACAGCACATACACACAGCCGTCACATACAACAAAATGCAAATAAAACATGAAATAAACAAAGTAAAATGTTTTAACCCTGTTACAAACACAAAAAAAAACATTTACCTTGGCTGGCCTGGCCAATTCTCACACACTCATTCACTCGCTCCGGAAACAAAGGGGAATACATGCTCGTGGTTAGTGTTAGATTTCGGTTAATTGTTATGCTCTCAACAGAGCAGAAGACATGCAGTTTGAGGGAATAACACACAGACATAGATACGCACAAACATACACATACGCAACCACACACGCACACACACACAACCTAGGCTCGCACACACGAACTTTTAATGGTTCGCTCGCTTAACGCACCAGTTCGTTCGCTCACTAACATTCAATGCCCGTCGGCAGACTAGTGGGAGTTATCAAGGACACCCATATGATGATAATAATCAGTACTAACGATTATAAACACTGCATGTACCAGATCTGTTCGTTCTATGACAAATACACACACAAAGTTACCAACACATTCTCGTTTCCGGCACGAGCTTCTTGCCCCGCAAGGTACAGACTCCCAGAGCCTTCCCGTTCCCTGAACGAGCTTCTTGTCTTCTGGACAAGGTGCTAGCAGCTATTTCCCTGAATAGACTTAGAGCTCGCTGCTTCCTCGAGCAGACTTTGGTACCGCTACTCCCAGAGTAGGCTTTTTATCCCCACGCTAGTATAACCAAATAAATAATTTATCAGCGCCCAATATTTTTGTAGTGGGGCGGTGTCCCCGACACCTTAATAATCCTCTGCCCGTCTAAGGGCAGGCAAACAATAGGCCTTTTTCCTGAATTATAGACACAGCTTTAAATGTGTAAATTCAGTGTACTTACCATACTCGGCTGGTTTCTCCCTTACACAGCTCGGTCTTTGCTATCTGATCCGCAGAGACACTCGAACGACGTCGGGAAGCAGGGTGCCACGGAGCTGTTTTGTATAGCTCCTTCGGCCTTGTCCCAAGCTTTTAAGGCAAAACTCTCCCCAAGTCGCGGCGTGGGAAGCCTTCCCTTCGTCGTCCGGCCTCAACTGCGTCTCAGAGATGAAAGACCCTGCTCACAGCGCCATGATGTCGTCCAAAAATTAGTTATCAACAAAGTAGAGACAAAGCCAAGCCGAGTAGTGGTAAATGACAAAACCTCCGAGGTTTATTGTGACGGATCCGGGAGCTTAATACAGCGTGCACCTAAGGCTGTGACCATACAAACTCGAAGATCTGGGGCACACCGCCCTCCTTATATACAGGTGTGATGCCTTTGTTTAGTGTGGCGGGAGATTCGGGAGATCTGGTTGGGGGTGGGGATACACTGGATACAATGGAAGGGGGTGGGGATACACTGGATACAATGGAAGCACGCCCCAACATACATGCATCTTTGATTTTTCTACTACACCACTATCACACTATTCAAATCACTGAGCATTTCTCAAGGGCTTGTGAGTGGGGAATAATGTTTTTTCTGGAGCACACAAAGCTCTTGACATGGACGTTGTGCTCTGGCCTTTTCTTATCGTCCACCTCTGGTGATCCACTAACAAAGCCCACAGGCTACCACTTCTTGGGGGTCTATTGAGACGCCATAATTTAATTTTCCTGACCTTTTCCACTACCGCTACTTAAATGCCATAGTGACATTCTTTTTCCCGCCAGCTTTTCTTCTACAGGATAGCCTCCCACTATGGCTCTTGTTTTAGACATTGTTCTCTGTTTTTGTGTGTGTGTGTGTGTTTCTGTGTAAGTGTGTGTGTGTGTGTGTCGAGCTTTGGTTTTTCACTGTGATTAATGTCAGGCTAACCTGCCTTTCTCACCTCATCCTGCTGACCTGCACTTTCTTTTAAAGAGTAGTCCCAGAATTATTAGCTCATCTCCAATAGAAAATAAATAAGACAGAAGTGAGCCGAGTGCTGTTGTGCTGTTGTTTCCATCTAAAATGGCAGCTCCAAGCTGGCTGGCCCCCACACACACATCCATAACGCAACGCCGCCGCGTTAGATGCCAGAGTTATGTCAGCAAGCAAGGCTCGCAACTTAAAGTAAGTATTTATGGGCAACGATCACCCGTTCGGACACATCCTCACTTCCCCCGAGGATTTATGGCTCTCTCTGCCTCTCTGCCTCTCTGCCCGGACACACTGTTGATTTTCTGACAAACGCGAGCAGTGTTGGCTCTGTCCGGTCCAGTTGCCAGGAACACCGAAGGGCTGCTGTGTGTGTGTGTGGGGGGGTGAAAAACAAGTCAGCCTTTTGTTCTAAGCACGGACTTGGCAGACCATCGTAAAGTTATAACTAAGCCTATTAATATTTCAGCCAGATTTAATTGCATTAATTATTGCAAGATTGCTCTGTGCACTGTCGATAATTATTTCATGAGGTAGTTTATCTTTTTTTTTTGGGGGGGGGGGGGGGGGGGTATGCTGCAGGCTGCCCTGTTCAAAGTCTTCTTTTAAAGTCCAGAGGAAGCCGCTTTGAAAAACAACAGCGAGACTAGGCTGGAAATAAACAGCAAATAAGATACTACCAGAAAGTGGGCTAGTGCAGTTGTTTACTGTGTGGTTGAAGTAAGGCTGAGTGGGTTTGGGGTGGGGAGTGGTGTGGGGTGGGGTGGGGTGGGGTGGGGTGGTGTAGGGGGGCTCTGGGGTATGTTGCGGAGAGTCAGTCCCAGCGGCATGCTCAATTGATCTTCCCGAGCAAAGCAAATAACTTTCTTCTTTTGCGAACCACTTAGGACAACGTTATCTGCGAGATAACCTTGGCAAGCCAACATAGGCTCGTGTGGAGTCGATAGTTGCTGGTGTTGGCTTGGGCGCTAAAGTACTACTCTAAGGGTTCATCTCTCGGTTTAATTGAAAAAAAAAGGGTTATGTAAGGCTTATCACAGAAATGCTATAAATACATAAATCACAGCACAAATACGTTTTAAGGCTGTGCGTTGCCAGATGCGATCAGAGTGTGTTGTCAGGACATGTTCATAAGTCTCACCCACACACTCACACACACAGCACACACACAGCACCCCCGACACACACACACATACTAATACCCGCATTTGAACTACACACAAGCATCCTTTAGCTTATTTCCAGCTAGATGAATTCAGTCTAGCCTGAGCTAATAGAGCGAATATATCAGTGCTAGGTATCTGGTCTCATCAGCATAAAAGCCACCCATAATAGTGTTTGTAATTATAAGAGCAGCAGGCTACAGCAGTGCTAGCAAGCTTAGCACAATCTGCATCAGCAAGGGACAGAGAAGGCACACAGTCCCCCTCTGCAGTTGCTCTTAGTATATATGTATATATAGAAAGAGTATCCACCTCCACTGCCCTCTTCACAACTTTTTTTTTTCTCTCTTGCTGACACTTGTTAGTTTTTTTTGGTCCTCCTGCCATGCAGACGCTGTCTTGTCTGCAGCCTCCCAGCCCAAGAGCATCGTGTTTCCACAACGAAGATCAAGAGCGTTAGCAACTGTATCTACACCCATCTTCTACTATCTCCCTCTCTCTCTCTCTTTCTCTCTCTCTCTTTCTCTCTCTCTATTTGCCATTCTCTCGCTCTCTTTTACTCTTTTCCTTCCTTTCCTTTCTCTCACTTTTGCTCTTGCCTCCACTTGCTCTTATCCTCTCTCCCACTCCCCCTCTCTCTCTCTCTCTCTCTCTCTCTCTCTCTCTCTCTCTCTCTCTCTCTCTCTCTCTCTCTGTGGCTGTCTTGCTGTCTCTCGTTCCCCATCTAGTTTGCTCTCTCCTGTCCCTTCGCTGACTCCCTGACTTCCTGCGCTCTGCTCCCCCACACTCCGAGAGTGTGTGTGTGTGTGTGTGTGTGTGTGTGTGTGTGTGTGTGTGTGTGTGTGATGTGTGTGAGATCCGCTCCGTCAGAGAGTCTTTGTCACTGCGGTTGTGTGTTGTGCCTGCATGCCAGTGTAGCGCTGCCGGGCTATTGTGTGGGAGGACGTAGGGGAACGCTATCTGACAGAGCCTGATAAGAGGCCCAGCTCCACGCCGCACTTCCACATCTCCCAGGAGAAGACTGCAGGGGTGGGGGTGGAGAGTTTAGGGTGGATGGAGGGTTTGTGATTCGGATGGGGGTGGTGGGCAGGGGCTGATAGAAGAGGGCAGAGGAGAGAAGAGGATAAGACAGATGGAGAAGTGAGAAGTGAGAAGTGAGAGGGAGGGGTGAGAAGAAGAGAAGAGAGGAGAGGAGTGGAAGTGGAGACGGAGGAATAATAGGATATGCTGGATGGAGAAGAGACAGGCGGCGCAGGGGGTAGGAAGAGCAGAGGAAAAAAAAAACAGGATCAGAGGGGTCTAGAGGAATGAGAGGATAACAAGAGTGGAGAAGGACTCAGGATGAGATGATAGAAGAAGGCGGAGGAGGGGAGAGCAGAGAGGAAGAAGAGGATAAGAGGGATGGGAAAAAAAGGAGGATGAGGAAGAGGATGACGAGGAGAGTGAGGAGAACAGAGGAATGGAAATGGAAAACACTGGTTTCTCAGAAGGAGGAGTAGGTGGGAAGGAGTTATGGGGAAAGAAAGAGTAGTGAAGGTGAGAGGAAAAGTTGATAGAAGCAGGAAGCAGAGAAGCGAGTGAGAAAAGAAACGGGAGTAGAAGCATAACGTGAGGAAAAAAAGAGAATGATAAAGAGAAATAATGATGAAAAAGAATTCAATAGGAAGAAGAAAAAAAAAGACTAAAGGTGAATTGAAGAAAAAAATAACTAGCAGAGAGGTCACTTCTTTTCCTTGTGTTTCTTTTGTCTCAGTCAGGGTCATGCCATTGTGGGCAGAACAAGTCTAGGCACGATGGAAATAAAAATGAATGTGCAGTTCCCAATCACCATGTGCCAAGATCTGCTCAGAGGTGTTGGGCAGGTGGGGAATGGGCTTGGGTGGTGGTGAGAATGACAACTAGGAGAAGGTGGCGAGCTCTCTCTCTTTCTCTCTCTCTCTCTCTGTTCTCTCTCTCTCTCTGTGTCTCTTCTCACTCTCCCCCTCTCTCTTTCTCTCTCTCTTTCTCTCTCTCACTTTCTCTTTCTGCCCATGGAAGTCATGACATCAAGAAGGTTTTGGTTTGTGTTCTAGTGAGTTGCTTTCCTTTTCATTGCATTCGGATTTTGTTGCCTGACATTGGCCTCACCTCATTTACATTATTTCCTAACAGAAGAACCTCCTTGCATTGTCAGTTGGTTGGTTGGAATAAATGTGTGTTGCTCTCCCTCTCTCTCCTTCTCTCTCTCTCTCTCTCTCTCTCTCTCTCTCTCTCTCTCTCTCTCTCTCTCTCTCTCTGTTGTTCCCAACTCCTTCCACTCCTCAATCACTCTCCAGGTTGCTGTCTCTCCACAACTCTTGTCTTGTCTCTCCTTCTATTTTCACTAACAAGCGAACGGAGAACAGAGCAATGGTTTTACTATATAGCACAGCCTGGGGGTAGCCGGCTTACCTGTTAAACCTCACATGGGCGCGGGAGGACACTTACTTCCCTCTGCTCTGCTCGCTCCGCTCTGCTTGAGTACTTCCACTTCTCCACCCTACCATTTTAGATGACACTCTTTGACAGCAGAGGCTTTTGAACCTTTTTGTTGTTTCCTAACAATTTTGGCAGCCTGCTTGGAAAAAAAAGGAAGATAAAACGAAAACCTCTCTTGCTCTCATGAGGTGGGGTGGTGTTTGGCAGGTTGTTGGTTGCAATTGTCTTGTTGTTGTTTTGTTGTTGTCATTGTTGTTGTTGTGCCTGATGCTTTTTAGTTGTTTGTTTTTTTGGGTTGTTTTTTTTTTGCCAGGCACTCATCGGCAACCTATATTTAACCTTAGTCGCACATCCAGGCAATCCATAGCAGTCGGTGATGAAAGCCCAGAGAACTGTGCAGCAGAGAACTATTTGCCAGGGCAGCGACTGAGGCGAAGACTTCTTTTTTTTTTTTCGAGCGCTGTTTGGCAGGTGGTGGCTATTGCTCGGAGGTGCAGTGGAGCTTGTCATGCCACAAGAGCTCTCTCGCACTCTCTCTCTCTTTTTTTTTTTTGCGACCTGTCTTTTTAATGCCCCAATTAGCCGCAGGTTAATTTACCGTTAAGATTTTCGAAACGTTTCGAGCGTCTTTGCCTGAAAGTGCTTCCGTCGCGACCCATTGTGTGTGACGGTGTGTTTGTTCTGTTCAGTGAACTTTTCCTTTTTCTGGGCGGCCCCCTCACACTCACTAGTGCTACTATCTGGCAGCTCGTTTCCTTTTTCTGTTTTTCTTTTCTTTTCATTTTTTTTCCCTTTTTCTGGAGGCTGTGAGGAGGAGGAGGAGGAGGAGGAGGAGGAGGAGGTGAGAACAGCCCAAGCAGATGGCCGGCTAACAGGTGATGGCTCCACCTGGGGAGGGGAGGAGAGGAGGAGAGGAGGAGAGGAAGTGACGAAGCGAGGGAGGATAGGAAAGAGAGAGGGATGAGAGAAAACGAGAGGAGAGGGGGGATTGTGGGTCAGGCAACCACAGCTGCTCCCTGCGATGCACAGCGTTCCATCATTCTATTACCTGTGGCACCGCATCGGGACCCGTGGGGGACGGCAACGATTGAGACGTAAATGTTGACTAAGTCGCCCGTCTCGTGCAATATGAGAGCGCTGTGTCTCTCTGTGTGAGAAGGTGATTACAAGTGTCTTTGGGCCAGTGTGCGACATATGGAGGAGGATGTATGTGTTGATGCATGTGTGCGTGTACGTACGTGTGTGTGTGCGTGCATGTGTCTGTGTGTCTATGTATGTGTGTGTATCTGTGTGTGTGTATCTGTGTGTGTATGTGTGTGTATGTGTGCGTGCAGACACATGTATATGTGTACTACCCTGTGTATATACTGTGTGTACTCTGTGTATTGTGTGCATGTGCGACAGTATGTGAGTGTGTTTGTGTGTGTATGTGTGTGTGTGTGTGTGTGTGTGTGTGTGTGTGTGTGTGTGTGTGTGTGTTAAAGGGCATATATACAGTATCTCACAAAAGGGAGTGCACACTTGGATATTATGATATATTTATGTTTTAGAGTAGTCAGTGTACGGCTTGTGTAACAGTATAGATTTACTGTCCTCATTGGCATTTTTGTGTAAATAGTAGGCCAGGAAAGTGAGCACACTCTAAGTGATAATTGCTCAACCCTGCAAAGCTGCTTGTCCAATTCATCCTGTCTGTGTTTTACCGTCTGCTTGACTGGACCATACAAATTTGTGTATCATGCTACGTATTCATGCATTATAGAGCTATTTATTTTAGCACTTTCACGGCTACAGTTCTCTCATACTACACACTGGGTGTCCAACATGGCTCTTAATGGCAAAAAAAAACAGTTTGAGGATTTAAGAAACGGAAGGCTTGCTCTCACAATGATGACGTTTCATATAAAAGCTCAGCAACACCATGAAACTGAGTTACAGCATGGTGGCTAGAGTCATAAAGGTGTTTGTCAAGATGGGTCCCACTCGGAACAGACCTTGACAGGGTCAATTTGAGTCCTCATGTGTCTCAGTGTCAGATCCAGACGTTGGCTTCAAAAAAACAAGTGCATGAGCGCCAGAGTTGTGTAGAGTAGAAGTAGAAGTACTGTTTTGGATGTAATTACAACACAAGTAGTACGGTACTACGCAGTTGCAACTGCATAATACCATACTACCAGTGTTGTAATTACATCCAAAACAGTACTTCTACTTCTACTTTATACAACTCTGATGAGCGCTGCCAGCATTGCCGCAGAGTTGAAGAAGCGGGAGATCAGTCTGTCATTGCTCAAATCATATGCCGCACACTGCAACAACTCGGTTTGCATGGTCGTCGTCCCAGATGGAAGACTCTTGTGAAGCTTGCTCACAAGAAAGCCTACAAACTGTTTGCTAAAGACGTGTAGTCTAGAAGCATTGTTGATTGATGAAACCATGTCCTGTGATCTGATCAGAAAAAGATAAACATGTTTGGCTCAAATGGTGTCCAGCATGTGTGGCAGTGCCCTGTTGAGGTGTACCATCCTAATTGTGCCTTGCCTACAGTCGAGCCCAGTGGTGGTGGGATCATGGCTTAGTGATGCTTTGAGTGCTGCTGCTGGCACTGTGGAGCTGCAGTTCATTCACGGAATCATGGATTACAACAGAAGCAGAACATGATGCCCACCCCTTTTCACAAAACAGGACCACACGGTAGTTTTTCAAATTGATAACAACCCCTAACACACATCCAAGATGGCCACTGCCTTCCCTAAGGAGTTGAAAGGGGAAGTAATGGGTGTAGCCAAGCATGTCTTCAGACCTGGACCCTGTTAGGCACCTGTGGGGCATCCTTAAGCAGGAGGCAGGGGAGCGCCAGGGTCTAACATATGGCCAGGTCCGTGATGCCGTCATGCCGTCATGGATGAATGGAGAAGGATCCCAGAAACAACATGTGCAGCTCTGGTGGATTCTATGGCTGGGATGATTAGGGCAATGTCAGATAACGATGGTGCGGTGCACACACAAAATGTTGACGATTTTGACACAATTTGGACATGTTCACTGTGGAGTGTACTCACTTTTGTGGCCTGCTATCTATGCAAAAATGCCTTATGTATAAAATTTCTTTTAGAGGACAGTAAATCTATACTGCTTCACAAGCTGTACACTGACTGCTCTAAAACATATCCAAGTTTCATTTTTGTAGTGTTTTTCCTTTCTAAAGATCTAATGCATTTTTTGCTGAAATGCAAGGGGTGTGTGCTCACATCTGTGAGATGCTGTATGTATGTATCTCCCCCACCCTTTGCTTGACTGCTTTGGCATTTGAGAGCCTCTCTCTCTCTCGTCCTCGACATTGCTTGTTATCGCCACCGGTATTCTCCCTTGAAAGATTCAACCATAAAACCCATTGATCTGAAGCGCAGTGTGATATGGAGCATAGAGAGGCAGATAGAAACCAATATTGAGCAACAGACATCTCTGCCAGAGGCGATGGAGGAGAGAGGAGGAGGAGGAGGAGAGGAGGAAGAAGAAGGTGAAGGGGCCCCTTTACTTATTCCGTCTAAATGGAGGATTTCCCTTTCGTTTTGTGTTTTTTTTTTCTTCTTTGCTCTTTCACAGAAGTATCGACCTGTCAGTTCTTTTTGCGTGGCGTCGTGTCCACTGAAACCGCGGTGGCCCCGTGTAAGAGCACCACGTCCAGCGTTAGCGGAGAGGCAA
>CM059282.1:20699303-20731803 GCA_030347295.1 Setipinna tenuifilis
TGCGTGCGTGTGTGTGCCTGCGCATCTCTGTCAGTGAATATGTGAGTGTGTGTATGCGCTTCACCTTTATGTAATAACTCTTGTTTTATTGGCCCGAGCATATGACAAGGTGTAGTCTATTATGCTGTTATTGTGGGCCGTGGGTTATGTCATTACCGTCTCTCTTTTGTCTTCTCTTAGGCCCTCTTTAGGGCTCAAGGATGCTGATAAATTTTTACCATCAGCCGCTTCTTGCTGTAAACAGCCACCCAGGTGATAACCTAGATAGAACAGACACCTCCCTGGAGTTAATGTTTTCATTACGCAAGCAATATTTCCACATTTGGGGCTATAACTGAAACACTTTTTTTTAGAGCTGAGTACTCTGAGTTCTAAAATAAAAATAAAATAATAATACTACAGAGAAATGTCAGCCACCTATAATAGGCCTCATGCTGTAATTATGTGTAGGTGCAAATAATGTTGCACGGATGTAAACAAACTGTGGATACTTGTTTTTAAAATTAAAATGCATACCTGGAGTAACATACCATGAGTTTCCTTTTACATTAGCACTATGTATTATAAAACTATACATACGTATGTGTTCTAGGTACCAGTAGGAGTATACACTTTACAAATATACATAGTATATCAGTATATGCTACAAAGATATGCATACTGTAGGTACTAAACTGTTGCTAGAAGTAGCAAAATGGACTATAAATATATATATAGGTAAGATAGTTAGCAGTAGCAGTATACACTATAAAATTCTTCATATGCCCCTGTGTTTCTTTATGTGAAGAATCGATGCACAGGTTCTTCAGGTACAGTTCACAATTACATCCACAGGGACTGTTATGATGTTATATTCCTGATACCACGTAGGTGCTATAGGTTAACGTAGCAGTATACACTACAAAACTATACATATACTTACTGCAGGTATCACCAGGCGTATGTATTATAAATACTGTCCAGAGGCACCTTAAGCGTACACATGATAAATGACCACATGGGCTGGGTGTGTGTCCACCTGTCTCAGGGATACGGGAGGCTCTGACGGTGAGACCCAGGTGGCCCCTGTCTCTGGTTGTTGCAGTCCTCTGATACCCATCAGCATGTCCCCATGTCCCCTCCCTCCCCCCCCCCCTGCCAGTCTGGCCAAATTGAAAAGCCTTCTGCTGGGCAGACACACACCTCCACCAGCCCCCCTTCTCCCCCCTATCTCTCTCTCTCCCCTCATCTTGTCACGGGATCTCCACAGCTTCTTTAATTCCACGACCACCTGTCCATCTCTTTATCCCCCCCCCCCCCGTCCCGTCAATCCATTCATCCATCAATTTATTCATCCGTCAATCCATCAATCCATCCATCCACCCATCCGCCCGTCCACGCACCTGCCAGCTCCTAACTCTGCCGCCGCTACCCCTGTGCACCGTGCCCTTGGCTGTGACCGAGTGATTTATTCCACAGGGTGTGGAAGATGGTCTCGTACTGAGCCATGATGGACTGACTAGAGAGTGTGTGTAAGAAATCTCTTTCTCTCTTTCTCTCTCTCTCTCGCGCGCGCTCACTCGCTCTCTCCCTCTCTCACTCACTCTCTCGCACTCTCTCTCTCTGTCTCTCGCTTGCTCTCTCTCTTTCTCTCTCTCTCTTTCTTTCTCTCTCTCTCCCGCTCTCTCTCTGTCTCTGTATGTGTGCAATACATCATTTTTATTCAGTACATCTGTGTGTGTGTGTGTGTAGGTGTGTGTGTGTGTGTGTGTGTGTGTGTGTGTGTGTGTGTGTGTGTGTGTTTGTGTGTGTGTGTTTGTCTCTGCGTGTGTTTGCCTATGTCTGTACATCATCTTTATTCAGTATATATTTATATGTATGTATGTGTGTGTATTTGGGTGGGTGTGTGTTTGCATGTGCTGTTTTATAGAGGCCGACATATTCATTCTGTTCAAGCACAAGCCCACACAGCGTTGCGTATACATTTATGTGCGTGTGTGCGTAAACGCATAAAATACTGCTTTCATGAGATGTCTTCCTCTCTGTCCTTGGTATTTGTGCGTGCTTGTGTGTGTGTGTGTGTGTGTGTGTGTGTGTGTGTGTGTGTGTGTGTGTGTGTGTGTGTGTGTGTGTGTCTAAATTTGTATTGGTGTAAATATATAGTACTTGTTTGTGCAAGTGTATCAGGCTTGGCTAGTGCAGAAGATTCCTCAGCCCAGCCTATTTATTTCATTTATTTAGTGACTCAGAATGTGTGAGTGTGTATGTGTGTCTGTGTGTGTGTGCACGCACGCATGCATATGCGTGTCAGTGTGTGCATGCGTGTGTGTGCGTGTGTGTGTGTGTGCACGCATACGTATGTGTGTGTGTGTGTGTGTGTGTGTGTGTGTGTATGTGTGTGTGTGTGTGTGTGTGTGTGTGTGTGTGTGTGTGTGTATCAGTCTTGGCCGGCACTGGATACCTCTCTGGCCAGCCAGTTTGTTTAGCCCATGTCAGGGGGGGGGGGATTCTGCCCCCCCTGTGGTTGTTTATCTCGCCCCTCTGGGTGTGGAGGGGGACCTAGTGTTTGTCACGGCCTCCTATAAAAGTGCTTGTTTGCGACTGTAGTTCACTTTAAGAGCCCAGTGAAAGCACTTTCTGTCATTGTGGGTGAATATGCACTTGGATAGATCGACTAAATTCTGAGCAGCGTAAAATCTATGGAGCATGTATATCTATTAGGCACCCTTTGTGTGTGTGTGTGTGTGTGGTGTGTGTGGTGTGTGAGGGAGAGAGAAAGAGAGAGACAGATAGACAGAAAGAAACAGACAGAGAGAAAGAGAGTGTGTTGACAGAGAGAGACAGACAGACAGAAAGAAACGGAGAGAGTGTGTGTGTGATTGTGTGTGTGAGAGAGACAGAGAGTGTCTGTTGGCATGTTTGCACACATCTGTCTAACATGTTCGCTCCATGTCTGAGTGTGTTTACACGCGTGTGTTGCTTGGAAATGTATCAGTGTTTATCTGCATGCATTTGCATATCCGTGAGTGTAAGTACATGCATACATGTGTGCGTCCGTGTCTCCAACTGCCAAAGTGACTGGCAGTGCAGGATCTGTGGGCGAGGCTAATGAAGTGAATCATTCATCCAGCGAAGGAGCGCCCGTTTGCGTTCCGTCTGACTAGATACCTAGTTGCTCGGAATGAGTGGTCACAGATGAGGGCCCCAGTGTGTCCCTTTTAATTCCGTCCCCCCTCAGGGCTTGTCATTTCATCTGGGTTCCACTTCACTTTTAGCTCTCTCTTTTTTCTGTCCACCCCCACACCTCCCTGTCATCTTTCCTCTTGTAGTTTCATTGGCTCAGAATTGAGAGCGAGAGCGAGGTCTTAGGTTTCGCCCAAGGATGGGTAGCACTCTGCCAGAACTGCTGTCAGCTTTGGAAGAGCTTTCAGGGTGTTATTTGTGTTGCTGTTCTTGTTGTTGTTGTTGCTGCTATTACAAACAAAACTTCTGACGTAGCATAAGGTACTAGCCTCAAAGACGACCCCAAACAAAAAAATGTTCTGTATGTTCAAAGCCAGGAAGAGAGAAAGCTTTCAGAGTCACTTATCCAAGGCGTACTTTTTGTTTTTGTTGAAGAATGAACTTTTAACCTATTTGGTTTTTTTTTTCAATGATTTTCAACAATTTTTTTCAGTAGTGTTTGAGCCTTTCCCCTTCCTATGCGGTGGTTCATTGACAGTTATGCTCTTGAAGTTTTTTTTGGCATGTCTTCTTTATTTTCGCTTGGATTCTCACAGTGGTCCCATTGCTTTTCAAACAACTGACCTCACACTCACACTGATACACACACACACACATACAGACACACAGACACACACACACACACACACATGCACACACACACATACTCACAAACACACACGCACACACACACACACACACACACACGCAAACACAGAAACACACTATCACACACATACACACACACATGCTTACACAGTGGCAGTGGCTCTCAAACAAAAGATCAGACGTGGCTGTGATCCATAAGGGCTCGGTGACAGGATGCTGCATCGGATCAAAGTGCGCGCCAGATCAATACAAATCTAGATGACCCGGGGAGATTGTCAACACTAACCCCAGGAACACACTGCATTGCATCTGGGTGTGGAGACGGAGGGAGGGAGGAAGGGAGGGGGAGCCTTGGAGGCAAGGGGGGACGGGAGTGAGGTGGGGGGGAAACAGAGTGCTTCTGCCAACATGCGCGCACAAACATCTGTCGTGGTAACAGACTCCAAATATAATCCTGTTTTTATTACAAGTCAGATGAATGGAGCTGAGACAGTCTATAAGTGCCGAGTGGGGATTGATTAATCTCCCTTCTTTTACTGTCTATCTGTTTTCTTCATCCTGTCTCTCGCTTCTTCCTTTCTCTCTACGTCCTTCCTCCGTGTTTTTCTTTATTTCTCTCTCCTCTATGGCCCCACAAAACCCTATACCCCACCCCCCTTTTTCTCCAATCATTTGTTTGTTTTTCTCTTTTTGTCATTCTTTCTTTCACTCTTTCTTACCTTGTTTCTTTCTTTCCTTCCTTCCTTTCTTTCTTCGTTTGTTTCTTTCTTTCATTTCTTTCTTTCTTTCTTTCTTAGTTGTTCTCTCTTTCTCATTCTTTCTTTCACTCTTTCTTTCTGTGTTTCTTACTTTCCTTTCTTCCTTTCTTTCTTCATTTGTTTCTTTCATTCTTTCCTTTCTTTTATACATTCTTTATTTATTTGTTTATTTATTTATTTTTTGTCTCCTTTTATATGAATTCTCTCTTTCTTTCATTGTTTCTTTCTTTCCTTCCTTCCTTCCTTCCTTCCGTCATTCTTTATTTGTTTATTTATTTATTTATTTATTTTGTCTCTTGTCATATTAATTCTCTCATTCCTTTCGCCGCCCCCGCTGCTGCAGGTTCGACTGTGTGATTCCACCATGGACCACGTGCTCTGGGGGGTGCTGGTGGTCCTGGGTGTGGTGGTGATGTCAGCCCAAGCCTGCCCCAAGTACTGCGTGTGCCAGAACCTGTCCGAGTCCCTGGGCACCCTGTGTCCGGCCAAGGGCCTCCTGTTCGTGCCTCCGGACATCGACCGGCGCACCGTGGAGCTGCGTCTGGGCGGCAACTACATCCTGCGCATCACGCAGCAGGACTTCGCCAACATGACCGACCTGGTGGACCTGACGCTGTCGCGCAACACCATCGGCTACATCCAGCCCTTCTCCTTCGGCGACCTGGAGACGCTGCGCTCCCTGCACATGGACAACAACCGGCTGACCGAGCTGGGCCCCGACGACCTGAGGGGGCTGGTCAACCTCCAGCACCTCATCCTCAACAACAACCAGCTGGGCCGCATCTCGGAGAAGGCCTTCGAAGACCTGGCCCAGGCTCTGGAGGATCTGGACCTGTCCTACAACAACCTGAGAGGGCTGCCCTGGGACACCATCAGACAGATGGTCAACCTGCATCAGCTGAGTCTGGACCACAACCTCCTGGACTTCATCCCGAGGGGACCTTCGTGGACCTGGAGCGGCTGGCCCGACTGGACCTGACCTCCAACCGGCTGCAGAAGCTCCCGCCGGACCCCATCTTCGCCCGCGCGCAGGACTCGGCGCTGTCCACCACGCCGTTCGCCCCGCAGCTCTCGCTGAGTCTGGGCGGCAACCCGCTGCACTGCAACTGCGAGCTGCTGTGGTTCCGCCGTCTGGAGCGTGACGACGACCTGGAGACCTGCGCTTCCCCTCCCGGCCTGAAGGGGCGCTACTTCTGGAACGTGCGCGAGGAAGAGTTCAAGTGCGAGCCGCCCCTCATCACGCAGCACACCCACCGCATGCTGGTGTTGGAGGGCCAGACGGCCAGCCTGCGCTGCGAGGCCGTGGGCGACCCCACCCCGACCATCCACTGGATCGCGCCGGACGAACACCTGCTGGGCAACTCCACCCGCACCGTCGTCTACGCCAACGGCACGCTGGACATCTCCATCACCACGTCCAAGGACTACGGCACCTTCACCTGCATCGCGGCCAACGTCGCGGGGGAGTCCACCGCCACCGTGGAGCTGTCCATCATCCAGCTGCCGCACATCGGTAATGGGACAGGCCAGGCGGTGCAGCCCAAGTCCAGGCTCTCGGACATCACGGGGACCACCAGGACCAGCAAGGGGGCGCCCAAGCCCCAGCCCGAGCGTGCCGTGTCCGTCTCGGACGTGACCGCCACCTCTGCCCTGGTCCGGTGGTCCGTCAGCAAGGCCACCCCCAAGGTGAAGATGTACCAGCTCCAGTACAACTGCTCCGATGATGAGGTCCTCATCTACAGGTAAGGAGCCTTTTCAAATTGATATTAGATTATGTGAATATGATCATGAATATTATATTCATTAAGCCTCAGTTTGTTTATGTATGCATTTGTAATTGTATGTATATATACAGAAAACCTAATTACATTAAGTAACATGTAATTACATAGATACTTTACATTACATTTACACATGTTAAGAGTTATTGTTAGAAGTTAAGAGGTATGAGTTCAACTGTAATCCCTTCAAAGACTAAAACATTAAGATTGAATCTCCACTGGGGACCATTATAAACTGTGTAAATGTCAAGAGAGAGGGGGGACTCGAGACAGGCACTTATTTCAACCAGCTGGGTTTTTGCTGGGAAAGAAAGGAGGGAACATTATTCTCGTCGTGTTGGGGCTGCGGCGGCAGCGGCTAGAAACAACTGTGACTTAAACGCTGAATGATGATCTTTTACAGCCCTCCTCCGCGCTCAGTATCAATAACGGGCAAGCGGACGGGCCGCGAGGTTGCCACAAGGCCCCGATGCAGTTTTCTTTAATAGTATACACACTGTGGCGACGGTCTACAGGGACGCATCCATCATCCCACAGCACAGTACCTACTGAATTGTAAAAAAGGAAGGGAAAGAGAGTGAGATAGAGAGGGAGGGAGAGGGAGAGGGAGAGGGAGAGAAAAACAACTGCTCTGTTGCACCACTTCGCACTTCGTAACATTTCTGCCCCCCCCCCCCCACCCTTCTACCTTCTATATCATCCCAAAGCCTCACTCACTGAGCTCCTTTCTGCCCATCTCAGCGCGTTTTCACTGCTGGTAATGCCAGTGTGGGGAATTCTCCGAGTCACATGGCGCTGGACTTTCCCGACTGTCAGTCCGACGACGACGTTTCATGAGCCATAACTGTATTACTGCTCGACCAGACAGAACAGCGCAGTAAATCTCAGTGTGAGCGTGTAACCAAGCAGAACGAAAATCCAATTACTCCGCGCCATTTCAATCATTTAGCCATTAACGTCTGGGAAAGATTCTGATCATTTCAATCTTTTACCACCAACACCCCCACCCCACATCCCCCTCCACCCACCAAAATAAAAGCAGAGGGCTGTTACCCCTAGTAACTCTGTCTCTACACTGCTTTGCTTAATCAATGTCGCTGTCAGTGTAGGATATAGACCTAACAAGTGGGACTGCTAGCACTCGCAAACAGGGGATGCATACGTATGAAGCCCTTACTTAGATTGAGGCACAGTCCATTCTCCCAACTGCAGTCTGCAGAAGTGCCCATGACTGGAATCTGAATTTGTGCCTTTCTCTCTTTCACTCTTCCTCTTCCTCTCCCTCTCCCTCTTTGACTGTGTTTCTTGCTCTGTCTGTCTCTCTCTCACTCGCTCTATCACTGTCTCACTCTATCTCTCTGTCCTCTCTCTCTCTCTCTCTCTTTCATTCTTCCTCTCTCTCTCCCTCTTTCACTCTGTTTCTTGCACTGTCTCTCTCTCACTCTCTCTATCACTGTCTCTTTTTATCTCTCTCTCCTCTCTCCTCTTTCTCTCTCTCTCTTTCACTCTTCCTTTCTCTCTTCCTCTTTGCACTGTCTCTCTCTCACACTCTCTTTATCACTGTCTCTCTATCTCTCTCTCCTTGTTCTCTCTATCTCTCTCTTTCTCTTCGCTCTCACCCTCTCTCTATCTGTCTCCTCTCTCTTCCTTCCCTCCTTGTCAGAGCACCCACCCCCTCTGCTCGCCTCCTCTCTGTCTTCCTCTCTCTCTCTCTCTCTCTCTCTCTCTCTCCTGCACATATAATCAGCCTCAGTCACAGTCAGCACAGTTGGCCCGGCTCAGCCTGCTCTGCCTGCTCTGCCTGGTTGCCCTCCCTGCCTCTCGCTCTCTCTCTCTCTCTCTCTCTCTCTCTCTCTCTCTCTCTCTCTCTCTCTCTCTCTCTCTCTCTCTCTCTCTCTCTCTCTCGGGAGCCGTGCCATCACGAGACGATTACGGCTGAGGGCCATGTGACACGCACACGGGAACGGCAGATGTTTTATTAACCCCTTCCACCCCGCCGCGGCTTAGAACATGATAGCACCTCCCCACTGCACCCCCCATCCTACCACCACCACCACCACCATCATCATGAACACACACACACACACACACACACACACACACACACACACACACACACACACACACACACACCACCACCACCACCACTACCACCACTACCATCATCGTTTAGAACGACGCTAATGCCGGAACCCCCCTCGCCCACACACACACACACACACACACACACTTACTGTTACAAATGTAGCCATGAAGAAATGGGCACACAAGATAAGAAAGCCAAGGACTCAGAATAGCAAAAACAAACAAGTGAATTTTTGATTTAAACAGCAAAGGTGGTTACAACATTATTAAAGCATCAATATCGGCTTAAAAAGATAGGAAATAAGGCTAACAAAAAAAACAGCAACCGTACCTTCTCTTGGGAATAAAACTAAGTTTAAATTTTTTTTTTTTAATTTTAGCTTCCTCCTGGGCGCCTCTTAAATACATCAGGGTGCTGAACTTCACACAACGCCACAGCCAGAAAGAGGCCATTACTAATACCTTGTCAAAAGCACATGAACACACACACACACACACACACACACACACCACTCACCGATGGTTTAAAATAGAGGCAAGACCCCACCACCCTCATTCTCATGTCATTCACTCACTATGACGTCCAACAAGACAAAATCACCCCTTTGACCCCTATCACCACCACCCCCCCTCCAACCCTCCACCCCCCACCCACCACCCACGCCCTTGCCCGTTAACAAGACATATAATCAAAAATAGGTTAATGACGCTCTCAGTATCCATCAGCGCTGTGCTGTGCAGCGCTGGTTCCTGCTGGAGCTGGCGAATAAAAAGGTGGCTGGTTGTGTGAAGCGTGGTAATGGAACTCGTGTGTCAGGCGGCAGCCCCCTGTAATATTTCAGCTGAATTGCAACTAGGCCTTGGAGCCATACTTTAGCCCGTAATGGCAGCAGTGTCGCGTGCCTTCGTGATTTAAGGGCCCGGCCGTCCCCCCAGGGGGGTTGCAGTGTATTCCGAGACTGATAGCGTTCACTCTGGTGCGAGTCTTATTGGTCATTACCTCAAAATGGGGGATGTCGTGGATCGTAGCAAGTCTTATTCTCTGTCTCTCTCTCTTTCATTCTCTTTTTTCTTGTTCTCGCCCTCACCCCCCCTCCCCTAACACCATCACCACCACCACCAACCGCCTTCAGTGCAGTTCTATCTCCCTGTTTTCACTCCTATTTCTACTCTCTTATTTCTGCTCTCTCTCTCTCTCTCTCTCTCTCTCTCTCTCTTTGGTGCTCTTCTTTCTTGTTCTTACTTTTTCTCTTTTTTTCTCTCTCCCTCTATTTCTATCTCCCCCTCTGTCTTTCTGTCTCTCTCTCTCTCTCTCTCTCCCTCCCACTGTTTCTCCTTGTCTCTATGTCTGCCTCTCCTGCTCTGTCTTTCCTTTTCCTTCGACCATAAATAAATTCTAATTGATCTTGGATGAAAACTCTGTCAGATTGTTGTATTGAACCTCAGATTTCAGGGGCTCAGATTTCAGGCCTCTGTCAAACGAGCCCTGTCAGGCCGCCTTTCAACCATCTTCCCTTTTTCTTTCCCTTGTCATTCGTTTTCCTGCTCTTCTTTTTCCTCCACTACCATTTCTAGCACTAGTGGATAGTGGATCTGGACTGAGCTTCCACTATATTTTTTAAGTAGGACAAATAAGAATGGACATCACTTAATCCTAATCAGACATTGGACATGTTCCCAGTTTTAATAAAAATGTCAAGGCATTACACTCGACTTCAATTTAGGTTCAATCGAATTATCCAAATGTAAATGCTGTAATTAACTGCCCGACTGTCAGTCACACTTGTGGTAAAAATACTGCACTGAGTGACACGCGGCGGTGCAAAGTCAAGATGGATCGGCCAAAGAAGGGGAAGCGGAGAAGGAGAGAGGGGGAAAATCAGGGCTTAAGAGGAAAGATGAAAAAGAGCACTTAAGCTTTCGTGAGACTTTGACGGGTTCTCTCACCCAATTTTCAAAGACAGCAGCAGGCACTTCCTGAGGAATGGCTCAGTTGACAGCCTAATTAGATTAAGGAAACACTACAGATATTATTACACCCCCCTCCCACCACCAACACCCCCCACCCCCCAACCAGAGAAGGTTGTGTTTTCATAGCGGGTTGTTTGTCTGTTTGTTTGTTTATCTGTCTGTTTGCAAAAAGAAAGAAAAAAAAAAGCTACTGGCCTGATTTTTTGTGTATAAACGTGGTGGGAAGCGGGGTAGCATGGGGCTGGCTGAGGAAGAAAATTCGTCGAAAATTTTTAAAGTGCTTCCAAGTCACCTGGAGGATTGGACGGATTTTGTTTTTTGTTTTTTTTCCTTCCTCCTTGCTAGACGTGGTGCTGGGCCGATGCTGGAGGTCTGCGCTCTGCCAAGGCCATTCCAGTTTAGTAGGGGATGACGATGAAAGCTCCTATTCATTTTTTGAAAGCCCAAAGATGTCTACCACCAACACCACCACTCCACCCCCAGCCCCAGCCCCACCCCACCCATCCACCCACTCCACTCCAACCCCACCCCAAGCTTCTCTCTCTCTACTGGCTTCCAAGTGCAGCAGCACTGTGGGGGTTCTCCACTCATGAAGTCAATTTCTGCTCCCTCCCGGGCACCTCTTAAACGCATCGAGGTGCCGACGCTTCACACGGAGCCACAGCCAGAAAAGAGCCCATTACTAATACCTCGTTAAAAGCAAAGTGCTTTCTCTCTCTCACACACATAATACGTGCTGTCTATCTCTCTTTCTCTTTCTCTCTCTCTCTCTCTCTCTCTCTCTCTCTCACACACACACACACACACAAACACACAGACACGTGCACACTCATACACGTGTGCACAAAACAAAACACAGAATCTCATCAACAGGAGCGGGAGCTGACCCTTCTGCAGCGGGGCCTCTTGCTAGTGCTTGTTGACTAGCTATTTTTAATTCACCTGTCTGTTATTGCTATGGAGAGTCCATGGTTCGTGGTGCTTAGGGTAGGCTGAAGGGTGTAGGTACTTCAGCTCACAAAGAACATAGTGTTGCGCACACACACACACACATACACACACTCACACTCACATGCACACACACAAACACACACACACACACACACACACACACATCTACACACACACAACACAAACACACAGTCATATACTCACACAGACACTCACACAGAAATATATAAACTCCACACCTACAACATTCTCCTATATTCACTCATAGAAATACACACAGACACACACAAACATATGCTGCCCAGTGAGACACATCCACCCCCCCCACTCCCAACACACACTAATACAGACACACACATACACACTGATACACACACACACACACACACTCATACACACACACACTCATACACACACACACATACACACACACATACATATTCCTATACACAGACACACACACACACACACACACACACACACACACACACACACACACACACACACACATATATATGCTACACACCCTTGTCATGTACACACAAACACAGCTGTCACAGCTCATTTCACCTCTCTGCTGCAGCACTTCAGCAGCAACGACCGACAGCTCGCCTCTCAGACAGCACTGCCCAAGTGCCCAAACCAAATGCCCCGCACTGGAGCCCAAACCAAATCCCGGCACCAGAGCACAACCCAAAGCCCGGCACCGGAGCCCGAATGTCGGAGCCCATTAGGCACTTCTGCCTACATCAGCATAATCACATCTCGGCCTTCTCACATGACAGAGCACAGTCATCGAAGCACAGGCTGGGGGTGGTGTGTGTGTGTGTGTGTGTGTGTGTGTGTGTTGGGGGTTGGAGGGGGGGTTGGATTTTAAGGCATCATTGCCCCATAGTCTGATCTACTGAAACGTATGCACATCATCTAGGCGAGAGGGAGAGAGAGACCTGGGCACTCCAGTTCTGGGGTTTTAAACATCAACAACAGCCATTCCTAAGAGCTGAATGGAAATGTATCAAATAATCAGTTAAAAAAACATAGAGAGGGGTGGGAGGGAGGGAGAAAGAGAGCGTGAGGAAGAGAGAAAATGGAAGTGTTGGGAGAGAGTGTGTTGGGGGAGATAGAGAGAGAGGGGGAGGGATGACAAAATATAGAGAGGGTGTAGGAGAGAGAGAGGGGGGAGAGGAGTGTGGAAAAGAGAGAGAGGAAGGGAGTGTGGAAGAGAGTGAGAAAGAAAGAGAGAGGGAGGGAGAGAGTTTAGGAGACAGAGAGAGGGAGGAAAAGAGAGAAACAGAGAGAGAGGGAGGGAGAGAGGGAGTGTGGGAGAGAGGGGGAGGGAGGCAAGGATGATGTGCTCATCCGTGTGGAAAGCAGAATGGAGGCAAGGTGATGTTTTGATCATTTATGGGGCCTGCACCGCATCTTGTTTTTGTAAATGAGAAAATGAGATGAATCAAGGGCTGTTGTGGGGCAGGGTTTGTAGGAAATGTTTACGTTTGTGTGTGTGTGTGTGTGTGTGTGTGTGTGTGTGTGTGTGTGTGTGTGTGTGTGAGTGGGAAAGAGATAGAGAGAGAAAAAATATGTGAAAGAAAAAAAAGAGAACAACAAAAAGAGAGCATGTGTGTCTGTATGTTTTTCAGTTTGTGTATGTATGACTATATGAGTGTGTGTGACTGTATATGTGTGTGTGTGTGTGTGTGTGTGTATGATTATATGAGTGTGTGTGTGTGTGTGTGTTTTGGGTGGATGGAATAGGGCATATGCAATCTTGCTCAGCAGCAGCAGCGTTGTAGAGACGGTAGGAGCCGCTCTCTCTCTGATTAATGTTCCAGCCTCACGCTGTCCCCGTAACGGAAGCAAAGCGCCCCTTCAAATTGGCTCTCTCCGCCTGAAGGCTTGGAAAAATAAACGCCTCTCTTTCTTCTTCATATTTTTCTCACCCCCCCCCTCCTTCTCTCACTCGACCCCTCTCCCCCAACCCCCCACCCCCACCCCCCCCTCCATCCAATCCCTCCGTCCTCTGCCCCCGCCTCTCCTTCCCACGCCACGCAATGAGAAGCACCAGACACTTTCCCCTGGCCTTCCACTTTGCCCTAATGCATTTGAATTAAAGTGCATTAGCCGCTTGACGCCGGCTGGCCCGAAATCAATCAGCACCGCACCGGGTGTGTGAGCAAGCGAGGGAGCCCAGCCAGTATGAACGGTCATCGAGCGACACCGCTCCCACATCCTTCAACCCCCCCCCCACACACACACACACACACCCCTCCACCACCACCACCACCTTCTCCAACTCCACCTCCTCTCCTCTCCTCCCTCACCCGTGAGAAGCCAATTATGAGCCAGTAATAGATTGCATTGCCCAGAGGACTAAAAGAGGGAAAAATTCTTAAATGATTCTCATGTCCCACTGCATCTTATGTCCCCCACTCTAATAGTTAGGAGTATAGAATGTGCTTGCTAAAAAAATTAGTCAGAAAGAAAGGTAGGAGACCGAGAGAGAGAGAGAGTGAGAGAGAGAGAGAGAGATGGAGGAGGGGGGTTGGTATGGGGATAGAGGAAGATGAACGGTCAGATGAAGGGTGTAGGTACTTCAGCTCACAAAGAACATAGTGTTACACACATAAACACACACACACACATATCTAGACACACACTCAAACACACACTCACACTCACATGCACACACACAAACACACACACACACACACAATCACACTCACACACACTCACATACACAAACACACACACATTGACACACACACACACACACACACTCATCTACACACACACACACTCATCTGCTCACACAGACACTCACACAGACACTCACACAGAAATATATAAGCTCACAAACTCCACACCTACACATTCTCCTATATTCACTCATAGAAATACACACAGAGACACACACAAACACACACACAAAAAATTCTTAAATGATTCTCATGTCCCACTGCATCTCATGCCCCCCACTCTAATAGTTAGGAGTATAGAATGTGCTTGCTAAAAAATTAGTCAGAAAGAAAGGTAGGAGACCGAGAGAGAGAGAGAGAGAGTGAGAGAGAGAGAGAGAGAGAGAGATGGAGGAGGGGGGTTGGTATGGGGATAGAGAGGAAGATGAACGGTCATTTTAGGCTGGTAAACATTCTGCCAGTGGTTATATGTATTTGAGCAGAAATGGTTGGTACTCAGCCTTTTAATAGTTGGATTATGAAGTGCCTTATTATGGCCTCGGCGTTAAGAGTATGAAATGTGCTTGCTAAAATTACTTCAGAAAGAGAGAACGAGGGACGTCACGTGACCAACAACCGCAATGGTCGCTGAAGACTAGAGCTCCTCGCCAACCTCCACTTTTTCAGTTAATAATCAGGTCTTTCTTATTTTACTCGGTCTGTAATCACTTATCTGAACTTGTAACGACCAGATGCGATGCCTGCATCATCAAAAAAACAGACAACTTTATCTTCTAAAGTAGCAGAGGAAAAACGAAGAACAGCTAACACGTCAGTTAACGCTAGCTCAGAGCTAAACATGGAAGACGTTATTGCTCAAGTCTTGGAGAAGCAACAGGGTGTGCTGGAATCCATAGTTCATAACGCAGTCAAAGGAGCTTTACAGGAGATTAATACCTCACTACAACACATCAGGACTGAACTAGAGAGGCAAGGCTCCACAGTACATGATCTGGTGCAACAAGTGGGCGACAGCCAGAAGAAGAGTCGGGAGATTAAGAAAGTGGTTAATGGCTGCGTTGAGGACCAGAAGAAATTTGAGCTAAAACTAGCTGAGATGGAAGACCGGTCTCGTCGCAACAATGTACGAATCATTGGAGTTAAAGAAGGCCGCGAGGCAGATGACCCTGTCGGATTCCTGCAAAGACAACTGCCGGTTTGGATCCCCGCGCTACAGAACAAGCCCGTCATTGAGATCGATAGAGCACATCGAATACATGGCAAGTCTACCGCAACTCGCACCATGATCTTCAGATGCTTGAGATATCAAGACCGTCAAACAATTCTTCAAGGGGCAAGAGACATTCAGAAAAAGGGACCGATTCGTGATGAGCAAACAACACTTCGATTCAAGCCAGACTATAGTGGTTTCACTATTCAGCGGCGTCAAGCGTTTGTCGGGGCACAACGTAAACTACATGCTAAAGGGATCTCCAACTTTCTCATCTATCCTGCTACGTTGAGAGTTACCTACAGAGGGAGGCAACACACCTTCAACACTGCCAAAGAGGCCGATGACTTCTGTGAGGACCTTGGACTGGACGACGCAGCGAGCGAGGCTGAAAGCGAGACAACCATGCCCTGGGGTCCTCAGCGGAGCGGGGAACCATCGACCGAGCTAGCCGAGCAAGAATCTCCGCAGCCGGAGTTACATGAGCAACATGAACAGTAACGGTAGCCTACACCTGAGAGGGACCCTAATAAGCTATCACAGTAAGCGACTGGAGAACATAATGTAAGTCGAAGACATGTAGCCTACGTGTACCGGTACCGAACATAAGAGACAGTCGCATTGACTATTAAGCCATTAAGATATTAAGGTTGGTTTGGTTAAATTCAATAAGGACGGTTTGCTGTTATTGCAGGAGTTTTTGGTTAATGTTTAAGAAGGCAGTGTCCTGGTCTGTATGATTTTAAATTTGCAAATGGTAAGACCTGATTTCTGTGACATGTTAATGTTATAAGTCTGGAGGGGGGGTGAGCTAGGATTTGCGCGAACTGCGTTTGATGTGGCCACGCATCTTACAACGGGGTGATGGGGTTAGCGGTCGAGGGGGGAGGGGGTTATTTTTTTGTGTTTTATGTTCATATTACACCTTGCTTAAATTTCTACGCCTTGTTTATGGAACTAGTCTAACGGATAGATCTGGCAGAAAACATTTCAAGATGCACCAACATTTAAGGGATGGCTGATCTTTCTATCATGTCAATCAACATTAGGGGTCTAAATGGGCCGGTTAAACGAACAAAATTCCTGGATTATTTAAAAAGGAAAAACATAGATGTTGCGCTAATACAAGAGTCACATCTGCGCAAAAAAGATGTAAATCGCCTACAAAATAAATATTACAAGGTTGCTGCCTCATCCAGTGATGTTACTAAAACAAAGGGCTCAATTATATTACTATCAAGGAAATGTGACTTTACCATAGACAAATGTAGCAAAGATCAAACTGGAAGGATGTCTTATATTTGCACCACCATAAGGAATAGGAAAATAGCCTTTGTATCAGTGTATGCACCAGCCATATTTGATGAAACTTTTTTCCCGAGGTTAACTAATGATTTGCTCTCACTTAATGAATATTCACTAATTGTTGGAGGAGACATGAATGCAGTGCTTGACTTGAAACAAGATAGATCAGGGGTTAGTTACACTAAAGCCCAGCAACAGGGGTCAGACATGTTCAAAACTGCTGTGGAGTCTCTCCATCTTACAGATGTTTGGAGACTCCATTACCCAACTAGCAAAGACTACACTTTCTTTTCTACCCGTCACTTGACCCATTCCCGCATTGACTACATATTGTGCTCTAACGAGCTTGGACCAATGTTTCCATCAATAGCAATGGAACCAGCTACTCTGTCGGACCATAGTCCAGTGATAGTCACATTTCGTTGTGACGCACTGGGGGAACGATCTAGGAGATGGCAATTCAACTCTTCCCTCCTCCAGAATTCTGAATTTGACACAGAATTTAGAGCTAAAATTACAGAATTTATATCAATTAATGCAGAATCAACCTCTGACCCTGCTTATGTATGGCTAGCGACAAAGGGATTTATTAGGGATTTTACATCCTCATTTTCAGTTAACCTGAAGAGGAAAAGGCAGGAAAGGATCACCAAATTAGAAGAACAGTGTCAATCTTTAGAGCAATCTCTTAAAAATAGTTTTTCTAAACCTGTACATGATGATCTTGTGACAAGTCGCGCAGAATTGAATGATTTACTGAGGAGGAGGGCTGAATTCATAATGCATAGAGTGAGGCAAAACTACTATTTCAATGGTTGCAAACCAAGCAAACTGCTTGCTTTCAAACTTAAGCAAAGTGAATCCAGAGCTACAATTAACAGTATTTGTACTGAACATGGCATTTCAGCAAAGCCCCAGGATATTAATAGCACCTTTAAATCTTTTTACTCAATGTTATATAGGTCCTCTTCTAACTTCAACACAACACTTTGCCAAGAGTTCTTTAAAGATTTGGACCTGCCTTGTCTAGCTCCAGAAGAGGCAGAAGAACTAGGCCAACCAATATCACTAGAGGAACTTAAAGCAGCATTAAAGGGAGTTAAAAAGGGCAAAGCACCAGGGTTAGATGGAATCCCATCAGAACTATTACTGCAATACTTTGATATACTGGGACCAATAATTTTACAAGCTCTAACATCAGCAATAGAAAAGGGCACTTTTCTTAGACAGACAAACACTGCTCTAATTTCTGTCATACCCAAGAAAGGCAAAGACCCAACCCAGTGTGCCAATTACAGACCGATAAGTCTGTTGGGGACTGATATAAAGCTTTTTGCCAAAGTCTTGGCACTACGCTTAGAGCGCTTTATTGGGAAATTAGTCCATCCCGATCAAACAGGTTTTATACCCAAACGCTATGCAGCAGATAATATACGCAGATTGCTGCATGTTATAGAAGAAGCCAAAAATCTCCCAACACCATCAGCTGTTTTATCCCTTGATGCGGAAAAAGCGTTTGATCGCTTAGAGTGGAGTTACCTCTGGCAAGTAATGGAGATGCTGGGTCTTGGGTCCAAATTCATACACATGGTGCAAACGCTATATGCAAACCCCATAGCTATTGTTTCAACCAATGGTTTACATTCACAACCATTTCCCATTGAACGTGGCTCCCGTCAGGGATGCCCACTGTCACCTATGCTGTTTGCCCTCTCTTTGGAACCATTGGCCCAAACTATTAGGCAAAACAAAATTTGTAGCGTTTCTCTCAAGTCATGCAACAGTTCAATATCATTATTTGCGGATGACATCTTGCTGTATATATCAGACCTTGAGGACTCAATTCCTAAAATTCTTAAGATTTTTAGTGCATTTGGCGTGATATCTGGTTATAAAATTAATTGGGATAAGTCAAATTTGCTTAAACTAAATAATAAACCGATAAATTTACATGTGAATCATAACATACCAACTCAAAGCAAAATTACTTACCTGGGTGTCATCATACATACATCAATGCACCGAATTGTTCAAGATAACTATGAGACTATTTTAGCAAATGTTCAAAAGGATTTGAAGAAATGGTCCATTCTACCAGCATCATTAAGGTCCAGAATAGCGGTGGTGAAAATGAACATCCTGCCCCGTGTAAATTTTTTAAGCGCAATGATTCCTTTACCCCCACCAATAAAATATTGGAAGAAACTTGACGCCTCTGTTAGGCAATATATTTGGAATAATAAGCAACCCAGATTAAAATTCCTAACTCTGCAACGCACCACTAATAATGGAGGATTAGCACTTCCCAACTTTAAAATGTATCACTTGGCCTTTCAGTTACGGGCCCTTAAGGTGTGGATGGACCCCTCATCTACTGTCCCATGGAGGGAAATGGAACAGCAGCTTATTGGTCCTATGAGACTACAGGATTTTGCTTATGCAGGTGTCTGCCTGAAGAAAAGCATGTTAAATTATGGTCCTATTATTACAAACACATTATCTAATTTCAGGCAGGTAGAAGACCACTTGGGATATACTAATAAATGGCACAGACATACACCTTTATGGCACAATGTACACTTACTGTCTGGCAATAAGCCTTTTGTTTGCAGACAGTGGAGTGAGAAGGGGGTATACATATTGGAGCAACTCTTTAATGAAAAGGGTTTTTTAAGTTTTGAGGAGCTCAGGGTTAATTTTGATGTTCCTAAGACATCTTTCTACACTTACTTGTGCTTAAGATCAGCCTTGAAATGTCATGGAGTATCCTGGGGGAAAGCTCCTGAGGCCCACCCAATTTTTAGATGTTTTTTTTATTTCCCTGTGGGAAGATTAGTGTCTATGGTATATACAAGATTGATGCAGACATCTGCAGGTGAACTCCCAATAATTAAGACATGGGAGCGAGACCTGAATATTGGGGTAGACATAATTGATTGGGAGGCAGTCTGGGATAACATTTTTCACTGTTCTAAAAACCCAAACCACCAACAGATACACTTCAATATATGTCATAGGACTTATTGGACCCCTCAGAAAAGATACGTCACTAAAGCCATCCCTAATCCATACTGTACTTTCTGCGAACCTGAACAAACAGGTACTTTCTTACACATGGTTTGGGAATGTGAAGAAGTGCATGCGTTTTGGCACACAATAGCAGCAACAGTATCTGATCTGATATATAAATCAATCCCTGTTGACCCGATTGTCTGGTTGTTAAATGATGACTCTAAGTTACAGCTGACTGAAAGACAGAGGAAAATCTGGCTGGCTGGATCAACAGCTGCCAAGAAAATGATAGTTCAACGTTGGCTACCTCCGCATTCACTTGCTTTCCAACAATGGCTAGCTTACTTTCTGGATATAATCATGCTTGAACTCTCAACAGCAAGAATAAACAAGGCAAAAATGAAAACTATAGACCTTTGGAGGGATTCTGCTGATCAGATCTCCAATATGATGACTTCAGTCACACAGGACGTAGATAGATCTTCAGTAGAGGACGACTAGTCAAGGTGTTCTTTCTTTCTTTCTTTGTTTTTGTTTTTGTTTTGTTTTGTTTTTTTGTTTATTTTGAGACCGCTGGGTGGTGGGTGGGTGTGGGTATGTTCTTGGTTGTTGTGTATGTGTATGTGTGTGTTGTTTGCTAGACACCAGCTGATAAATGTCATTTACTAGGCAGATTTACTAGTACCTATACCTACTCCATAATGTATGTTGTACTGTATATGTCTGAAGGGTGTCAATAAAAAATTGATCACAAAAAAAAGAAAGAGAGAACGAGTGGAGAGAGAGAAATAGAGAGAGAGAGATGTGATGAGATGAGATGTCCAACTATATCTAATGCCCTCACTGTAATAGTTAGGAGAATGGGAAGTGCTTGCAAAAATAAGTCAGAAAGAAAGGTAGAAGAGAGAGAGAGAGACAGAGAGATGGGGGGTGGGGTATAAAGAAGAAGATGAACGGTCATTTTAGGCCGGTAAACAGTCACTGTCACAGTCTCTGGTTACATTGTATTGAGCAGGAGTGTTTTTTGGATGTGGTCCTGGAATGGTTGGATTATGAAGTGTCTTGTTATGGCCCCCAGAGCCTGGCCCCCCCGTGTGCCACCCATCACCCCTGGAGACAGACCGCTTATGTCCGTGGGGGGGGGGGGGCTTGACAATGGATCTGCCCCCAGCCTTTGCTGACAAGCCATCAATAAACACTGTAAAAAAAAAAAAAAAAACACAGGCCATCGATTTACGACAATCATTTACGCTTAGTTTTGTTTACACCAGGACAAGTGTCAAGGACACATTCGGACCCTCCAGTTGACATTCCAGACCGACATTTTTTTTTCTTGTTTTTCTGCCGACTCCCGGTTCCATTCCTCTCCGTTTATTTGTGTGTTGTGTTATTGCTTCTTCATGACTAAGGTATCAAATGGACCGTCTGTTTGCTTCTCCAGGACAGATGGCCTAAAGAGAATGAGCCAATTACAGCAGGCTGTCAGCTCAAGCAAGGGGGAGAAGGAGGAGGAGAGAGAGGCCACAGAGACAAGGAGATGAGCTGTAGTAATGAATGAATGTGGCTTGAAAGAGAAATGTCAAAAAAGAAAAGTTTTTTTTCCCTTTTCGCCCTTCAATACCCAAAATGATGATTGTAAACCAAACTTAAAAATCACCCAGGATTTGTGATAAATGTGTAGAATTCTTGTTAGGGAAAAAAGGGGGGTATTCAGACGTTTGTTTTGCACATCTCTTGGTACAGCGATGAGACGTGTCAATTTTCACAGTCACACTTGCCGAACATTATGATGCTCAAGCTCCATTTTCCAGCGTGTTGGTCATTGTTCTGTTTTTGTTGCGGCAGAAGGTTCCAGAATGGAATAGCCCTATTATGGTAGACAATAGCAGAACATATCTCAGCTGGCTGAAATTCACTAGCCCTTTTTAGTGAGCACCTGAATAGCACTCCCGAATGACTCACTCATAAATTGACTTGAAATGACAGTAACATTTCCTTTGCTTGTTTTTCTCCGTTTGTCTGTGTGTGTGTGTGTGTGTCTGTCTGTGTGCACGTGTGTCTGTTTTGTGTGTGTTGTGTGTTTTCTTTCTTGTTCCTTGCAGGATGATACCCGCCGCAAGCAAGGCATTCCACGTGACCAACCTGGTGTCCGGCACCAAGTATGATCTGTGCGTCCTGGCGGCCTGGGACGACACGGCCACCACCCTGACCGCCACCAACGTGGTGGGCTGCGTGGAGTTCTTCACGCGCGACGACTACCCACAATGCCAGTCTCTGCACAGCCAGCTGCTGGGCGGCACCATGATCCTGGTGGTGGGCGGCGTGATCGTGGCCACGCTGCTGGTCTTCATCGTCATCCTCATGGTGCGCTACAAGGTGGGCGACAACGAGCCGCCGACCAGCAAGCTGACCGACGTGAGCGACACCTACTCGCAGACCAACGGCGGGCGGCTGGGCCAGAACGGCATGCCCCTCCCCTTGCTCCGGCCCTCGTCCTCCTCGGCCACGGCCTCCATGTCGTCCTCGGCCAAGCCCAAGGTGACCATGCGCGACGAGGTGGTGGAGTTCAAGTGCGGCTCCCTGCAGAGCAGCCTCACCTCCTCGTCCTCGTCCTCCTCGGGCTCACTGGACGGAGGCGGGCGAGGAGGAGCAGGAGGAGGAGGAGGAGGAGGAGGGGACGGAGGCGCCTACAGCCCCAACTCGGCGCTGGCCAACATCTGGAGGTCGGCCACCCCCAAGCCTCGCACCAACCTGGACCAGCTCCTGGGCGCCTTCAACTCCCTGGACCTGCGGAGCCAGGCGGGGGCCTCGGGGAGCGGGCTGGGGGGGCGAGGCAGCCTTGGCGGTGGGGGCGGATGCGGAGGTGGTGGCGGTGGTGGTGTTGGAGGACCGTCCACGTCCTCCTCGTCCGCCGCAGCGGGGCCGCCCACCGACAAGGAGCCTCTGCTGGGGAGGACTCTGGACTCGCGGCTGAGCCGGCTGCTCATGATGCCGCTGGACTCGCGGCCCAAGCGCAGCCACTCCTTCGACATGAGCGACTTTGCGGCGCAGACGGGCCAGCAGCTGTGCAGCTACCCGCGCCGCATCAGCAGCATCTGGACTAAGCGCAGCCTCTCCATCAACGGCATGCTGCTGCAGTGCGACGAGGAGCCCGACACCGGGGGCAGCAAGGGCACCATAGACAGCGCGTCCGACTGGGTCATGGAGAGTACTGTGTAGGAACGAGGGACACATGAGATGTAAACAGAGAGAGAGAGAAAGAAAGGAGAGAGACACACAGAGAGAGACTGAGGGAGAGAGAGAGACAGAGGAAGAGAGAGAACATTCCTGAGATTATATATACGTAAATATATATATGGATAAACTATATGGATTTAAAGGAAAGCCATCCATCAGTGGACCCATTTGATCACTGGGATAAGAAGGGGACAAGGTGTGTTGTGTGTGTGTGAGTAAGTGTATGTGTGTGTGTGTGTGTGTGTGTATGTGTGTGTGTTTCTCTCTGTCACACACACATCTGGCTCTGCATGAAGCTCATCCGTGCTCAGTATTGGTTATGTTTTGTTTCTCCAGTGTTGTGACAAATACAAACAAAAAAAAACTACATCCATGATACGCCTTTTTGCAGTTGTGCAGTTTCAGGACTGGACATTTTTGGAAGAACCGGGTTGGACGAGAGTAGATTCCTACGTGTGCCAGCTGTGTGTTTTTGATGTACAGGTGAACCAACTGTTTATGAGTTTATATGAGTGCTGACTGTGTGTGTGTGTGTGTGTGTGTGTGTGTGTGTGTGTGTGTGTGTGTGTGTGTGTGTGTGCGTGTGACCATCTGCGCAAGTGTTTGTGTGTTTGTACATGCATGGTCAAAAACTCAATCCGAACATGAAACAAAAAAAAAATGGAACTGTTCGCCATGCCAACACCATGAAAGACTCTGATCAGGAGACACACAGACTTACTGAAAAATTATATTTAAAAAAAATGTTTAAATACATGTAATGAATTTAAAAAGTTTTATATTTTTTATGTTGTTGTCAGTCAAACACGCATAATCCAAGTCAAGATCAGTCCCTACTGAAGAATCACACAAGTCTTTTGGATCTTGGAAATAAGCGCTCTCCTAACCTGTCTCTGTTCATTCTGCTCCGTTATGCTTGGGAAAGGGGCCTCATTTTTCTACAAGCATCATCCTCCTCCTCCTCCACCTTCCTAACTCAAGCTGATGGAATGTGAAAATTGTTTAATTGATTTGGGGAAGATGTATTTAGCTCTTTTTTTAACAAACAAAACTCAGCAGCTTAAGCAACGTAAATCATCCCAATCATCATTACATCTCAAGGTTGTTGTTGTTGATGTTGTGTATTCCCGATGTACAAAGCAAAATTTAATCAGGATTTTAATCAGACAAAAATTAATTTTGCCATGATCATGGTGGGCTTCTTTAGTGGACTTCAGCTGTCATAGTGGGTTAATTGCAATGAAATTCGCTTTAGAGGATCAGCCAATTATCTCCCAGCAGAGGCCCTCTTTTGTCCTCTTGATTTGAAAAGGAAAAGAGGGGAGAGAGTCGAAACAGGGGCTCCAGTTACCCACCCCTTACTGATTTCAGACTATAAATGGCTGAGCCCAGCTAAAGTGCTGCTCTCAGCTGAGTGGGGTGGGGGTGGGGGGTGATGAGGGAATGTGGGGGCAATGTTACGCATAACAGCCGGCATTGCACCACCCCAGATCTCTGGCCTTAATTTTGGTCTTCTGTTGTCTTCTGTTTTTTTTGTTTTTTTTTTTGTACACGTTTGTACTTTTAACCAAGCGAATAGAATGAATTTTTCCACGTAGTCCACCCCCAAATGATCGCTAAAAAAGAAAAGTTATATGTTCTAGTAAACTGAAATGTTTTTGACATGGAGTGCACTTTACGTTATGACAGAATATGTATATGTACATATTGTGATACACGAACACTTGTATTTGAATGCTTTTGTACTGATGGGTTTAGACATGCCAAGTGTAAGGTGGTGGCTCTGTGTCGCTGTAACAGAACCAAGCCTAGTGATCGCTGTGTTGGCCCCAATAACCTCAGAGGTATCAGAGATAAAAAAAACCTTTGTGATACAGGCATCACATTGCTTACAGCGGAAATATCTTGTTTTAAGTAACAGGTCGATACAGCTCTCATTACGCCATAACACATGGTACAGATTTATGGAAGCCTCAAAAGTTACAGATCCACTAGGTAATTTTGACTTGGCAAACGAAGTATTTTTTTTTACTGCGTTAACCCCTTCCCTTGTAGAGCCCCTCAACGAAATTGGATGACCTTTGACACCAAACAGCAATTGTCATAATACAATTGTCATTAAATGGAAATATCCCTCTCGTCGCAAGTCAGGCCAAGCTGGAAGTGTATACTAATTCTGTATATTTGGCGCTCCTTGCTTCTGGACTGTGAATGCTGTGAATGAGTGATGCTGTGGTTGGACAGTGAAGCAACGTTGTACAGTAGTGTTATTTTTTTTTCATCTGGTTCTGCAATGCTAAAAAAGGGGGAAGCAACAGAGTTTACTTTGGTGTTACAGCGTGTCAGTATATGTACCTCACACATGGAGATGTACAGTAGAGATGTTTCTGTGGTCAAATCTTTTGTTTTCGGTTTTGCTACAAAAAAGAAAGATAAATATGAAGTTGTCTGAAACTAACCAAAGTATGCTTGAATATTTCTTTCCTTTTCATGCAGTTTTCAGTTGAATTATTTACAAACATCATTAAGTATCGACAGTGTTGACAGTTGGGATAAAGACACTGTAAAAAACATCATGAGCAAAAACAGATAAGTTGACCATGTTTACCAGCATAATGCTGCCACAAAAAATCCAGCAGATATACAGTATATGGCCAAACAACAGTTTTCACATGGGTATGGGTTAATGCTTTGGTTACAACTATTACTCACTCATGAATTTATTCCTTCAACAGCTGTTAGGTTCTTCTAATTCTGTCTTAATATTAGACATACATAAACCAACTGACTCGCTTTCAGCATTTTATTACCTGTACCAACACATTATTTAGCCACAGCAGGCTCAACATATTGGTTTTGAAGAAGATATATCAGCTTTGTCTTTGGTGAATTGACATTTACTTTGTGTCAACATTTTTTGTTTGCTTCCTCAAGTCAGAGCTAGAATTGCTTATGGCCTCTCTCGATTGTTATCCTGTTTACAGTTGGTTGTACATCACATCTTTGTCGATGTAATCACAAAGTGGACAGCAAGACACATTGATGTTACACCTGTGAAAAACAATGCTGACCAATACTTTTCCTCAGATTCCATTGCTGCTTGTGTGGCTGTGACTCTATATCCTCTATAACCTCCATTATGTAGGACATTGGAACAAATTTGTTCCACTAACAATGACATTTGGTCAGATGCATCCCAGAGCACCTGGACAATGGGTTAACTGGATTATAATGCACGTTGGTGGTCGCTCACACTTGTATTGAGTGCTGTCCACCCTATGAGTCCATTGTCCAAAACACATTTTAAAAGCGAGTAAAAAAAAACAGATTTTTTCTTGAATAGCTAAACAATAGACAAGGTAGACAGATTGCTATTGTTAAGTGATTTACTGTTTTTACACAAAGTGATACCAAAGTATTAAATACAGAACTAATATGTCTTCTTCATGGCCAGTAGTTTGAGCCTTTGTGTCTAAATAATGCACAGACTGTAAATGCCTGAAAATAAGTAAGCTACATCTTAATTTTCTTCTTGTAATACAATTTGGAATTAGCAATGACATCATCCATACTGATTCATTTCAATTAGAGTGTGGTGGACAAGGACTTCTGAGATAAAAAGATAAAAAGGATCCTGTTAGCCTGGCTGTTGCACCAACCTCGTATGGAGCTTCGTCTGCCAAAGATCCTATAGATGGGAAGTTTTCAGAGGTGCGATTAACGGGCGTCTATCAAATGCCTCGGTATTCTACTGGACGGAGCTACAACCAAACAGACCACTGATTCTGATAACGTATGTGTATGCTTGTTTTTCATTGGTTCTCTATTTCAGGAGCAAAAGAACAGTCAGAACTAGCCCGGTTGGTCAGACTGATTTGAACACGAAAGTCTGTGCAGCATCACAAGTATGAGTGGGCCCAGACTAGGACCCTGTAGCACCTATTTGTGCCCAGACGCACCTACTTAGTATGGGTGAGCTTCCCAACATTTACCTGAGGCTGCCTTATAATTCCTTTAAATATGAATGTGCAGTTAATGTGGACTGAAAGGCCTTGGAAATGTATCTGAGGTGTTAAAATATCTGAAGACTGAAGAAAAAGTACCTCATGCGAAAAAAATAGTTATTAACAAATTAAAAATCAATGAGATAAATCAAAAGAGCTCTAACCCTTACAGACGATAAGTGTTAAACGATGGCCCGAGGAGGCTCGACATTAACTCCGGGATCTTAAGGACAGTATGAGCTTTCCCTCAGGGCCTGGGTTGACCTTCTCACGTGGAGGTTTAACTCACGCATAAGCTCACATACTGGTCTGGACCATTGTCTCTCTCTCTCTCTCTCTCTCTCTCTCTCTCTCTCTCTCTCTCTCTCTCTCTCTCTCTCTCTCTCTAAAGTCACTCTGTAGTGGTCTGGGCACAGGTTGGGGTGTGACGCACATAGATAACATAAGCACAAGATAAACAAAGGAATCCCTTTACAGAAAGTCTGTACACAGTTGGTGTAACATCAGGGTAATGGTGAAATGTGAAATGGACCACTGCTGATAGCAGCCAACAAAAGGAAAAAACATACAACAGACACAAACAAATAAAGGTTCCATATCCCGGAGTTGTATTGAGAGAGAAAATACCACAGCTGTTTACAACAGCAGACATCTGCCTTTTTGTACTTACTGCTGTCATATGTTATCAAAACAAGATGAAGGGAATGTTAGACTTGCTGAAAGCGGTTCACTCAGTTTCTTAAAGCATCTTCTTGTCTTAATTAGCAAAGATCACAACTGTGGGAGCATTTGTCATTCCTGTTTTAACCATGCAAAGATCCATAACTCTTGCTGTTGCCATGGCAGTAAAGGGGAATGTTATCCGTGCATCCAGGACAAACAGTGAATCATTTCCAGGAGCTCTTGAATCCACTTCTCCGTTGCATCGCCCGCATTATAGAGCAGGCACACTGCAGAACAGTGCACAAGAGAAAAATGCACAGAGAGAAAATGTTTTTTAAAAAATGGTCCAGCATAAGCTATTCAGCTGCCTCATACTTTAAGATAAGGCCAATTATAAGGCAGACGCAGCCCTATGCTTTGATGTCCACTCGCTCTGGTTTGCAGATGATTATTTTAACCATAACAGCGTCAGCATTTCCCATCATCTTTCTGTACTGAAATACCACAAGCTGTCAGGACCCACAGTAATTGCACTGGGTCTTCTCGACCCGCTTCTCTTTATAGGTATGTCCATTTGGTATTTTATTATAAACCCAGGGTCACTCTGACTCTGACACGCTGTGTGGCTTGGTGGCGTTTTTTTTTTTGGTGGATTTTATTGTACTTCTGTTTTGATGTGTTTTGCCATAAAGTATCCTCAGTGAAGGAAAACAACAACGTCAACAGCATCACCACATCACCACAGACCACAAAAAGCTGTCATACTCCCTCGTCAGTAACATTGTCCAGGCAGCAGTATGCATGCATTTAGTTCATGCGGGCTCACAAATCTGCTCTCTGACCTCCTGTCAATGTTCGTTTAGCCCTCTCGCTGGTAAAGCAGCTGAAGAAAACCTTAATTGACCCTATTGTTGCCAACTGGGCCATTTTTTTGAGAAGAACATATTTTGATCCATAGCAGTGATGGTTAGTGTGCTAATGAACACTGCGCTGTGCTGACATGACTGAGACCATAAATCATGTTTTTGCAGTTTGATGGTTTTCAAGTGAAAATCTATCGGATGTGATCAATACGATTGATCGCCGCCTACACCACCACCCCCCACGCCACAGGCACCAACGGCGCCATTGACTTTATTTGCAGCGTTTAATTCACCTTATTTCACTCGGTTACAGCTGCAAGGGGAAGGATTATGCAGTGAAGAAAGATCTCCAAAGCCGTGCAGACCAATTCTTCTTCACTTTCTCCTCTCAAGTACAAAATTGCACAGAGTAAACTGTCACTGTCTTAATAGCTTGGGGAGTGCAGCCAGTGGAAGGAAAAATACACTTTTACCCATTTTAGAAAGGTTTTCTAAAAAAAAAAAAAACGAAATGAAAGTTCTTCCTACTCTACCAATGCTCCTCAAATTGTCTTCAGATTCATCCAGTCTCCTGTGGACTCATAAAGCCTGCAGCACCAGTGTGTATTCTATGGGGAAAAGGTCAGTTAAACAGATCCTGCTTAGGAAAGTTCTCTCCGATGTGAGAGAATAGAACCAATCATTTCCAGAAAAAAAAAAAAAAAGCCTGAAAAAAAAATTGTAATTTCAGGAATGCACAAGATGACAATCTAGTCAGTAGTGCTTTAATGAACAAAGTGTAACAAAGTCTGTAACAATATGTAAGCATTTTTACTTCCACTGTACCAAAGGGTTAGGATAAGGGATTGTGTTAGGGTATTAGGGTGTAAGGTATGTACAGTGCAAGTGCAGACTGCACTGCAAGCACATAATATTACATGTTGTTACATCCTGTAAAAGAAACCGTAAAATGAATTGTTACCAAACATTTACATGTATTCACCAGAGCAAAGACCAAAGCAACATTCATTTAAAGGGAAGTTCTAGAGCTCTACAAGAGTGCAAACACAATTAGCTTAATACAGAGGTAGAGATCGTAGGAGTGTGTTTAAAGTCTCCTGCTGCCATCTAAGGCAAACACAGCCAAAGGTCTTTTTTATTTTTTTATTTTCAATTCTTGGTGTCTTGAGTGGAGCCAGTAGACGCCATGGCTGAGGTAATCAGTCAAGTTTATGTCACAGTGGAGTGATGTGATGTCACATGACTTTGTCTGGCCAAGAGCCAAAGCTAAAGGTAGGTAATCGATGCCTATTGGATACACTCCCACTCGGTCGCTTAATTGAGCCAACCTAATTGGCTGCTCGCGTGTGTGAGGTGTGTGCTGATTTACACAGCCGAGGAACAAACTGCTACTTTGTTTTAGTAGGCAATAGTATGAACTCCTCATATATATATATATCAGATGCTCCATACCTCACTGCGTTTACCATGATGGTTTCCACAACCCAGTCCCCTCCCGCCCCAACACCAGCACCAGCACACCCATCCACCCACCAACCAAGCGTCTTCTTGATCCCCTCACTAATCTAATTTCTTGACGACAGAGGGACGCTGGGAAAAAGGCCACAAGATGGTGTCTCCTCCCCCACCCCCTCTCAACCCCCCAGACCTTTAGCTGATGTATATCCACTTGGTGCCCTTTTCCAGCACACAGACAGACCCAATGCTCTGCACTCCTCATTAGAGACTTTTTGAGATGGGTAGTATTGAATCCAATTAGGAATGCAGCAAAAAAAATCATGGGCACTTATTGTTAAATGTGATGTCATTACACCAAAATATGCAATAAAAGTGAATGAGAGGGCAGCCCTTTCAAGCTCTAAGTCTATTGCGCTTTTGTGTTGTATGTGTGGTAATGAACTAATCCGAGGTCTAGTAATTCTGATAAAAATAGAACACTGACTAACAAGGCTCAGTGTCTCTGGCTTAATCGAATTCCAGTTAGAGTCAATGAGGCACCAGGCGACAAGGGAAAGCATTGTGGGAACCTCAGGACAAATTCCCACACAATCTTTCAAAGCATGCATTCTAGCCCTACCCCCACCACCACCCCCTGCCCCCCTCCCTCGGAGTTTGACTGTCACCGCTAGCATCTGCCCTCCTAAGCAGAGCATTCATACTTTATACACCTCAGGTGATCCACCTTCATTGTGATGGCTTCGGCAAAACACGCACGCATGTCGTAAACGGCGGCACATAACACAGGGCTCCTAAGTAACGGTCAATTATTTTCCATTTGTCAGGACGAAACGCCATAACACCCTGTCATTCACATCCATCAAATCAGATCATTTAATTATCTCTCACGCTGCAGGGGGGGGGAGACGATGCATTTTCCATGATCTCGCTCCTCTTTCATTTAGTCGGAGCACACAGTTTATGCGCTGCCTCTCTCTCTTTCTCAGTTTCTCCATCTCTCTCTCTTTCTCCCTCTCTCTTCAGTACTCAGTACATCTCACTCACTCTAATTAGTTTATTCTAACCTCATATTCAGCTCTAATTGGAGCTGTAGAAGCACACACCTCATACCAAACATGCGATTTCCCTCCATTATCTCACTTAGCCATAAGCCACTCTTTCCCACTGCTGCCATTTGTATTACATTTGTTGACATTCCAACATTAACATATAGCTCGCATAATTTGATGTAAATGGAGGCAGAGATTGATTTTAATGGCAGTCACCACAATATAGACTGAACAGTTTACTAATGAAAATTAAATAAATCAAATAAAGTATTTACTAAATGTAGAAAACTGTTGGTATCTAGGGGACTGTTTATATAAGCTGTCCCTTGTGGTAGTCCTACAAGACCTTTAACGAATGCAGAAGCTGTTCAGAATCTGAATTGTCTCCAGAATACTGCAGGGATCGTGGAACACAGAGAGTATTACAAAGAAGTTGAAGAAGAATAAATCAATTCTATTTGATGGGTTTGTGTTCCTCAATTGTAAACTGTAAAAACTGTTTTTTAAATAAATGACCTGTACATTTACAAAGTCCTCAATACTTTATTTTAAATGTCAGGCCTGTTATTATGCTACCAAGAAGTATGAGCTACTTTGAGCTTTTTAAATGGTTTAAGTATGACAAAATTTTCAATCTCCCTCCATGCCCTGATCACTAGCTAAAAACTGATAAAAAAAATTCAAATAATACATTTCGGAATGCAACAGGCTAGCATAGTTTTGCCCCTTTAGCAAACATGGCAAATCGTTGTCATGTTTTAACATACCCAAAGTTCACTTTACACCAAATTTCTTCTTTAATGTAGAGGACTTAAGGCATAGATCGATTGTATTGACAGGAACCACAATATGAACAGTAAAAGTGTACTAATAAAAAAAGATATAAATGAAGTCAAGTATCAAGTAAGTGTGGGGAAGTTAGGGCCCAGGGGTGGTCTCCACAGTGGCTGATCGCGAGGAGCCGCGCGGCGGAGAGCGACAGCGGGGATGCGATGATGAATGCGGTCCCCGGCTTAATTCGCAGGCCCCAGGTGAGGAGGCAGCTCTCGTGCCGCATAGCTATTCCCACTGTGAATGATAAATGTAACGACCCAGGAAAGAAACTGCATTATTTACCAAGTCAACCTGTGAGGGTTTATTCCCCCTTTTCTTCTCAGCTTCTTTTCCTCAATCTTTTCTTCCCCTCTCACTCGCTCTCTCTCTCCTGCTCTTCTCTTTCTGTTTGTCTCTCTCTCTCTCTCTTTTACAGACACACATACTTTTCTCCTCTCTCTCTAGCTTCCCCCCTCTCCTCTTTGTCTTTCTCTCTCCCTTTTGTACACATACACACATATGTTTCTCCTCTCTCTCTGTCTCTCTCCCTCTACCTCTAACCTCTCCCTCTCTGTCGCTCTCGCTCTGTCTTCTCTTATTCTCAGTGGGGTAGGTAAGTAATTGCCTGAGGCTGTTAGTCAACTGCAATGTAGTCATGACTTAAACATGGCCTCCTTGTGAGCGGCCCTGTTGTTCTGATGTGGGCCCCGATCACCAAGCAGTCAATGCACAGGCGTCATGCCCTGAGCCAGCTGGGCGGTTGCAGTACGCACAGCAGCCACTAAAACAAGGTCGAGTGGGACAAGTCTTTGCTACTTATGGAATGGATGACTT
>CM059282.1:20736803-20819303 GCA_030347295.1 Setipinna tenuifilis
GTTTGGGAGATGTGGTGGAAAATCACTTCTTCTGGTTGGGCAGACAGCCTGGCGACACTGCGTTGTGAGAAGTGAGGTGTACCAATATAGTTTTCCCTCCTTTGCCATGCTACATGACCTGAACTCAGGTTATGTGCACTGTATGTAAATCTGGTTGGAATTTTAAATTTGTGTATCGCTTTGATGCTCAGCGCCGCCTCCCATACTGATGATTCCTGCAGTCTGTCTACCCCACTATTAAACAACACACTTACTTTTATCGCTACATGAAGCTCAAGTTAGAGCTTGTATCTATCTTGGTAATTACTGGATGTATCAATCAGAATCATTATATTCTTAATAAATCATTCTGGAAATATCCCTCTGAGTTAAAGGTACAAAACAAAAAATCCAAACAAACTACACCCAGTTCAACATTGCGGTCTTCATTGATTGCACAAGGTTCTGCATTCACACCTTTTTTAATTTTTTCATAAAACTGATTCCTTCAAGTATTAGTTAACGAGCTTCGAACACAGGTCAGGTCCTTCAACATCACAAGCATTTCTAAATCTAAGCAGTTTTAAAAAAACAACCTCCTGTGTGCTCCACTCTAATTTGTTTGCTGTTAGAAACAAATAATGATATCTTCAAGGTTTGATATGTAGATTTTGTTGACAAATATGAAAATGCTTCATGACTTTTGTAGACCCGTAATTTTGAAAAAAACATGCCTGTGCAATGTATTATATCTGTGCAAAATATCCTTTCGCTTACAGCAAACTCATTATTTACATGTCACACAAAGTCTCATAACACTCAGATGATTGGTTGAACTATTCCCAGTTATTATCCCTCACATGCAGTCTATATGGATCTAAAAACATTTCGGCTTTACACATCAAAAGCCCCAGCATGCACATTTAGTATTTCTTTCCATTTCCATTCACGCTAGTGCACTGTTTATGTATGACTCTGACACAGGCCTATACGCATGATGTATGTCAAAGTGATGCGTTCCCACTGAGACAAAACTCCAGCTGGTCTTGTTTTCTTGTTGTCACTCCTGACAGACTCGATCTGTGTGTACACACATTCACATGACACTGCCGCTACAGGTACGCCGGCTGCAGCAGTAATAATAAACAGATGACAGAGTTTGACTGTGACAATGAGATGGCTCAGTATTACCCATGCTGGAGCCGCCACAGCGCATCGTGACTCATGCTCTCATCTGTTTGTGTTGTGGGCGATGGCTCAGTGATTACAAGCCATGTAGGAGATAAACATTTACAACCTTTCTAATTCTTGATTGCATATTTTGTTTCTGAAGATCCAATCTGGGGATGTATGACCCTTAGATGTGGTTGGTTGGAGGCAATTAGTTCTGCATTATTGCGGCTACTTTTTGTCCTTAATACATATCCAATTTAAACTTAAAACCAATCTTTTTCATTCAATTTGTATTGGTATATAGACCCATTCCATTATTAAACCTTTGCTAATTCCTCTATCTGATTATGTCTTTTCACTTTGCATGACAAAGACTAAGGAGGCTTGTACAAATGAGTCAAATGTATAATAACAGTCACTGGCCAGGTTTTCACTTCACTGATCAGTGGAACAGAAGTGCATCAAAAATGAGCATGTTTGTCTGAAATTGTCCCAGGGCTACAGATCCCTATCTCTATTCAATAAGCAGTCATTAAAAACAGACCTTTTGAACAAGAACAATAGCTGGGTACATGGTAATCCATTTCCTTTTGTTTGTTTTTCAGGTTTCAAGTTTCTTTTTATGCGCTAAGCTAACTAATCAGTCAAGGTCTTCAGTGAATCATGCAGGTGCTACGAGGAACCCATCTGCCAGTTTGCTTACGGTATCATTCAAAAAGCAGGTGGCCATGAAGAATCGAAACACTTTACGAAACACTGGTCACTGCCTCCGAGATTCAAAGTTGGCTAATTATACCTTTCAACAAATAAAAACAAATTAAATGGGAAAATAAGAACCACAAGCCAAACATTTGATTGGTTGTTGCAAATAAGCATTTCAAGACCAAGCGTGTAAACAGTCTGAATTCATTATCCTTCAATTAATTAAAACTGATTTCTTTGTTGAAAGCAAGGACACTGCACTGCACACTGCAGAGTGTAAGTCACTTCAATGACTTACTGTGTGAGTTTATTCGTTATGTTAATTAAATCCCTGTTAGTGTATCTATCTTTGTGCATCCTAGACCAGTCAAAATATATATCTTTACATAATTACCATCTTTCTTTAGTTCTCTGTTTTTGTTTATTTGTTTGTCTGTTTCTCTTGATGTGCATGTCTGAATTGTGTGTGTGTGTGTGTATGTGTGTGTGTGTGTGTGTGTGTGTGTGTGTGTGTGTGTGTGTGTGTGTGTGTGTGTGTGTGTGTGTGTGTGTGTGTGTGTGTGTGTGTGTGTGTGTGTGTGTGTGTGTGCCTGTCTGTTTGTCTGTCTGTCTATGCTAAGTTTGGACTCTTTGCTCTTTCACTGCTAACATTTAAACTGTTCGATGCACTCAAGCCATCTACAGAACATACTAACCTAATTAAGAAACTTTACATTGGGGCCTGGATTTCAATTGCTCTTGTGATCATTTTCCCACTAACTATATTTCTTTCCTACTTATTCCTGGCCAGTCCAACTGTCCAAAAAAGACAAAAGCCTTGAAAATTGATATTTAAATAATTTTACATTACAAATGAAAGTTTGATGAAAGTTGAGGCTGCCTTGCCAACACAATTAGCGTTAGAAAGTCATACTTTTTTCTATTATTTCTGAAGCACATCTCTTTAAACCTCCTACCCTTTCCTTACAACTGTTAACACAAAACCACATTATCAAGCTACATTCACAAAACCTCTAACACATAATGCAAAAACAATCACCTGAAAACAGTTTTACCTGTGCACAAAACCAAACAATGTGCTTAAATCAAAGCACTCTGGAAAGAGTCAGACTCTGCCAGGTCAGACCATCAAAGCCCTCCTCTGTCTCTGATATCTCCCTTGTTAATATGAATTTGCAACCTTCATCATCATACTAAAATGGCTCGTATTCGTTGTCACAACATTTTTAAAAGGTATGATCAAAATAGTTGTTTAACGTTATGTGCTTTGTGTTTGCCGGGCCTTGTATCCCAGCGAGTGGTAAAACGTGCCCCCCTGTGGCTACAGTGAAATGGGCTCTGGTGTATAACACATCTAAAATACTCAAACGCTTTAAAATATGTCAAAGCAGGGTGAGTTTAAAGGGAAAAGAACACGCAAAAACAAAATGGGGGTTTAAAGCCTGGAAATAACCTGGAGATAAACTGGGCTGATACAAAATTCCCTTAACTGACGTGGTTTGAAAGGCTTGCATGAATAGCAAAGAGCCTATTCATAACATCGACTTTAGTTTGTGTGATGAGTTTAATTATTCAGGAGAAAAGCAGTTTCTTTGCAAAAAGCTGTAGCCTATGCTTGTCGTGTGTGAAGGCATCAATCTTTAAAATACTGTCAAACTGTGTGAAATAATTAGTGTGCAAAGTAGTAAGGCAGATGCAAAAGAAGGAAAGTGTGCAAAAAATTCTCTCCATCGGACAGACACGAAAATGCTAATTCCAAGGTGACAGTAGGCCTATAGTAAAGCAATTAAAGTGAAGTAGCCTGCAGAGCAGAGGACAAGCTGTTTAAAATTCGTTGACTGAATACTAATTTTAACATTGTTGCCTAGAGCAGACGGTTGCACTGTACCATTAATACCGAAGTGCGACATTATGTTACTTTTCTTTCTTCTAGTAGCCTATTTCACTTCACTGCTGTTGAATTCCCTGTTAATATTGCAGTGCGCACGCGCAAAACCGGGATAACGGGAAGAGGCAACCGTAGACAACAGCTGGTTAGCAACGGAGACAGGACAACATCATGGATGAGTTTCAGTCGGGAGAAGAGGTAGTCAGCTATATGTAGTTGATCACCGTTAATAACAACCATCGCGTAAACACTAAGTTTATTCTATGAGATCAATTTGTTATTTGAATGAGATAACTGGCCAACATGAACTTGATGCTCGGGGCATCATTTAGAGATGTGTTGCCTATTGTCTATGTTAGCAGTTTAGCTACATTGGCCTTCTAACGCTAACCCTGCCTGACGTATCATACCTAACTGAACTAAAAGTATTGTTGTATTGACATACTTGCTCTTTGCTATGTAAAACAGATAGTAAAGGGCTATAGAGTAGCGGCATTAGCGACTAAAACTGTTAGAATAACTTGAGGTTGCTATATTAAGCTAATATTGTTATCTTAGTTACGCTAGCTAAAATAGCAAATGAATGATAGTGTCAATAAGCATCTTACACATCGTATTTATTTTGCAATTATGACAGCAACCTTAACATGGAACCGTTTTACTGTTTATTGTACTAAGAATAATGCCGCCGTAGCTGTTCGAAATTATGCCTTTCTGTGAAGGTAAAGTTCATCTATCCAGTTAACAAAATAAAACGTTTTGCACGGCGGTTAAATGTATCTCATAATGGCTAACTTGCTCAACTTTCGGTGGCTTTCCCATTACCACTTGGCCTCAGTCTATGCTTGGCCTACATTTCAACGTGTAAACAGCAGAGTCAACAGAAAGCCATCTCTGCAGCTAGAGTAATGAAGCGTTGGTAGATCCCTTCTTTTACTGTTTATGGTAGATTCGCGAAAGCCAATTTGTGCTATTTTGTGGTATGTGACCGTACTGTTGTGTGTTGTTTTATTAGACAGCCTTTGTCGTGGATGAAGTAAGCACAATCATTAAAGAGGTATGTCCGAGGCTTAAGGTATCACGTCTTTGGCAAATTGATACTGTTGCACGTCATTCAGTCATTCTCTTCGTATCTACATCTAATGTACTGTATTCTTCCCTCAGTCTGTTGAAACAGCCATTGGGGGCAACACCTACCAGCACAGTAGGGTCAACCAGTGGACAACGAATGTTGTAGAACAGTGCCTCAGTCAACTCAGCAAACTTGGCAAGCCTTTCAAATACATTGGTATGTCTGTCGAGAAGATCAGCTTTGAAGTTGAAACCTTCATTAAACCTTTGTAGTGCCTGCCTTTCACTCCACCCCCAATGTGTTTAAATCTGTGTGCTTAAAATGTGCATATTGCACCTGGTTTTTATATACACAATCATTGCTTTTGTCATCTGTACCCACTGAATAATTTCTTGGCGTGCCTTCCAACCCCGTACCAGTGACATGCATCATCATGCAGAAGAATGGGGCAGGATTGCAAACGGCCAGCTCATGTTTCTGGGACAACAGCACTGACGGTATGACACAGATGATGACACATTCATGTTATTCGTCATAGTCATTAATGGGAGTAACATGAATTATCAAAGTCTAAAACGAGGACCATACAAGGGTTTTTTTTTTGTAGATGTTCTACCTTTATGTCTCTGCTATTCCACTCATTTACTCTTCCCAAGTATAATGCAGGTTGAAAAGATTTGTTTTATGTGTCCCAATATTCATTTATTTCCAGGAAGCTGCACTGTAAGATGGGAGAATAAGTCAATGTACTGCATCGTCAGTGTCTTTGGGCTTGCCATCTAAAACACTACTGGATTACGTATCACCTCGTGATTTATTTGTGCCTACTGTTCTCGAGCAAGACAAGCCCCTTGGACCAAAGGTTTCCCACTCTTGCAAATCATCCTGCTGTTTTTACATTGAATGAAAAAATGCAAATAAATGATTGTTTTTCTGTAAATTATTTCTGTTCTATTTTCAGCCTGCTTATTGTAGCTTTATATCACATTTTCAATTACCTTTATCTTAATGTATATAAATTACAACCCTTCTAGAGAAAGTTACATCCAGATAACCTGTTCACACAGTAAGCTGTACAACTTCAGGTAAGCTTTTAAAATGGAACTTTAATGACAAAGTGACATCACAGCATTATATTTACAAGTGATTTGGCTTTACAAACTGCCCAAATAAAGACTTTCATTTGGTGGTTAATTATATCAATCCCTTATTCCCTCAAATCCTCATACCTAGCAGCCTTTGTATCCAATGTTAAAAATGGATAGATAGCCAAACGGGTAGTCTTTGTCTTTACAGAAATCCTGACAGAGACATACCAAAGCAGTAATACTGTGCAAATAAAATAAAAGGCACCTATAATTTCAGAATCTCAATGTCAACATCAACACTAATGCATATGGTCTGGTGGGGGGAAAAAAATCAAATGTTTGGTTAAAGTGGTCAAAAATGCAATCAAACAGGCAAATGGTATTTGTAAGGTCGGACAGTGTGTTAGACTTGATAATATGTAAATAAAATTACACAGTAAAACATTTCAAGCGCTGAAATTATCACACAGACATTACAGCAAAAGCAAGGGATCAAATATTAAGACTGATATACACAAAAGTACAAAACACTCAAATCAAAAGTGCATATAAAGATGGAATGTGATAACAGGCAGATTTTGCATCATTATTTAAAAAAGGCCTAATAAGAGATAGAAAGGACCTAGATGTTTGGGGTCTATATTTTAAAGATACTAGGCCCAGCAGAACAGAAATGCCTGCTTACAGTCAGAAAAGGAATGAATTGACAAAACCCACAAGCATTTACACCACATCATAGATGTACAATGTTCTTCGTGGCAAAACAAATTGAAAAAAAATATATCCAGATTTCACCAGATATTCTGGGGCAACCAGAGAGAGGAGTTCAAACTGTCAACAATGCGATTTGGACAGCTGGGCATGGTTTTGGCACATATGTACAGTGACGGGACATATTCTCTGAAGGACGTCTTTAAATGATATGCTAGGGATGCATTATAAAAGAAACTTGACATTTTAGAAAGTAGATTTTTAAACTGCTGTCAAGGTCACTCACAACCCATACTTTGGAACCATAACACCCACAAAAATTTCCTTCACTAATTCAAAGTGTTTAGATTAGTTTTTAGCACTTAAGCTGCAAACCATTATTACAGTTGAAAATGTAAAATCAAAAATGGTGGCATGATAAATGAAAAAAAAAAAAAAACATAATAAATTTACATTCTGTCAATATCGTAAAGAAAGGGAAAAAAAACTCCTTACGCAAGTTTGTTTTCCGTTTCATACATTCACACAAAACTTGTTTGTTTCCTTTGTTTAAAAATATATATTTATATATTATATCCTCTTCAACGACCATATTTACACTGTGTGGTTCTTCAGATGTGCAGTCTGATGGTCAGTCAACATCACGAGAAGCCACAGGATGGATTAGTCACTGTCACTTTCGTCTTGGTACTTCGAAGTGGTTTTGATGGCACGGCCATTTTGTAATGGCATTTCCTCATAATCACTCCTTCAGAATGAATAAAATATGAACAGTCAGTGATGCATACACAGCAAAACATATGGCCAAAACATTACCCACACAACCCATACAACCTTTACCCACATCCTATTTTTAAAAATCCCTGAAATTCTAATATTGTGAAAACCTACCCATAAATGACTTCATCATCAGAGTCATTTAACATGGAGAAGGCAGGGTTATCCTTCAGCTGGGAGTCTGGAAACAAAACAGAGTTCTGGGTCAAAACAATCCTACCAACATTTTGATGTGAAGTAATATGTGAGCAACATATCGAAAGCATGAAATTTTACAGCTGTAACTGCAGCAGTACATACCATACATCGCATTCTTCGAGGGAGAGTACACAAAGGCCAATGTGTACAAGTAGAAGTTGAGTAATCCATAGAAGGACAGAAACTCAGCAGGTGCAAGGGCATGTTAAGGAGTAAACTGTGTAGCTCAAAAGTTCTGACAGACCTTCCTCAAAAGGCTACAGCAAGATACAATAAAGCACAAGCTGAAGAATAAAGTTTAAGTGTAAGCTAATTCAGGACACAAATACTAATCTCTTTCCTGCACAACCCTATGCATACAATTTTAATGCTGATGTGCTTTAAGAGCAAGTTTTTCCCATCTAGCACAATATGAGATGCGCAGATGTTTTAGATGTTTTATTCACCATCATGTAAGGATCAATAAAGGATATAGTTCTGGTAATGAGTAGACAGCTCAGCCACAAAGTTGTCTTGAAGAGCTTTGGCTCCAAACCTCAGGTACAGTATAACCATACTGGAAGACAGACACAATTGATGGAAACTGTTAAGATACTACTTGGTTCATAAAGGATAGCTCTGTTGTTTGTGGATATTTTTTTTTTACTGCACTTTAAGATGTACACGAGGACAAGAGATTTAACAGAGATATCAAACAGGTCCCACATTTACAAAACAATAATTATAAGCAAATCATAAAATGGCAATTATACCTAATTATAAGCACAACGAATGTGAGAGCAGTCAGGAACTTCAGCCGTAGATCTACAAACAAACAAAAAAGTCATTAGATGTGCACGTGTGTACGTGTACGTGTGTGTGTGTGTGTTGTGTGTTTACAGTATTTAAAAAAATCATGGAAGCCCATCTTTCACTTACCTGAGTAAGGCATATGCTTCAGCTCAGAGCATGCTCGGACCACCAGGAACACAAGGTAGAGGATATACAGGACTACCACCAAGAGGAAGAAGATCTTCATGCCCTGTGGGTTTATGTATACAAATTATTAAATTACTGTGGATGCTAACTACAAACTGCTAACTAGCAAATGAAAGCAAACAAAACTCGAGCAATACAAAAAGCCAGTGGAGCCCAAAGGCAAATGTATCCAGTCCACCTTACCTGGAAGTTGTCAATATCTACTTTGTAGTAATATGTGGGATCCTGCAGTTCATTTACCCTGGAAAACAGATAAGGTGCACCTTAGTGTAATTCTGCCTGGCAATTGCTTTTCCCAAAATTTACACACCAGATTGCTATAGAGAAGACTTACGTTTGCCAGATACCCAGCGTTACAGCCGAAAGCCAGATTAGTCCAACGATGAGTAACTTGGGCAGGTAAAATGTCAGACACTTTCTCTCACCCTACAAACAAGACAAAATAGTTTCTCATTACAGCTGGCCCACAGCAGACCAGACAACACTAAAAGGGTTGCAAAAAGGTTTGACTCCAGCTTTTTAAAGAACAGTATTTTGGACCAAACAAGTAAATCAGAAAATATCAAGTAGTATTTGCCATAAAACAAGGCAAATGTATTTGTTACCATCTTGATAGTCAATGTTCACAATAAAAACAAGAATGAATGTGATTTAGAAAATTTGGTTTACTAGCCAGAATTTTAAATTCAACTATCAGAAAGCACCTGGAGACACTAAGGGGCCAAATCATCTGACAGTTGGGCTGAAGAGACAACACAGTGATATAGCTGAGCAGGTAATGCACCCACCTGAACGCGTATACCATGATAAACACAGAGCCAAAAGAGCAGCAGTGCGCAGAGAAACAGGGCCTGGAAGAATGCATCCAGGGTGCCGGGGAACCAGCTGTTTACCAGGAATGATAATGGGAAGAAGGGATCTAAAGGGAGCAAAAAAAAGCAGCCAAAAGGTCCAAAAAGGAAAACATGAGAGAGGGAGAGACCAAGACAGTAACAAAGAGGGATAAAATAACCATTTGATTAGTGTAGTTAATGACAAAACACCAAAAATATGATCCAGTGACACAAATTAGCATTGAATAACCAAATCAGTTTCAGACTCACCATTGTAAAGCAACAACAACGGCAGCAGGATTGACATCCACTTTTGCTCAATTCCCCAATCTCTCATGGAGAATTTTCTTAGGGAGTGGGCAAACATGCACTGTTGCACAAAAATAATCACATTAAAAAGAGAATTAAAGAATTAAAAGAGTTTTGGAATGATACAGTTGTCATGCATAAAACAAAATACCCCACTATGTACTCCATATGTGAAATACTTCTGAGCGTGTAGCATAAATAAGATGCAATTAAACTGCTACATCTTGTAAACTTACCGTGACAATAAAGGTCAAGACCACAAACACAAATCGGAACCAGATCTCCACTTGTGAAAAGGAGGGGTTGTACCTTTTCCACTGTGATGGAGTTAAACACACACACACACACACAAACAAAATTACATAGCTAGCCAAGTACACGTGGCCAAGACAAAGGTCAGCTGAGATTAAGAGGGTTGGGACTTACAACAAACGTGACGTCTCGGATCTCGTCTGTGAGGTTCTCCAGGCCTTTCAGCACCACATTGACCTGGTACTGGGTGTAATTCAAGTAGCCCAGATGCATCACGATGATCTCATCACAACCTTTTGGTGTCTGGAGACACAAATGAGGGAGCATGAAAAAGTGACCAGTGGTTACTAGAGACAAGCATCTGCTAAATACTATGACCATAACCATAATCATTCTGGCACACCAAGGCTTTACAGGGGCTTGGTGGTATTTCAAGAGACCTCGCTAAATTATTCATCACTAAATCACTGGGTGCAATAAGGAACACTATGAGGCAACCACTGCAAAGTCTGAGTCACTGTCTGCTATATCCATCGCTTTTTAACATCCAAAGCCTTGCATGGATTGAGTTCCTGCTTATACTATACACCACACCATGTTTTTTTTACTAAAGCATATCAAAAGTTCCAATTGGAATGTTGTTTGAAATAAAGACAAAAATATTTTCACACTACGAGGGTTCTTATCTCCATAACTGCCTAATCATTTTGAGAGGGTAAGAAAGACGTGCTTACTAAATGCAAGTGCTCTTCTCTGAGGCATCTGTTTGCCTTCCTTTTCTTAGCTTGTAACCTAAGCGCTTGGCAACTCTGTTCCCATGAGTTGAAGTTAAATGTGCACCACCTACGTCATTTATATTTGGCTGTCTAACAAGAGGTAGTCTATACATAGGCTGATTGCGGAGGTGTGTGTACCTCGAAAGACCCATCACTTCTGCATCAAGTGTTTCAAACTAATGCAAAACACTGTCTAAAATCAACAGATCTCAACTTGTCCTGTTCTGCATTCCCAAAGATTTCGCATGTCCAGATCATAGTTAGTCTAAGGAGGCCTTTTCATGTTCTTAAATGTTATTACATGTAATACTAAAGTGCCTGGCGTGATACTTCTCTAGACAACAACCACAAGGCTTTATAGAATGCTAGCTAAATCTACCACTTAATACACAAGTTAACTGAACATGAAAACTGAAAACATTTTTAACCCACCACCCAGCTCTCTCGATTACACAAAGGTTTAAGATTCAAGGCGTCATCTAACATGACACTGCTCATGACACTGCTTAACAATTAATATATACAAACTAAGGCATGCATTTGATAATAGTCACACTCACAGCTCCACAGTGCAGTATGCGTTGTCTCTGATGCACCTCATCCCTGATGTGCATAACACTGGCATCCTGCATGACTCCTTTTAACTCCACATTGATTTCAAAGCTCTGTATGAAGTCTGCCACTATGGGGAAGGAAAGGCACAGCAGCAATCAGCAGAGCCATCATCACATTGATAAGAAAAGTCGAGTCTTTCTGTCCAAAATTACATTCCAGTGCACGTTTGATTTTAACAGTCGTAGTTATTAATAAGAAGAAGAAGAAGAAGAAAAAGAAGAAGAACTCTCACCTTTACTTTGGGCTACTTGGATCACACATGTTAGCCATAGCTGCTGATTGTAGGTGGACAGTGGTGGTGAATGTAAATAAAATGGCCCAGTCTAAAACAGGAAGAAAGAATGTAAGAAAAATATTTACACCTATTAAGGTCAACCTCTGCCACCACGAAAATTATTAGGTGCTACTGCCACACACACACAGTCTCAGGAAAACAGTTATCCTTACAGACTTCAGAAAGTGTACGTCACCTTTGAACCGTTTGCTGCCCCGTTTGCTGCATTAGTGACAACGGGATACTTGGTCTCTTCTATGATTCTTGGGCCTAAAAATGAGATTAATGCAGAAAGTAATTTGTTAATACACTGGCAATCTTACACATGCTGTGCAACGCGCAATGCGCATAGCTGTCAGATTGCTGAAATAAATACCATGACGCTAAAATTCCATATTTTACCAAGACATTAAACTTTTTTCTGCGATGTATTGATACCAGAATGACAGTTACCTGCTATTCCTATGAAGACTGTCAGTCCAAAACATGTCAAGAAAAAGACGAAAACCAACACGAAATGTCTCTTGGAGAGTGTGTATAGCCGCATGGGGGCGAGCCTAAAACAGGAACGATACAAAAATGTGCGCAGTTATCGTGTCGTTTCACTGTATATGCACAGCCTAAACTGGCTAACAAATAAGACAACTAGGCGGCTCATAAGTTAATTGTTTGGAGCATGCTTTGGTTTAACTCGTCATACCGTCAAAACTACGGATAAGTTAGTGATGGGAGTCAGTTTAAGGAAATAGCTGAAATGTTTTCAGCAACAAACACTAGCTTAGCTAATTTAGCTACTAGCCGACTGGTCCATTTCTTGTCCTGTAGGCTAGAACTTTGCCAGAATATCTACGTTAGCAAACATGTTATATTTCTTATCCAACACATCGATGAGAACCAAACACTCACCGATGACAGTTAACGCCACCAATAAAAGGCCAAATTCCGCTAAAGACATTAACTTCAAGTAATTAACACAAACAAGAGTTTAGGTCGACATAACTGCACACAGCTGGCAGATTTAGCATATCTGTAAACAACTGTTTTGTATCTGTAACCCAAAAACGTTAAACAACATAAGGCCAATAATAACAGTAAATACGCTTAACTCACATATCCATTTGATTAATTCCGCCGTGCAGGGCGAAATAGTTTTTTTCGACAACTGTAATTCAATTCTAGACACATCCGTATACATCAGACTCTGCGACAAATTAAGCAATACCTACGTCATTATTCTGGTCTGGGATTGAATCACGTGACATTCACAAAGCGAGAGCTCCGCCCAAGTGAAAATATCAGGGTTGGGGAAGACCGAAGAAGAGATTTATTTTATTGAGCTCTTGGAGAACCAACCATTTAGTAGTCTGCCATCAAAATAAAAAAATCTGTTATCTATTATTAAAAAACCGTACATAAAACAGAGCAAACTGTAACCTTTGTCTACTTAACCCCCTAGTTCATTAAAATGAATCCCATCAACGAGCACCTATCAGTCTTAACATGTAACAGTATATGCGCTACTGACAGATATGCCACCAAACCCTATATGATTCAGTACATGGTCAAACTAGGCGTACGTTTTTTCGACATATGGCCATTAAACACATTTAAATATAAAGCCATGCCACTAGCTTAGCACCTAACTGTATAATGCATGGGTAATAACTGACACGCATAATTCAGCCTACATATTACATCTCATTTAACAGAATTGTAACGAAAATATGGGTCTCTGAAGACGTGCCGCCATGTTGCCTATTGTCACAATATCTGAAGCTAGTAATATGTACATTTTACGGGCCTGTTTAATTCTAGCCCAACTGGACATGGACCGTCTCAGTCGGTTGTAGGCTAAATGTGCGTCCAGGTTATTCGACAGCTTATTTTTGCGAAAGTAAACCAGACGAGTATCACCCTTTCCGACCTACCTGTAGAATCGATCGTCCCTGTACGGAGTTAGGTCTTCCATTAGTTCATTATAGGCCTCCTGTATCTTCTTGCAGAAATATTTCAATTCGCTGTAAAGCGGATTCTCAAAGTTGGTGTAGTCGCTCTCCATGATTATCCATAAAGAGTGATCTAAAACACAAGTCCTGACCTTTCTCCAATGAGTCTAGTTCACAAATTTCGCTGTCAAAGCTCTTTCCATGCGTTAAGCCGCCTTTTCATTGCTGTGTGCGTAGATGCAGCTCGGAGAAGACCGGAAGTCATGCATAGCTTATGTGGAATGGCAGAGAGTACACGATTGGGTCCGAACGAGTCCGCTATAAAAAATGTCAGCCTAACAGAGGTGCGCAGATGTTCAAGTTTACATGAAAGCCCTCTGAGCTAAACCACGGGAAATGGGAAACTGCATCTGGGTATCACGTGATACAGGATAGCAGATATCATTTCAGGACCTTGGATAGAGACGACTGCTATTTATAGACTACACAAACGATGGCCTGTCTGGTCAACTGCCGTTAAAAAGAGAATTCTTTGAGTTCTGAAAAATGTCAACGCGCCTTACTTTGGGGGATCAATATTGTTTAGTTTCGGCGAGGCCTTTATAACTCTTCTTCAAGCATTATATTTTAAACATGTGTTTATGTGCCCTGCTGCCCCATAATCCCCACTTTTTCTAAAAGGTTCATAATGTGCAAACATGAACAAGACAAATTACTCAAGTGGCCAATCCATCCATTTTATTTCTTCCAAACCAGCACAAAATCTTGAAATGAGTGACATATACAGTGTAAAATAATTTACATGGCATGCCTCGCTACCTTCCACAAAACATTCAGTCCCCAAATTAATCTCCCATTTTTTTCAAGTATTTTTTTTTATATCTTTGCCTACATCTACGTGTACAAAGCACATCTGTTCAAATGAACACTTTCAAAAATGCTACACCAGCCTATACAGTTCAACTCAGCCATTCATGAGGAGCTTTTTAAGACCATTCTCCACCGGTTCAAGGTTGTTTTAAGTGAATTCACCCCACAGCGTAAAACGGGATACTGTGGTTAGACTGTTACATCATGTTATCCTCTTATCAAAATGGAAAATGTAATGGGACTCCTTTCATGAACAGGGGAAAAAAAGAAAAACGTGCATCTCCTTGGACAAGTAAACCTGATATGTAGCATGGGGGAGATAATGAAAAGTACATGTACTTAACAGGTTCATCTGTATTGAAATCAGTTGACTTCACAACTGTACACAGACACAACTGACGTGATACACAATCTACTGCACTTGACTAAACTCTATCACATACACAAACTCATTCCCTTCTGTTAGCCCACAGCAATTCTGAAACACAGCATCTCTATCAACCCTTTACAAACACGACAGTAACGAATCTTGTAGATACAAAGAAATGCTCAGCAACATCTACATAACATATATACAGCAACAGAAGAAAGAAATGTCCTCAGTATAAATAAAAACATTTACAAACCAGCACAGCATGATGTTCCATCCCCGCCCACACACACACACATTAAATGTGTGGACTTTTTTTCTGGGTAAGATCAATAGTAAGAAAAGGGGATCTTTCAAAATATTGCACAAACAAAAAAAAAATAATGAAAGAAAGACTTATAATCGCGTTCCATTTTGGCTTCTTAATTCAACCGTTTCCCCCCCCTGCATTTTCATTACCCAAATATAATAGTCATGCATCCATTCAATGCACAACAAAGACACATTTTCTGCATTACACATACATTTTCCCATCATGGCCTCTATTTAACATAAGGAGTTAATGAATTACTTTGAGAAGTTTTCAATAATTAACCACCACACATTTTAAACAACAGATCAGTAAAAACTGAAGGATTCAACCCAATGACCACACTGTCTGTCTGTGGGAGGTGGGGTGGGGGTGGGGGTGGGGTTGGACCAGAAGAGCTAGACAGTTGCAACAACGACAACAAAAAAGAAGAGACAGTCACCTGGTCCCACCTAACAGCATTAAGCTTTGGCACACAGATTTTTCTTTTTTTAGGTTTAGAGGTATTAAAGAGCGAAAATGTAAAAAATAATTGTATTGATTTTATAACTGAATCATATATTGCAATCTAGACTTCATATGCGGATGGCAACAATTAAAATCACACACACATACATACATACATACATACATACATACATACATACATACACAACACACACACACACAGACACGTACACACAGTGGAGTTATAATATTAAAAACAGAAGAATCCAACTGTGCAAAAGCAGGCCAATCACATGACCCACTTGTAATACTGAAACCCTAACGTGGGCGTCACATCAACATGTCCATTCAAACCTGCTGAAGCTAACCAGCAGGGTAGCACATCTCATAGCATAATGCAAAGTCATCTACTCGACTTAATCAAACAAATACGCAATCCAATTAGAAGATCCTTCACAGGGGTTTCATGCGCCTGATCAACAAAACACCTAACTGAACACAAGGCTACTATGTCTTTAATTAATCGTCAGTGTACTTGCAAAAGGAAGCACCTATTTCAGGGTGTTGGACAAACACAGTTTTGTTATGGCGGATGGACATTGTATCGAGTGATGTGACAAAAATCTGTAATAATTAAAATATATATATGAAATGACATTGATGAGACATAGAAAAATATTTATTGTACCTTGCTTACAGTCTTAAACCGGAGATTAGCTTTACCTACACAACTCACTTCATAGAAGTGATAGCCCATGGCTTATAAGTTGCCATTTTTTTATTTAGGTTTTTTTTTTGGAGAATTTTTAAATACTCAGATTTAGTGTGCCATTTTCAGTCTTAGTAACTGACGCCCAAAACAAAACATTAATAAAGGTGATGTAAACAAGGTACAACAACATTATCTTACACACCTACATAAATATATACACAATTACAAATATAATGCCGATAGCAATGACACAAGTGTAATATAGGTTACATTAAGAGAAACAATACTGTTGAATGCTGAGGGGCACAAATTAACATCTATTATTTGTTAAGATATGATGTGGAACCAAAGAAAATATCAACTCACCCTGAAATGTGATTACTGCACAGTTTTGTTTTTGCCTTTCCAAACCATGCCTTTCAACACTTCATAGACAGTTCATTCAGTCTCATTTTAAATTAACTGAGCATCTTCCTTATTCACTGATCACAAAAATGCAGAGCCTGAAGCCAATCAAATATCTAAATTAGGGAGTAATTACCTAGCTCAAGAAACATACCTTCACTTCCTCCTAGTTCAGATGTAGATAATGTGATGTAAATGTATTGTTCCTTACACACAATATCACTTACACGTCTTACAGCAATTGATTTCAGTGCCCAGTAGTACCTCTATATTAAAGTCTGGAAAATCATTGCCATTTTCCAGGAAGCAAAAAGGATTCAAGTATTACTGTTGCTTAACTTTTAAAATTGGACAGACACAAAAAAACACAGAACAAAAAGAACTCTGAGACGTGACCATTTCATCAGGAGAGTAAAAATCACATAAGGCAGCCTTATTGGGGGCAGGGGGCGTTGTTTCTCTTAGCCTCTGTAAGCCAGAGGAGTGTTGGGTTAGTGTTACAACAGCAGAACAGTGAGCTTCTTGTGTCCAGACTTGCAGGCATCTCCCGCCAGTCCGAAGAGCCGCTCTCTCCCTCAAGGGGGCGCCCTTTTCAAATCTCCCTTCTGAAGGCCAGTTTTGAGGCTTCTTGCAGGACTTCCCTCGGACACATTGTAACTGATGCAAATAAACTTAATGCAAGTTAAGAGCTGTGTCACTACAGAAGCCCCTCTTTAAACCACAGTAAGAGGGTAAGATGAGTTAAATCACTTCAGCCTCTGTGTGACATTGGCCAGGGCCACTGCAAAAGCTTGCACGGCGGAGAACGGATACTGAAAGTCCAGTATATAGGCATTCCCATCGATCCTTCCAAATTGCATAACCTGTACAGGGAGACCAAATTGTATTAATGTCAATGACCTCCATAAATTGATAATACATTGGCATCTATGATGTATTGAATCAATATGGCATCTATTAAATCTACCATGTAATCTACCTTCACCTGTCTACACAGTTAAAGCCAGACTTTTTTTTACCCAGGCCTTCTCATTGTTCTAGACCAGTGGTTCTTAACCTTGGTTCGATCGAACCCTAGGGGTTCGGTGAGTCGGTCTCAGGGGTTCGGTGGAGCCTCGGTGAAACCGTTAATGCACGGTTCATTTTGTGCACCAGTAAAAAAATCATATATATTTTTTTATTTTTTACTAAAGAAGGGTTCGGTGAATGAGCATATGAAATTGGTGGGGTTCGGTACCTCCAACAAGGTTAAGAACCACTGTTCTAGACGAATCTGTCAACTACAACTACAAATACTATATTTCCTGTACTAACAGTATCTCTTTTCACATACAAAAGCAGCTTACCTGTCTCCCCTCGAGTTCGATCTGAAAGTTCTTTGCTGACTCCTGAGTGACTCTGCCACCAAAGTCTAGCTGGTAGACCTGTGTGGCCTCGTTCCACAGAGGCTGCTTGTTGGCCATTACATAGACAAAGCCTTGGCTACCCAGGCTGCGGTCCTCCTTCTCGTTGGCCTTGCGACACTTAATCTCATCCAGCTCGCAGGCCCCGGCTCTCAGGCTCCGCTTAGTCTTCCAGCCCTTCTTGCTGTTCTGGCTCTGGTTCAGCAACTCATCGCCACTTATGAAGAGCTCTGGTTCACTCTCGGAGCTGTCCTGAAATTCATTAGTGGTCGCTTTGCTGAGCTTCTTGGCCTTGAGTTGCTCTTTCTGCCCCTTGGGCTTCTTCTTGTCCCGTCCACCCAGCCTGGGACTCGAGATGAGGGAGTTGAAGTCTCCGAGAGCCCGACCTCCATCTTTCTTTGACTTGCTGCCTCCTTCTGTGATGGCTGAGACGTTCGACTCATCAGTGCGACTGTTGTCCATCCTCTTGCGGTTCTTCTTGCCGAACTTGTCGGCTCGCTGGGGCACGGGGCTCTCGTTCAGTGACAGCACCTCCTGGAAACCCTCACCGGTCTCCACAGAAGGCTCCGGGGATGCGAGGAGGCCTTGAAGGTCGGAGGATGGAGGTGGGGGTGGTGGCGGAGGAGGGGAGAGGACCTGCTTATCCATAACCATGTGTGAGGCCTTGGGAGGAAGGGGCACTGCAGGACTTGACATAGGTGGGCATGGGTTATAGGTGCCCCATGGGTGCAAAGCAACGGGCGTCATGGAGACTCCTGCACAAGCACTCGCACCAGGGTACATTGGCGGTAGCGGGCAACAGGCCAGATTGGCAAGGTTTTGTGCATACCCTGGCGACAAAACCAGAGTTGGCTCCTGCTGCGAAAAGGGCACTGGGGCTACCACCTCTTTTGGCGAGCAAGGCCGTGGGGACCCCTGCATGGGTTGAAGCTGCCCGCCACTGTAACCCGTGGCTGTCGAGTAGGGCAAAGAAATCTGATAACTGCCCGGCACCTGGAAAGAGGCGGCATTCGGGGAGGTGGGGGACTTGGGGGAAAGGACGAAGGGCACCCGTGACACATCGAGGTGCTGGGCGGGGCTGAGTATGAGGGGAGGTGGCTTGTGTGGACCACCAGGCGGGCCGGGGGAAGGGGCCTGGGCGACGGTCCTCTCCTGCGGGATCCAGATCTCCTCAGTCGCTGACGGGTCCCACTGGTAGGGCGGCGGCCGCTTGACCGTCAGCGTGGCCATGTCGCCGCCCACTGCCAGGTGCCTCAGAGACTGACTCAGCGCCTCGTCCTCGGTGAAGGCAGTGTTCACGTAGTCCGCCCTGTCTCTTCCAACGCCACCTCCTCCCCCTCCGCCTGCAGCACCACCACCACCACCGCTACTCCCATCCAGACTCAGCAGGTTGTAGGAGGACTGGGAAGGGAGCGGCGAAGCGCTGTTCGAGTGCACTATGACCGTGCTGTGGGGAGCACCACTTACTGTTGGGGGGAAGTCCTGTCGAATGATGGTGCCTCCAGCGATGCCGTTGCTACCACCGGCGGCTCCGCTGACGTTGTTGCTGCTGCTGCATTGGCTGCAGGTGTAGAGCGCCGTGGGCATGCGTTGCTGGTAAGTGCCAGCGCCGAGCGCGCTGGTAGCTTTTGCTTTGGTGGGAAGGGTGCGCTGGGGATCCAGCATCTGGGACACCTTGAGCGCAGCCTCGCGACTGTTTCTGCGCAAGGTGGCGTGGATCAGGCTGCTGTCGAGCCTCTGGCCGGGGCTCCGCCCTGAGTTTGCCTGATTGGCTGGATCCGGGTAAGGGGGTGGGTCTCCGCTGGGTATGGAGTACCTGGGCACAGTGAGGCGATTGAGGGTGGCGGATGCGTAAGGGAGTTGCACTTTCTTGCCCTCGGCTGAGGCGGCGGTGGCCGCAGCAGAGGAAGAGGTGACCCTGAGGGTGGCAGAGCTTCCAGGGCCCTGCAGAGTGTAAACATTTTGGTTGCAGACGAGCCGTGTGCGGGGGCGGCAAACCTCCTCCACGTTTCCGCTGCTGTCAAACGTGGTGATCCTCTCGTAGCCCAGCGGCATCGGGTACTGCACCCCCTGGGCGCCAGGAGGGTACAGGGTGAACTCCCCTTTCTTCAGGCACAAGTCCACTGACGGTGGTGGCGTCCCACTTGCCCCTGCTACTGCCCCACCGGGTGCAGATGTCCCAGCAGCCGAGACTGCCGAAGCAGCAGCAGCGGCTGCTGCCGCGGCAACCGCAGCCGCCACCGTTCCCGGGTAAGGGGGAGGCGGGTTCATCTTGCTGAGCTCCAGAGGAGCACTGAAGATCACGGCGTCGCCTTCAGCAAGCTGTGGAGCAGAGCGCGTGGGTTTGATCTTCAGCAGGTGGTCGTGCTCCCCTCCTCCTCGTTCGGCCGCGTGGTCGCCAGGGGAGTGAGGCACCTGCAGCGCCACCTGCTGCAGCTGGAGCAGCGGACCGGAGGCCTGGCCCTGAGGTAGGGGGTTGGATGGAATCTGGATCTGAATGGGGTGCTGCTGCAGCTGCTGCTGCTGGAGCTGCTGTTGTATTTGTTGGTGGTGCTGCTGCAACTGCTGCTGCTGCTGCTGTAGCTGCTGCTGAATCTGCTGCTGCTGCTGCTGTTGCTGCATCTGTTGATGCTGCTGTTGCAGTTGATGCTGCTGCTGTTGCTGCACCTGCTGTTGCAGCTGCTGCATCTGCTGCTGCTGTAGTTGTTGTTGATGCTGTTGCAGCTGCTGTAATTGTTGCATCTGCTGCTGCTGCATTTGCTGCTGTTGCTGCTGCTGTTGCATTTGATGGAGATGCTGCTGCATCTGTTGATGCTGAAGCAATTGCTGTTGGTGCTGCTGCTGGAAATGCTGTTGTAACTGTTGATGCTGTTGTTGCTGCTGCTGCTGTTGTTGCTGTTGAAGCTGATGAAGTTGCTGAATTTGATGCTGTTGGAGTTGGTGCTGTTGTTGTTGCTGCTGCTGCTGCTGTTGCTGATGAGATGTTTGTGCTGAACCGACCAACAGCCTTCCCACCTCCAGCCCACCAAAGATCACCTGACCTGGGCTGGAGTACCTTGCGGGAACAGTGTACTGGGCTGTCAGCACAGTGTCCTGGCCTTGGTCAGATGCTGCTGCTGCTGCTGCAGCGGCGGCGGCAGCAGATGCCATGGGATTGGCCAGGATGTCCAGCTGGACATTCTGATTGGCTAGAAGTGACTGAACCAGCCCAATGCTTTGGGTTGGGGACATGGCTTGGGCGGGGCTGTGGATGGGGGCGATGGGGATATTGACAGTGCACGGAGGGTTGTCGTCGGCAACTCCTGAGGGACCAGTAACAGGAAGGTCATCCTCATCCTCGCTGAAGACGTTGGGGCTGAACACAGGCAGGTTGATGTAGTCCATGGAGATCTTTCTGACCTCTGGCAGGTAGATGGTCATTTGTCGAGGCTGGAGATGTAGCAGGCTTGTCTTGTAGATGACTGCAGATTTTTGCAGGGCGATGAAAACAGTGGGGAAATAGTACATCATCAACATTCACATCATCGTAAAATGTATGTATTTCTGCTAAAAACTTAATTTTCAATTTCGTAATTTACCTGCGCCAAGATTTGTAGGCAAGAAAGTAGCCAGCCCAACAATTTTAAACTTGGTCCCCCATATATTAGATGTTACCTGAGCAAGGTAATTATGCTAAAAGAGAAGCACAATCAAAATTTAATTTCTTACAGGCCACAAAAATTCAACACACATTTGTGTTTACTTCAATATATACGTACCACTTTTACCACAACGAAAACTGTCTTAGGGCAAAGACACTGTGACAACAACCACAAATGACATTGTTCTTGTCCAGAATATTCAGGTACCTGTGTGATGTCGTCAAGTGGGAATTCTCTGCGGGTCAAACTCGGGGAACCAATGGAGGGCTTCCGGATGGGTAGCCGCGGTGATCGCGATATTTCCTGTGTGGCACGGGATAGCTTTGGGGATTTTCGGGGATCTATATTGATCCTGTTGGTAAAGGGACACACTAAGTCTCTACAGAGAAGGTAGTAGACGGAAAAAAAGGTTGAAAATCAAGGATGTAACAGGCATGCAGAATACCTACAACCACAACTTAAAGCAACTTAAAGTTCAGCCATGCATAGCACACCATTTAAAGTAAAATAATATGGAATCAGAGAGCAAAATGCAGATTGACAGGAGTTGTAAGAAGCATAAAATCAAATTGGGAGCTTATCACAAAGAAGCTTCATCATCAGCTGTCCTACTGCTTTTTAGTATAAAAAAATAAATCACTTCAAAAGGAATAAGCCAAAAACTGGCATCAGTCACAGGCAAAAAAGGTCAGCCATGTCACAGTTCCAATCCTGACCCTACAGTCTTTGTCTTTCTCAATGTGCTGTCTTTGCCTTAGAATTATGTGTCCAATGTATGAAATAAACACACAAGCGCTGATTCTGACAGACTAAGTGAGATCCCCCAGCATTTTAGCATACACAGCTCAAAGTTTATGTGCTATGGACCAGGTATATGACAACTAGAAGTTCCTCACAGTTTCTTTTTAATGTATGCTTAAAAAAAAAAAAAAAAGAACATGGACATACTGACAAAAAATTGACATGTGCCTGAAAATAAGCAAACTAGCAAAGGGTGTGAAGTAAAGTCAACAGAGGTGTTTTAGTACCGTGGAAGTTTGGGTGACTTGCTTCCTCTGGATATCTTTGGTGATTTCTTGCCCACCCAGTCGTCACTCAGCTCAATGTCACTGGAGTCAGAGCAGTTGCAGCTGTCGATCATGGAGGAGATCAGAGTGTTTCCGTAGACCTCATCTGAACACGTCAGAACAGAGCAGAACAGAGCAGAGCAGAGCAAGTTGAACGGCACCCAGAGCCAAAAGTCAAACTGAAATTCACATCACGACAGATGGCAGTTCCACCAGCATTTAGTCAGCACTTGCTGGTTTTTTTTCTTGTTTTTTCCACTCTTTTTCTCTCAGCATTTGTATTTTGATTCCAACAGACATTTTGCTGGGGAAAAAGAAACTGAAAGAGTAAAGTAGAGGCATTTCTATGTCTATTTATTTCCAAAGGGACGGTGTACAGTAATTAACACATCTAATTACATAACCTAAGCACTGTGTACCAAATGTAGCTAAAGGCTAGTTTTCATCTGTAGTTCCTGGCAAGGGACCTCTACTGACCTCTATTGGGCAATCTTCCACAAAATGACCCACCTGTTTTGCCGTCAGTCTTGGGGTCCATGATGACGAACTCTGGCCGCAGCTTGCTGATGCGTCGGCCCTTCAGGATGGGCACGAGGCCGCCCAGGTACTCCAGGTAGAGCGTGTAGCAGGGCCCGCCCACCTCAGGATTGTCCTCTGTGCGCTTCATGGTGCAGTGCAGCCGCTCGTTGCCAGACGTGGGGTAGCTGACAAAGTCCCGCATGTTGTTGGGGTCGGGGATGGGGGGCTGAGGAGGAGGAGGAGACCCGGACAGACAGACACCAGATGAACATCAGATCCATTATCCTTGTGTTCCCTTCCTGACTAAATGTCCTTACAATAAAACGTACTGGGTAACGTACTTGAGACCCGGACAGACACCAGATGAACACCAGATCCATTATCCTTGTGTTCCCTTCCTGACTAAATGTCCTTACAATGAAACGTACTGGGTAACATTCTTTATATATGGTCATATTAAGGCATATTGTGAAATGGTATGGAAAAAAAATCCATCTGAAGATAATGTTTGATTTTTAGAGCTTAGGACATGCTTGAATATTATGACAAAACTCAGGTACTTTAAGTAGTCCATAATAATCCATGAGATATGTTGATGGAGAAATGGGTTCAATGCTGAACCTGGCTTCAGTTCTCTGTTGAACACTACATTAAATGTTGCAATGGGTGGTGTATTTTACTACACTCACCAAAGTCTTTTAAATAATTCAAATGTAACTGCTGATACACAACACAACCACAGGAGAGATGTACTTTCTGAAGCTGGGACTGCCACCTCTGCACTTCTCCCCCTATAGGTGCAACCGTACATTTAAAACCGTCTGTTTAGCTAGTTTAACAAGTCCCCATTATACTCTGTTACGTCCTGCTACGTCCTGTCCTACGTCATGCTTGTCTTTATTTTTGAATACCATTTTCTTTTCATTGTAAAACCTTATTATGAGTCAATAAATCCCCTAGACTCGAGCCAGATCGACTTTGTTGGTCTTTGTGTGTTACTCTGGGTAACTGGATGTAACACACTCCAACCCCCACACTTTGTCTGTTACTCTGGGTAACTGGATGTAACACACTCCAACCCCCACACTTTGTCTCTCCTCTCTCCTCTCTCTCTCTCTCCCCCGTACCTTGATGGTGGGGGCGAATGCGGTGGTGACGTAGGTGCTGAGTCGCGAGGGCATGGTGAGCTTGGCCACGTCCTTCTCCTCGTGGACGGCGCTGGCGATGGCCTGCTGGCACAGCAGCTGCAGGCTGGCCACCCGGTGCTCCACCCGCACCACGTACAGCGCCGGCCCGCACGCCAGGAACAGCCGCGAGTCTCGGTGACCCCAGCACAGCGTGGTGATTGGCCGCTGAATATAAACAAACAAACAAACAAACACAAACACAATGTCACACACATTACTGGGAAGGTTAACAAACTAACAGCAGACATGCACGGGTGCTGAGCTCAAACAAACCAAAACACAAATGTCATAATTTGGTAAGGGCCACAAAGGTCTTGTAACCTCCCCAATAGCTTAACATCAGAATGCACACAAACACACAGGCGCGCACACAGTTATCACACATACACACACATGCACAGACGCAATTATCTATATTTTATACTGTAGTATCCTACTGTACTGTATGTCTGATAAAATATTCAAACCCTTTTTAAAGAGGACTTAAAAGAGAGAAACATATGCACAGAGTACATACATTTTATATTACTTTTGCAGCCCATTACTAGGTGGTGAATACAACAGCACACAGCACACAATACCAATCCCACCCTAAGGAAGTCTTCTGTACAATTACATGAAGTGACAGCAACTAGGACTACTAATGGCTGTGAAAACACTGGCAGAATAAAATAAAATATTAAAATTGTACACTACTGAAATCTCCTGTCAAACACATACATTCATTCATTCACTTATTCCTTGATTCACCGATTCAATGACTTATTTATTCTTTGACGTATTCACCTGTGCAGGTGTGTCCAGGGTATATATGTGCTCCCCGCGGACGTTGTAGAACTTGACGATGGCGTTCCTGGCAGAGGGAGCGCAGGTGGGGTCAAGAGACAGGACGTGCCTCTCCATCCCCGCCACAGCCAGCAGGTCACCCTGAGAGCACCACTGCACCACCACATCTGCAATGGAGGACATACACACACACACACACACACGCAAGCACACACACACACACACACACACACACACACACACCACACACACACACACACACACGCACGCACACACACACACACGTGTGCATGTGCACATGTACGAACACACACAAATATATTAATTTGGATTATATTGACACCTTTATGGTCATTATATGATTTATTATATCATTTTTTTTTTATTAACTGTAGGTGCAAGAGTAATAGTAAGTGATAAATGGGTGCCTGTAAGGATACAATTCACAAAACATTCATATCACAGTTCTCCTCACTCAGGAAAAACACAGTCAAGTGTTACTCAGACATGCGCCCCTTCTCTAAACACGCACGCACGCACGCACGCACGCACGCACGCACGCACGCACGCACGCACGCACGCACGCACGCACGCACGCACGCACGCACGCACGCACGCACGCACGCACCTTCATACTCTAACACACTTCCAGAGCTCAGCTGATACTGCAGATACTGAGTTCTCACCTTTTAGACCTGAGCGGATGATGATGGGGGAGAGGTCGTCATAGTTACTCATCAGGTTGATGTCTCCAGAGGTGAAACAGACGGTCAGCAGGGGCCTCAGGCTGTGCACTGGATAGCAGAACAAGGGCAGGAACGAGTCAGGACGTCAGAAGTGACACTGGGGCAAAAACATGCTGACTATACGTACAGCAACTAAAACTGTATAAAACACATTGAGGCCACATGGTCATCTTCAGCAAAAACAGAATTAGGGCCTGACAGGAACTGATATTTTTAGACAGTTTTTTTTTTCTGGCTCAAAACTATTATGTAAGGGCAAAATGCCCTGTGCTTGCTCACAAAGTGCAATAGTCACATCTGCTATCGTGTCAGCTTCACATTGCAGACAGCTAGATGTGATTTGACTGAACATCACCCAGAATATTGCCCACCTGCAAAGCTACAGTTAGCGATGATGATTTTAGTGGTAATAGACCTAATACACAATGCTACTTTTAGGGAATCTATGCATTTAAGCTCTGCATAAGAAACTATTTGGCAAATTAGTTGGAGCCCTACTGCCGTTGATGGCCTAGAGCTGAAAACAATGTAAGAACGTATTCGTTTATTTATCAAAGGTCATATTGTCAACATTCAGGAATGTAATTGCACATATCATATCACACATTTTTACGATATTGTGCAGCCCTAGCAAAAATAAAACTATTGCAGCCAATGGGGGGTGTTGTACAAAGGCAGAGGAGAGGGGTAGTGGAAGGCAGGGAGGGGTAGTATCTCTTTGGCTGCTGAATTCACATAATATTTCATTAGCATCGTTTAATTTCCTGTTTAACACTGTCTCTTTGCCGTTCAATCATTACTTATAGCAGCCTCTCCCACTTGATCCCGCCAATCACTAGATTTTCTCCCAGGGAAAACCAGTCACATTTCCAAATCCAATACCAGACCATTTCTGCTGGACAGAAATGCATCATCATGCTAGGTGACCCTGCCGGGGCAGGTTTGAGTGTGGAGCAGACAGATGGGGTCATGCCAAGCAACCTCTATGCATTCTGTAGCTGCTCTAAATCATCACAAAATAAAAAATGTGCCTCTGTGCTGCCTGCTGTGACAGCCTCACCATTCTGCTCAGTCTGCAGTGACCCGCTCTTCTCAGGCTGTCTGTGTGTCAAACCTCATTAGGCGTGTTTACGTGGGGGCTGTGAGGGTGTGACCATGTGACCATTCTATGTCTGGGCCAGGGCATCGCAAAAGGAGATATCAGCAAGCTCAAGAGTGTCTAGAGGAAGCCCAAAGGAACAATGTGGACGGTATACAGATACATTACTCTTATGTTAATTGTCATTTTAACAAGCGCTCCTCTCTAGAGCAGGTTACAGTGAATTAACTGCAGGTACAGTTCCCTTGGAGACTGGGCTTAAGTGCCCACGGCACATCACTGGCAAGCCTTATGGCTGAACTCAAACAATCTGGCCGGGTTCAACTACACATTCAAGTTGAAGGACAAATGTTCAAAAAAAGTTGCATTTCTTGTGAACACCTACTGAGAATTGTACAGACAAAACGAGTAGTACATGATTTCACTTCAGTTCGAAGAACCATGGGGGGGGGTGATGGCTGCTGGAAACGTCTATGGAATCTGTGCTTAAAGTAACCCCAGTGATCCTGTGGTGACGCATGCACTGCAGGGTGGCAATGACGTTAACGATCACGTCTGCTACCAGGTGGTCGACAGCAGGGACCTTTTCTTTCTTTCAGTGATGCTCACCGAAGCAACACGTGTCCCACTTCTCGTCCTGCACCGATTCAGACAGCACTCTCACCCCCCATGAGATCGCTAGACCACTTTTTACAGAGCATCAGGAAGTAAAACAGATCATAGAGAAGGAAGAAAAACCTAAAGAAAGTTCTGAGAGAGTCAGGAGCCTAAGGGAAATGGAAGACCAGGGGGGGTATACTACAAAGGTGGTTTAGTGATAAACCTGGATTAGTTAACCCAGGGGTAGTTGCACACCTGACAGTAGAAGATCCCAGGGCTTCATTCTCCTAACTAAACAAATGCCAACAGGCTCTTCTTCCATCAGGTTTAGTGCTAAACCTGGGTTAAATAAATCAGATTTGTCACTTAACCAACTTTGCAGTGTAGCACACCAGGATAGCCTCTTGTCTATGCTGCCGCTACACAAATACAAACACAAGTCAGTACATTCAGACTAAAATCATACACAGATTAAAATGTCACTGTCTAAAAAGTAATCTTGTTTTTTTTCTTGAATCTGCCCCATCACTCATGGCACTGTGCGAAGGTCACTCTGGGGCAGGTCAGAGCACAGTCAGCCGTAGTAATAAAAACCCAGCGCAGCAAGGACGCCAGATGGGCACAGCCCAGCCCAGGTTCCATCTGCCTCAGCCATGAGACAAAGCCACAGAGTGGGAGAGCGAAACAGCTGGATAAAGCTTTCGTGGTACTCCAAACCTCAGGGGACCATCGCTTGGCACGAGATTAACTCGGCAGCCATGCTATTTCAGGAGGAGAGCAAGTCTGGGATGGATTAATGCTGTGTTCCATTTACCTCGGGAAGCCATAGCTGGCAATGATGCAAGATGCCCGTATACCAGTGCAACAAGTTGGCTGCTTCCAGTAAAACCTTTTTGCTGTCAGCAATACCAACTGACAAGAATGCATGCGGTGGGATTATGTGCACAAAGCACAACACAGAGCAATAAGTCCAGGACAGAAGTTGGACAGTGATATGTGTAGTAGAGGAAGTAGAGGTGGTGCCTGTGCCTATATTTTACCCAGTGTGTAACTCCACTGTAAAGACAGTATAAATACAAGAAAGGTAGAGAAAGCTAAATGGTTTCAAAACAGTGTGACCATCCTGGATTGAGGTCGTGGTTAGTTTTGAACTTGAGACTTCATCTCAACAATCCACTCTTTTTAACCAGTTTGCCACTCCCGCACTGACAGTCCACACACACAGTGCGGGTCACTGCTTACCCACAGACCTCAGAGAAAAAAAAAAAAAAACACTCCTTATGTGGCAGACTTCAGGCAATGTCAGTCCACGCTTGAGAAGCTTTAGGGGGTTCCTCTTACACAGACTAAAGGGCCTAACCTAAGCCACATACCTAGGCCTGTCCTAAAGAAAATAACAACTAGGCAGAACACACCAGAGGCACTGTGTGACATTTTGAGAGTGTCAGATAGAGAGATAAAGGAGAGCCATTCTTTTCTGATTTTCTGGGTGATGACATGCTTTGCTGTTGTCTGGCAGCTGAATGTTTTATGGCCTGTCATAGGTTAAGAGGGACTTGTTAAGTTGTTATTGTAGTTGTTTATTTGCATTTATTGTAGGAATGGGCATATATTTTTTAAACATACTGTTCTATACATAATGTATGTATCTATTTGTTCGATTGTTTCTCTTTTGTAGCAGTGTGATTCTATTCGTAATCAACTATCTAATACGGACCCCTTAATTTATTTTTATTTGGATGATTTCATGTACTACTGTTAGCATTATTGTTATTTATCACACATTTGCCACATTAACTAATTGTCCTTGATTCATTTTGTGTCTTTTGCTTTGGCAACAGTGACTTCCTGCATTCATGCCGACAAAGCACAATTTGATTGATGTGATTCAAGAAGGAGAGAGATAAAAAGAGGGACAGAGAAGGATAGAGGAAGGGAGGGAGGGAGGGGAGAGGAGGAGAGAGAAAGAGATAGAGAGGGAGACAGACAGAATGACAAAGAGAAGGAGAGGGACACACAAGGATAGAGGGGGGGGAGAAGAAGAGAGAGAGAGAGAGAGAGAGAGCGAGAGAGAGAGAGGGGGAGAGATAGAGAGATAGATAGAGAGATAGAGAGAGAGAGAAAGAGAGAGAGAGAGCAAGAGAGAGAGAGAAAGAGAGAGAATAAGAGAGAGAGAGAGAGATCCAGGCCCCTGGAGGACACTACATACCCTGCGGGGGGGCGTAATCGTCCGAGTCGGTGTCGCTCTCGCTGCTGTCCTCCACCAGGAAGTTGGGGTAGTTCCAGGCCATGCTCACGATGCCGTCCGACTCGTGGAGCAGGATGTGGGCCAGCATGCGGCCGTGGCAGTCCATCACGATCACCTGACCGTCCGCCGTGCCAAACAGCACCTGCAGGGGGCAGAGCAGAGCAGAGCGGGGCGGATGAATCAGAGCCTGGATAGGAGCCTAGGATATGTAGTGTATGTGTGCGTGTGTGTGTGCGTGTGTGTGTGTGTGTGCGTGTGCGCACGTTTGTGTGTGTGCGTGTCTGCGTGTGTATGCGTGTGCGTGTGCGTGTGCGTGTGCGTGTGCGCGGGTGCGTGTGTGCGGGTGCGTGTGCGTGCGTGCGTGCGTGCGTGCGTGCGTGCGTGCGTGCGTGCGTGCGTGCATATGTGTGTGTCAGTGTGTGCGTGCGTGCGTGTGTGTGTGCGCACAGTGTCCAACACTGCGATGTAACAGACCTAATTTATCAGCAGAATTAATTCAACCAGCAGCCCTGTTATTGACCTGGGTGAAATGCATTTCATGAGGTACAGACTTAATTGCAGGGACAAATGTCCTCAAACTGAAATACAATTCATGTTTTGCATAATCACAGGGCTGAAGCCACAGGAACCAGGCGTTTTGCCATGCCCTTTTTACATAATTAAGTAAAAGTCTTACACATGTACAGCACAAACGTACACTGCAAGCACAACAAATAGAAATATACTGGTATCTGGTCAAGAAACAATAGAGAGACTCAGTTTAGTCACACGGTAGATGGTGAATCTAGTTCAAACATTCCAGGCTACGAGACTTAATCCTAGTTATGTCTGTCCTCATTTCAATTACCAGCATATGCTTAGTAATGATGCATATGCTGCTATGATAGCCATCACAACAGTTACCAACAGTGGAAACATGTGACCCTTATTCCAGAACATGTTACTGGCATAGCTATGTCAGTGTTGTCAATCTACAATTTATTCAAGGAAAAAACAAAAAAAAAATGCTTGAAATAACAGAACCTGAATCAGTCAACAAACTGACGTTTTAAGAATGGGCAGCTGATGAAAGAGTGATGCACTGAGATGTAGGTGTGTGTGTAGGGGTGGGAGTGTGTGTGTGTGTGTGTGTGTATGTGTATGTGTGTGTGTGTGTGTGTGTGTGTATTGGTTTGATTATGCATCCTTGAATGTGTGTATTTTGTGTATTGGTTTGGTTGTGTGTGTGTGAGTGTGAGTGAGTTTGTGAGTCAGTGAGTGAGAAAGACAGAGACAGAGACTGTGTGTGTTTGTGTGTATAAAAGGGTGATATGACAGGACCTATTCTGACAGAGGGATCAGTGGTCAACCCAACACATCTCTCTGACAGACACCAACGCTGCCTGGGGGTGAGGGGGGGGCAGCGTGGGAGTTCGGCAGACAGACACAACAACAGCAAGGCGGAATAACATCCTGTGAACATCAGTGACACATTCCAGCACCAAACCATGTCTGGGTTTTGCCATTGCTTCATATGCACAGTAATTAAAAGCATGGCTTCTGTGGAGATGTATCCAGTATCCAAAGACAATGCATCTGTTTCAGGAACATGATCAGTGTCTCGAATTAAAGAAGAGTTGAAGAGCAGTCTGTCTCACACAATCTACATTAGTTTGCTCAAGCAGCTCAATCAAAATCACTCTGTTTTCTTAGACAAGATTATCACATCATTTTTCTAGATTAAGATTATCCTCTCATCTTGATCTTCAACACTGTTTCATTTTGCCAAATTATCACGAGATCTTGCTGCATCTGAACAACTTGCTCATACTAAGCTGTACATCTGGATTCTTCACTCATGTCACTACATCTACATCACTCTCTCACCTTATCTGATCTGGATCTAGAATTCTTAAGCGGTAGATCCAGTACTGATACTGATATTGTTAGATGTTCTGACCCAGTCCAGTACTGATACTGTGAAATGTGTTAATCCCTTAGTGAAGGTTATTGAAGGGGGAACCTATCTGAGGTTTACCACCCAGCCCAGCCTCATGTCTAAGACAAGAAGTCTTTTGATGATTGTAACTTTTTGATACTGGTACTGACTCGTGGTTTTTGTGTTTGGATTCAGTGTATGTCACATATTATCATGTGTTATATGCATCACACATCACAGTGATCTTCTCATTGGACTGGGATATTTGAGTGATTGGCGTGGGAGCCTATAAGGGCCTTGGTGTTTTTCCAACCTGGAAACGGCACATTTGTGGCACGTTTGTTTCCTGTATTTTGTATGGCCTACATTATTTTCGGCATCTTAATTAAATTCAGGTATTTAAAAAACTATTTCCTGTGTGTGATCTCTACCTTCCTTGAATCAGGATGAGCATACTGTCACACTTCCTTACCTGCTGGTCGTCAGGGGTCCAGATGCCACAGGTGATCTGGCTTTCCAGGTTGATCTCGGACGACCAGTGTCTCTGGCCGCTGACCGAGCCCACGAGCACGAAGCCATCGCGGTAGGAGATGAGGGCCTGTGTGCCGTCGTGGGACCACGTGAAGTCACTGACCTGAAAAAAAAACACGACGACGTACAACAAAAATAAGGGCTCTACTTAGTTGGGCTGGATGGCTGTTTTTTACAACACTCCAAACAACGCTGTTGCAATGAGGAGAGCGTGGGTTTGCGGTAAGCCTTGTTGGAAGCGTGTCACTGTCTCTGCAGAGTGACAGCGTACCCTGTTTCAGACATGGCTCCCAATGGACCATCACATATAAGGCCTTTGATCAGTAGACAGCTCATAAAAGTGATTCTCCACTGACTAGTAAAACTGTCCTATTTTTGGTGTAACAAGGAACATAAAAACAAACGCTATATTTATCCACCCATGGCTGAATGCGAGCAATGCTTTCGCGTGACATCATTTTTTTCTATTCCAATGAGCTTTAACCTTTCTTCAACTCAAAAGGGGCTATTTATAGATCGAGCAGCATAAAATGGCAAAGTCTGTTGGACTTTAATGGGAGGGGATACAGGAGTCCTAAAAAGCCTTTGCTGCAGACTGTCAAGTCCTCTGTGGCCAGTCAAAAAAAAACAAAAACCTCTGACGAGAAAAGATGGGTATCAGATATCTACTCCCTTGCTTATTTTCTCTAGGTGGGAAAAAAGGAAGAGGGATCAAACGAGTCTGCTTCTGTGATGTGAAGTCACGTTGAAATGAAAAAAACACACACAAAAAAAAATTAAATAAAAATAAAAATACAGACACCTTTATATGAAACTGTCCTCCTTTCAAAACAAACACCCCATTATCCAACATACATAGCTTGCCCTTTAGAGTAGGTACAACAGCAAAATTGCAGTGGGCTTAGCCTCAACCTTATTCGACCTCTTCAATGCTAATTAACATTAGCCTCGCTAGGCCATGTATCATTTTTATGTCCCTGTATGCTGAACAGGTCGACTGCACACAATCGATATGTGACATCCTTTCCTTGACCTAGTATTAAAACGATGATGAAGTGAATTGTTTTAATAGCATTAAAGCCTCACTGTTGGTGTCAGTATGACAAAAAACATCCTGACTTACAGATAAGGCAGACAACATGTTTTTAAGAGCATTTTTGTTATATCTGTAAATATATCTGAAATTGCCTAAGCCTAACCCCCTCCAAACAGTGCGACAGTGGGTTGTGGCACAGCTACAGTAACTACCTCACCCTACTGAATTCCAAATATCAAAGGACCACGGGGGAGGAACAACCCCCGGGAAAAGGACCACAGGGAGGAACATTTGTTACTTAGCAACACAACAAAAACATCTCCAGCAAGTATTTTTTTAAATGTTTAGAGTTTAGAATCGTAGAAAGGCATCTGGTTTTATCAGCGGTTTAAAAAGTAAGGCAACGTGAAGACCCCTTAAAAGGGAAGTTTGGTGTGAATCAATCCATAGCCCTGTTAGAGCCCCTTCAGAGGTCACAGAGTGTTGCTGGTAGGAAAAATAACATTTGATGCAACATAGACAACAAATAATGGCCTGGAAGCTAATACTAAGTGAAAGGGGCATAGGGAAATGCCCCAGTCATCTAGTGTTGTCTACCAGTTCATTATTCAGTCTATGTTTCATACAATTTTCTTAATCTTTTTCAAACCAACAGCACTCGGTTACCTCAAAAAACAGGGGTATGGATTGATCCACACCGAGCTTCTCCTTTAAGAGAGTCCTGTATCATTTTTTTCCCCCATGTCCTGGAGGGGGGTTGGGGGGGTTGGGGGGTCTTACCTGTGCTCCTCGGTCATTGACCAGCTCCACAGACCAGCGTCCCTCATACTGGATCCACACGAAGATGCCTCCATCCGTGTCACATGTGGCCAGCTTCTGAAAGGGCTCATTCCAGCGCACCAAGACCACCTGTCATGGCAACCCACACAGATGCTTGGTTAAAAATGAGGATCAAAATGATGATGATGATGATGATGATGATGACAAAGCAGATAGCCAAGGCAGATATTTTAGCGAAATCACTTGCAGTGAGAAAGAACAGCAGCTTTTCTATCTTAACAATTGGCCATTGCAAAGTGAAAAGACCATGGATACATGGTCTACATCTGTCTAGATCTCTACTGTACTGGAGGTGAGGTGAAAGAAACAAAACAACAAAAGAAACAAAACTGTTGTGAGAACTGAAAAATCGATATTATACATCGCCAATTGTCCCAACAATATATTGGGATATCAGTTTTGGTCCACATTGCCCAGCCCTGCTTTATTACAGATTATTACAAAAATTTAATTCCAATTTCCAACCCAACTCCACCCTCATCATCTTCACACACACACACACACACACACACACACACACACACACACACACACACACACACACAGTGTCCGCCCCGAGGCTCAAGTATGATGTGTGGCACATGTCAGCCATTTCCTCTCAAGTCACCTCTAATCAATCTCCTGCCACCTCTCCTTCCAATCTCAATAAATCTATCTTACAATGCCACAACAAACCAATACACAAACACACCAGGAAGTGATGATAATCGTTACTGCTGTGTCTCAAAACGTGTTGCTGTAGTAACTAATGAAGTCAGCAGTCAGATCACAAGGGTCAGGAGGAGGTCAAAAATTCCCTATACAGATGGGCCACTCATTAAATGCAAATGATTTGGATGAACGTTTGCAAACAATTAATCCCCCACCCCCCACTTCCGTTCACGTCTTAGTTTCTCACCACCTCATTTTGCCCTTTTTATATCCACCCTTCATCCACCTGTCCATCTGTCAAACTCCTTTCTATTTCCGTGTGGGCGGCGGCACGATGACTGTGTCCTGGACACTCATTGCACTACAGAACAGAACAGAAGATGCAGTACCAATGCCCTCAGGCCATGCGAGTTCCACAGGCAGAGTGCTCCAGGCTAAACCCAACCCCCTCCCCAGTCCCAATCCCCCCCTCTACATACACACACACACACACACACACACACACACACACCCTCAGCTGAGAAGAGCATCACGTGTCTCACAGGGGAGGGGAGGGGAGGGGCGGGGCGGGGCGGGGCCCCTTTCTTCTTTTTCGATGACAGCCTAGGGGTTTAGTCGGGGCTTAAAATGACCAGCGAGCCCTCCCTGCTGTAGCTTAACTCCTTCCAAGCACGAGGATTAGAGGAAGCCTCCGCACACGCTGCCAACAAACTCCCATCATCCACCATCGACACGGCCCTGCCATGCACACCCAGAGCACTAAAGGGCTCAGCTATACACACACACACACACACACACACACACACACACACACACACACACACACACACACACACACGCACACGCACACCTTGTGATGCAACCAGTCTACCTCATCTTATGCCAACACAATGAGCTAAAAAAAACAAGCAGGTTACATTATAAATTCACACCACAACTCGTGCCACTAACAATTTCAGTTAGCGACTTTAATGTCATTATTTGTATTTTATACCAAGATGCTACGAGACTCAGTGCACCCAACATTAATGCTGTTTCCAAATGAAGTTAGACGATTGCCATATTTCACTTGCTAGGTTCAGTGACTACAAACCGAACCTAGCGAGGCGTTCATCGCCTTCTAATTCTATTGTACTGCATTGTTGCCAACAGCAGTGCAATTCATCTACAATAACACTGTTCCTTCCATTTCCTGTATAGGCCATTTGTCCCAATGCCCTGGGCTCTGTCAGCACATCTTTATTTATTTGATTACGAGCTGTACAAGGCGGACAGTCATACAACACACAAGAGCCCTCTGCTCTGCACATACACAACAACAATGGACCACTGTGCGTCCAGCTGACAATCCCGTCTCTCTGAAACAGAGAGACACTAACAGCACAGGGTGTCGTAGAAGGTATATTTACTCTTCCCACCCATCCCCCCTCCTCTTCTTCTCCAACCCCACAACCATAAATCATGAAAAGCTTTGGCTTTCCAACACCACCAACCAACAGCACCAACCAACCCCCCACCCGCCACCACCAGCCCCCATGCAAGCCAACATCCACCCACCCACGCACATAGGCAAGCGCACAACAGAGAGGGCCAGTGCAAACACTTCCTCCTGCAGTGCTGGCCATACGTTTGGCTGGGGATGGAGAATGGAAGGATGGTGGGGGTGGGGGGGGGGGCCATAAGAGAAAGACAGCTAGAGAAAAAGAGAGATAGAGAGAGGGAGAGAGAGAGAGAAAGAGAGAGAGAGGGAGAGAGAGAGAGAAAGAGAGAGAGAAGGAGAGAGTGCGTGTAGTGAAGGCCAGCTCGGCATCAGATCAATCTTGTAATCGGCGCTGGTTCTGCCGAGGCCAGCAGGAGGCCTCTCTCTTGCCTTCAGCGCCCCCCCCCTGATCAATATTCAATTACTTATTATTACTTCGACAGCACCGCTCTGGGCCCTGTTGCTTCCGGTAAAATGACCAGCTTTTATTAGATCTGGGGGGTGGGGGGGGGGGGGGGTTGTGCTGCATCTTGTAGCATCTGGTCCCATGTGCCCGTGCCCACCCCCCCCCCCCCACCAAATGACCAGCATGCTCCCCCAAATGCACCACAGCACCTGACCCAATGGAGGGGGGGGGGGCCTTGTGCCAGGCCACTCCTTCGAAAGCTTAAAAAGGCCGCAAAGAGCCCTGGCAGGACAGCTCATCCCAGGGGTGGGAGGGGTAGGGGGGGGAGAGGAGGGGGGGGGAGATGGGGGTGGAAAGAACAGCGGGGGCTAAATATAGGCTGGCGGTGGGATAATGAGCCGTCCTCATCAGACGCCTTTAAGGGGCTCACGGCCGCCCGCTGACCAAGCGCTCCCAGGGATCAGGTATCACATGGCTAGTCCGTCAGACTATAAGCCGCAAAAGTGCCCAGTGTATGTGTCTGCATGTGTGTCTGCGTGTGTGCGTGTGTGTGTTGGTGAGGGGGTTGTGTGAGGTCAAGGACAGCAGACAGTAGTAGCTAAGAGGACACTGATGTAAACTCTTACAATCCACACACACCTCTAAACGTAGAGCGGAAACAGTCCGACACTCCCACAAAAATAAATATGTTTGAGGCATTTGTGGCTGTGTGATTCAGCACTGCAAGAATTAGCTTATGTTACCTTTTCTTTTTACAACAGTTATACAATGGGTTGTCAGTACTGTGCCTTCTTTAGTAATACCTCCTAGCAATCAAGCCAGACTGACAGACACAACACAGCTGGGAAACTGTAAAACTCCTGCAGTTACATATCAAGGTAGTTTCCTGACCTACAGTAAAAACAATCCTTTGCTTGTTCTCCTGAGTAAGACTTGCTAAAACTGCTAATCGACTCGGTACAACAGCTGACCGTAGTATCTTTCTTTGTGGGCTGAGGTTTTATTAGTGTTGAACAGCACATATACGATGTTTTAATTACACTGCTATTCACTATAAACGATTGTACGATGGCATTTAATACTGACAAGAGTGGAAGTTCCATTAGACACTTTTATTTTTCTTGGAACGGTATTTCAACACTGAGCGAATTTCAACACTGACCCAACAAAAACAAAATATGAAACATCTTTGAGAAATGTCTACTAAACATTACCACAAAAAATGATTACAGTTAAACATGTGAGTGCCGCAACCAGTGAGTGCCTTCCTTTAACAAACATGTTAAATGAGGCTGATGAAGCTCCAATGCTAAAACATGACATTTACTGCTGCAGGTGAGGGGGGGCATATGGCACCCAGGTTGAGACTGTGTAGGCCCTAGCCTATATTTCCACATTATACCATTGCAATTAAAAGTAATAAATAAAAGGTGGGCCTCCAGGAATTTGCTGAACATTTTGCCGTTTGCCTTGACGGCCTGGATGAATAGCAGAACGCCCTAAAGATTCGCCTGCAGCCCTCCTGCCTACAATTGAATTGTTCTGAATCAATGGTCAAGGACGCAGGGGACCAGTGAAGGGCGAGGTAGGACAGAAGCAGCAGTGGAAACTGGGGGTGGGGGGGTTATCTCCTCCACTGGCCTTCCCTCTCTCTGCTCTGTGTTCTGCTGGGCCTTTAAATCAAGCCTGGAACTCAATTAGTGAAAATCGCTGCTGTAGGACAAGAGGGGTGATTTGTGGCCAGAGAGGAGGCCACAGAACCTCAAGCAGAGCGAGGGTGTGCGTGGGAAACAGAAAGAAAGAAAGAAAGAAAGAAAGAAAGAAAGAAAGAGACAGAAAGACATAAAGAAAGAAAGAAAGAAAGAAGCAGAGATAGTATGTCTGGCCGTTCTGAGACACAGGGAACAAAGAGGCAGACTTCATCAAGGTCTTTATTAAATATTTGCCAGTATATCAACATCTTTCTGCCTTTCATCCACTCTAGATATCCACTGACAGGAAATGGAATTCTTGTGCTCCGTTGTTGCACATATGACAGAGATACGCTATACACTCTCTTTGCCTAGAGGCCCTGCTCTAGCTACAAAAAAAAGAAAAAAAAAACATAAAAGCAGTTCAACTCTGCTCTCTCGATCCGAGGCACTGACCTACGCAATTGGCAGGGGTGGCAGTGTTGTGCTTGAGTCAGTACTCGAGAGGAACTGATGTGGTTTGGTCAACAACTGACATGGGCAATCGCTGTTCTGAGCCTTGTAAGAGGATTCCAATTTAATATGATTAATTCATATAAACTCCTGACAGGCTTAACTTTAATTGAAATGCACTGGTTGATTTTGTCGCGGTAAAAAAAAGTTACACTTGTACCCTCGTGAAATTAATGTAAACTAGTGTGGAAAAAAAAACAGAAATCACACCAGGAGACAATGGTGTTGTTGCTCGTAATGTCAGATGGAATCGTCAGTACGTACTCCGGTGATCAAGCAGTTCTGCGAGCTAAATCAGATTACTGTCCGACACGAGTCATGGTGAACCTGACTAATACTCCTAGCCCGCGACTCCAGCGCTACTTACAGGTGACAGGGGTCAGCCACAGGTCAGAACCCATGTGCAGTTTTAAATGTCATTTTAACACAGGAGCATCGCTCACTGGGGTGAAAAAGCCACACACACACACACACACACACGCACACACACACACACACCTGGGAGACTAGTGACTGCCATTACGTAACATAATTGCCCTGAGAACAGATTAGGCCTAACTCACAAAGCTGACCGGCTCTGTGTGATATCTGAGCAGAAATCCCCTCTCCCTCATGCTCTTCTCGTGAGATACACACTATCCCAGCATGACCAGTTAAAACTCCTTGCCTGCGCCCTCTAAATATCTACAACAGTCGGGCCAAACATTTAAGATAAAGGTGCATAATAAATGCTGTAAACGTGTAATAGCAGCTTAGTTACCTAGGGCAGTGTGGGAGTTTGTGGGTAGGGAAAAAAAAGAAACAATGGTTGACTGAAACTGCTTAAGTACAAAGCAACTTTAATGTTTAACACTCTGCCTTTGAGAACAGCGACAGAGGACCTACAAAAGTGGTCATTGCACAGAGGCTGTAGAGAAGGCTAACAAACAGGCCCATAAACACACACAGGGATGTGTGCACAACACACAAGTCATTCTCCTTTGTGCCTGTCCTACAAACTGACTGTGTTTGTACGTGTTAGAGAAAGAGAATGCAAGAGAGGGAGAGAGAGCAAGAGCGAGGGAGAGAGAGGGAGAGAGAGAGCGAGAGAAAGAGAGAGCGAGAGTGTGCATGCATGTGTGTGTGTGTGTGTGTGTGTGTGTGTGTGTGTGTGTACGTGTGTGTGTGTGTGTGTGTGTACATGTGTGTGTGTGTGTGTGTGTGTTTCAATGATAGGGGGGAGGAGAGCGATGACAGAGAGTTTCTTGAAAGCAGAGCTTTGGGGAAGGGAGGACCCCTTTGAACATGACAGGTGCTGAGCCGAGGGAAGCGCACTCACTGCCGACACATGACCAGACAGGCCTGGAGCACCCATGAAAGCCTCCGCAAGGGCAGGACTACTACTGGGACGGCAGGCTGAGTGGTGAGAATCCCAGTAGGCTCTTAGCACAAGCACACACAATACACACTCACAGACACATCAATACACACACACACACAATTCTTGTTAAAAAAAGGCCATGATATGTTTGTATTTACTCCATGGGCTCCATGTGTCCATGCTCACTTGGTCTCCCTGGTACAGTTCTCACACACACACTCACACACACACACACACACAATTCCTGTTATTGGGGCCCTTGCTGATTACAGGATCCCGTGAGCACAACCAACATCAATCACACCAAGGCCTGACTGTGCAGTCGCCATTAACATCTTAAGATACAACCTACAATTCTGTTCCATGTCCTGCTGCTTGTGCATTGGGCCATGATGAAGGGTAGCCAGTGCCTAAAGGCGCGTCTGTGCTCAACTTCACAGGATCCCCCCCCCCTACTGTCATGAGAAATTGTCTAAGAGGAGAGTATCACTTCGTGAGCCTTTGTTGCCATACCCTTATGTGCAAACAAGAACATACAAACACAACCACATATACACATTAAAAAAAGACAGAAAGAGAAGGGAGACAATGAGGGAGACAGAGAGACAGACAGCGAGACAGACAGAGAGAGAGGCAGAGAGGCAGGCAGACAGACAGACAGACAGACAGACAGACAGACAAACAGACAATGAAAAAGAGAGACAGAGAGAAAGAGAAATAAACACCCAGCTCTTTGCGTTTTCATCACATGGGCTGAGCTGCACTCCTCTGGGATTACATCTGATTAGGGATTACACAGCAGGTCAAGATCTGTGATTGCTTTTTGTTTTATTTTTATCCCTTTTTTATTTTATTTTTAACCATTCACATTTTGGATCAAAGCTCAAACAGCATGGATGAGCTAATGGTTGGCACCAGCTGACCGCACGGGTTACGTAAGCCGACAGCTTGTTTGTCTCCACTACCAACCGACATAACAGTGACAACTTGAACTTCAGCTTCATATTAGATGTTTGTTTCCCCCTCTTCTCTTAACAGCGGGGCATTGCAGTGAGTAGCCTCTTTGTCGATATTACGCTAAGTCAACTGGGTGTTTTTTTTTTCAATGGCTATATTTCAGAAATGGCCACTGTTTGAAAACCTCATTTACTTGACAAACGGGACACATCAGGGGGAAAATATAACCAAATAGAGCTCCACCTCCACTTTATGGTTTGCCATTTCCCTTTTGCACAGCCTACAATAAAATATATAAAGCACAACTGCCAATGACTTGCTGTTAGCCTACTCCCTCCAATACAATTCTTTGCTGTCTTTGCTGTCAGTTGTGCATGCTACATTGGCACAAAAACAACCCACTGCACATGGCCACTACGCTGGCAACATGGCACGTGAGCGTGTCCTCATCTTAAGCAGGAATGAACAGCTGAAGAGTCCTCAGGACACCCCTTCTGAGTCCAGACACACACACAACTAACTCAGATCATTTCATTCACCTCCACCCAGCCGAAGTTGGCTAACACACACTCGTTCTCGAATGGTCTCACCTCTAACTCGCTCACCTTGAAGTAATCTCTACTTGGACCATGATTAACCGTAGCCAATAAGAGAGAGACATACAGCACGCAAGTCGCATAGCCTTGCCAGCCTTGTCGCTGTTAATTGCCCACCAGCTTTAACAAACGCCATGATCTGCTTGTGTTTACTTCATCGGCGGCATGTGTCCATGCTCACTTGGTCTCTTTAGTACAGTTCTCTTACACACACACACACACACACACACACACACACACACACACACACACACACACACACACACACACACACACACACACACACACACACACACACACACACACACACACACACACACACACACACACACACACACACCTTGACTTTGACTCAATAAAGAGAGAAGCATCAGCACAACATGACAGATGTTTGTAACAGGGTCCCACACAGTAGTAAGTAGTTTAACCCTGGATGTATAGCAAGATATATGTGTGTGTGGAACAGTCAAAGTGTGTGTGTGTGTGTGTGTGTGTGTGTGTGTGTGTGTGTGTGTGTGTGTGTTATAGGGGCTGCATAAATGAGCAAGTCGATCTGTCACCAGGTTGACAGAATTCATTAGGCGGCGTAATTTCCAAACTGTCACAACGTGAAATGACGTGGGCCTCGCATGATGGATTTTTACATTCTCCACCAAGCATCTCTGCGAGCAACACAGCAAGCTATGTGTTTGATCAACCATGCAGGTAGAGAAGTGAAGTGCATGCCGTTTTTTTTTTTTTCCTTATTTCACCTCACATTGATTTCCATTTTCTCAGCTCTATGAATAGAGCTATATCAAGAATAAACCCTAAAACCTGTGTTGGCAAGCAATATTTCATTATGTGCAGTTGTTTTTATAGGGCAATAATGAAACTTATTTCAGCATGACACATCTGACATTAAACTGATAGCTATGTGTTCTCTAGTGGGAAGACTGGTAATAGATAATGCCACTCCTCTGCACTATACAGGGTATCTTTTTGCCATCAAAAACATCATTTCCAAGACTATATAACAACTCTTCCAGCCTACTTGGGAAATGTTTTAACCAACAGCAATTTGCTGCACGGGCTGGTCGCTTAATTTTACCACTAACATGAATAAACAAGCTGGCACTTACCTCGCTGTTGTGTCCCCGCAAGTTAAAGTTTATTCTCTGAGGCGTTGTCCGGTCTCTTCTGCAGTGGCTTGAGGTGAACGTCACTCCAACGACACCCCTTCCATTCCCCGTGGCGAGCCAGCCTTCCTCGTAGTAGCGCTTCCGACACACCGGCTTCTCCTTCTCGCTCTTCGGCACGCGCCCTTTCCAGGACAGGCAGAGGATGTTCGAGTCGCTACAGAGCACGGGCCCATGCTCGACCGCCGCGAACATTCCTGCCGCCGACAGACAACTCGCTGTAGTGGATGAGCAAGGTGATCCGCGACTTTAGTGTCAAGACACGTGTAGTGTCTGTAGTAAGGGCTAAGAACAGGTGCCAGTGGTCTGAGAGCTCATAGCACAAGGTCCACGACTCGCATCGGTGATCCAATAATGATATCCAGGAAAGGCGACGTGACCTTTTGAAATGAACTTTGTGTGGTCCACGACAACGAAAATCTGAGGGATGTTGCCGAGGTGATCAACACAAGCGTTCCATCACTGGGCGTTTTGTAAAATAATAAACTTGATATGCTTTAACGAAAGGCACACTGATCAAGTCATTCCGATGTATACAGTGAATAATTATACAAGTTTGTTTGGGCCTGTTCAAAATTTCTTCGTTTTACTCTTCTGCATTTATGTTCAGTCATTAATGCTTAGTTGCAGTCTTTTAAACCATTTATGAACTATCCATCTTAGGCCATACTTAGCAAGAAAACAACTTAACTTCGCTCTTGTTCTCTGCAGCAAAGAGTAGGCAACGTTAAATATTTAATAACCCCGTTCATACAGTAACAGGCATTCAGACTTCATACCCATCATTTCAGATGCCTTCTTCCTCACAACGGCAACATAAACCCAGAAGTCAACTCCAACCATCCGTGTCTGGTGTCAATGAAATGTGTAGCTCCTTTTATCATGCAGCGATGTCCGAACAAGCTGTAAGCAAAGTCTGGATGGGAGATCATCAGCTGTCCTTCCGCGGGAGAACGGCTTCTCCCGGCAACGTCATTGCGTCATTGATTTTCGCTCCAATCAGCGCCGGGAATCCCTTCAAAGATGAAAGCCCAGCAGCGCAGTGACAGGGGGGAAACATTGACGTTAGGTGGACCACAATACACAAAACCACTATTTTGGCATTTCAAATGTCACAGGCACAACATAAATACAAATGGTACCCTTTTATTACTTTCTTTAAAAAGACAGAACAATGGAAACGAAGGGGCTCTGTTATTATGACTGACTGGTGCTTAGGCAGTAATGTCGCCAACCTTCATTTTAGCCTGTCTTTTAGTCTACATCTTTAAGCTGTTTTTAGCGCACATAGAGGGGAAAATGGGGGCATGCCAATGCGGTTACAATAAAATAACAAATAGAAGGACAAAATAGGCCTATACTGGAAATAAATATGTAAAAATATAAACACTCACGAAACATTCGGATATGCTGCCAACCAATAATGATGGCACAAATAATTCCAAAAATAATTATTTTGAAAGCCTGTCTGAGGAATCCTCTCGAATAAAATGTCAACAGCTTACTTCAGAATTTGAACAGCTGGTTTGCACTGAGATACAGGATAAAGGGAGACCTACAATCGCGTCATATGCAGCATCCTTTATCGTTTTAAACATCAATGACCCGTCATTACTCCGATACTTATCCAAGCTTCATCACAACTCACCTAAAATTAGCCAGCTACAAAAAACATAACAAGAGAACGACAAATATACAACAACAATCTAGGTCATACAGGCCTTATTGAAAAAGTTTGCTAACTACCTATTTCAACTACAGATACACAGAGAAATGACCATAAGGCTACCGATGGGTTATTACAATTTTACTAACTGAACCGGTGGCCAGAAAAACTTGACAATTTGAAGAAAACACATCGGAGCAACGTCTATTGTGCTACTAATGTAAACAGCTCGAATTTGCAACTATATATAATTTATATAGAAATCGTGAATAACAACTGCTTTGATGTTGCTAGTCACGGGTTATTATTAAATTGTGATGTCTATTTTAATACTAAAGTGACATTTTTTTAAGGAAAATTTCCTATCCCTTTCGCTACCCTTCTTGTTTCATATTAGCCAACATTAGCAAGCTGTAGTTGACCATAATATGCAAGCAAAACGGCTGTCGAGTTGCAAAGAGACATACTGCAGAATCCAATCCAAATTATATTGCTAAACTGGCACATTAAGATTATTTCTCTATGCAATAAGGGCCAGATTTATCGAATATGAAACCCAACAAAGTGCTTACCTTTGTCGTCCAATGTTTAATAGCATGAGCCACCTCACTATGCAGGGCCCGAATGCTGGGTCACGTGATGGTCACATGATTCTTGTCAGTGTGAGGTTTTCTGTCAGTGGGAACCAGGCACCAGAGGATACACCCAGGGCAGTCCATGATTTGTACAATAAGTAGGAAGAAGAACAAATGTGAAAATGATTAAAAATCCATTCAAAGAATAGGACTAGTACTAAATGGCTTTGTAATTATTTCTTAACTTATCGTAGAATCATTAATAAGTATTTCAAAACACATTTTGTTTTTGACAGGCTGTTGTGCCAGGTCTGTTTGATAGATGTGTTGCCATCAGAAAAAAACACACATAAAACCTAATCAACTACACAACATCAAATGACTTTAAACAAAACCTGCTGATCTTATTTTATCATCAGCATGTCCCCAAAAGAACCCTATTCAGAGAAATTTACAAAATACAGATATAGTATTTGCAAAGGCATGTCAGACTTTTACAAAGGCATGTCAGTGTGTGTGTGTGTGTGTGTGTGTGTGTGTGTGTGTGTGTGTGTGTGTGTGTGTGTGTGTGTGTGTGTGTGTGTGTGTGTGTGTGTGTGTGTGTGTGTGTGTGCGTGTGTGTGTCCTGGCTAGTTTGCTATGCAAAAGCTTCTACTGTAACAGTGGAGTGGTAGGCACTGCAACGCCTGCTGAAGTTTTAACTGCAGTGATGGTGTTACTGGCACTTGTGATTGATTGTGCTTTTTAATCGCATATAGGGTTATTGGCATATACCATATTTAGATTAGGAATTTTATACTAATATCATTTTGGTGTAACTTTCTGATTGGTTGACAGGATCCTACATAAATGACCAACTGTCTATTTCTTGAAATATGATTGGCCAGCAGATGATGTCAGAGACATTGGATTGTGATTATGTAGCAGTATTTTAACGCCTTATAGGCACAGCTAGCCTTAATGTTCAAGGACCACTGCAGAAGACTACTGCACATCCTTTGACCTAAATTCTGATTATCTTACAGTGGCATTGTCATCAAAGATTTAAGTAATCTGGAATTCATATATTTCATGACCTCTTTTTTCATTGTCTTTATTGTTCAGTTTTTCCAGTTTAATTGCTATTGTGCATTAAGCTTTGCCTTTTGGGTATGCAGACCTACTTGCATGTACCTTATCGATGCCCATTTGCACGACGGACAACTCTCTCCAGATGGGGCAGTAGAGAGCAGAGAGGTGTGTGAATCAAGAAAACCTTACAAAACAAAGAACGACCGATTGGAATGCTGGGATATCCATCATGGCGACTCCCATAGTCATGGTCGGGAGAAATGTTGGGGCTTTTGCAAATACTGTTTTTAGGACTTCTTCGGTAAAACACAGCTTATTTTAGATGAGCAAATACTGTGTTCTTTCATTCATTTTATTGTTGTGTCATTTACTGTTGCGGATGAACACAAAGTCGTAGCTCTGACATGTTATGATTTCGCTGACATTACATTGACCAAGTGACACCTATTGGCATAATTTCTTTTCAGGCATTCCTGAAACTGGACGTTTGTGGGATTAAAGGAAGACACGCTATTTTCAGGTTTGTGTTGACAGTATTTTGGAATTGCTTCCGAAGAAATTGCTTAAACCACCTAATGTGGAAAGTTAGTTATGGCCAGCATAGTGTCTATCGTTACCTGTCTCCCCTGTTGACATTGTGCAAACTGTGTGGATAATTTCGACGTAGTTCTATGTTAATCAGTCATTAACGTATGTGTATGCGTTGATGTAAATTACATTTCAGACAAGAATGCCTTTTGCAGAGACCAGCAGCTTTCCACACCGCTTGCGTTCTTAGAACTGCTCCTGCAGTAAGTTCCCTTGCAGTCATGATTAATGTTCACCAGACCTTTATTAGAATTATCTGCAATGTGTACCTAACGGACATTGTTGTGTTCTTTATGTAAGATTACAGTGACCGATGAACCAGATACCCTCTATCAAAGGATTGAGGTACAGGTCAAAGGCCATGACAAGACTGTTCTTGACAGCTACGAGTTCTTTGCCACCATGGCCGCTAAAGAGTTGGGCATCGACATTGGCAAAGTGTAAGTGCAGACACCACATTACATTTTCTAATACCGATTTGGAGACTTAATTAGGTAGTCATTGATGAAGTTGTTGGGTTATATGTTTTTAATCTTTTCTGCTATTACTTTGCAGGTATGAGCCACCCAAAAACATTGAGAGGTTAACATTGCTGAAATCTGTGCACATCTTTAAAAAACATCGGGTTCAGTATGAAATGAGAACCCATTACAGATGTATTGAGGTAATGGACTAATTGCAGTGCATAGGGGTGTATATGGGCATTTATATGTAGATTGCATTTGTGCCATTGATTCTTTTTTTTTACTTTTTAAAATTAATTTGTAATGCTAAAAGATTCAGAGAAAAATGCCCCACAGTGACTTGATGCATTTCAATACTATTTCACTACTAGAACTGTAATTAGTACAATCATCTTGCGCTCTTTCTCTCTTGTTGATAGCTGTCACGAATAACAGGATCCACAGCTCAGGCGTACTTGGAGTATATCCAGCGGAACCTCCAGAGGGTGTCGCTATGGAAGTGACAAAAGTAAGTCCAATCCAGTCCTCATTTTTCCTCTGAAAAGTCATCTGGGAAAACTTGGTGTAACTTCAGCGAATTTATATCTAAAAAATTCTTCAGTCTGAATCTTTTATGTAACCTGTAATGCAAGGTCTTTGTGTCTCCTCTGTCATATGTCGTTAGTGCAGTTGTGTTACTAAAACAGTGCCATAGTTGAGTCTATGTTGACAAATACTAGGAAGAGTTCAGTCTAAACAATATTATTCATATGTAAATAAATTACTGTTTAGTTCACTAAAAGGCAAACAGGCGTAGTATACTGGTGACTTGCTCCTTACAATGAACATGTTTGATATTCTCCCTAAATGTGTATAGCAAAGCATTTCTTTAAGTTCCATCCTGGTATTGCTTTCTCACATGTATCTTTGCGTAACTTCCAGTATCCTTTTTACAACTTCTGCTATCTCTGATTTGGTGATGGATGTGTTGATCTCTGACTGATGTGGTAATCTGTCATGATGACTATTATGTATGACTTGTTATATTTTTAGGATGGTTTTCTTTTAAATTCTGAAGTTTTAAGCTTCTATTTTTACCTTTTTATCTTTTATATGCCGTGAACCCACGTGTGTGCCTGTGACAAAGATTTAATTGAATTGAATTGAATTGTCTATAATTTGCAGACAGCCATCGAGAGGGTTCCAGAGCACATCCAGAATCCCATGTGGGACGACATCCCAAACAAAGACCAAGCAAGTCAATAAGTGGAGAGTCAAGAACATTAATAATTTCAGTATCTGATTCACCTCTTGCCCCATTCTAATCCTAAAAAGAGAATTAACCAAACACTTACTTCAAACAAGCACCATTTTGTCACATTGATGAAATTCAGTCACATTGTAAACAACGGGCTTATAAGTTGTGTGTGATACTTGTTTATTTGTGTCAATGTATGTTTGTGTAAAGTATGTTTTATTAAATCAGATGTTTCTGTCATTTATCTGTGGATTATAAACCGCTCAACAGCCTATCCTTTGTCAGAGAATATATGCACAGAATATTCCATCTGTATGTGCAGAAGCATTGTGATAACATATGTGTCCAGCTCAGCAGTTATGTATACCACAGGACAAATGCTATGCACCCAGCATGGAGTCTGTAAATGTAAATAGTAAGTAAAGAATTATACTCCTCAAACTTGACCCAAGTTCGGTCAAGTTATTGTAACAGTGTCTCTTTAAATCTAAATACTATTTGAATAAAATTAATGATTTAGTAGAAAATACAAATACAACACAAAGGCGTAGTTGGAAAGAGTAGTTTAATAACCGCAACCAAGACCATACAAAGCAGTATCAGTAATGTGAAAATACACACATAAAAATATCCATTCCAACCTGCATAATCTGTCTATTTACATTTAGGTTCAAGTGCTTTTACTTGTCACATACAAATTACATGCAGTGAAATGAAGGGGGATTTGCTCTGTGCTGCACATTCTCAATATAAAAACATCTTAGATAACAAATATAATAACTAGAAAAAAGACCTGTAAAATGAATACTAGTTTAAAACCTAAGTACTAGTTAAAAGCCTGTTTCGGTATGTTGTTCCAAAAATATGTGTTAAGTAAAATATACTGTCTTTTTACTGGGTTTTGGTCTCTGCTGTTTAATAGCCTGAGCTCATCTGGAAAGCCTTTCTGCCAGGGCCATCTGGTATAATCACACCAACTCAACATGCATGTATTATGCACAGTGCTATGAATGAGTCATTTTCGATGACTCACGAGGAGCTGAAGCATCCTCTTCCCTTATTACAGTTTCTGCACAGACGTAGATGGTGCCTTTGTGTACTAACAATGGTTTTAGCACTGTTTGTTAATGGTTGTGAGAGCAGAATAGATAGAATGCAATAGCGTGATGTTAAATCCTCACCTTTCATTTCACATCATCGGCTATTTGTATATACCGATGCCTTGTGTTTTTCCTAGATGTGGATGTGGAGATCCTGGATGCAGAAAGTAAAAACCTTGCCACATATAATCCAACCATTTTCTATACATGCTTTGCACACAAATCATCAGACAGGTGGATAATCTAAAATCAGTCAAATTTACATGTACAGCCTCTTGCTCAGATGCTGGTAGGTCACAGGAACGTATTAGACAATTAAAGTGAATTGAACACTACCACATGTTGTGTAGACCTTACTTTTTTACTTTAAAACAAATAGGGGTATAATCTAATGATCAAAATGCCCTGTGTTAAGTCCACAGGCAGGTAAAAGGAATACATGACAGGGTTTTTTTATTTGTGAAGCCAGGATCCATCTCCACCTCTGTTGAACAGTATAGGGTTTTTTTTTGGTCTCACCTGGGCTATACGGATGAGACACGACAGTGCACATCCCCAGGATGGGGGGGGCGTGGTAGAGAAGCGGAGGGCGTGGGTGGGGGTGGGGGTGGTGGGGGTGAGGGAGAGACAGGAAGGCCTGCTTCCACTTCGCATCACCTCGGAAAAGGTGACTACGTGTCCCTTCAGGAGACAATAACAATCAGTCCGTCATCACTGTCAGAGGCAGCAGCAGCCAAGCCAACAGCAGAGAAGCATTCAGTTGCAGAGGAGGGACATTACAGTAGAGGATGGTGAAGGTCTCAGACAAAAAGGTGCAACACCTGTTGAGAGCATCTCTGAAAAGTCTAGCTGAGGAAAGCAGTGCATTCTCATTTATTTCAGTGCAAATACAGCTGTATTAAACATGATTTGCTGACAGCACAATTTATTTGCCATAGATTGTGGCAGTCATTGGTTTTGATTAAATAACAGACTGAAGTAAAATATGGATCATAATATTCTAGTTCAAATATAATTTCTCTGCCACAGTCTGCCTGTCATGAGGTATTTAAGACAAAAATAACCATTTTAGATCATGCATCATCATAAAACTTCCAAACATAATATTTAATGTACTTATGTTTTATATTTAAATGCAAAACATTACTGTTACTACAATTAAAGAGATAGCAAATGTTTTTTTCAGTGGCAGATGTATCTCTTTGCATTGAAAGAGGACAAATATGCGTTCCTCATTTGAGGTATTGCACCTTTGCATGCACGTTCATGCACTGGAAGATTTCGAACCCTTAAAAACATTACAAGGACAATAGGACAGAGTTCCTACACCTATATTCAAAAGTAAGAATGAAAGCTTATGACCTAATGAAAGACCCACCATATAAAATGTAAAAGTCCAGTGTGCTGTGGCTGCTCTGTTCCGAGTATACTGTTCCAAGTATACTTAGCCTAGATTCTGTATGTCCAATTAATGAGAATGACAAGTGACTTTCAATTATTACTGTTGCAAATGTTTCAAGGAAACACTGCAGTAGAGATGCTTTGGTTAATGCAAGCATGACATACACATGTACATATTTTATTGTTACATCACAGCCCTCTTGTCTCAGCCCACTTCTCTTTCCTTTTTACCAAGATGCATATATCTGTGTATTTGGAAGTACAGTGTTTAATATTTCCAATGGGTTCTTGGTCCTCCAACTTCACATTCAAATGAGGCATAATTCCCTATATGCAGTAAGTAAATCTAGTAAGAAAATCTGTGTATTAAGTGTAAGATTCAGATTACTCAGTTCTGCCCTTTACTATGTGCAAATGCAATACTTGAAGTGCAAATTGTGCATACATTAACATTAACATCGTTTTCAAATAGTGTTCAAGTTACTTTACTTCGTTACTCTTCTTGATTTAAGTTAGAGGTCCAAAAGGACAAAGAATGGACATTCTTATGCTGCTTTGAACAAACAGTAAGAAGAGGAGATCAGGTTATTTTAACTTTATTTTTCTTTCTGTCATAACTAGGTCAAATCTGCTGTCCGTGTACCAGGTGTACATTCACAGATCCATAGGACTATAAAGTAGGTAGATGTTATAACAGTTCACGGGTAAACACACAGATGTACTTTACACTACTTTTAAGCAATTTATTCTTTAAATTTGCCTTAAAATACAAACGCAAATGCATACTGTTTGAGCATTATATAATACCTCATACTTATATCGATTCATATTCAACTATATTTCTTATATATTAATTTCATCCACAATATGGATTGCAGAAGACAAACATGAATTGTTCCATACAGCGATATGCATATATCTTAAAGGCAGCTGTACATTAATAATGAATATAATGCTCATAGGATCAATAACACTGCACATATGATTTTGGTGTATAAAAACTTCTGTTGTGGTAATGTTGCTAATGTGTTCTTTTGTGAAGTTGAAAGAGGTACATCTCTACACTATCACAACAGGAAACGTTAGGGAGGTCCCAGGAATCCAAGAATTTAGATATTATCTGCACACATATGGACTGAGAGTACACTAACAATTTCTTTTTTCATTTAATCTCATTTCTTTCATTTTCTGACTACCTCAAAGATAACAGCTCTTATGGCTGACAATTACTTATCTTTTTAAGGCTCACAGGATGACCACCAAAAGGACTAGACAATACTTAAAGGGCTATATTTCTTCATTGCTTCCAAGAAAGTCACTGTTTGGTATAAATTATCCTTATACGTAAAAAAATATGTATTTACACTGGTATTTGTATTCCCTCTCCCCAATCCACTGGTTCTCAAGGTTTATTGTCGGGAGTCAAAAATAAGCATCTGCAGATTTTTTGGGGGCATTTTGGCAATTTAGCTAGGTAGCTATATCCACTCGTTGGGTGGGTTGTCTTTGTCTAATTCCCATTTGGCTGGCCCAGACATTAATGGAAACTGCTCTTTTTTTGTTTTCAAATGGGAGCCAAAGTTTAATAACGTCGAGCCCTGGGTGGGCCTGGCCACCGCTGACCCCTGCTGGGCAGCGGGTGAGGTGAAGGAGGGGCGGGTCCGTTGTGGTAGCTGTATAAAAGGATAAAATCACACATTTGCATTTGGCTGCTCCGCTGCACTGAGATCAGTGCTTTGAGGGCTGATGAGCTATGACTCCTCAAGGTTAAAGCAGTTAGTGTGCACAATTCAATCGTAATCAATTTAATCATTTAAAAGTATGCATGCACTACACTTTTTAATGATGATATCTTTAGCTGCTTCTCCTTTTTTCCACAGTTTAATTTCTGGATAATTACTTTGTTGTTTTTGATCCAGTCTTGGTGTAAGCACTGTAAAATGATAGGGCAGAGTACAGGCAGAAGCAAAGCCAATCAGTGTTAGGAGCAGGGAGGGAGGGAGGAGAGGGGAGGACAAGAGAGGAGGGAAGGAGGAGAGGAGAAGAGAGCAGGGGAGGAAGAGAGGAGAGATGCAGCATTTAGCATCTTACCCTCTGGGGTGAAAGTGGCGAGGGGGGCCTGGGGGACCACCATGGCCTCGATGGGGAGGAGGATGGGGGCGGCCACGGAAGCCTGGAGGTCCGAGTGGCAGTGGAAGAGGGCCGTGCCTGTGTTTGTGTGTGTGTGTGTGTGTGTGTGTGTGTGTGTGTGTGTGCGTGTGTATGTATGTATGTATGTATGTGTGCACATGTGTGCGTGGTGTGTGTGTGTGCATATGTGATGTGTGTATGTACGAGAGAGAGAGATAGAAAGACAGAGCACAAAGAAAAGGAGGATGAACATGCTTGCTGACAGTCTGATTTAAAGTCCTAGCATATAAAACAATAACTGAAAGCCTTAATATTTACTTACTGACCTTGCAAAGCTACAGTCTGTTTACTATGGAAATGTACTGGTCTGTACTGCAAATGACAGCAGTCCTCTAACTCTAGCCATTTGTATGAGCTTACCAATGTCTTGAAGAGGGTCCCCTACTGTACCTGTATCTGGGCATAGGGGCGTAAAGTCTGAGGTGTAACGGAGGGGGAGGAGGTGGTGGGGGGCCGATGCCTCTGGGACCCCCTCTCATACCTCCCCTGCCCCTGAAGTCTGGGTAAGGCCGCATCCTCCCCATACCTCTTCTGGGGACACAAGAAAACATTTCAAAAACAGGAGGGGTGACACAGCGAGATAAGGTACGGCTGTCACTGTGACAAGACAGTGAGAGAAGAATTCACATTTCCAATGAGGTGCAGACTAGCAAAAAATATATAAACTTAAAGGATTAATAGCCGCACACTCCGCACATTTTTTTTTTACTTTTAAACTTTCAACTCTTCAGCCAGATGGCCTTAATCAAGGTTCACTTACTGTAACAAGACGTAACAAGAAAGGAAGGACAACACATGAAAAAAAACCAAAGGCCTAATGTACCTCATGGGTCCAAAGCCATTCATTGACCCATTGTGTCCACGATCCCTGCCCCGTCCAGGAGGGCCAAATCCCTTTATCATGCCACGACCACCACGACCCATACGCCCCCCTCGGCCCATCCGGCCACCACGCCCACGACCTTTCACCTCACGATCCCTGTGGAGAATTATTTGTGAAGGTTAGGGTTAAAAGGTGCTTTTTTAAATAAAAAATGTATTATTTTTATTATATATGAAATTGAAACCTATGGGAATCTAAAATGGTGTGTGAAACATGATTCTGGTGACTGTCTGACTTGTTTTTCCTCTCAGGTGCAGTTTCTTCCATAGTGGTGGCTGGGATGTCTGTCTGCTCCTGGGCCTGCTCTGTTTCACCGTCCATCTGTAAGCAGACACACAAACACTCAGCTACCCTAGGCCTGACTAAGTGTATCTTACCAACTACATGTGTTACCAAAATCAGGAAAACATGTAATGGGGGCAGTGACGGCTCGGCAGTTAATGGGCCCTGTAACCAGAGAATTGCAGGTCTGAATCCAGTTAAAACAATGGACCTGTAACTGGAGGGTCGTTGGTTCGAATCCCCCAGGTAAGGTAAGGGACCTGTGACCAGAGGGTTGGAGGATCAAATCCTCAGGATGCTGCTGGGGGTGCTCTGAGCATGGTACCATCCCCACACACTGATCCCCTGAAGCCATTGCCATGGCTGCCCCTGCTTACGCTTGTGATGGGTTAAATGCAGGTTTCAATTTTGTTATGTGTGTTGTGGTGTGCTGTGTGATCACAATGACAAATGGGAATCAAAGGACAATCAAGCTACTCAAGCTACTAAAAGAAGTCCAGTTGCTTAAACTTAACTCCTTTGACTAACATGACCCGGATGACCGAGAATCTTCACAGACACAAATGGGAATCACTTTCAATAAATCCATTCATGAATTTTAATTCCATGACATTGTGAGGATTTGTCTTTGTTTTACCTTGGGATTATCATTCTAAATGCACTGTTTTCAAAGCACTGAGGTGAAATGTACACTGATATATTCACTGGGTGCTTATTTTAGCTTCATTTTAGGTGCAGGCCATTCATTCTGTTTAAACTGCAGACTAGAAAATGCAAATAAACATACATACAGTGTTGTTTCTTAGATAAACAATGTCTTTAATAAAAACAAGTAGCAAGAACCTGCCTGAATGCATGGATTATTTGTATGCTCCTGTTCTTTGAGGGACAGAAAAGAAATCAAAGTGGCTGATATGGCATTGGCACATGTGCATACACCTACAACGTAAAAATACACAGTTTGTCTCTCTCACAGAGAGAGAGAGAGAGAGAGAGAGAGAGAGAGAGAGAGAGATGGGGGGGGGGGGGGGGTGTTCTCAGGGCATCAGGAGAAATGCAGATGAGGCGTTCTTCTTAAGGGAGGCAGTCAAGCATGAGAGGAGCAAATGCCAGATGGAACAAAAACCTGCATATCATCTCATCCACTTCCTTTAATACACACTGTAATGCCTACTTTTAATTTCATGACCTTTTATACATCAAACTGAACTGTGCACAGTACTAATATGAAATGCTGTATTCATTTTAATTGCACCATTCCCTCAGTTATCTAGAGGTCCACGTCAAGCTATTCTGCATAGACAGCACTGTGTTTAGTCCACAGCCTCACCATAGATCCACTCAACAGTTGACTGTACAAACGCTGTAAGTACAGTTAAAACCAGCTGTAGTATTGTATTGCTTCTCGGAATGTGGGGAACAAACAGACATACCAGGGTGCAGAGGCCCATGACACCCAGGTTTAGCAAGTTCTCAAAGTAGCTTATTCAAAGCCGACTTACATACCGAATGACACCAGTGTAAATGTATCCGTGGTCCTGGATGGCTGCTTGCCATTCCCTCGCAGCCCGTTTGGAATGTGATAAGAGCACCAAGAAGTAAAGGCGCACAGCTGAGAAACTCTCAATATAGGGTGTGAAGCATAGGCCTACTTAGTCTAAATATGAAAGTTCCTCACGGAAAACGTTAGTAAGATTTCTACATGCGCAGCAACAATAGGTAGCACAGAGTATCATGCGAATGTTCTCATCAAAAGACTAGGCTACTACTTCATCGAACAGGCAGGCTCGTGTAATGGAATGAATGAACAGTGATGTGCGGGAAACACAAGCCGCGCATATCCAACCCATTTCGCGCTTGTATTTGATTTACAGAGGCATTCACTGTATCATGACAAGTATGAATTCGAGAAAAACACAAATTAGGTATAGTAAGACAGAAGTAGAAATATTCATTTATAACCAACGCTGGTCGCTTTTAGGCCTGCAGGTATAGACATCAGAAGTTTGGGCTATCTCTTCCACAACGTTTCTCCACCACCGCTAAAATGATTATTATAGCCATGATATGATAGAAAAAAAAACAGAATTGTTATTCTGTTCGTGCTGTTGCTACAACAGACCGACGAAGTGCTGCCTATTTAGATTAGTAACATACAGAAATGGTGTAAGTATTTGCCTGTTGAAAATTCCAATAGAAATACGAATTGTATAAATCCATAAATTGCACGTGAACTATAATCTGGATTAAAAGGTATTGGTATTTCAGTCGCCTGTAGTTCAAGTGTTATATAGTGAACGTGTTGTTTTGACAGCCGTTGCAATGTTTGATGACACCTGTGGCACGCAGGTTCATATTTTATTTAAGATTATATCTTCGTCACCTTTGTAGTTGACAAAAACTGCAACTGTATCCAGTGTAAATAGCAAAGGAAAATATGAGAGGCTTACCTTGCGGTGCAGGGGGGACTGCGTTTCCAAAAAAATAAAATAAAATAAAACTTGCAAATAGGCCTACTTACTCTATATTAATTTAAATATCAGAAACATTCATATACATTAAAATCTTTACTCTTTGTGTTAATATTCTTTGAAATGGCGGCTTGAGCCGACCAATACATCTAGCTCAGATTTCTTTGTCAAGAATACATTGTGGCAAGGCTCACGCCCACAGGAAGCGATGTAGAGATGTGGTTGGCTACGGGCTGCCTTCGTAATGGCCACAATGTGATTGTGGCGTTGTTATTGGTGGCATAAACGCACTGGTTTTGAATCCATGTTAGGAATTATTTCAGTCCATAGACTGTGTGCACAGGAGTGCGTTCAAGGTAAACTGGCCTGTTCATACAAAATGTGAAATCTCGTACAGCTGGAATAAAGACACATGTGCATCCGAATAATTTTGGATATTGCATTACACCAAATGGGCGTTGGGAAAAGATTTTTATTAACACGGCCAACAACCAACTAAAACAATAACAATCTACAGACGACTGACACATCTTCAAGTGCCAAATAAAACAGTATTATTTACAACAAGTAAGGGATGATATTCAGCGAAAGAAATTTATACAACATTGAACTGACATCCCATCCACTACAAATACCCATGTAACCAATTCACTACAATAAAATTCGACCAAATGTGGACGTCGTTACAATGTCAACTCAATCCAAGCATTGCCAGAGCGATGTAGAGAATGTTTCACTAGAGCGCACGAAATGACGCAGGCGGGCGATATCCCAAAGTTCTAGTAATGGCAAAACGAGATGTCCTATGCATGGTTGAGAATGTCCGAAAGTTCCTTTATGTACTCAATGGTGTACTTCAGTGTCTGGATTTTAGTTAGTGGTTGACCTCTACGGTTGTAGTCAGGTGGGAGAAAATCACGCAGGTGATGCAAAGCCTCTGCCAGACTTCTCATTCGCATTTTCTCCCTCTCGCTTGCCTTGATGCGCCTTTTTGTGGACATCTTGGATTTGGATGCTCTCTGTGGCGTGCGCTGAGCAGGACTGTGTTCCGCCAGCGGGTAGGGGAAACTGGCGTAAGGCTGGCACGCGTTGGTATTCCCAGGCATCTCCGGAGAGGAGCACATTGAATCCAGCGACGAATCCGGAGACGATGAGGCACAATGTATGGTCCGCTGTCCATGTGCGAACGCGTCGCCGTTCCTCCAGTCCCACTCCGTCAGTAACTTGGTCGTAATCGCGTCCAGATTCTGTTCCATCATGATCGGCGTACTCGGCTGACTCTCCATATCGCTCTCAATCAAAGACTAGTCCCATCGGATACGGTGAATCCTATATACCGTCTGAACCCTCCTGCGATTTATGAGTTCACAGTTACGGCAACAGTTCAAAGAAAAGTTAAGTGCCAAACAGCGACCTTTCCTGAGGCCGTGGTTCGTTGTCACCAACGTGCGAATGAGAGGCAATAGACTACTAATGTGTAAAAGAAAGAAAAATAATTAGATTCCCTTTTGTGGGAAATCACTCTCTAAGTCAGTCTGGCCACAATTATCAGTTTGATGCGACCAGGGACAAAAGACAGACGTTGCACCTGGTGGTTTAGCATCTCTTTGCGAGAACAAGCCGCATGTGTCAGGGCCGACCTAGTCCATAAAGTTGTAATACACAGTGTAAGAAAGTAATAGTTATTAATGCATAATATCCACAAACGTCATTTTAAATACGTGCTAACTAGTGAAGGATTTATGTATTCTCCATCGTTTGAAAAAAAAAAACATTTGTGCTTGCTTGCTCTCTCTCTCTCTCTCTCTCTCTGTCTCTCTCTCTACATGTGTGTGTAAGAGATAGAAAGAAGGGGGGATGTGTAAGAAGAACCAGTCTGGTATAGTTTGTTGAACAAATCCTGCGATATGATATTCATATCCAGTTCCCAAACATGCATACTTACTTGTATATCATGTACATAGGGCCTGTGTGTATATATTGTTGTCTCTATTGTACACAGCATGTGTCTATATATTTTTATTTGTCTACTGAATGTATACTACTACATGTGTATATGCTGAATGTATAAAAAGCTAACATCTACTGGAGTCAAATTCCTTGTATATGTAAGTATACTTGGCCAATGAAACTGATTCTGAGTGACTGAACAAATACAAAACCTTATATATTTCTTAACAAACATTTAATTAATAATAAGGGAAAACACTGGCTTTTTATCAGTTCACCCACTGTGTTTACATATAAAGAGATGTATGCGTGTATGCATAGAACCTTTGCACTGACCTAATTTTACACCATTTCCTTTAACAATTATAGGTTAAATAAGCCCCCTGGACATTTAAGGATGCAAAGTGTTAAAACTTACAAAATTAAAGATGACCTTGAAGCCTGGTGGTGTGAAACAGGTAGTAGTTTCCTCCACAGAAGATGCAGCTGTCATGCTTCTGCGTGAACAGACACCCTTTCATGTTGGGAGAAGGTGTGCAATGGGCCACTAATGATCAAGGAGCACCAACACCACACTTGCCATAAACTGACCCACGCAGTGACTGTGACACTACTACCCCCCCACCCCCCCACCCCATGCACAACAGATACACACACACACACACGCATCTCACATACACAACACACTCACCCAAGAGGAAACATTTTAGACGTTCACAATATTATTTTGGGTTGCTGGTAGAACTGGTGCTTTATGCTTGAAAATAAACATGTCTTCAAACCAGACCTGAAGTTTTTGACAGCATAAGTGGTCATGTTTTTATCAAGCAAGTTAACCCTTTGTCAAGTTCATCTACGTCAGTCACACAAGTACAGACAGAAACTGAGGATGGGTTTATACATCAATCATAAAAACATCTAAAAAGTCAACCAAGGCAAAGACAGCAAAGCTTTATTTAAAGACGATATATTTACATGATAAAACATTTCACGGTGCAATGACTTAAAGACAACCATGAGATGGCAAACTACTGTTAATATTTTAAGCTCATTTGACAAACTTTAATTTGAGTCTTTCGGCAAGGGGCAGGGGGCTTTCGATGGAGGCCACAGAGTCGTCAATGTCACTCGGGGCGGCAGAGCAGAGCGGAGAGGCTGGAGCTGACAGACACAGATCGATTACCTCCACTTCAGCTCTCCTGCCCTGTGGCAGACACTCAGGTAGCAGCGATAAGCCTACAGCCTCATCTGATCTGGGCACAGTCAAGGTCGCCGGCGGTGGTGGTGGTGGTTTTGGCTGGGTACCAGCAGCGACAGCCGTCTTGGCAACAGGGATGGCGTTTTGACCTTTGGGACAAATGGGTTTGGACTTGGCTTTGCTGGCCTTGCTCAACCGCTGCCCCCTCTTGGGATGGTTCTCCACATCGCTGTCATCACTCGAGTACACTAAGCCCACACACACGCTTGGCTTGGAGGGCTTGCGAGGCTTTGGCTCTGGGCCTTTTGGTTGTTTTCTGCTGGGAAGACCCTCAGCCTTGGCCTGCTGCAGAAGAGCAGGGGCGTATGCTTTATTTGTCTTGACAAATTTGTATTTGACGGATGGGTTTGTGCTGTCCACATTCGGTTGTTTTGCCTTGTTTGTGGCTGTTGTGGAAGTTGTGACTGCTTTTGATGAGACCTGAGATGAGATTTCAGTCTGGAGGCCATTTACTGGTTTCTGAGATACATTCATGAGTGGTTCCGACTTTGACTGTGGGGGCTTTGACTGCTGTAAATGAGGTCTGCTGCTCTCATGTCTTGAATGTCCAGTGTCAGATTTTGAATCTACTATGGAATCAACTCTTTTGGGGGGAACAGACTTCACCTCTGACCTATCTTTTGTCAGAACGGCAAGCTGTTCAGCACACTCCTCATATGAGCTTACAGACCTCATAGCGTTCCTCATGAGAATTCTTTCCCTCAGTGAACAGAGTTCCGTTTCAGGTAAAGGTTCAATTTTGTTTTGCGCAGGACCGACTGTTGATCCAGCATCTGAGGCTGATCCACAGGCCTCGGTGTCCGTCCTACTGCTCCCTGCCGTCTGAGATGGGGAAGCCGTGAAGGAACAGGCCTCCCAGTCAATATTGCTCAGGTGCAGCTTGTTCACCACAGTGGACGTGGACAGTGGTGTGGTCGCCAGGGAGGCTGAGCCAGAGACAGGAGACAGTGGAGGCCTCTCTGCCTCAAGCTTCGCCTCATGTGGCTGAACTCTGACCTCTGTCTCAGTGCTGTCTTGCTGTCCCGCAGTGCAAGGCACATCTGGAGGATCTCGTCTGATTTGCTTGGTACAGCTGCAGTTGCACTCACTGGCTTCTCAGCTGAGTTGTTTTTCAGTGACATTCGAGACAGAAGATCAGACACGTCATCACAGACATCTGCTGATTTATCCTTCTTACTTTTCGGCTTCTTTTCTGTAAGATAAACCAAAAACATGACCTTACAAACAGCATCCATCTTTCTCCCATTTTTGATATCTAAGTTACTCCTTGCATACACAAAATCATTTATTTACAAAACTATTGTGGAAATGACAAGAATTAGAACCAGCGTGTTTAAGATTTAAACTGTTTTAAATAGTTACAAAATGTTGTTGTTGTTGTGTGTGTGTGTCTGGGCCAACCAATGTCTGACCAACTGCTCTGTGTGTGTGTGTGTGTGTGTGTGTGTGTGTGTGTGTGTGTGTGTCTGTGTCTGTGTGTGTGTGTGTGTGTGGTGGTAGGAGCAGGGGGTGTCACAGAGAAAGCTGAGGATAGGGGCCAGTGACAGCAGCTCCTGTGTGACACCTCTTGTTTATCAAAGCCTTTGGAAGTGAGCGAGAGGAGAAGCCAGTGACAAACACACTCTTTTGAAGTGTCTGGGGGGCCACGAACGAAAACTCCCCAGGGAAAAACTCCCCAGTGTGTCACATTGCTCACAGGCTCTTTTGATGAAGGACATGGCAGGAGTAGCTAGCAGATTTGCACATTAGCTTAAATTCTGGTGGGCCGAGTATATTTCTCACCAGCAGATTTGGGAATTAGATTAGATTCTGGTGGCTCGAAAGTGTTTGTTGTAACAAACGTATATGTATACACTCTTTCAACAGTGAAAACTGTAAAGCACTTTGAGCTGCATCTTGTGTGTATGAACTGTGCTATACAAGTAAAGGTTATTATTATTATTATTATTATTATTAAAACAAAAACAATGCATGAAAATTCTGTTTTACTCCCAAACTACTTCCACTACATTTTATATCATTGGAAATGTTCAATCAGAAACCCTGTGGGAACAGCTGATGACACTAATATCCGAAATCTCTTAAAATGGTCTATACAGAAACATAACCACAATGGGTACAGTAGAGAACAATAACACATATATACTTTTGTGTTTGTTTTCCTCGGCCTCCTCTCTTTCCTTGACGTAACGGTCTATGATGTGTGGATATGCCAGCCGGAAGAGAGACTCTTCCTCCACCGTTCTCACCACATCCTGGTTCTCAGGCTCATGGTCTTCCGGGAACATGTAGTGCACTGTTTAAAAACAAAAAAACATGGATTATGTTTAACTACATACCTAATGATTTAATAACAACATTCACCATCCAACAACTATTTGTATTAATAATAAAATATATAGTCCAGTAACTAGCTTGCTATGGAATCTTGAGATATCTTTTTATGCCTGTAATCATTAAACATACACTGTGCAGGAAATGCAGCATTTTACTACCACAAGATATCCCTCCAATACTTGAACAAACACTGGAAAGTTGTAATATTTGCACCTCTGATAATTTTTCAACCATGCATGATATCCTGCACTGCCCATATAAATATAGCCCAAAACCTTGTTTTCAGTCACCATTGTCCATTTAGTCCTTTCACAGTCTATAGTTCAGACTACTAAACTCAGACTGCCCCATCAGACAGGCCTGGGATGGGGCACTCAGCCTGGTGGGCAGAGGAAGCGACTTTAGCACCTTTGGGCCGATGCGCCTGTTCTGTCACCTCGGTTCCCCGGCTCAGCCTGACCTCACAACAAGACACTAACAGGCTGCCGAGTGACAACCTGCCACTTTTTACGAGACTGGCCAGGCCAACAAACTCTGAGACCCATGAGAACCACTACAACACGAATCAAAGGATTATTCAAAGTAATGGCTTGAATCAACATTAAGACAGTGCTGCTGGCTTTCTTCTTACCTGGCTTCTTCCATATGACTTCAAAGCAAGAGATGCCATTTCTCACTCTTGGCTTGTATATACTACAGAAATAACAGACTTTGTGAGATACAATTGTTAAATCTTCATACTAGGGATAGACTTTTTTTTTTTTTAAAGGCAGAATTAACACATAAGTATGAATGGATGCATGCTTGTATAGTAAAACATGTCAGTCACATCAAACAGCGATATACATTTAAACTGCTAGTTTGCATATAAAGAATATCATATGGTCCAGACAGAGCAGGTAAATGTAAATGCAGACATTGCTTTAAAATAAAAGCCATACGCACCGAATAGGCTCTATCTGAACGACGGTGTCCCTCCCATGCCTCTTGTTTACCAGCTCGGTGTAGGTCATCAGGGGCAAGACCTTCTCACTCGTGTAGTGCTTAGGCCACTCCATTTTGTCAAAGGCATAATTCTGAAGAAGAAAATAAATATCATTCTTATTACTAGAAAGAGTTATAATCATAATGTGATGGACCACAATGAAGGTAACTTTAAGTGACTCATTACAGACAGTGTTCACATGAGTACTGACAGTCTTGTAATGTTTGGTGTTTTCATAGTCATACCTGCATGGACAAAAGATTGGGTTTTCTTCTTTGGAGAGGTTGAATAGGTTTATCCTTGCTCACCAGAAATTCATCAATAATCTGAAATATCACATTTATGTTTTTTTTGTGTTCTTTTTAATTTTTTACTGTACTATCATGTGCAGCTTAGCATTAAAAACATCCTCACCTCAGTAAAAGGGAAGCTTTTACATGCCAAAGTTTTCCTTTAGGAACAAAATTAACAGGTTGATCAGAAAATAGTGTAAATTGCCAAGAACTGGAAAAAATCAATATATGAAAATAAAGCTGAGTAATGTTTGACACATATTCCATAATAATAATAATAATAATAAGAAGAAGAAGAAGAAGAAGAAGAAGAAGAAGAATACATTTTATTTCTAGATGCCTTTCACAACTCTCAAAGTCCCTTAACAACAGGCAACACAAACAAAAAAATGTAAAGCAAACAAAAAAAGTTTCTATACTTCCTGACTGTAGTCTCTGTGGCGGTGGCCTGGCGCAGTCGTTCGGAGTGATGCCAGTCACAGGGGCACTGCAGGTCATAGTTCTGAGGCTGGCAGAAGTGTTTGCTGTCACACAGTATGCAGCCATTGCGTTCATGAGCCTTTTCTGAGCCTTAGAAAGCAAAGGAAATAAGTAAAAATGTCACACCAAAACAGAACAAAGGACAAAGAAAGACACTCCACCAAAATAAGAAAAGGAGGCTTGGGAATTTGAGAACAAGAAATATACAATTAAATTTGTGCCAAAAGTGCCAATTTCTGCGAAGTGCAGCATTCACCAAAGGCATTTTAACTACAACTTTTAACTACAAAATACAATTTCAAGGACACTTTGAAATAACTCTGCACATTTAAGACTGCAGTGCTTGTGCCTAATATGAATTACTAGAATTACTACAAGGACAGTAAGGTAACTTTGTGTGTGTGTGTGTGTGTGTGTGTGTGTGTGTGTGTGTGTGTGTGTGTGTGTGTGTGTAAAAATGCACCAGTCTGCTTGTAGACATGTTAAAGATTAGTAAACATGCCGGGCTATTATGCCGTCCAGACAACACCCATTATCAGGCCAGAGAAGTGTGTCCAGGGGCCTGACTTCAAGCCTGCGTGTCAATTCGGGGCTCACTGATAAGAAAAAGTCTTCCATGAAGCTCCATGGCAACAACATGGACGCCCACGTCTAGCGCGTAGGTGGCGACGTCAGACCCTCCTGTGAAATGGGCTTAATCAAGTGTGTGGTGCTTAAAGCCCCTGATCCGTGAAAATCCCCACCACCACCACCACCCCCGCACACACCCCAGTCCGTAACTTGACACTTCAGCCAGACTCTCACCTGGATGGCGACAAACACTGCAGTGGGGGACTTTTTTAACAGCCTTCTCCTGCTCAGGCACAGCGGCGGTTTTCCACTCCCTGAACCTGAGTGAGGGAGCACATGGGGGGCAGAATTTTAATATCGCTTTTTAAAAGGCTTCTGGCCACCTTCAGGATTTCATCATAAAAGTCAGCACCACTGCATAAAAGAAAAAAATATATAAAGGAGGTTTATTATGCACTTAAAACCCCTTTTTTATACCTATATCATTCTTTTAAACCTTGTTAAACTTTAAACTGAAAACACTGAGGATCTTACTTCTGCAAAAGACTTTGTCCTTTAAGGCTGTGTGTCAGCTTCAGTGCCATTTCTTTTCCAACCCCAGGCACACCCTGTCAAAAACAAACAAAGAAAAAAACACAACAATAGGTCATTATACAAACTCTCTATCACTGGTCTCCATGCTCTTAGCATTAGCTGTCCTGACCAGGGCGAGTTACCTTAGGGATGTAGTCACAACCGAGAAACACTGCAATCCCCACCAGAGTCTCTCGGGAGAGATGGAGATCTTCTTGCACTTTTGACATTTTGTAGCATTCCACCTGGGGATCCTAAAGCAGAACAAACAGTGACCAGAGAGGCTCAGACGATGATGCTGAAGTTGGGCTTTCAAAAGAACAGTATTCTGTCCTGTTTTGTTAACCCATTGGCATTTAAAATGTGTAATCACATTATTTAATAACATATCTGCTCATTGAAAAGATGTGTACTAAGGATAGCACAAATCTTGACAAGTACTAATCTAGGAAGGTGTCAATGTTTTCAACTAAGCTACAACTTAAATGCCTGTTGCATTAGTAAAATGGATGCCTGCATAGTCGATATACATCATCATTTGATTATATCCTGTGTAATGAACAAAAGCATGTGCTTGTTACCTTCAGGTAGCTCAAATACAATAATTCTAACCTTTGTGGTTATGTTGAAGTTCTTATAAACAGTCTGAGCGCCATACAGAAAGGCATCTCCATCATTGGTTATGCAGCCGTCCACAAAGCCATGGAGGTCCAGAAGGCACACATGGCTTCAGCCTCACCAGCAGCGGTCACCCACGGCACACCCAGACAGTCTAGCATCTCAGCACACTGGACAGAAGACCCGGGACAAATAAAGAAAAGTTAATGTCAGGTGACAAGGTGTGGGGGCAGTGGCACATAACTACAGTATGTTGTCAATAAAAGTGTTGGGTAATTAAAAACAGGAAAGCAGTAAAATATTCTGGTTTTGCCAGAAAGTCAGTGAATACGAGGCAAATAATAGCTGGTGAGACTAAGGCATTTCTTTAGATTCAAAAATATGAGGAGCAGGTTTAACAAAACATGTTATAAAAAGGTTAACAACCACATGTTTTCTTTAGCCTACTTTTGTGTAAAAGCTACTTGGGTGTTCTAGCTATAAGTCAGCAACTTATGTAGACTTGGTTTTTGACATGTAGCCTACTTTTTCAGGAAAATAAATGTTATGAATGATGAAGTACAGAACAAGACGGCCAACATCAGGAAGACAACCTGAATTGCAATGGCAAACAAACCTCTCGGAGAACGGCGTTGAAGCGCCCCCTACCGGTGCCTTTGGTAGGTTTCGCTTTGGGTGCTTTCTTTTGAAACCCTCCAAACCTCATGTCCGTTCTTTTACTCATGGTCTCTGCCTTAAGTTTAGGAGCTTCTCCTTCCATGACAAAAACTAGCTTCACACCCATCAGTAGGAGAGATGAAACGCGGAAAAACAAATTCCTGAGCAGAGTGAGATGCCCACACTGTTACTGGTGTTTATTTACAATAGACGATGAACAGGTATGATTGTAATGATAACTTGCAAAATAACACGCATGCGAATGTCTATAAATAGCAACAGTAACTGAAATGTATTCCTGCTGTAATGAAATACAACATAAGCGTCATTATAAACTGTCCTTCTGGCTTAGACTACTCACCGAAGATGTGGTTTGTGGACCTTGCCCATCATCCCCTGAACATGTTGTGCTTCGCAAACCCACAAACTGAGGTCCACGGCGAGTGTCTTTCCAGTGAGACTGTACAGTGGTACAGATTCTCGGACTGGTTCCAGGATGGACCATAATTCATTTACACCCATTTCTTAATGACACAGGGAGAGACAACAAGCCTAAACAAAGACAGGAAAGAAAGACAACTTTATTGCCATTTTCAACACTTGGTCACACAAACAGGTGAAGAAGAGTAATTTGTTGGTTGTAAGTAAGTATCACTGTCCCTTTATATCAATCGACTTTAGGTGTCTAAGCAGATTCGTGTTCATAGCGTATTCTTTGATAATTGTTGTTACCCGATGGGGAATTTGGCTAACGTGATGCTCAAATAATCCCCTGATCGGTGGAACCGGCCGTTCATTTTATATCTAGAAACACATGCACCATAGCTCTATGTGTTGTAATTTTATGCTGTATACGATATAAGACAAAACATCGCCAAACTACCGTACAAAAGCATGGATTGGTTTTGTAAAGTACCTTCATTTCAAATCCACCGCCGACTACGAGTAAACAATAGCATTATGTGTTTCAAAGGAAGTCTTAAGGACTAGCGCCTCCTGTGGTGTGGAGTAGTAGCATTATGCATGCTCCAAACTGGTTGACGGGTAATAGTAGTTTGACTGAGTGTGACCAAAACCATGGCGTTTTGCTTCACTCATCCATTGTCACTCTGTGCAGTGCTGTAGTGCTATTTATTCCACAATATAGTGACAGATTTCAATGTCAGGCAATACTCCAATATATCAAAATACCATATATTGGTGGGATTTCAGCTTTTAACTGCACATATGTTTTTAGCCAATTATTTCACCTGAGTTATTTGGAGACATCCAAGGAATAGGCCGTACTGTGAAGTTTGAAACAACTAAGATCAGAAATACACCACGTACACCTTGTTGTATTTTTCATGTGTAACCACAGGATGGCTCCCTTTACCCAAGTCCTGTGTAGCACTTCTTCAGATTGTCACTCTCCTGGCACATTTTGTCTTTTCCTTCCTTCACGTTTACAAGCCCTCTGTCTGCTTTTATACCCTTTTATACTTACATTCATACGTTTTAGCTGCTGTAATTCTTGCTAAAGTCTTCCTTTTTAACAGCTTAACTGAATGGCATTTATACATAGGCCCTGGGTTGCACTTCACAATACTGTTGGCCTTTTGACAATTTTTGGGTTTCGCTATTCTCCTTTCAGAGGCCCGTGCCCCCTGTTATACCCACCTCCATAACTTTTAGCTACTGTCGTTCTTGCCGAAGTCCTCCTCTTCAAATCCTCACTGTATGTCATACCTGATGATGTGTCCCAGCATGTACTTGTGACAGCTGCCAGACATACACACATAACACCAGCAGATTAGACAAAGGAGGCTCGATGGTACAAACAAATTATCCCTTTCATTCTGCCATGGATTTGGTCAGTTGAGCTGATTCCCATATTGAAAGCAGTGTAACAATACAAAGTGAAAAATGATGCATATTACAGTACCATAGCATAGTAACAAACAATTGTGCTACCATAGCATGAGAATGCTCCTGCACTGACCTGTTTTGCCATGAGCTTCTCATAGGCTTGATGAAGTCTGGCCTTTTCCGCATACAGCCTCTTATAGTCTTGATGAAGCATGGCTTTTTCCCTGTACAGACTTACATGGGCTAATGTAGAGTTTATACTGTCCTATAATGCCTTTCAGTGGCATAACCATGTATGATATACATATGTAGAGAAATACAAAGTTAACGCAACGCTAAGTTTTTTTTTTTTTCAACCTTAAAATAATGTTTCAAAAAAATCGTTTTGTCAGTTCATCAACTTGTAACAGGGTGAAAGGCACTGCTGCAATTGCTTTCCCACCCTCCATGGGCTATAACCACACTAAGTAAATTTAGAGGAGCAAACTGTCTCTTTGTATAGTTCTTCAAGACTAAAGACACAAAAATACTTAGTAATACTTGCAATTTCAAATTCTATGTGTGCACCTGTACATTTGACAATAAAACTGACTTTGACTTTGACTTTGACTTTGTATTGCTTTAAAATGTTGCATATTTTATGCCATAAAAGCATTTTTACCATAATAATGCCATGACGATGCTTTTATGCTGACCTTTTTGCCACGCACGACCTTTCATAGGCTTAGTAAAGCATGCCCTTTATTACATACGGACTCACATGGGCCAATGAAAACTTAACACGGACCTATAATGCCTTTGAGTGGTATCATCATGTATGACATATAGCCTCTTTTGGGCTCGATGAGGCATGGGCTTTTTCTACCCACATACTCACACAGACTGATAAAGAGTTTACGTGTTGGCCTATAATACCTTTCGGTGGCATTACACAGCGCTAATGTTTTCTGTTGTTATGACGGATACTAAATAGTTGACATGCCAGTGATCCTGCTAAGGGTCCAGAGGCTGCTGGTGACTCTTCTCCAGCTGCAGAGTACTCGTGTGTCACCCCCACAGATGATGTATGGCAAGCTCAAACGGGGCAGGCAGTATAAATAGCATCTTTATTGTGATTGTTGTGAATGTCACCCTAAAAATAGCGAGGGGCGCATGTGGTTGTGGGTCCAAACATGTTCCGGCAGTGGAGTGTTCGGATTACATCTAAAAGCGGACAGATTTTTTGACAGCTATGCAAGGACAGCTTTTGAGAGTTTTGACTTATGATGGAAACATTCTACCTTTGACACACAAGCTGACACCAAACATAATCATAACCTCTGCATAGTGTCCATTTCACTACAGAACCCTGATCAAATGCAGACAGTCAAGAGTTTACAACAATTGAAAATTCAACAAAAAATAATAAACATGAGTAAAGCATGTTTAATACTGGTATAATGCTATTAAAATTCTGTCATTTGCTATTCATTTTTTTGTTCGTGCAATGGTGTTATGAAAATATTATGAAAATATTAGAGTAGACCCACACCATGACCTTGTAGCCTATTCAGCTCATGTAATAAAAGAATAAAGACCTTTCTCTGGACTGAAGGACAGTCTTTCTTTGGCTCCTGCAAAATTAAGTTGAATACATTTCTGCATGTTGCCATGGATGATTGCTTATTTTCACACCCGGGCAGTACACTTGTGGAGGATGATATTCTGACCAGCATGGTAAGGTTGCATGGAGCGGCTTGTTAAACCCTGCAGCTGTTGTTTATGTAGGTGTCCGTGGAAACTAACGTAATTGATAGACTTATTGAGTTACAGTGTACGGGGGTCACCGCTACGGCTGAATTTAGACAAGAATAGAATTATTAACACCAGTTATGTTTAATTCGGAAATTTGTCTCTCTCTTAATCTTTCTCTCTCCCCCTCTGTATGTCTTTCTCTCTTCTCCTCTCTCTCTCTCTGTATAAGTGTGGTGTGTGGGTTTATGTGTACGAGGGAGAAAAGAAGAAAGAGAAAGACAGTAAAATAATTGTTAGAGTACTAGTCGTGATAGTGTAAGAAGAAACAGTGTGTTATAGTTTGCTGAACATATCCTATCAGTGTTATGTACCTCATAGACTTCTGATGAGCAATCAGGCAAAGCACAGTGTTTCTATCAGTTCATCCACTGTTTCATGTGGAGTGGTGTTGAAGGGGGATTTCCCTGTGGTGAAATCTGATTTTAAAAAGTGTCTGCGAGGAGCACTTAGGCATTGAGTGACAGGAATATGGCACCTGAAACAGTCTCCTTCGGTCACTGGACTGGCTTACAGTATCAGGAAGGTTCCAACACACTCCTTGACGTTCTCAAAGGTATCGTTCGCAGACTGGTAACGCCAGCCCACAAGGGTCCTGTTTATAACATGCGCACATATACACACATTCTTCTCGGCGAGTCTGACCCCATCCCCCTAACACCCCACACACCCCTCCTCACCACACACCCACTAACTGCTAACATAACGACTGCAATGTCACTGGCTGTGAAATTATGGACACTCTGCCTTCCAACACCGTCTGACGTGAGATTTTAGGAGTCTAGACACAGACACATATGACGTCTGGTCTCTAGTTGACAGTGGCATTTCCCAGTGCTGGTTCATATAACTTAATAGAGGTGTAGGCGAGCTACAGAAGCTAATAGCTCTTTTTTGTATATTTTCAATATGCTACTGGCAGTTTTTATGCTCCCTTTTCTCTGTCCTCAAGTTCTTTTCAAAACACGGTCAGATTGATTCATACCACTGTGTTGCCATGGCAAATGTTACCATGTGCCCCATGACATGCTTGGCGATCGTATCTAATGCATGCTGTCCGTGGACCCACCGGAACTGTGACAGACATACAGGGGAACAATCTCTTCATACAAAGGGCTGGAGGCTGGGTGGGGATAAGAACTTCTAGAAGTCTAGACAGTTCATACACATAAACTTATTTTTTTTAGGGTATGAGGATGTATTTTATTATTGTCGTTTATGTTCCTTTCACAGGGGAAAGGCCAAGTGGGGATCCCATGGTGAAATTTGTCACTGGATTCACTCTTCCACTCATCATGTCTGTCCATTTGTCCATCTGTCCATCTCACAACCCCCACCAACCCCACCAACCCAACCCTGTGTTGACAGGATGAATTGCGTGCACCCCAGGTCAGGAACAATAGCTGTGTCACACACACATGGACCTGTGGTCTGCTCTTGTCAGATCTTATGCAGCACACATTACTGAAGCAGAAGCAAAGAGGGAGGTGGGGGGGGGGGTTGTAGAGAGAGAGAGAGAGAGAAGAGAGAGTTCAAATGAAGCAGACAAAGAGTGGTGAAAACAGAAGGAGATGAATCCCTCTCTTTCAAGTACATGGTTTAATGCCAAACTTGAATAACTTAACTAAACTCTGAGTGAGCAGTAAATCTTCTAACAGAAGAGCACTTCAGCTTTATTCTCTGAGCAAAATAAAAGAATTGGACTCTTCTATTTAGAGGTTTACTTCTCCTTTTGAGTTAACCTAACCAACTTTGAACATTGTCATTAATACAGTCATTGATAGAAAGGGAGAGGGAGAGAGAGACGTTAATGCATATATTTCTATCTATACATGGAAGAGGGAGCCATATGTCATCATTCTAAGCATCAGCTGTGTTGTCTACTTCCTCATTAACATTTAAACAAAACCCTGATCTTTTCCATTTTGCCATAAACAATAACAATGATGGCATTAACACTGACAGCGGCCCAAGAAGGATGCAACACTGAAGGCATGTTCACTGAGAGACAGAGAGAAAGATAGAGAGGAAGAGAGAGAGACAGATAGAGAGGAAGAGAGAGAGAGACAGATAGAGAGAAAGAGAGGGGTGCCGAGGCACATTCTGGCAGCATGGTGAAGGCGCTTGCTTGCTCAAACGGCTCGACTGCCAGCCCAGGTCAGACCTGCTGGGATGGCATGAGAGCAGTGCTGGTCAGACCTGCCAGGGTGGCGTGAGAGCGGGCAGTTTGCAGCTTGGGGGGGTGGGGTGAGGGGGTGGTGGGGTGAGGGCAGGATGGTGTGCAGTGTATAAGCACAGACATTTTGCTCTGGATTCTTTCAATCGGACACTCGTGTCGCATATTGCTGTGTGTGTGTGTGTGTGTGTGTGTGTGTGTGTGTGTGACAAGGAGAGTGCTTTCTGTGTTGTTGTCATGACAGTATAAAAGGTTTGTTTGTGTGCGTGGGAGTTTGTGTGAAAAGTCTACATGAAGTTCTGATGAGAATATATGAGGTGTGTGTGTGTGTGTGTGTGTGTGTGTGTGTGTGTGTGTGTTTGTGTGTGTGTGTGTGTGTGTGTGTGTGTGTGTGTTTTACTTCTCCTTCTGTATACAGTAACTGGATCTGGTTCTCATAAGTTAGTATTACATGATGTGTGTGTGTGTGTTTGTCTGTATGTGTGTGTTTGTTTGTGTGTAAAATAAAGAGAGAGAGAGAGAGAGTGTGTGTTTGTCTGTATGTGTGTGTGTGTTTGTATGTGTGTGAAATGGAAAGAGAGAGAGAGTGTGTGTGTGAGTGTGCACACATTTGTGTGTGTGTTTATGTGTGTGTGTGTGCTCTCTGGAAACCCCGGCCCTCCTCCGTAGCCGCCCTGTTATGTTGTGAGAGGCTGAGAGGCTGCTTCTTCCTAATACGTCCATGGAGTGCGGTCGCGGTCGTTCCCCTGGCGCGTGCTGCAGTGGGGGGGGGGGCTAAGATGAGGGCTATTCTGGAGCCACCGGAGCCGGCCGGCGCTGATAGCGCTGGATTAACGAGGCCGGACGCTCATCACTCCTAATTAGAAACAAACGCTAAAACAAACTATTTTTGGGGGGCCTGTTCCTAAGGACGGACAGGGAGTTGACCCGCATGTCCAGTGAAGCTTCCCACCAATCAACCAACCAACCCCCCACCACCACCACCAGGCAGAGCCTTCTCCCTCTCCCTTGACGTCTTTCTTTCTCTCTCTCTCTGTCTCTCTCCCTCTCTCTCTCTCCTTCTCTCTCTCTTTCTCACACTCTTTTTCTTGTGCTCTCTGACACCACCACCTCACAAAATGTGTGTGTGTGTGTGTGTGTGTGTGTATGTGTGTGTGTTTAGATGTGTGGATGCCTACAGGGCCAGTGTAAATATAGACTCATATGCCCACTGGCAACGTGATACAATTTTGTGTGTGTGTGTGTGTGAGAGAGAGAGAGATGGATAGAGAGAGGAAGTGTGTGTGTATATATATGTGTATAACAGAGAGGGAGGGACTGTGTGTAAGTTTCTTGGTATTTTTTTCCATTTGTAGGAGGAAATATCAGCACTGAGTGAATGATGTCCTGAATATTTCCTTGACCATTCTAGACTAACATGTGTTGTCACCATTAATTATAGAAAAGAACATGAATTAGCACTTCAGTAAATCTCTTAACACAGTCTCTGGAAAAATAACTTCATAAGCCATGTTGCCCGTTTATTCAAAACCTCACAAGGAAGGTTTAACAAGGTAACAAAAATTACATTGCTTAAACTTCCGACAGTCGAAGTAAGTGGGTAGGATACACAGGTATAAGGGAGATATTGAGCAGGTCATGCAAAAAGGTATGACAGAAGGCCTCCAATGATATAGCACCTTTGTGGAAAAAATAAATCCAGCTGTTGTCCTTTAGGTCAGTGCAAAAATAGTCAATGGATTTATGCATAGAAAGAAAGTGCCAAACAAAATAACAGTTATAGGTATCAAACCGCTGACAATATGGGCACGCCACCACAGACAGTGTAGTCACTGCATGGGGCCACCCATTATTTCACAGTAGGATTGTAAAGGCCAATTTATAGTCCAGACGAGACAAGGGTCGGTGAAGTACAAAATAAATTGTCGATAGATGTCGCTGAGCTAAAGTCTTTCATAGTTCTGTGCCAGGGACGAAAATCTGTTATGAAATAAAACACCTTTTTCAGACCTATTGAAGTACAGGGCAAATGTTGGCCATGATCAAAGCAGTACTCCAGAACTCCAGAACCATTTGAGTTGCTGTCCAATCAAAGTAGGCGACAACATTTAACATTTTTAATGTATGTGACTAACTCTGCGACACGCTACAAGGCGGAAATTTTGTCCCTTTTACGTTATATTCTGTCAGGCGACACTTGCCGACTGAACTATAAGTTGGCCTTAAGCGTATGCCAGGTGACAAAAAGCTGCAAATAAAAACCTCTTGTATCGAAGCAGTTTGACAGATAGGAAAAAAACAAAACAGGTTAACAGTGTACAACCAAGGTCTTAGATACAGAACACTTGTACTCCAACAAGATATACACACACAAGGCATCCCAGAGAACTCTCTTATACACTTTGGGACACAAAAAATATAGACTTATATTCTCAAGGATCTCAAAAAATAACGCGCATCTCAATGTGATCATGAAAATAACACACATACACAGACACACATATACTGGATCCATCTGTACATGTTCACATTCTCACAGAACAAACTGGCATGCACACACGCGTGCATGCACCTCACACACTCACACACATGTACACACATACACGCACACACATATTTATACACACACTTTCATACTAAACTTCCCTTGTGCTCACAGGATGGGAGTAAGGTGGGTTAAGGAGGGTAGCGGTGAATGGAGTTGCAGCCTGTTAATAAGGTGGACAGTGACATAAAGAATGGTCAGTGTACTGATGCATTTTTGCAGATGGGTCATTTGTTATATTCTTGAGTTAAAGAGATGTTTTTCTGCAGGGCTTTACTGAGTTGTATAGTAATCTAGTACTCAGCATACACTTTTCACTGTATGGAAAAATAGGTATACCGTCAGCGACTGCATTAGGATTGCTGTGACTGTAAGGGGTACTCTGGACACAGTGTCTTGTACAAGGGAACATTCAATGGTAGCTCTGGTGCACAGGCCTGCAAGAATGGGTGCCACTGAAGTTTGGCTACTGCCGTCAGAAACATTACGTAACATTACTTGTCATAACAATCACGACTTCCAGCAATAACAGCACTCACTGGATAAGATGTAAGACAAGAAACAAGTCTGTGCCTTGTTCAAACACTTTAACGTTTTTTAATGCGTAGGTGAAAACAGTAGGTTATAACTGGTAGAATTAATGCTACGCTTTTGACAGCATTCAAAAGCTGTTGTCAAAAGTTGTTGTCAGGAAATATTTCAATTGTTGTTATTGTCAAAAAGCCCTCATAACACTTGCTGTACATAGTGTGGTGCAAATGTATTTTATGAAATAAATGCTCAACATTGAATTCAAACATGTATAGTAAGATATTTTTTAAGATATGTTTGAATTTACGAGTAAGTTATATACAGATGACAGGCAAACCTTTTGCAACACACGTGTAAGATTTAGTTCTGTGTTGGATAAAAGTGTCCAGTAAAATACAATATTTTTATAAATACTGTGCCTTGAAAACTGACAAATATAGTTTGTAGTATTATGTTTTCAAGAAGTACTACTGGGTTGATTATTTCTGTAAAACTGAATGATATTTTGTTTTGCTACCTCAAACTATAATCTGAGTTCTGAGAAGTTCCTATCTATGTGTCATACAACGAAATAGTCCCTTTCATAATGAAGGTATTTCTGAGTCAAGAAAAGGTAGCCTAGTCCTTGTCTTTTTTTATGAGTCTATATTCTCTATTGTGACAATTTGAGTATTTATGTACATGATATTGGGAGAACGCTAAGCCGGGGAAACATAGAAATCCAACATCACCACATCAACCAAAGGTCACAGGGTTGTGTGTGTGTGTTAAAAAGCATTATTATTGAGCAACAACCACAGTAATTCAGAGGAGTATTCAAAACAGTAGTCTGACAATCAGCTGACAAAGGTTGTAGCACCTCCGAGAAGTGCAATCCTCCTTGTAACTTCAGTAGACACAATTTCAGTGTAACTAACGTGATCTGTGGCAGGCCTTACTGGATTTGTGCTGACCAAATTTAGCCTTTAGTTACACTTTCATTTCAAACATCTATGTCATTTTCCTCCTTAAAAAGAAGGCCTATCTACCAAACAGTAATTCATGTGTCTTGGTGACACACCTCACTTGCTCGGTGTGAGCGAATACACGTGACTTTAAGGCATTGGTTGAGGCACTAACACTGTGCGCTGAGGACCATTACTAACCAAACACTGAGGGGCATAAGTTTAGCAAAAGGGGGGGTTCCCTTAATTTGATCTCAGCTACAACGCAACATGGCCTCAAAGCGAAGCGAGACCATTTTAATGTCTGGATCAAAGCCAGCAACACAGTCTGCAGTTATGTCAGAGCCCTCTTATTTTTCAAATCAGCTTGTGACAGTTAAATCACCTGAAAGTCAAGGAAGGAAGAAAGAAAAGTTTCGGACAGATAAAACATGTGCACAGCCATCACACGTCAAAAGTTGGACGCATGGACACTCACACCAACACAGCAAACAGAATGCAGCAGCACAAGCGTGTGACACTGATGAAAACAGAAACATTAGTCATTTCTAAAATGCCATTGCTGATGAAAATGATAATGATCTTAATGATGCATGTCATATCATTAGGATGGATCTAATGTTAATAGTTCAGCCTTCATTTTGGGTTGACATGCACTGCGATCAGATCAGTTCTGAAGGTGTGATTTGATCTAATAATGCCGAATTTAATCTTACTTCAGTAAAGTATATTGAGCTAAGCCCCTTCAGAGACAATATCTCTAGGAGTCTGTTTCTTTCAAAGAATAGGCCAGTGATCTCTTCAGTATTGATAACTGTTTCTCAACAGAAACTGGCATCCTATGTTATACAACGATCCATTTTCTGGTGTGGTATGGTGTCCCTACAGGAACAAATTAAGAGATGAATTGATGGTGATGAAACATTATAGTGAATATGAAAAATGCAAGCAATTACTGAAATACACAGACAAAAACTCAAGAGGTTTCATGTTTTTTTATAGTCAGCAAAATAAAAGTGTACATGGACAGCAGTGACACACACACAAAAAAAGCAAATACTTTTTAGAAAAGAATTTGTGATTATTATTCTTCTACACACCTGTGCCAGTCTCTCCGGTGCAGGCATATATTTGTATGTTTCCAAAAGGCATATCGAATATTACAATAATAACAAAAAAAGTATGTTTTTTTATATCTCTATATATTTCTGTCATTCGCTGGCGAGATGGAAAATGTTTAAATCAAACTCCCATATATACAGATTAGCGCCAGGTCCTGATAGCATTCCACTCCACAGAGATTATTGCACAGAGAGAGCCTTAGCAAGCTCGTCATGGTCACCCCAGTAAACTTTTGTATAAAAATAGAATGAGAGCACTAACACACACCAAACAAGTCTTCATCTTTTCTGACAGGCAAATGCCACGGCCACCCCCCTCCTTGGGCCTGAGCCCGCACCGGCAGCTTTGAGAAACAGAATGGTTATCCACACCCTGCAGTCTCTCTCGCTGCATAAGGAAGGAAGGGGAGAAAGGTGGTGGTCATGATGGTGGTGGTTGGTGGGGGCCGAGTGAATAATCTGTTTGCTTTTTGGTTATCTTCTTTTGTTTTTTTTTGTTTGTTTTGTTTTGTTTTTTTTTTTGGGAAATTAAAAGTGTTTCATTTGTTCGTTATCTTTTTCTTTTCATTTCATTTGTTTTCCCTCTTCGCTCCGCTCCTTTTTTCCTTCCCTCCATCTGTGGTCACACACACAAAGAGACTCGTCTTCCTCTGATCCAACAGCCCTGTCTCTCCCACCCCGTGTTCCTGGGCGCCGGCCAGGTCTAAACAGCGGGCCGTTTGGGCGTGTACTCAACTCTTCTACTGTCCTCCATCTTGACACTCTCGCGCCTAAACAAAAACAACATAAACGAGAACAGGAGCCCTTTGAAGCTCCTCTCTGTTTCTCTCTTCTGTCTCTCTCTCTGTCTCTCTCTCGCTTTTTCTACCTTTCTCTTTCCTACAGGAGGACTGAGAGACAGCAGCACTCAAAAGCTTTCTGGCACTCCATTTAAAAACAGAGTTCCAAAAAAGATGGAGGCTTTTCTTTTCTTTTCTTTTCTTTCAAAAACAGGAGAGGAAAAAAGAGAACACGCTGTGAAACACACCCGCAAGCAGCAGGATCATAAAAAGGGCGAAAACGATAACAAACATGGCCGCTGTGCAGCCTTCGTTTCCCCAAAGCTGCGTCGTCGTCGGTCGTCATCTTTTACACCATGGTCTCCACGCCAACCAGCTTGGGCGTGAGGATGCGAGGGGTCACGCCGTTGTTCAGGTCCTCCTCGAACTCCAGCAGCTGGCCCATGAAGTTGAGGTTGGGCGAGATGATGGGCCGGCGGGCCTTGACGAACTTGTAGGCGTCCGTCATGGTCATCCAGGAGTGCTTCATCAGGTAGGCGATGACGATGGTGGCGGAGCGGGACACGCCGGCCTGGCAGTGGATGAGTACGCCCTGTCCGGCCTGCTGAGCTTCCTCTGCACACAGGAAATACAAATCAAGCAAATAAACTACAGATAAATAAATACAAATAAATAAATAGATAAATAAATAAATAAATAAGTCATGCTTCAACCACAGACCATTTCTTTTCTTTTTCTTTGACTGATTTTCTTTTTGATTGTTAATACACTTTGATCTGCAGTCTGTGTATGAAAGGTGGCAAAGGTATTATTATTATTATTATTATTGTTGTTGTTGTTATTGTTATTGTTATTATTATTAGGATTATTATTAGTAGTAGTAGTAGTAGCAGTAGTAGTATCAATAATAACAATCATGATCATAATAATAACAACAATAATAATCATAATCATAATAATCATAATTATAATTCTCAAGCAACAGAGTGCTACTGTGAAATGAACATCTGCCAATTTCTTGGCAGCCCCACACGCAGGTAGCCAAAAAAATTGTGCCCTCTTTGCAATAAACCATGCCAACAAAGTCATTTGTAAGCCCCTTACACCATGAGCTGCCCTACCCTTTGTTACTGTGGTGGTGGTGGGAGGGGGAGTGGGCAGTGCACTTATAATGCAGACCCACATCCTATTAATTTGGGCTGACTGTGGTCGGGTCAGGATGCAGCAGAGAGAGAGAGAGAGAGAGAGAGAGAGAGCAAGCGAGGCAGCAAGGCAAGCGAGGCAGCAAGGCAAGCGAGGCAGCGGCGGCAGCATACCAATGAACTCGAAGGCCTCCTCAAAGTACTGGCGCAGGTTCTGTTTGTTGCTGTCGGTGGCCGGCAGGCGCTTGTAGCTGAAGAGGCCGAGGTCGTAGTGGTAGAGTGGGAGGTGGGTGGTGACGTTGAGGATGAAGCCCACGTTGAGCCGCTGCATGAGCTCCAGGTCCTGGGCGTCGTGCTCGTTGCCCAGGTAGAGGAAAGGCAGGATGGGCGTCAGCTCGGCGTTCTCGATGTCAGGGGTGGAAGGCAGGGAGTGAGGTAGCCCCCCCGACAGGCTCACACAGGCACCACCGCCGCCCCCCTCCACGCCCTCCTGGTGGTGCAGGTGCAGCGAGTGCTCACACAGGCTCTCGTGGTGCTGCCTGAACGCGCTCAGGCCCCCTGTAGGTACACACACACACACACACACACACACACACACACACACACACACACACTTTAACACGATTGATGTGACCATGACATTAACCAAAGTAGTATACACACACATAAACACACTAAACATACACACACATACACACACTAAACATACACACTAATCATACACACACACACACACACATTTCTTTATTTGTGTCCACAATTCTTGACTGTTACTAAAGTTGCTGAAACACGATTCATGTGACAATAACATTAACCAAAGTAGTATACACATACATGCACACATATACACACCAAACATACACACATACATAAACCAAACATACACACACGCACACATACAGCCTGACCACAAAAATCAATGATGTATCCACTGATATTTCTTTTTACACAAACACAGACAATAAAGATTTTCCCCAACATTTAACACAGGGAGTGAAGGCCACACATAACATAATGCATACAACATTGTTTGTGGTATATCTGGTAGTCTAAACCCAACCTCATGTTTATAGAGAATGCACTGTATAAGTACAGGTAATGAGTTGTTGTTGGATTGTTATAATCTCAGACTTAATCTGTCACAATGCCAGTCTCACACCTAATCTGATACAATGGTACTATTTCAATCTATTCAGTCAACACAATCTACAAACAAACCTTCTATATTAAATTTAAAAGCACTGTGGAAACAAGCAAGAAACTAAAAACAGTGAAAGACAGCATACCCAAGAGAGTCATACATAATATATTCATTCTAATGTACAGTTTTACCTTCTTTAAGGTAATGACTCCACAGAAATCCCAAAGCAAATTGTTTGCCAACCACATAAATGACCTGTGCTCTTCGGCACAGCCTGTGCTACTCATATACATGCATTTGGGGACAATCACCCAGGGGCACGCTACATGGCAGTCCTGTAATGATCCATCTTGGCATCGGGCCTTTGCTTTTGAATAATGAAAGCCCTCTGGGCCTTGACATAATATAGATCACACAGGGGAAAGAGCTGAGCTTGTGCTGTAGCCGTTTGCCCTGGTGTCTTTGGGTGTTTCAGTAAATACCAGACATGTTTGTTTTTATATATATAGTGTATATTATAATATATAAAATGCGCCAGTTATAGTTATTTTCTTTATATTTTCTTTATTCATATATATAGTATAGCCGTGCCTTATGTAGGTTGTTTTTTTCCCTGTTGTCTGCCTATGTAAGAACATTTTGTGAAGTTAACTACTAAGTTAAGAGTCACATGACCAACAGAACAAAAGGTTTGACAGAACGAGCCTGTGTTAAGATCAGACTGACTGTGTGGTCTTTCTTAGCAAAACAACACCACAGGTGGGTCGCACAAAGAGAGGAAGAGAGAGAGATTTGCTTTTTATTTGAATTTGGCAGTTTGAGAAACATTATCCCCCTCTTACATTTTGCATGCACAAAGTCATGTGAGAGCTGTTTATACTGAACACAGCTCCCTGGAGCGGGTCATACTCTTCAAACGGCCCAGTGCCAGTTCCTCTCTCTCTCTCTCTCTCTCTCTCTCTCTACCCAGGTGAATATGAATCTCGATTTCAAGTGAAATATTACACTCAAAAAAAGTAGGGAAAAAAAAAACAAGTCTGATATGCCTCTTGACAAGTAATTCTGTTTGAGCACCTGTGCCAGAGACAGAAATGATTTCCTCTTATTGCCTTGGCTCTATAAGTGACAGACAAACCATGAAGCCTGGATCAAACAATCTACCATTCGAGGCAATGATGGAACTTTGAAGCCAGGTCCACTGGCAGGTGAACTTGAAGACGTATTTTACTATGAAAAAGCATACTTAAAATGCTAAACTAAGTAAGCTACACTTCTGTACAAGACATGAAGCACAAAGTGACAACTTTCTCTGTTAAGTAAAAGTTCATACTCAAAAAAAAAACACACACACACAAACACACACACACACACACACACACACACACACACACACACACACACACACACACAAGTTTGCTGTCTGAAAAAGAATTGCACATCTGCTGTTAATTGCAATAATCCTTCAGTCCTTCCCTTTCTTGGCAAAATGCCCAGATTGCACCAGTTGTAATATATGGACCTCATCAAAGATGCTGTTTCCTGACTGCACTGACAATGAAGGCACTGCCATCTTACAGCCAGGCTGAAGAGAGAGAGAGAGAGAGAGAGAGAGAGAAATCAGGGTGGCAACGATGGGGAGCTGTGAGCTCACTCAAGGAAAAGGAACTACAGGGTGGATTTCAGTTTCAAAATCAA
>CM059282.1:20824303-20926803 GCA_030347295.1 Setipinna tenuifilis
CTACATGCTTACCCGCATGGATACAGGTAATCACTGGAACCTGTCATCTGTTTTGGACCATGGCAGTAGCCTAAAACATGTTCTGAGCAATGTATAAATAACATGTGTCCTGTTCCTAAATTGACCGATAAATCGAATTAGTCTAGAATAATAACAAGACAAGACTTAGAAATAATTTTTAAACGCAGAAGGCAGATGGAACACTAAGCCGTGCCACTGTCTAACAAAAATAACTTTAAATTAAAACTTAGCACACATTTTAAAATTTGAATGAACGGACTTACCTTTGTAAATAAATATAACCTCGGCTGGTTGAGGGGCGAATGTCGGTTATTAGTCTACAATCAACAACGCTGACTCAACTCAGCCCGTCCCGAAGCCGTGGATCCGCAACATTTTTACTTTTTGCTACGCTCCAAGCATTATAATATACAAGAGGGTCAACCAGCCTACTGGAGTAGCTAGTAGGCTATTATCCGATTGACACGAGCACGAACCAATGAAGGACGTTTAAATATTAAAGTCACACTGTATAAAAGTGAAAAACCAACCCCGCGGTGGGAGGGAGTTTGCCCAGTGTAAAGTCAGCTTTCTCAGAGCCGTCGAGTGAACGGAACAATGCTTAGACTTCAGTGTGCGAGAGCAGGGGTGATGTCATTGGCAACCAATCAAAAGCCTCTTAGGCCGGACCAAGACACCGAACAGCTCCCGAGCTCTTCGAATAGGCCAACAGAATGAGGCGCAACAGCAGTCAAATATAGGCGAAGGAGGCCCGTCCCCCGTGACGTAGACTGTAACCTGTCTTGTCCATGTGTCTTTTTTATCCAAATTGTTAGCCATTCATACAAAACTCATTCATTCAGCTCGGCAAGGCCGATTCATAATCGGAAAGGTTGTTGTATAATTACAAACAGCACCGCTCAGTACCTACTGTAAATAAAAATGAATAATTACCACCAATAATTAGACTATCACCATTGTGTGGCAATAAAGTATCTATCTTTAAAAAAAACAAAATAAAACATGTCTAGCTCTCTTAATACATAATCGTCACACTATAATATCTACACTTATATTTATGTGAATTGTCTAATTACAGTCTCGGGTATAGTGCTGACATTATCTTGCAAATATTTTGTGCACCTATACATACATGCATGTTTTATTTACATACCTTTCTCACCACTGTTACCTCGGTGGTAAATAGAGATGTTTGGCTATGTGCCTTCAACAACGCGGCCAAGTTGGCAGGCAGCACCTCCCACCTCCTATGACAGGATACATGCCACAGCTAAAGGGTCTCTCTCGCTACTATCAAAAGCCCAAATTGCGAGTGTGCTCCTCTAAATTTAGCCGGGCAGCAGCCCTGAACAATGCGGGACATTTATTAGTGCTGCTATTCATAGCGGAGGTGGCACGGCCGGCTATTTATGCGTGTGGCACACGGCAGCTGATCAAGGTGCTTGCAGACTGATTGGGGGGGGGGGGGGGGCGAGTTGTGGTTAAGGGATGCATATAGTCTTGAGCTTTGGGAGCCTGTGGCCTGACCCGTGGACTGGAGAGGGATAATATACAGCCGAGAGGAGAGAAAATCCCTTTTTTTCTGTCCAGCGTGTTACGCCTGTAAAGAAAACAGAATGTGAATCATATGTGTGATTAGGAGAATGATTAGCTGGCATTGCTATGGTCTGTGTGGTTTGCTGACACACAGTTTATGTTATTTTTTTGGGGTGATGTCATAACCCCATGACTTGGGGGACCAGCTGCCCCTTTTAATGAAGTTCCTTTCGCGTGAAGAGAGTATAACATTTTATTAGAGTGAGTTTTGATAAATAGCATAGCTAAATTTAACCAGTTCAACACATATATTGTAGTTACTTTTTCTTATAAATTTTCAGTCGCGTGTATGTGTATAATGGTGTACAAAGTCAAGCTACAGTGGTGTTTTCCCAAAGAATTAAAAAAACACACACATGTATCACAGACTTATTGTCTTTGGGGTAACTCCTTTTTGGTTTGACCACAGTCTGACTGGTGTCTAAGTGAGAGCTTTGGCTTGGCCAGGGATGAATCCACCCCCCCTCCCCCCAATCAGAACAGAGCCAGGCAAAACCAGTTGTGTTGGTATGGTGACATCATGCACATTCCCACAGTTTGCATAAGGTCATGGTTTTTCAAAGCTGTCAAACCGGCTATGCAGAAGTATGTGTCACGGTACATGATGGACGCCCTTCTTGGACACGTCTATGGCTCAGCTTTTTCCACGTTGGCACCATGGCTCTCTTTTTGCTTCTTTGTTTTGCTATTATTTTATTTTTTTGAAGAGTATGTGCCATGTATGTGTCTGATCGATTTGAGAGAGATAACCATCAATATGTAAACCTTGCTTCTGAAACCACACATAATTTACAAAATACTCAAATACTCAGATAATTAAAAACTGGGAAAAAAGTTAGTGTCCCTAAAGAATATACAAAGTCAGCTATTATAAAAATATTTTTCCACATTCCTAAACAATCAACCAAAACACCTACATCACTATTCAATGTATTGTTAATGTGTGTAATGTTTCATATCAGTAATCAGTCAACTGATGCAATTGCAGAACATCAGTTCAGTAAGCATGAAGATTTAAAACCTTTGTCTGTCTTTTGTCACCCACATAGAAACGATGAAAGCAGCAGAGGCATTTTTACTTAAAATTTAAAAATTGATTCAGGATGTTGAAAAAAAAATCCACATTGATTAGTTCTTTAAATATGGCTGTTTAATGATCGAAGCTCATTTTTGCTATGTGGTGTCTATACAGCATATGCAGATAAGAAGAGCAGCAAGAAAGTGCAGAAAGAAAACCTTTTTCCACACAGAACACTGTGGGCTGAATTTATGAACTTTGTGTTGTATGTCTTTATGATGTCATACTTTCTATTGCTAGGTTTTAGAGACAGACAAAGGTCACTTTTCCTTCTGTCTACAAATAAACTCCACTTGTGTCACGGTCAACACTCAAAAACATCACTCCAAACAATCCAGTTTAAATGGATCTTTGAAAGCACACAGTATGAAAAATGTATCACTTGCCCAGAATACCATTCTTATGACAATTGTTCTTTAATACAAAGTGTTTCCAACATTCCTAGCATAATAATTCAAAGTGCTCATGTGTTTTGTTAAGATATATGAAACGGCATGCTTCAACAATTCTTGATACCTACACAGTGATGAATTGCAATTGCAATTTCCTGATTTTTCGTCCCTGTCAAAGATTCTTGGTTTTTTACTACATTGGAATAACACATATGTTAGACTTCTTGATCTATTTCAACCATGCACATAATATCTCATAAAAAAGCTTAGTTCTAAAACTCCCCTACACTGTGAACAGAGACTTGGCGTATCCAGCAATGTTTTTGAATGCATTTTGTACATACAAACTTTGTATGGTGACTTTGTATGCATTTATATATTTTTTATTTATCCACTGAACAGATACTTTTATGTAGTGCAATCGACAGTGCAGTGGAGAGGTGTGTATCACCATCATCATTATGTGTGTTCTCCCTCCCTCCCACTGTGTGTGCTTGAAGAAAGCCACGATCAGAATGTGGTTATCACCTCCAGTGAGGCCACAGACTAACTTAACTAGACATACTGCATAGCGTTACATAACAAGACATAAGGGCATTAGGCATGAAGATGGAAGTATACTTTCTATGACAGGGCTTAGTGTAATGCGGCTTTGGAGTGCAGTGCACATACAGCCCTTACGGGCACGGACAAGAATTCAGTAAAATTAATTAGGTATCTAAGTAAAGGGGGTGATACAAATGATATTCTATCTGGCAATAACCGGCTGAAGAGTTGTGTGCCTTAGCTGCCCTTTTTTGTGTAATACCAAAGTTTGTTTATGTGCCGGTTATATACATAGAAAGGGTGTGAAGCATGTTGGCAAAATTCCATGTTTATATAAGGAACAATGTGAACTTGAATGTATGAATGTACTAGTTGTCCTCTAAAGATACAGTATGCATGTACTGTACGTGTAAAGTGTAGGTTGTATGTGCATGGACTAAAGGTCAACTCAAAGGTAAACTCATGCGACAAACATTGCTCAACAACAACAACAATATATATCAAAGAGACAAAATATGTGTCTGTAACACCTCCTCTCATGACATCTTGATTATTTACATATTCATTTAGTTGGTGTATCACCATAACTTCCTGGAACACCTGGAAATAATGCAAATTGGCTTTTTCATTCTTTTATTTCACAAAATTGAATGGGAATGTTAGTTTTATTGAAAGGTTTTACATGTCAGACATACTCAATGTTTGGAAAAGTACTCTGTGGTCCCAAAACATATATTTACTTTTGAGTTCGAGCTCAGTACTTTCACTTTTAGAAGCATATAGGTCAATATAACCAAATGACGATTTTTTAACAGCCACGATTTGGCTAAGCGTGTCACATAAGCGTGTCACATAGGGATGGAATGCTATTTTTCAGGACAGTGAGGCTGATGAGTGAGAGGAGAAGTAGAGTATAGATGCCATTTTTGAGGCCAGTAAGGTGTGTGTGTGTGTATGTGTGTGTGACAAGACACGCTTCTGTGTGTGTGTGTGTGTGTGTGTGTGTGACCAGACACACTTCTGTGTGTGTGTGTGTGTGTGTATGTGTGTGTATGCATGTATGCGTGTGTGCATTTGTTTGCGTGTGTGCGTGTGTGTGTGTGTGTGTTACCAGACACCCCTTCGTGTCTACATCCTGCTTTAACCTGAACTCTGTCATGTCCTTCTCAATACCCTGATAAATGCTGGCGTCCTCAACAGACCCCAAACAAAAGCTTTGTTGACTGGAAACACATTTTTGCTAAGACCATACGTATAATACTTTGATTTAATTATTGTTGGTATACAATGAGAAGCACTAAACGTATCAAGGGTATCAAATATACAGAGACTAAGATCTGCTTTCAAAAATGATCTTCTGTTTTCAATAAACAACTTATTAGAGACAGAACATGACATGACATTAAATAAATAAAAAACAACCCAATCTAATTACTCTTTATTAAATATGACAAAAAAGATTAACTTATATTTTCCTGTGATATTACAAGTGTGTTCTTAAAGCAATGCAACAGCATTATATGCTATGTAATAGCATTCCATTATAGCAACAGCATACTAAATGTTCTTGCACACGTATATAAAGGAAAAGGGAATAAATGTTCAATACATTTCTTTTGAACTTTTTTATAGATATACCACTGTTCCTTCCTCTTGGTGGTAAATAATGAAAGTATTTAACTAACCAATCCAAAAGTTGCTAATCTTTGGTAACTGTATTTATGGATAGCACATTTGCCAATATAGGATCCTCTCATGTGTCCACTCATCTGTAGAACCCCCTCGTGTCATAAGATTGGGACTCATTACTTAGTAACATGCTCAATTTCTGTACAGCTCTTTTGATTTGTCTCACTAATCAGAGAAGAGAATGAGACTCTCAGTAAGAAGGTTAAACAGTAGCTGTAAAGTGATTTATATTGTTTAAACCGATTGAATAACCATTATACAAATGAATAGATAGCCCTCTTGTGCTTCATTTATTGCACTCTAACAACTTATTTGGTGATGTGAAATGACTAATGGGAGTTTTGGTATCTTCCCCATTGCTAAGGAAATACACGCTTATAAGGAAGCAAGTCTTTTTCTGGTTAACTTTAGGTAAAGTTATGCGCTGTTATTAAAGGTTCCTTAAACCAACAGACTGAAAGCGTGGTTGTTCTTGTTTCAGGTGTGTGGGAGAGTGTGTGTTTGTGTAAGTGTGTGTGTGTGTGTGTGTGCGCGCGCACGCCTATGTGTTTGCGTGTGAATGTCACTTTATATCTGTGTGTGTGTGCCTATGTGTTTGAGTGTGAATGTCACTGTGTGTGTGTGTGTGTGTGTGTGTGTGTGTGTGTGTGTGTGTGTGTGTGTGTGTCAGAGAGAGTATGGAAAATGTGACGCTGCAGTGTGTGGTAGTCATAGCCCCTGAACTACAGGAAGACACAAAAACCACTTCCTGATCTGTCCCCAAGAGCAGGATAAGCAGTGCAAACTATCTGATTCAAAACAGAACGACATCTCATGTATCAGTACATTCGCATGACACCCACAGCTGTCTGCACTCACCACCGTCTACATATTGGTATTCACAGCTATAACACGCAGGACTATATTTGTGTATCAGTATTTACACACACAGACCAAGATGGCCGAAGAGCTCAGTGTGAAACACTTCTTGTCTGATGTTTTGGTGTGAACCTCGAGGCTGTTTCAGATACAAGTGATGGTGACTGGAACAAGCAGATGGGAACTCTTCAGACCAAGCAGCTTGATGAACAACATGTCCATGGATGGCAATTCCCATTGCCAGAGGGAGAGAGAGAGAGAGAGAGAGAGAGAGAGAGAGAGAGAGAGAGAGTAGAAGAAAAGCTGTCAACCTGTGATGTCCCATTTCTATGCTTGTATTGCCTCAATAGCTTAATTATCATACGGAGAGTGAGGACGTAGATACTTGATGTAAAAGCTGTCTGTGAAAAGGTTTTTTTTTTTTTTTTTTTTTTTTAAAAAGAAAGCTATCCTAATTTATGGGTTCTTACCGAAAGCTACTCCATATGGTAAAAAAGCAGTTAACAGATAATAAAAGCAAACTGTTGTAATAAGTCAGCACTGTAGGAAGTGGAGTTAGCATTTATCATAACCCAACCACAGAATGAGACCAAATTTCTGAAGTCTACTTTCTGTAATGACTACAGTTACAACGAATTAATTCCACCATACTTTATATCCAGTTCGATGTCTTGGCATACAGCCTCATTTTTGAGCTATGCTACATTTTTGGTTGTTTAAGAGATTTATTCAGAACTCTCACTGTACATAATCCCAGTCCAGGAGTATACGGAGGGAGTGTGTGTGCTTCTGTGGCAGGCAGGCAGACAGACAGACAGAGCCCATCCTTGGGCCTTGGCGCTATCCGTCTCCCTCCCACTCTGACGGAGTCTGTTCAGTATTATCCCCCAGTCTTTGACCAGAAAGGGACCTGAATTACACCAACCAGCACAGCGTCACTTAGCAACAGCCCAAAGATTGTTATTGTTGTTCAGCCAGTGGGATAACACACGTGAACACAAGCGGAGGTGGTGGATGGTAGAGGTAGTGGTAGTGATGGTGATGGTGATGGTGGTGCACTCACCACCTTTTGGTGATGGGATATTGCCAGGGTGGAGCGTTTCCACTCGAGCTGTGTGGCAAACGTTGGCACAGAGACACTGGCACAGAGACTTTGGCGCTCTGACTGATCCCAAGTGCCAAACCAGATGCCCCACAACCTCCCCCCACCCCCCCACCACCTCCTCCTTGTAAGCCTTTTTAAAAATGATGCCTTACACAGAGAGAAAACCAGGGAACATGAGGGTTTGACTCACTTACAGCACACACAGCAAAAAAAAACATTTTACCATGACTGAGGCCGTTGTTGCTCCTGTTACCTGGAACTGCTTCTGGGTCAGCAGGCTGTGGGCAACACAAGAAGGCTGCAGGTGAGATAGAGAGGAATACCAGTTACCTCACAAAAACATTTTATTAGCATTTTTTAATGATTAATAATTATTTTAATTACTGTATTTGTTCTGTGAACAGGTGAAAATAGGATAATGCATTAAGCGTTTGTTTTAAGTCAGTAAAATGCTTGTCTTGGTGAATCTTTCATACTCTGACATCTGTATCAAGTCAACATCCCAAAAACCCATTTTAGATTGAAGGTTCCAGTTTCATCTCCATACATCTGGATGCAACTGTTATGTTAGGGTTAATAACATAATACAATATGGGTAAAACATAAACATAAACATAAGCATAAAGATCAGAAATGTAGAGTGTTTTACGTATGTCTCTGACATTTCTTTAATAGTAACTCCAAGTGAGTGTGTATGTGTGTGTGTGTGTGTGTGTGTGTGTGTGTGTGTGTGTGTGTGTGTGTGTGTGTGTGTTTGTAGTTAGTAGTTGTACTAAATTTTGTTTTAGCATAAAATGTGCTATGTTCAATGTCCCTATTTAACATTTACAAACTCCTGTAATTTTACTACTTTAGTTATGATCACATTTCTCTCTCAGTAGATTAAGTAGATGAAGTAGCTGAGCTGTGGTTGCTGTGGATTTTGTCTTTCTTTCCATTCACCTTTAACTTTTACTTCCCTTTTCAAAACAACTGTTCAGTTACTTTGTTTTTTTTTGTTAATGTAACCACCCTGGCCTGTAAATACCCTGTATTGTGTAGGCCACTGAGTCAGAGCGAAGCTCTTGGCAGCAGATAAGAAGCTGCCTATGAGACGCAAACCTCATGACTGAGCCTGTTGTTCTGTCTGGGCCCCAGAACATGACATAACCTCACTTCAGCTTGGATAACTACCAGCTCCACTGTCAATACCCTAAACCGTTCTTTAATTTCTTTTTTTTATACTAACAGTTTGTTGTATCTATATTAACGTGTATGTCTGCTTATTCCCCTTGACTGTTTTTTCTCTCTCTTTTACTTTCAATTCTTAGTACTACTCCTTTATTGTTTGTACAAACTTTTAACACTTGCTTCTATTACTACTCTCTCCTTTATTTTTTACATCTAACCTGCCTAAGGACAACAGATGGAAATTAGCACCTGTGCTAAAATCTGGCATATTTACATGTATATGTTCATTAATGTGCAATGTCCTGAAAAATAAAGTATAAAGTATAAAGTATAAAGTTAATTAAAAAGGAGAAAAAAAAGTACTGAATACAAAAAAATGTGACTTCAGAAACATGATGTTTTCAGTTGAAGGAGGAGATGATTTAACACAGGTGGAAGTTGACGTTCAGAACTTTTTTTGTCTCCTGCTCTTGGCATTGGGATGACATCGCTGGTGGTGGTGGTGGTAGTGATGGTGGTGGTGGTGGTGGTGGTGGTGGTGGCCTTGGCAGCCTGAGTCACCCGGTGACATCAGCCCCCCTGGCTAACCGTCGGTCAGGTTGCAAAAAGGGCTTAGTCTTACTCTCCTATTGTCTGCTGCTTAATGCCGTTTTTCCAAACAAACGGCCGTGGCAACAATTTTGTTAATCTGACCAAACACACACACACTTTTGAAGAGAACGGGCAACACAAAAACACTGTTTGGAACAAAATGGGCACTGAGTGTGCCACAGAAGTTACGAAGAGAGAGAAAGAGAGTCCAAGGCAGGGTGTTAGTGCCCATTTACAAAACTCAAAGGTCATTTGAGCTTGTTTGGTTTAAGTTTAAACACAAAAGACCAAACACTTCTCAACAGCCATTAGGTCTGCTGTGATCTCAGTTAAAATCCATGTCAAAGTTAGCAAACATTTATACATGAATAGTAAACTCTTGTGCATTACACATATTATACATAGTATAAAGTCAGTTATGATCAGTTGAGATCAGCTGTGATCTTATTTAATTACCATGTCAATAATTAACAAGATTCTTATGATAACCAAACTTATAAACAAATGATTCACTCTGGTTTAGTTTACATTTGTTGCGCTATAAGAGCATCCTCTGGCAAGGACCCAAATGATTACTGCTATCTACCCTCTAAAAAGCCCCAAATGTGACCTCATCTCACCTGCGTTCTCAGTAAAGTGATTTAGATATGTGTTTACAGTTGATTTTATGTCTTTAGATCATCTTCAGACATAAAGGAAACTGAACAACTTACCAACATGGGTCAGCATGGGCCAGCTTCTGAGTAATATGTCAATGTGAATCACATGAAAAACCATTGCTGGCTCAATCAGACAACATGCAAATACATGCTAAATGCACAAAGACATAGATTGTAGTATGAAAACACAGACACACACACACACACACACACACACATACTGTAGGTGCTGCATGTGGTCATACCGAAAGCAAGCCACATAATGCCCACAGACATCTGTGTGTGTGTGTGTGTGTGTGTGTGTGTGTGTGTGTGTGTGTGTGTGTGTGTGTGTGTGTGTGTGTGTGTGTGTGTGTGTGTGTCTGTATCTGTATCTGTGTCTGTGTCTGTGTAAGTGTCTGTGTGAGTGTATCTGTGTATGTATAACGAGTTCTCCGCATGTCACATTTTCCACTGGTTGTCCTCGCCACCTCCTGTGGGTGAAGATTTTACATCTTCTAGATATGAGCTAGGCCTAAAATTCACCGCCGTGAGTCACATCTCATTTGTCTGTCGTGGGAACGGGTCAGCGGGGTAAATGAAAGTGAGTCAATCGGTCCACTTGGCTGGCTATGACTCACCTGCACGGTAGATAGGGTTTGCTATCAGCAGGGGGGGTTTGTTCAAGAGATTCAGCCAGCGCTGGTCTACTTTGATGGTTCAAAGGTCCTCAAATGATGTTAAAATCAAGCAGTGCTGTCTTAAATTGAAACCAAAACAGTTAAGTGTGCATATGTCGGTTTCTGCTGCGTGGGAGCGAGGCTGTTAAGTGCGTGGGAGGTGCTGTAAAAGTGTTTGCTTGTTAGAGTTATTTATTTTACTTATTTGTCATGTCTAAAACGTCATCCATCTATCATTCTGCTTTCTATTTGGAAAGGGCAGAGGATAATACGGGGAATTACACTCAATGTGTAACTGGGTGATCGTGTTGTCTGAACATGATCTCAAAGCTCCTAGTTACAGTCTGGAGATTGACAAAGAGAAGCCACTGGATAGCAATAATACTAAGGGAGAAAGAATATCATATTCTTTCACAGGCCCCAGAATTTTTTAGCAGAGAGCTTTCTAGAATATTACAAATTCTACTGCAGCAGAAGCTGTACGTCAAAAGTGCTGCATTTGATGAATGTTCAGTGAACATTGAAATGAGAAAAAAAAAATACCCTTTAAAATGACTTTCTGAAAGTCCCTTGTTAGGCACATTAAAATGAATACTTAGGACTAACAGAGCCTGGTTCAGGTTGACTGACACTGGCACCCTCTGCAGTTGGGCCGGGGGATTTGTTTGAAAGTGCCAGCTCATCCCATGCCCTCGGAGGTGTCAATCCCGGGTTCAGAAAGTAGAAACCCTGCCACAAATTTGATCCAGCCAGCTCTGAATCAGATGATTGTGATGAGCACTCAAGACAGGTAGATCAGCTCCTTAGCAAAGTCACCTGTGTTAGAAGGAAAACCTGGCAGGGTTTTTACTTTCTGAACCTGGGATTGACACCTCTGCTTACAACTAACTGCTAACTAACTATTTTACTACTAACTGGTGGACAGGTGGAGTCCCACATGGCGAGGTCACGAGTAACTTCCATCAGAGGTAACTTCCTATGGAGAATTGCCCAAGTTTTAGACATATTTGTCCCCATAAGTGATTTCTGGGAGTCAGTGGAATGTTCCATCACAAAATTCTTGGCCTACTAAGCACAATGAAGAAATCAAACCATGTGTCATCGGATCTCCAGGGTGTTTCATTAAAATTCATCCACTGCTGTTAACCTTAAGCAAGCACTGTATTTTTCCATTGTTGTTTCACTTTGAACATTGCGAAAAGGTCACATTCAGTTCTGTTATGTCCACTAAACTTGTGGCTGGTTCCACTTCAAAATAAACATTTGAAAAATACATACTTATATCAGTGATTGGCACCCACATATCTTCCTGAATCCTTCTGATTAGAATTCAACAGAAAATTCTTTTAATTCCTGCAATATAACTGAGGTCCAACTGAGGTGATTATTGTACCTCTTCCCTCATTCTTCTCCATTCTTCTCTTCTCACAACCCACATCTTACTTTCAAGGGTGACAATGACTCACAGCTTATTAACATATTCGCTTTATAACCTGTAGGTTCAGATCTAGCTGATCTTGCTGTCTCAGCCCTCAGCTGTGGAGGCCTACGTCTGGGAAGGGAAAGGGGCGATCTGGTGCCTGTAAACTGGTGAGAGTTATTAACAAACCAGTGGTGTCAATCCCGGGTTCAGAAAGTAAAAACTAGAAGAGCTGGTTGGATCAAGTTTGTGGCAGGGTTTTTAATTTCTGAACCAAACTTTTACTTCTGCAACACACACACACACACACACACACACACACACACCTCCACCAATCACCACTCTTAGGACTTTCTAGAATATGATTGCCGCCACTAATTAATGACTTCAGATATTACCCCTGCTGAGGTGGTGAAAGAGTGCTATGTCCCATGAGGGGGTTAAATAAGAGATTCTGAGCTTTGACTTGGATCCCTCTCCAAAGCCTCTTGAGTTAACCTTGTGACTGTCCTTTAGTGAAATGCTTCAACAACAAAACAACAACCAAAATAACCATGTTGGACATATTTAATCATATCAACTACAAACTTAGTGATCAGTGATCATAATGATTAGACTAAAGTCTATATCTTGACTAAACATTTAATAAGTGATGTATGGCTGGTAAGCAGAGTTTAAACTGGGCCCGGAGCCTTCTGGAGCTCAGCCCAGCCTCTTCACCTCAGCAATACACCCAGCCACTTTCTGCTAAAGTATTTATAGTAATACAATAGAGTGAGATATTGACCACTGTGAGTAAAAAGGGCTCCTACTCCTTACAAAAGCCAATTTAACCACTGCTGGTAAGTACCATGAACATGTCCAGCAGAGCTGGTTGAGAACAGAGTGCTTTGCCACAGTGAAGCAGCCTAGTGTGGTGGGAGAGGAGAGGGAGACTCAGAGTGAGGGAGGGAGAGGGAAGCAGAAGGCCTGCAGGCATTTGCTTTTATCTCACTGTACCGCCTCCGAGAGCCAGCTCTGGCAGTCATGAAAATGTTCAATCCTTGCACAGCAGAATTCTCTCTTTTTCTCTCTCTCTCTTTCTCCTCTCTCTCTCTCTCTCTCTTAGTATCACCCTGTCTTCCTGTCTCTCTCACTGCTTCAGCCCTCTTGCTTTTGCTCTCTCTCTCCTTATCAAACATGCAAAAAACACTTGCTCCTTATTTTCCTCATCTGATATACATTTCCTCTCTCTCTGATGCTCACACTCTCTATTTCTCTCACTCACTCACTCTCTCTCTCTCTCTCTCTCTCGCTCTCTCAGTCTCTCTCTTTCCCTCCCTTTCCCCCTACACTTCCTGCTCTCCACTGGGAACTCATTGAACCCAAAAGCTCTTGAAGCAGCCCGCTGCCTCCATCCCCGCTTGCCTGCCTGCCTGCTTGCCTGACTCCCGCCCGCCTGCCTGTGTGCCCTGCTTGTAAGTCTGAACTTTAGCTTGGCTTTGCAAATCCTTAGAGCCGTGCAGACCCACTCAAGCGGGTCCCTGAGTCACTCTCTGGGTTCGTTATCAGCGTTCGTTTGAAGAGAGAGGGAGAGGAGAAGAGACACACAGGGGGGGAGAGAGAGAGGGGAAGGGAGAGAGAAGAAGAGAGGAGAGGAAGGGAGGTTAACGGAGTGAACGTTTAATCAAACCAAAGTTGGAAATACAGTACAAGGTGGAAGTCTTGAAGGCCTTGTTATGTCATATGCAAAATTGTGACATCTCTCTTGATCACCCATTTTGTGTGGCACTTTTGTCTGTGTGCCACTTTGTGTATCAACAGCATGTACTCTCACTTAGACAAAGGGGCAGTGCTGTGAGAGTGCTGTGAGATCATGGGCAGTCATGGGTAAGTGGTTAGGGCGTTGGACTTGTAGCCCAAAGGTTGCCAGTTCAACTCCTGACCTGCCAGGTTGGTGGGGAGAGTAATTAACCAGTGCTCTCCCCATCCTCCTCCATGACTGAGGTACCCTGAGCATGGTACCGTCCTGCCGCACTGCTCCCTTGTTGCTCCCTGTTGGGAGCTGCCCCCTTGCACGGGTGAGGCATAAATGTAATTTCGTTGTGTGCAGTGTGTGTGCTGTGTCACAATGACAACTGGGAGTTTGGTGTTTCCCAGGTGGACTTTCACTTTCATGTTCTTTGACTTCTCCAGTGCTTTCAACACCATCCAGCCCCTCCTGCTGAGAGACAAACTACCGCAGATGAGTGTGGACCTAGACCTGGTGACCTGAATCACAGATTCCCTCACTGAATGGCCCCAGTTTGTTAGACTGGGAGACCTAACATCATAGGCTGGGGTCAGCAGTACAGGGGCACCCCACAGATCTGTTCTCTCTCCTGCACTGTTCACCTTATACACCACGGACTTCAAGTACAACTCTGAGTCATGCGATATGCAGAGGTTCTCTGATGTTGTAGGACTAACCAGCTGCAGCTGGCTGAACACCACCAAAATCAAGGAAATGGTGGTGCACTTCAGGAGGACTGCCTCTCCCTTGCTGCCTGTAACCATTGGTGGGGTGAATGTAGAGACTGTCAGGACATACAAGTACTTGGGGGTACATCTAGACAATAAACTAGACTGGTCTGCCAATACTGATTCAGTTTACAAGAAAGGGCAGAGCAGGCTCTAGTTCCCTAGGATGTCTGCAGCAAACTCCTGCTTATGTTCTGTGGGGGGCATGAAGTTGGAGTCATTTACATTAACTGCCGAAAACACAACCCTGAGCAGACTGCTCTCTATAATGGACAATGACCGCCACCACCTGCACACCACTTTCTCTGAGCAAAAGAGCATGTTCAGTCGCAGGCTCCTGTCTCTTCTTGCCAAACAAGCAGGCTGTGATGGTCCTTTGTTCCAAAGCTCCATTCATGTTCCATTCAGCTCTTCAACTCCATATAGAATGGGAGAAGCATGATTGACTTGAGTGTTTAAGTCTGTTTCTAAACACTGCCCTTTATACCATGCCTTTATCTGGGTGCCTGTATACATGCACATACACTACCTTGGACTGGACTGGTTGACACTTATAGGAACCTGGTAGCTAAACTCCTTAACTCCTAAACTCCTTACTGGGTATAACAGTCCCTAGCCCAGTTTGCTAGACTATCTGTATGGTCAATTCATTTTGTCTATGTGAAGTTAGGTAATGAGTATTCTTTGTTTTATTGTGTTGCCTACTGTACTTGATCAAGATACTAAACTTGCACTGGCAATGTACTTGCAATGACACTCTCTTGCACTATGATACCATAGCACCACACTGCACCTTTAACATGTCACATCTTACTTTGTTGTAATAGCCCACCATTGATGTCTTCTGTTGTACTCCTGGACTACGATTGTGTGTTATTGGGTGCGATTGTGTATCAAAGTCAAAGTCAAAGTCAGCTTTATTGTCAAAAAACATATGTACAGGTTGCCCACACAAAATTTGAAACTGCAGTGCTCCCTAGGCCCGCAGTGAACATAAAACGTCTTATAAACAAGACAATATAACATGTTGACAAAACATAACAATTATGTGATATTATGTCATATATGTGTAGATATTTATATGATGTGTATATTATGTGTATACGTATGCTACTGGACAACTTAATTTCCTTCGGAATAAGTAAAGTATTTCTACTCTCTACTCTAGTAAACAGTGATGCAATTCCTTACCCAGGGCCACTATCAGACATTTTAGGCCCCATAAAGAACACAATTATGGGCCTGTTATTAATAATAATTATTATTAATAATAATATTGATAGTGTTATCAACGGAACCCCTGCGAATGCTAGACCCTTACAATTCATCCTTTACTTTTAACTACCAGATTACACTCAGAGAGCCAGTTTAAGTGCTTTAAACAAGTCTATCAGGCCTCGGTGGGCCCTTGTGATCACAGTAGAAGGTAGAGGCTCTATTCTGACTGCTGAGGTATTCCAAAACGTTGCCATATCGATTCACGCTGAACGCATAGGGCGCTTAATCTCATATAAATGAGCTTTTAGCATATAAATGCATACCGAAAACAAACGCACCACTGAATGATTGGCTGTTTATCAAAAAAAAAAAACACCCACCCACAGCCAATATTTCTAAGTGTCTCATTTCATGCGCACAAACTCAAAAATTAAGTACCCCTTAGCCCCTATGACATCAATTACACATTTTGGTGAAGAGGCTGAAGACTATTTTGGTATATTAGACAGCGGTGATAGACCCTTGATGTCTGAGGTGAAGTGCATTACAGCTTCAGGAAGAAAAGCCACAAGCCTTCAAGGCTCGCTCACATACAACAATCAGCACAAACAAGCATGCAGAGAACAAAAGCAAAAAAAGCAATTTCATGGTTCTGTGCTCCCAAGAACGAACAGAACAGAACAGACTGAGACATGACCTCAGGAGCTAGACAAAAAGAATAATGTAAAAAAAAAAATACACCCATCATAACAGTGCAATCTCATCTGTCGGGCAAAGGCACCGAAAGCACTGCCTTTTGTCGGCAGCACACAAATTCAGTGTTCTCAGAAGCATACTGCGTAAAAACACACTCTTTCAATACCCTTGAGACCAGCACAAGTGTCTGAGGCTTGACTTTTGGCTACTGGCTCAGTGGCCCTGATGTAACTCATTTACGACGTTGATGTGGCCCTGATGTGTCCCTGACGTGGCCCTGATGTGGCCCTGATGTGGCCCTGATGTGGCCCTGATGTGGGAGGGTTGGGTGGTAGATGCTGCTTCCCACTGTGAGAGCCAGAGAGGATGATAAATACAGGGGAGTGGGTGGAAATCTGTGTTTGTTGATACACGGTGGGGAGACGGATGTTGGGCTGTTTCACAGTAGTGCAGAGAACTACACAGACTAATGGGGTAATGAGGTCAGGGAGGGAACACACGCATGACACACACACACACACACACACACACACACACACACACACACACACACACACACACACACACACAAACACACACACACTCACACGTACAAATACAACAAAGCACACACATACTGAAATTTCCCAACATAAACACACAAGTGCACACAATCTTTCTTCACAGAAACTCCCACACAACCTCCCTCTTTCTCTAACACATACACACACGCGCGCGCACGCGCGCGCACACACACACACACACACACACACGCACACACGCACACACGCACACGCACACACACACACAGTCTAACAGACTCTCTTAGGGCATTGTGCTCCGCTGACTTGCTTATGCTGACACACATTTGGCCTCTCGCTTGCGCAGCAAGCATTATGAAAAAAGCATTACATTCTGTTACCACACTCCTTGGTAGAGTGCACCATTAATGTTTTACATGAATTCAGACGCACTGGTTTTTTTTTTGCTGTTTGGTAAAAGGTTGCTTTGGCAACTGGTTTTACTCAGTATTCTGTATGTTGCTTTTGAGATTCCAAAATTACACCAGTAAGGCTTTAAATCAGTTCAGTTTCATATTTAAATTACATATTTTATAAGTATCTGATTAATCAATATTCCATGCCATAGGTCCATTGGCCACATGTATAAATTACAAATACAGAAACCCTCTACAAACCTACTCTATATGAAATATTGCAGCAAAGGATGTTAATTTATGTTTCAAAACTGCTGTCATCACTGTCCACTGCCCATTATACCTACATTATACAAATTGGCAGTTTAAATGCTTATATTTTTGAGGTTTCGTTCAGTTATTCAGTTATGTTAACTATCTAAAACACATTTTCAGTTCTGCATCCTGGGTCTTGGTGCAGGAGTCACCCAGGACGTTTAACCCAGAGGGGAACCATCATTGGCATGCAGGGCTGTGAACAAGGGTCCCTTAGGAGCCTGTGGAGCTGGAGCAGAACCTTTCCTAAAGAGCGCAGCCTCACTGCCAATGAACCAACACCCCCCTCCCCTCCTCACCCCAACAAAAACACACCCCAACACAAACACAGACACACAGACACACACACTTACACACACACACACACACACACACACACACACACACACACACACACACACACACACACACACACACACACACACAGCCTCCTTCACCCCCTTTACCCTCTGTGTGACTCATTCTCACTGCTGTCCTCACTTGGACAGGTGTGTGAGAGCGCCAGCCAGCTGACTGCGGCTCAGGGGAGAGTGGGGGGGGGGCGGGGGGGTGCAGACTGGGGTGGAGAGGGGGGTCGGTGGTTGGGGGATGAGGGCAGAAGGCGAAGCACATCTCCTGAGAGAGGGGGGGTGGGTGTGTGGGGGAGGTGTGTGTGTGTGTGTGTGTGTGTGTGTGCAGCGCCAGCTTGAGAAAGGTCAGTGTGGAGATAGCCAGACGGATATGGAGCATGGTGACCCACTCTGCCCAGACAGGCCGGTGCGGTCATCGGCTGAGAGGCTCCCAGGGGCTGGCGTCAGCGTCGGTCGGTGGGGGAAAAGTCATCTTCATTTACAAGTGCTGTTCCCCACTTAGCTTACTTAGTACCCCCCCACCCCCCCACCCCACCCCCCCAACACCCCATCACCCTCCCACCACACCAGTATGAAAACTTCCCAGAACATTACTTAGGCTTCTTAAATGCCCTCCAGTCCTATCCATAGCTCAGTCAGAGCTGAATTGTAACACTGGAGACTCCCCACAGATTGTTATAAAAAACTTTAAGGATCAGTTTCCCATAGATGGATTAGGCCTAGTCCTAGAATCCATTCTACTCTTATAGACTAGGACTGTGGTATATTGGAGGGTAACTCTTTTTATGTGCCTTTTTTCAGTACGAAACATCTTTTACTTGCCTTTTTATGAGTGCTAATGTTGAAGATACGCACAGTTTACCCACTATTTTTAACACTGTATCTTTCTTTTTACCACTACACAACAAGTCTTGGACTAGGCCTAATTTGTGTTTGGACTTTGGAGTACTGGTACCTAAGAGTTTCCTAAAGTTTTTCTCATCATTGCCAAACAGAGTAATAAGCTTTATCTACATTTATAATAAAAACCATAAAGGAGCAGTGGAGGTTTATAGCTCTTGTTTGTTAAATGATTTATAATGGGTGTAGGAGGGTACTTTTGAGTCATGTTTTTAAAAAAAAAAATGACATAACCACCCATAATCAGTCACATCTGATCGCTATCTCGACATGACTGACTAAAGCAGCGCGGCTAAGGTCCTGGGACGCAAAATGAAAATATGATTTAATTACCTGACGACCGAGGCAGACGAAACAGAGACGAAACAAAACACATATGTGTAACGACCGAAGGAATAATTGGCCCAGGATTGTGTTTTCCCCAACTTACACAACCTTTTCCCTGAACCATGACTTAAGCGATGCAAGCGTCACTGCCAATAGATGCTTACCCCTCAGAAGTTGGAGAGAATACAGACTTGCTTAATGTACAATGTAGACATTTAGATTTATTTCACGATAGCATCAGAAGACAGAGTGGTAACAGCGCAATCATAAATAACCCAAGAGTTGCCAGTTTGGACTACAATGTTTGAGCAAATGAAACAAACAGACACTGAGCATCGCCCCTGTGCCAGAGTTTGTAAAGTTTTAAGTGCAAGACTGACAGTACTTTGACAGGGGTAACCTGACTAACTGATCTTTTTAAATACAAACTGAATTTGTTTAGAATAAAATTTAAAATAATGTTGGATTAAACATAAAATTTAAGGCTGAAAAACTTATAGCAAATCTTGCTTTAAGTGCCCGACTCTGAACTGTGTATTCGATTAGACAAATAATAATACAATGATCTGTTCATATCATAAATGCTTTCATGTCATGTGTACTGTGCTTCTTGTTCATTACAACAAAGAAATACAATTACGTGTACTTCAGTTGGCATTTAAAGGAAATCAATATTTTATATAATCTCATGTATTAACATGAAGTCTACCGTGGTGTGTACATGTAGGGAATACATTTCTGTCTATTTCTTGTCCCTCGCTGGGTGTAGTATTTTTTAAAAAAAAAAACAGTATCCTAAATCTGTCAATTACCAGAGTCACTCATGCACATACATTTCAGCACTCACAGAGAGATTAGCCAGATGGTACACAGCAACTAGATGAAAACTTAGAGAAAGGAAAAGAACAGCAATATCAGACTCCACTAACCCTAATGGAAAGCCATGTACCATGCACAGGGTCTAACCTACTGTATATATTCTGACCTGGCTTCAGACCACGGTCAGTGCACAGCCCCTGCTGTTCACCCACTTGACCTGGATCTCCTGAACATGAGTTAAGTGCTTTTGAATGGTACTGCAAACTATGCTTTTGGGTCAAACTGTCCTTTCATTCAGATGTGGGGTCAAGTGAAAACTGAGATGGTGAGACCAATGTCCTGCGACGTGGTTGCCATGCACTTGGACTGGCCAAATGGAAACCATGGCAACTAACCCCAGCTAGGGTGCTGACACCACTAGAGGTAGGTTGCGGTCTTTTCCGGAAAGCTCGCTGTGAGAACAAATTCCCAGACAATGTGTTTCCTATGATGCATCGTTCTCTCCCTACCGCCTTCTCCCCCGACAGCTGCTCTTGCGGCCTGTACCTCAGGGTTTGGTTATGTAAGGACTGTACCACCATGCTCCTCTAAACACACATAGACACACACACAGACACACACACATAGACACACACACATAGACACACACAGATAAAAAGTGACATTCACATGCAAATACGCACGCACGCACGCACGCACACCTCTGGTGCACCACAAAATGGCGAGGTTATGGAAAAAGAAGCTTTTTATTTTTTAGAATTAGCTTTTCCATCTTAGCATGCAATGATGTAAAGGCTGATTAATTAAAAACGTAATCATTAAGAAAGTGCACTACAGTTACGTGATGCAGAAATGGTCGAGTGCTAGTGTGTGTGTGTTGTGTGCGTCTGTGTGGAGAGAGGTGGGGGGGGGGTGTAAGATATGCCCTCATGTCATGTATCCGGGCCAAGGGGAAATGAGTCCTGTTGATGAAGCGAAGTGTAGTTTTCTGAACAAAAACTTCAATTAAAGCAATTACATCAAATCAACTTAGTCAGGCAGTGTGAAAATCACTAATTGCGTACATTCACTTGAGCTTTATTGATTTGATTTTTTTTCCCTCTGTTTTCTTTAAGTCCCCCTCCAGGCCTGATCGATGGGAGGCTATAGCTCGAGCAGTGGGCTTCAGGTAGTGAGTCAGGGAACAGAAGCAAACTGGGGTAGGCGAATTCAAGATTTAAGACCTTTATTGTCATTGACCAGTTGCCTATACAATGAAATTAGACAGCAGGGCCACTAAGGTACAAGGTGAAAGTGTTAAGTGAAGAAGCATTGTAATTACAAAGGAAAGAAGGGAGTATATACAAGGGTATGATAAATAATAAAAAATATAAAGGCTATGTACAGAGGCTGTGAATAATAATTGGGGGGGGGGGGGGGGGGGGGGGGGCTAAGGCTCTCGATCTAGCCAGATGGAGGTGCTCCTCCCATTCAATTCCATTCAATCTTGGCAGGGGGGGGTGTTGAATCCCAGAAGCTTTGGCATCTCGGTGGGCCGTCATCCACAAGACTTCACTCGGCACACATCCTTCTGCTTGCTGCTCTTCATGAATCCCAGAAGAATGTCAGAGAGTTCACAACACCCACAACAGCTCTTTGAACATATACCCTTTTGTATTCAATATGACATGTAATGGATCTAGTTTACAAGATGATAGGACTAAAGCTATTTCTTGTCTTTGTGTAAGTTTGATATGTATTCTTTGACATGGACTATGTTAACAGGATTTGTCTGGTATCAAGACTGCTCAATCTTAACTCAGGTAAAACTAGGAGACTACATGATTTACTAGACTCAGATTTTAAAAAATGAATGAAATATTGACGGACATCAATATAGATTTAAGCTGGTGAGTCCACGCCTCATGACCTTATTTAATTGTAAGAAAAAAAAAGAAATTCATTAAAAAAAAACTCCTCAGTGATCAGCGCAGTCACACATATCCCAGAACAAAGCCATTATCAGTACCACGTCAGCATCTTCCCAGGGCCCAACTATGGGCACCCTTTGAATCCCACTTACTCCTCTGCTGTCTTTGATGCTTCCCGTTTGCCATCCTGCAGTCTCTGTTCAAGAGAGACAAAGGAGCCATGGTGCATAACCACAAGGGAATGAACAAGAGCTTTAGTGTGAAAATCTGTCCTTGAAAAGGTATCGAGATTATTATTTTTTTCTTTTTTTTTTTAAAAAAAATCATATTTTATTTCTTGAAAGAGCCTTGAAGTGAGAAACTGCACAAGCTGTTAGCTCAGTGAGGGATAAGCAACCACCAGCACCATACAATTACAACTGTAAACCATGTAGAGGGACAGTTCTCTCACAGGGATAGATTTGAATTATTTAATAAAATAATGAATATGCAATAGAAGTCAAGGTCAAGTCTCTGGGAGTTGGAACATCCTGATTAGGCAGATCCTGCCTGTGTAAGGATCCTACCCTCCTGATGAACAGACAGAATCTCAACTATTGGGGGTTAGAAGGAAGAGACATCAGGAATGATAGAAGAAGGGCCTTCAATGCGTCAGTATTCACTGATGGTGAACAGCAACCGAACTGCAGGCTGTGGTGATAGATGGAGGATAGAAACTTTGACATGTCAGCACCTGAAGCAACGGAGAAAGGTAAGAAACGTGTGGCATTATAAATCTGATAGGGGCCACCGATTGGGCGAGACCAAGTGTCACAAGTGACACAATATTAGAATCTTCTGGAACTTCTAGAAGAACTTCTGCACTGAAGCTCCCATTTCTGCAGCCCCAGCAGCAGCACAGTCCACAGTAAATATTCACTGCTGTCATTGCCATATATCCCAGCGGTCCACTGAACACCACTGGCAAGTCCTCTGATAAAAGATGTTAAGGAGCATCAGAGAAACTTTGTCTCACAATACTTGAAGACAAGGAATGCTTTGTTTTTTGACAGCCGTCCTATGCAGCAGAACAAGCAAAACAAAACAAGCCCTCGAATCCACCCCCCCAATCCCTCTTCCCCTGTCCCCTGTCCCCTTCCTGGCCAAACAGGAGACAGTCCCAGCAGGAGACCCAGGTGGTGCCAGATGCACCGAGGTCGCCTTGAAGCCCCCGAATGACTTATGCAGAAGGACGGTGATACTGGCCTCAGCCTGAACTGTATACTGGGTAAAGACACACTCAGAATGCTTACAGTGCAGCACAGCAAACACAAAAGTTCTTGAAATATACTCACAAGACTCACTTGCAAATCAGGCTAACATTTTAGACACCTGTTTCAAGGTTATCAAGACTCAGAAGCACTCATCTGAAAACCTGATAGACTTTTGCTCTGATGCTGCTAAAGAAATTCCCGTTTGCTGGATCAAATCTTAATTACCGGCCCCTGATGTCCTTATATCATATAGTGTGTTTCTTTGCCTGGCCCAATATTACAACCTGTAGCATAGGGAGTGAACAACCATCAAACCCCTAGTCTACAGGGTACCCAACATGCACCTCCCTGACCACAACACCAAAGAACAAGTCAGAGCACATCCTGAACAAAGGTGATGGGACTCTAAACCTGTATTGTGAATCCAATGTGCATTATATTGTAAAGTGATTTCTTCCAAATCTGTCGGCAGGCCGGGTACTGTCAGCTTCTCAAAATCTTTCCTGAGTTCTGTCTCTTCATTTACATTCCCTGCAAAACAAACTGAATGTTTATTTTTTTTCCAGTGGCTGTGAGAATTCAGCAGCCTCTCCTCAATGTTGTGTGCGGTAATCAGGAGACTCAGCGGCGTGTGAAGCTGTGATGTGAGCGCAGGTGTGAAGTACCTGAGGCGGCGTCAAAACAGATGCTGGTCGACTTCCTCCGTCTCTTCTTTTCTTCGCCATTTCATACGAGAGGAGGCACTGGCTAGATCATTGTCATTCCTGTTGAGAGGCTCTTTACCCAGCACTGCAGAACAAACAGCTGTATAAGAGCTAAAAACAAAAAAAACCCTGATGAGGTTACAGGAATCAACATCACATTTCCATTAGCTCCTTCTGGAAATGCACAACGCCATCGTGTTTTTCCTTTATTAATTGTTATTTCTTGAACAGCACATACAGCACTTAAGCACTTCTGCACAAATTAAACAACTTATTATAGACAGCAATACCTTATGGTGTCAAATTACATCCTACTCTGCTCATCACAAACCTCAAGGAAGATTCTTGCAATAACAAAACTCATGGATACAGCAACGCTTTTAGAAACAAGACAGACACAACAGCAACTTTGATAGGAGGATTTTGTATTTATTAGCAGCTGTCAAGACTGTTTAACAACAAAGAAGTATTTAAATAAATATTAAAACCAGAAAGGATTGATCCAGTATTAGGTTTTATCAACCTGTCTACTGAAGTAGTGTGCTTTACTGAGGAATTTTACCGTACCTCCAGACATGTTCTCAACTGCAGTTGTAAAATATTAATAAAAAATAACACTGAGCATTATGAAACCCTGGGAGCCATGCCAAATAACTCCTCCTTGTAAATAATACGGCATCTCTTGACAGTACGCACAGCATAAAGTCAACATTCTTTAAAAGAAGCTAAAGACATTTAAACAGACATGTAACACCAAATCCTACAACATTTGATTTTAAAGTAATCCTTCAGAGAAAGGCTTCTATTGCAAATACATGCAATGTCAACAAAAACTGTAACAAGATGTTCCCAAACAGCTTTGGCAACAGCCTAGGTGAAAAACTGAGAATGCAAGTGTGTTTGTACGTGAAATGGTGGCAGTGTGACAGACAGCTTGCAAAACTAAAGCCTGTGAACGTGTGATTACACACCCCCTTTGCTGAGAAAGCACATGGTTATGAAACGTCTGTTAAGTCTTCCTTTCTAGCTGTCTGTGTGTGTCAGTGTACACAAGGTCTTTCTACCTATTGCCGTTACGGTGTTCCTCTCTCATACAGACAAATGTGACAGAGCAGATGTTCTGTAATCACCATTACTGTCTTTGACACCACCAACGAGCTCAGAAGACCCATACTGAAGCCCACATACTGAGTAGCTGTTGGAGAAGGCCACTATGGCTATTGTATTACCACCACTATAAATGCAGACCTTGAGGTATGCCACTCTCATACAGAGCTATACACACAAAACAAGAAAAAAAAGAAAACAAATTTCTTTCCAGTCTTTGAGAGCAGACGGATGATTCATAAGTAAAACATGGGTCAACTGAGTGCACGCAGGCACACACACACAGCGCAACACAAGCTGGGTTTCCATCCAACATTTTGACGCACATTTTGGCCATATGGATAGGAAAACCTGAGAGTAAGCACTTAAAATTTGCTGAAAATCTTCGGGCATGAAATAATAAATCCTTCACCAAACACACCAACACAAATTCACCAAACCCAAGTAACACAAATTCACTTTGTGGACATATAGGGTCTGGCCATGCTCTATTGGGGCTTGTCTTCTGTCATTGCATCCTAAAAGCTGTAGACCTCAGCTTGGCTTGGCACTGGCCACCATGAGACTGCTATACCTCCTGCTCTGTCTGTAACAGTGCAAGCTGTTATGTTTGCCTTTTCCCTCTTCCCAACCCCTGTTGGCAGTAAGGAAAATGTCTTCCAGTTTGATGAATAAATTCATACATTCCTCTTGCTCCTGCTTCAATCTTCCAATGTTTGCTCACGCTGCTACTAAGTTTTTGAATTGCTTGCATTTACTTTAGCCGTCCTTGAATGCACAAATACATTTAAATTATGAAAGATTTATTTCCCCCTTTTTGCCACTGCACTCAGCTGTAGGGGTGGAAATGGTTCTCCACTGCATGAGCACCACCTGGTGGTGAATATATATATTTATATCGGTTATACATAACCACATTAACGCTCACATGAAGATATCAAGACCAACACAGTAGTCACAGCCAGCTGGCAGAGTTCTCAACTTAAACATTTAAATAACATTAAGGATCCCTGTACTTGCAGTCTTCTTATTCGCTGTCAGTTTTAGTCATGTTCCATCTCTACAAGACAGAATCAATATGTCTAAAAATATTCTGAACCCGGAGTTCAAAATGTAGAGTCTAACTGGTGCCAGTTGAGTTGTGTCTTCCATCAGTCCCCCATCTCTGACTCTCTGTTTTGTATCGTCCTGATTTTGTGAACCGCATTCATGTACTCACCACCTGGAAACAGGGCACAGACGTCGCTGGTCAGACTTGCCATTTCTTTTTTACGCTTTATATGCACAAAATTAGTATTCACTTTCATGATTTAGCATTAAAAAATTACAATTCAAATGTATGTGGTCTTATGCTGCCTCAAAGGATTAAGCCAGGCATTGACAACCATTATAACCAATAATCATTATAACTACAAATGCTTTAATTAAGTTTGGCTGATTCGTCAGTTAATCGGAATAGGGTATGGTGGTAAAATATGAAATTGGCTGACATGAGACACAAAGTAATTATTTACTGTTCAGTGGCTGGTAAATTTGACCAAGGTTTCCATTTTTGTAAAGCTGATTTCTACCTCTGGTACAGACAAAAGGTCATGTCAGGGCTACTCACCACGACCAAGAAAGTGACGTTGAAACATGTTGGTCTTGAGCTGCAGCAATTCCTCGTCTATTTTAACATCCTTCCTGGCATGACAAGCTCTAAAGTGCAGTGCCAGCCACAGGTGCTTTCTTTTCTCCCACTCTTCTTTGATCACATTTTTAAGACGCCTTTTAAGACAGACACATACAAATACATCCACTTTATACATAGATTGTTATAAAGAAATTCTAAAAAGGCCTTCATTATTTTTGTTTGTTTGTTTGTTTGTTTTATTTTCCCTGGAACAATTTTGAAAGACTTAACATTTTTAACTGGAATATATTCAGAGTTATCAGAAGAAGTCATAATTTGGCCACCAAATCGAAAGTAGGGGCCACACAAAGTGCTCATAAAAGAAAGCACTCGAAATATTCTTGGTTTTACCAGAGTCATGCAGTTCAGACAAAACCGCTATCCAACAATACATGTTTACCTTTTTTGCAGATCTGTGACAACATCAAATAGACACTGCCAGGCATGAGTACTATGTTTCCAGCTGGTGTACTCAAGAAGGTCCATGATCACTTGTAATGCCTTCTTGATGTTTTCACTGTCATCTATAACAACACCAATCATATGTTAGTGCTCTGAAAAAAAAAAAAAGACAACTCTTCAACTCTGAAGGGTAATCTAAATGATGTGGTCTACAAAACAATCATTAAAATATACTTTTTAAAATGGTACAGTGTAAGTGTATATAGCCTTAATAAAATGTTATGGCAATCCACAGCTGAAGTGCATGAAATGCTAGGTAATAAGCCGCACCTGAGGAGAGCAGAAGGGAGCAATACTTGAGCATCAGCTGATGAGAAGATACCAGCATCTGCAGGATCTGGGGCAAACAACACCATAAACTTCAAGATTGCTCACAACACTCTGGATGATGTTAGACACAAGAAATAGCATACACTGGAGCTAGCGGGACAATGTTTCTCATCAAGACCTACCAAATGCATAGGTGCATACATTTCAATTAACCATTTCTTTTTCGTAAAAAAAAAAATGCTGTCCTATTAACTATGGATTGACTTAGGGATCTAAGACTTTCTTCATTGTACCTCGAGCACTTTCATTAGTTTCGTCTCTGGGGCCCCGTGCTTCTTCAGAAACTCAAACAGGTAGACGTGGGCGTTTGGATTGGCTGGGAAGCTCTTGTCGTATGCATAGTCCTTTAGAATCTTCTCTGCTCCCTTGAGATCATTGTAGAATTCCAGCATCTGAAAGTGACATACCAAGTGCTTTTTAGTTTGGCAAAATATCAGTATAGTTTTGTGACACACCAAAGCAGAGGGAAACACTCCATCCTAAATGGACAGCAAAAATAACCAACTGTTTTTTGGGTAAATCTGCGATGACAAAATCAACACCTTACATTCTTCAGGTGGTGTGTTGTTTTAACAGGAACATAGTTTCAAAGAAACCTCTAAAGTCTGTTAGCAGTGTTTCCCCTAGGAATTCGTTGTAGTAGAGGTGATGCATGTCGAAAAAAACATTGTTAACCCAAGTATGCTTGGAGGGTCCAGAGATTATGAAAATAACCCCACAAATGGTCATTTTTGACAACTTGTGAGTTTAAAAAAATTGACAGATTGAGACCTACAAACACCTGTGCTTACACAGTGTGCAAATAACAGACATTGCTTCAACCATGATCTTACTGATCAGCAGTGGTGTTCATGGCTTTATAGGGAAAAAACTGCTGTTAGACAACACTGTGGTATAACTCACATCAACATAGGCCAGCACGAAAGGGTCCCAGACACCAGGCTGTTTGATGACCTCCTGAAGTGTCACAGAGGCTTGACGAAAGTAGGTGTGCATCTCTGGGTTACTACCGTCGCCCTGTTGATCTGAGACACAGGAGGCAGACAGGCAGGCAGGGAGTCAGGGGTCAGGGGTCAAGGGTCAAGTCACTGTCTACTTTCATGTGCACTCTGTGGGAACAGTCTGTATATTCAAGAAAGGTGGACATTGCTCACAGGAGCTGAATAGTTACAGAATGATGTACTTAAATAAAAGTGCCAAAGCAATATAGGCCATACCAAAACAGGAAACAAACTAGACTCAAGGACAAATAGACTCAAAAATATTTTTTATCCAACTGCAACAACTGCCCTCAAAGAGATCTATTCTATTCTAAGTGAACAGGAAAAACAAACAGATCGTGATCATGGCACTTCGTGAAGACGTTGAGCCCCTGCTGAAATAGAATATTACCAAAACATACAGTAGTACAAACTCTGGATGTGTCTCACCTGCCTCCTCCCCTGTTGACCTTTTGTTGTGCCAGATGATGTAATCCAGGAAGCCACGGTAAGCGCTGATGAGATGCAGGTCCTGCGACTGGGCGGTGAGAGATTGCTTGCCGTACCTCCAGCTCTCCGCCATCGACAGCTGTTTCTTGGCCTCCTCAAGCTGACCATTCAACAGCAGATGCAAGGCGTGATCTAGACTGATCTAGTTAAAAGCAGGAGGAAAATGCATGGCATGTAATAATTCAACTATATCCAGTACTATCATGGTATTCTGTCTAATGTTAGAGAAAAATACAACAAGAATTCAAGATTGTGAACTGATTCTCAGCACGCTCTATAGACTTCAATGGAACAAACAAAAAAGTTGTTGTACAAATCTATCTAAACCATGACTGTTGCTTGAACTGAGATATCAAGTACTTTTAGAATTATATATGAATTGAAAAACACCCTTACTGGTTCTGTGTACACGGTACACCAACTCAATAAAGGCCACGCAAGGACACTCAGGCTAAAGCAAGTCATACATCTTATGTCATACATACCTTGGCAAAGTTTTTCACCCCGAAGTGTTTCATTCGTTCATAAAAATCAATTATAGCTTCAGGCTCAGTGTTGGGATGGTGGTGTAAAATCTCACAGCCAAAACGCCAGAAGATCTACAGAGGAAATTGCACAAATGTTTGTAATTCCTGCATATCTGCTACATGCTTTGTTTCTGTGCACAATGAATAACTAAACTATTCTCTTAAAATAAGTTGGTCTTTACTGTGCTTGGCATCCACACAATTTCTGCACACATCTGGTAGCCCAATGCAGTCAGAGAAACAGCAAACCAATACATGCCAAGTGTAAATGCTCTGTATGGTCTATTCTATTCCAATAACATTCAATAGAGATGTGAGGATAAAACGATCATAAGCAAGAACTGAAACCGTGGTTTTTAAATCATTCTCAGCAAAAGCCAACATACCTCTTTGGACATGAGAACCTGGTCAGTACTGTCCTCTAGAGCCTGTGCGTAATATGACATGTATTTAGCTGCTTCATCCCACTGCTGATAGAGCATAGCTTCCCTTATGGCCTCAACGCATAGCCTTGCAGACTTATCGCAACCCGTCTCACGTCGTGTCGCTGTGTTAAGAGACAACATCCTTGTTATTTAAATGATTTCATTTTTTTTTACTTTAAGTGGGACGTTATGGTCCAGCATACTAAGCGCGATACAGATTCGTATTTCCAAAATGTGAAACCAGTGCAAAGAGGACAAGTGTTGTCGGGCATAGACCACACTGAACACTCGGGCAAACTACTACTGGTAGTAGAAGAAGGTGCTACTCAAAGCATAAACAGCCACAAGGACACAATATACAATATGGCTGACTAAATAAATGGGCAGACAGAGGTTTGGATGAAGGCATTAACCTTTTCTCTGCATTCAGAAAGTAAACCAGATTCTGCATTACTGTTGGACCATTGACTAGACAGCCTGTTGGGGGACATCCTAAAACGCTTAACGTGAAAAAGCTTAACGTAGCTTAATGTTCGAAAACAACGATCAATCATCAACAAACTTCTCCTGACCATCTATTACCATACACTCTACGACCCCACCAAATATCAAACCCGAAATCCTAATATTATGGACGTAGTCTGCGTTAAGCGTTTTCATTTACATAGGCGTCTATGGGGAGGAAAAGGCTTAACGTAGCTTAATGTCAGAAAACGGCGAGCAATCATTATCAAACTTCTCATGGACATCTGTAGTCTTACCTTCTCCCACCTCTGTGAAAATAAAAGCCGAGATCCTATTTTTGTGGACGCAATCGACAGTTTTTTCTACATAGGCGCCCACTATATGGAAAGAGCTTAACGTACTTTGTTGTCAGAAAACATCGATCAATCAACGCCAAATTCAGCTCAGAAACCCCGTTTTAACAACACTGACAGCTGCCAAAATATCAAAGTCGAAGTCCCAATAGAAGCCGAGATATCATCATTAAGCTATTTATCCATTGAAGTCTATGGGAAAAGGCTTAACATAGACTTCAATGGATAAATAGCTTAATGATGATATCTCGGATTCTATTGGGACTTCGACTTTGATATTTTGGCAGCGGTCAGTGTTGTTACAAAGGGGTTTCTGAGCTGAAATTGGTGTTGATTGATCGATGTTTTCTGACATTAAAGTACGTTAAGCTTTTTCATCTCCATAGGCGCAAATGGCGAAAATGCTTAACATAGGCCTACACTGCCCATAATTTTGGGACTTCGGTTTTGATTTTTTTTGAGTGATGAAAGTATAACTAGAAATGTCAATGAAGTTTGGTGATGATTGATAGCCGTTTTCGGGCACTGCGCTATGTTAAGCCTTTTCCTATCTTGGCTAGACTTCAATGGATAAATAGCTTAATGTTGACATCTTCGATTCTATTGGGATTTCGGCTTTGATTTTTTGGCAGTTGTAAGTGTTGGTGAAGAGGGGTGTCTGAGCTGAATTTGGTGATGATTGATGGATGTTTTCTGACAATAAGGTACGTTAAGCTCTTTCCATAGTGGGCGCCTGTAGACAAAAACGTTTACTGTCGATTGCGTCCACAAAAATAGGATTTCGGCTTTTATTTTCACAGAGGTGGGAGAAGGTAAGACTACAGGTGTCCATGAGAAGTTTGGTAATGATTGCTCGCCGTTTTCTGACATTAAGCTACGTTAAGCCTTTTCCTCCCCATAGACGCCTATGTAAATGAAAACGCTTAACGCAGACTACGTCCATAATATTGGGATTTCGGTTTTGATATTTGGTGAGGTCGTAGAGTGTATGGCAAGAGATAGTCAGGAGAAGTTTGTTGATGATTGATCGTTGTTTTCGAACATTACGCTACGTTAAGCTTTTTCACGTTAAGCGTTTTAGGATGTCCCGCCTGTGGGCAGCAGGAAACACCCTGCTGCCAACAGGCTCTCTAGTCAAAGGTTCAACAGTAATGCATTGCTGTGAAAAGTTTAAACAGAAATGACAGACGATAATGTTATCTGGGAAAAGCTTACCTGGACATAGTGCTGGCGCCAAGAGGGAGGACGGTGCACGTGGGATAGTTCGAACCGATGCTCCATCGTCTGACTCATCATCTGCGTTGTTAGCCACATTCAGCTCAGCTTCTATGTCGTCCATGTTTTCCTGGTGTTGAGAAGAAAACAAAAACAGTAGCTGAACTAGCAGAAACACTGACAGCTCCGACAGAGCCGCTCTACCAACATCCGCAAATTCTCTGCTATGTGGAGCAGTATTTTGTTTTTCTTCACCCCACGTGTACTTGGTCTGTGACACTCATTGGTTACTTTGACTTCTTCTACTTTTCTTTCCAGTGAAGGCTAAAGGGGGATACACAACACTACCCTCTATTGACAGTTAGTAGAACTGTGTTGGAATTCACATCCATAGAGCTTACCCTAATTACAAGGAATTTGAGAGCTATAGCAATATGAATTAATAAAATGTATAATTAAATAGGTAATTGAAATTAGAAATCAGAATAGAAAATGTATAATTAACAAATTATCTTGGAATGAGCAATTTTAATTTCAATGCAATGTCAAATAATGCATTTCAGTTTATATTTATTTATTTCAGCATTTATTTAAACATTTCAAGATTTATTTATTTATTTTACAATGTTCACTTAGCCCCCTGGCACAGTAGCGAATAAGCTAGCACAGCAGCAAGTGAGGGTTGCTTGGGTTATTGCTAGGGTAGTTATGATGATGGTTGCTAACTGAAGTGGTTGCTATGGTAGTGGCCACAGCACAGAAGTCATTATTTCTCCATGGAAAACGTTGTGTCTCAGTAATAAACATGACTGATTACAGGCTTGCATCTGTGTTGATTTGTGGATTAAAGTGGATAAATCTTAAAAGTTTGTGTGGCGTTCTTATTTATTCCAGTTTCCAGTACTATTAGCCCATTTATGTCTATTTTTTTCATAAGGGTAGATGTTATAACTGGTATTAGGACAGCAGGATTACTAGGCTTAAGTTACGCTGTCCTAGTATTCCAAGTTTGATAGACTGTAAGTTTTGTTAGTTTAGAGAAAACATAGTTACATGGGCAACTGTATTTGTAATGAGCGCTGCCTGTTGTGAGAAATTAATTTTGTCTGTTTGAAAAAACATATTTAGATCCCCCATGGCTGGTAGTGTGTAGTGTGTTACAACTATCTGTGTTAGTAAGCTCATTTACCCTCGAGGGAGGGCAGGGGAAAGTGTGTTGTGTGTGTTTGTTTACCCAGCATGCCAGACGGGTGCGGCTCCTTTAATTGACAAGCTAAAGCAAACATTCAAATATCACGTCACGAGTGAACAAAGAGAATTTAAAATTTGTTGATGGCGAAGCTTCCTCAGCGAGTTAGGCTACTTTTTCAATTTAGTCGCTTTCAGTGTGTATGTACAGTTACATTGATTGCCTGGCTGGTTGCTAATTTAATCATGCCTGTTGCTAGATTGCCTTGTGGTTGCCAGGATGTTGCAGGTATCTATGGTATCTATGGTGGCAGAATACTTCAGAATATCAGAATACTTTCAAATATTGAATACTTCAGAATTTTAGAATGCTTTCAAATATTGTAATATTATTTTCGCCCACCCCAAATCTATTACTGTCTCAAAATAAACGGTTACTGTCTCAAAATAAAATACAAACGGTTGCTATGGTTGTTGTTAATGCAAGGGTTATCATGTTGGTTGCAATGGAAAGTGATGTGGTTGGTACATTTCAATGGCTGATGTACTGGCTGCTAGATATATTACGTAGACAGACGAAAGGATGAATGGTTGATAGGTTAATAACCTAGCAACCCAAATAGCAGAATCAGATTTGCTGATATTGAATCACTGGTGGCCAGCCGTCAGTGGCATGCCATTTCTGATCTGCTACTGGACCACTATAGACTTGTTTTAGAACATATATACAGTATGTCACAGAAGTGAGTACACCCCTAACATTTTTGTACTCTTTTTATTATATCTTTCCATGGGAGAAGTCTAAAGATATAACACTTTTCTACAACGTAAAGTAGGCAGTGTACAGCTTATATAACAGTGCAAATTTGCTGTTCCCTCAAAATAACTCAACACACAACCATTAATGTCTAAACCACTGGCAACAAAAGTGAGTACACCCCTAAGTGAAAATGTCCAAATTGTGCCCAAAGTGTCAATATTTTGTGTGGCCACCATTATTTTTCAGCACTGCCTTAACTCTCTTGGGCATGGAGTTCACTAGAGCGTCACAAGTTGTCACTGGAATCCTCTTCCACTCCTACATGACGACATCACAGAGCTGACCTTGAGCTTGAGACCTTGAGCTCCTCCACCTTCCATTTGAGGATGCCCCACAGATGCTGAATTGGGTTTAGGTCTGGGGACATGCTAGGCCAGTCCATCACCTTCATCCTCACCCAAGGCGTGGTCATCTTGGAGGTGTGCTTGTGGTCGTTACCATGTTGAAATACCGCCCTGTGGCCCAGTTTCAAAGGAGGGCATCATGCTCTGCTTCAGTATGTCACAGTACATATTGGCATTCATGATTCCCTTAATGAAGTGTAGGTCCCCAGTGCCGGCAGCACTCATACAGCCCCAAACCATGACACTTCCTCTACCATGCTTGACTGTTAGCAGGACACAGTTACACTGTTATATAAGCTGTGTACTGCCTACTTTACATTGTAGAAAAGTGTTATATCTTTAGACTTCTCCCATGGAAAGATATAATAAAAAGAGTACAAAAATGTTAGGGGTGTACTCACTTCTGTGACATACTGTATAAGTCAAAATACCGGGTGTTTCTCGGCAAATCAGCAGTAGATCACAAGAGAACTGATGAGCAAAACGCCAGTGTACTGACAGCCCGGCCTTAAGTGGGCCACCAGTGCACCACCAGCCTCTTTCTATCTGGAAACAGATATAACAGGCAACCATCATAACTACTCCACCTCTTGCAACATACATAGTAGCCACCTGATAACATAGTAATAACCACAGAAACCAACATGATTGCCCTTGTAAGCATCATGGCAACAAGTTACCACAGCAACCACCTACAACTAGCCTTGCAACTGCCTGAGGTACCCATGCAACAGCCTACTAGCCTACTAGATGTACCACCACTTTCACAAAGACAACCTAGCAACCACTATAGCAACTAATGTGATTACCTGTCGTATGACTACAAGATCAGTTTATGTCCAACCATGTTTCCTTGTCTTGGGAAGATTACACAGGGTGAACATGACAGCAAAATCACAGAACAAGGAGCCAAGGCTAAAAGGCATATACAGTAGCTATATTGGCATTTTTCCTAAGGAGGAACACAGGGTCACAGAGCATGAGAAATTGAGGAACCTCCTGGATGATGAGGAAGGTCACTGATCTTACAAGGACAAAGACACTAAACTTTACAAAGTGGAGACATCCCAATTTGTCCCAGAACAAGCTGACCCACTCAAGGATGTTAACCTTGAAGACTCTGTGAACAACTGAACTGTGCCCAAACCTGAAACAGACAGTGATATCAGTAAAGAGGAACAACACACATTAGATCGCACATCAGAACCAAGTGGGAATGGTAAATTGCCTCACAGTAGAGACTTGGACATTGCACACTTGGACAGACCCACTACTGTCCAATATAACAATCATGCTAAATGAGAGAAACATGGGATAAAATAGCATGATTAATTGAGGAACATTCACAGACATAAGGCAGCTCATCAAGTTTGAGAAGGCAAAAAGGCTCATGAGCCTCAAGAACCACCTCTCTGTCTTACATGTATGACAATGCAAACCAGGGGAGACAGAAAAAAGACATAGCTTCTAAACTGGGACCAGGAGAGGAGCTCCTGTTGCTGTTTTTAACCAACCGTGTCCAAAGGACCTCAAAGCTGGCCTGTGCCCAACCATACTACCTGTGACGCTACATTGAATTTCGCATTCAAGTCAGTCTGGCCAACCTGCCTATTCTCAGTTCTGCCTGATCCAGAAAAATGTGGAACCAATGAGAAACAAACACTACGTATGCATCATCTGAATCAGTGGTCTGAATGGTGGGAGCTCTGTCCGGTGGTATACAGAGGCATTTAAAAAAGACGCCTGATGATGCCGCCTCTGAGAACTTCCTGTCTATGACAGGTTTGCAAAACAAACTCTGTGTACAAGCTTGGTGTGACAGCCAGGCTACCTCAAAGTCTGAGAAATTGAGAAACTTTCAGAAAGATGATGTAGTCCATCGAGTTAGAGATGAGAGAAATTCTGACCTGGAGGAAATGGATGCTGACATGTGTGATGAAGAAGCTGCAATCCTACATGACTTGTAGAAGCTGGCATTCACCTTGAGACACAAATACTCACTGGTGAGTGATAGTGCACCAAAATAAAGCTTTAAAAGCCCTTTTTCTGACGGGTTATTCTGAACTGCGCACGTGTGCTTCACTACACCGCAAGTGTGATACAGCTGAGCATAATACTGTAGCATGATTGGAACGCCGTTTGTATAGTTTTGCAGATGATTGGCTCTTGGCAGCGGAGCAGGCAGGATATTTGCACTCGACACTCGACATCCTGGCATGACAAATTGTCCCCGTGCATTTCTATGGACGATTTTTATAGTGCTCTGTCTAATGTATGAGAAAGATTGGGGGGGGGGGGTTGTCATAAAGTGCAAAAAAGGGCAGTTGGGGTTGGGAGGGAGGATTGGCTTTGGTGGCCGATGATGGGCTGTATGTGTGGGAGGGGAGGAGCGCTGAGGTCAGGATGGGGTAATGCGTGTGGGAATGACGTGGCATTGTGAAAGCTATGTCTTGTGTGTAAGAAGAGGGGGTGAGGGGGTATGAGGCGGTGTGTGTGGGTAGTAGCGCTGATGATGATGGGCTGTGTGTATGGGGGGCCAAAGGGTCATAGGATACTATGGAGGTGGTGAAGAATGGGGGTGACCTCTGATGACATCTGGTGGTCAGGGGGCTGCATCATGTGCATGTGTGTGGATGATGAGATGAAATGTAGTGGCAGCAACCATTAATAATATTGGCAAGCTAACAACCATGCATGTACCTTGAACCTATAATCATTACATGTGATATATACCCCTTGACGCCATGCTGTAACCTCTTTTGTCTGCTCTTGACTGAAGTTGTGTTTGCTGTTTGGTAAAAATCAGCCAGCACATCCAGCTGAGCTGAAGAGCTGTTAAAGACACTGCCGATGCCATAGTCACTGTGAAAGCTTGACAGTGATCGGGACAGTAATTAAGGAGGTTTAGCGAAAGATCAGTTCGGAGGCATGTCTACTTTAAGGTTTTGTGTGATTGTGTGATTGAAAAAACTCTTTTGACTCATGCAAAGACCCTGGGTGCTTTTCATTATGTTTCCTGGGTACTTCCTGTTCTGAAAAGGACAGATAAGTGAGGAAGCATATATATTGTTGTGTCATGTAGGTGTTTTGTGGTGATAAGAAACACATGTCCTCTGGTAACCTTTAAAAACATCTACCACACATGTTGGTGAATGCTTTAACACAGTGCTTGTGTACTGGACACCAGCTCACAGAGCTTGTTGTAGAACATTAGTAAACCTCCCTCCAGACACCTCAAAAGGTCTGTCAGGTCACAGGTTTGAGCCTTGGGCTAGACTGCACAGAAAGACCTTGCTTACTGTGGTGCCTGACCCAGATGGCTGTGAGGTTTAGGGGGGTGAGTGTAGCAGATGCCAGCTAGCACAGCTCAGCGTAGACTGTTCGTAAACCTCCCTCCTGACAGCTCAAAGGGAGACATTACTGACTTAGCTCATAGCCTGGCTTTTAGCTCACTTCATGTGCCTGTCTCGCCAGGTTCAAGCCAGGGACCGGACTGGGCAGGAAGACCTTGTTTTCAGTGGTGCCATGAACCCGGTTTAGAGTGAGATTTAGGGAGGTGACTGTCACCAATGTCAGTTACCACAGCTTGGTGTAGAACCTTGGTAAACCTCCTTCTCTATACCTCAAAAAAATACGCTACTGAATCAGCTAATAGCCTGGCCTTTAGCTCACTTGGTAGCGCATCTGTCTCGCAATTCAGAGTTGCTGCGAGGTCACGGGTTTGAACCTGGGGCTGGACTGAGCAGGAAGACCTCGGTTACTCATTTCTCAAGTGCTACTGTCCTCAAGCAGTTCCTTTCTTGTCTCCTTCCTTTATGGGAGGAGAGGCTAGGAATGAGGGAAGGAAGGAAGGAAGGAAGAAAGGAAGGAAGGAACACCACCCCCCCCCCCCCCCCCCCCCCCCAGACTGGCTCCTCCCATCAGATCCCTTTTCTACAGATTTACTGTCTTCTCCTGAAAACGTGGTTTTGGTCATACTTGGTTCGGAATTGACTGACAGAGAATTATCTGTCATTTTTTGGGGACTTTGCTACAGTAACACTTTTGAGTGGAGTTGCTGTCAAAACCCTGACATGTGCTTTAGCATGCAGCTTTGACTGATTGTTGCCAGATTTTGCTCTGGTGGCCTTAGAAAACTCAAAAGGAGACGAACAACTTCACAATCCCTCTAAAACACGATCATTAGGCTCTGCTTCTAGTTTGGCACAACTTACACAGAGACAGTGCATCACTTGCAACTTTCTCTGTGCTGGGAAGGACCTTAGCCAAATCAGAATAGATGAACAAATGTACTATGCCTAGGTAAAATGTTTGGCTTGTAGGCTATCCTTCAATCTGGAATAAATTCCTTTTATGACGTAATCATCAATTGTGACCAAAGGAACACTTGTGTTCTTAAATACAGTCAGTCTAGATGGTGTCAAGGCACATACGGACAGCTTCAAGGGCTGTTGCCCTACTGTAAAATGATGTTAGTACCACTTTAAACGATCTGAAACTTTTTGTTATTTGACTCCACGCTCCTGGAACATCCTGCATATTATCCTAGAGCGCTACACTTATGCGGATTTGCTGACGTGTCGACCAGATCTGCCCATGCTCAGGCAGAAACCAGCCATAGTCAAGCCAACCACTATGGCTACAGTCGTTTCTCATTTATATCGCTTTATTTTATTCGTTTTAATATTTATTTCAAATGTTAGTCTTGATAGAAGATTCTCGGACTTCAAACGATGTGCCGACGACGAATGCAGTAGTAAGTATTTCCTGTCGCGTAAACTTTGGAATGCAAAACAATATCCAGTTGGAAATTTAGCCAACGTTATCTCCCCCACCTTATCCTAGGTCAGATTACCGGCTAACTTTTGACTTGTTGGTTTCTAGGGGAGTACAAACTTCCACCGAACAAACAAATGTAGGCACAACATTGTTGTGTTAAAACAAGATAGTGGCACAGTATTATGTTAATTTGCAGTAGAATGTTGTTGTCGTTGCTTGCTACTTGGGAGTTCGCAAGCTAACTCGATAGCAGGCATGCTACTGAACGTTAGCTGTTGCAAGCTAAATGGTTATGATTACAACCCTGTATGCTATCGGTTAGCCATACAGCTTGCCCCTATGCCGTGGTGCAGGTAGGTAGCTGACGTTGCTATGTTATAAAGACAGCCCACCTGTGCGCCAAAGGTAACAAACTGGCTGTTCACTTCAGTAGTAGGGTGGATAACTGATTGGCATGCTGGCCAAAGTTACAGAATTTCACACCGCGAGCTCGACTTTTCGTAGCCTGTACTATGTTTCTTTATCAGCTAATTTCATCAAACATTTAAGTTAGTTTCGTAAACATCAACGCTGGCATAGTATTAACAGTCAGCTGAGCACCTAAGGCAGGCATATTGTCCACATACGAAATTTGCTTTGCTCAGACAAGAAACCTAGGTCAGATAGAATGGAGTATGCCCAGATGGCAGCTAAGAGAAGTTCTTAGGCTTTTGTTCTAGTGTTCCCTGGCTTGGCTGAGAGACAAGCATTTGTCATACGTTGTCACCAAAGAGATTTCATTTACCTTTTACAGCAAGCCAAATTTTCTTGAATGCATTCTGTCTTCAGTGCTTTTGTGTCGGGGGAAAGCAGCAAATGACTTCTCCGGACCAGACTGTCGGTTCCTATCTTTCAAAAAGGGGGAGACGATATATGTGTACTATAAACTCTCAGGACAGAGGTCGGATGTGTGGGCGGGAAGTGTAAGTATAAGTTAATCATTACTAAGTGTTTTAGACTTTACGAAGCCTTCTGCAACATTTTGCATTGCATCATGTTTTATCCCAAATATTAAGTACTCTGTGTAAACTAACATATTTTGATAGACCCTGGCTCAGTGCTTTTAATGCATCGACAACTAAGACATTTACTATTACTTGTTTTTTTTGTAATATTTCATTTTGTGTTTTACAGGTTGGCAGCCGCTTTGGCTATTTCCCTAAAGACCTACTCACCATTAATCACATATACACTGAAAAGGAAATAGAAGTTCCCGCTGAGGTGTGTTTCTTTGATTGGCAATGTAATGAACCCAGTAGTTTACACCCTTTAAGTTAACTGTTTAATGTATGTGCTTATAAGAGATGTTGTTTAGTTAAGTGTTGAAGTTTGTAACATTCTGATATCTGTTTGCTATTTCAGGAAACTGATTTTGTTTGTTTTGATACGGGATTAGATAAGTTTGAAAGTTATGATATAGATCAGCTGTTGAGCTACTCGGAGTCACAAACAGCGAGTGATGAGGTTGAAGAAGGAGAATCGTCTGAAACGAGAGACAACCAGAATGTTGTAGCTGATGCAGCGTCATCTCAAGATGATACTCCACTGGAAAGTGACCAAAGTGACAAGGTGGAAAGCGAGCACTCCATGAAGGAACCTGATCCAGAGGACTTGTCACCAGGCCTCAGTGAAACAGTTCCCTCGGATGAGGAGGAGGCAGCCAATACATCGACACCCACAGCTGATAACGATATCAAAGAATTAGAACTGACGACAGAAGAAGTTGTTACATCCGATCCTGTGCAGAACGACACCAAAGCCTCCCCATCTAAAACAAAAGAGGACCCCCATCCCAAAGATGACCCTGATACTAAACTTGTTAGTGACCATGTCTCTGATGGAGTGGCTGTGCCTGAGCTGAAGACAACTCTTGGGAACACTTTTGAGGCGGTGATATCCGATGACGAGAACACTCAGAAAGTAACACCGGACTCTGAGGAAGCCGAGAACGAGGATGACATGACTGAGGAAATCGAGGATGAGCAAACAGATGAACCTCAAGAACCACCACTTCTGTCTTACAGTGACGATGATTCTGATGATGAGACAGAAGAGACACTTGAAGAAGAAGTAGCCACTGAGCAGGAACCAGAAGAGCAGGAACCAGAAGAAGAACCACTGCTCTTCGATTTAGTCAACCATGCCCAGTGGGAAGAACACGGGATGCCTGAGCATGACAAATCAAGGAATGTTCCGGCAGATGAGGCAGCTCATCGAGTTCGGGAAGAAGAACAGACTCATGTGCCCGCTCATGCAGACTCTAATGTGGAGCAGGTTGAGGAGATTCCAAAAGATGCTACTGACACGGTCAAGTCCAAACAGGATCAACAAGTTGAGGTAGTAGAAGATGAGGAAGAACCTGATGATGATGTTGACTACGGCGATGATGAAGACGACGATGACGATGATGATGATGAATATCATAAAGAACAAGATGGCAAAGAAAAAGAACAAGATGATAAAAAGCAAGATGATGGACAAGATGAGAAAGAACAAGCAGAAGTTGTCACAGCCGAGTCGCATACACTGATGGATAACACATTAGAAGCAGATGAGAAAACTCGCCCCAGGGAACAACACAAGAAACCTGATCCCACTCAGCCCCCTGTGGAGCCTCAGGAGGCAGCTCCAGAGAGTTCAGCAGAGGCTAAACGTTCTGAGAAGATTACAGAGCGTGAACATGACGGCAAAATCATAGAACAGATAGCCAAGGCTAAAAAGGATATAACCGGTATCACTGATTCTTGGGGCATTAAGCATGTGCAACCCCCATCTGAGCAGGAGCAGGAAGAACCAAAAGATCAGGAAGAAGATTTAAATCATGAAGAGTTGCTTGAAGATGAAAATGCTCTGCTATCATCCTTAGCTGACAAACAGGGGGACAGTGAGAAGGGGGCCCAGATCCCTGAGACAGTAGGAGCTGAAGCCACCTCAGAAGTTGCACCACCACCACCACCACCAGCTCCGAGCCCTGTAGAAGCAGACCCCAAACCCACTGAAGTACTGCACACTGATGAATCAAGTAACATCACTGATACAGGAAATGACACAGACACTACAGATCATGAGACTGTCACTACTGTTCCAGATGAGCCGGAGTACAGTGACAGTGTTCTCAGGCTTACAATAATAAGGGACCATTTCAAAGAGAAGGACATGGAACGTTTTCAAAAATTTCTGACTTTAAATGACTTACTACGGATTGAGTCTATGTTTCATGATCTTGATCAAGAGCTGAAGTCTGCTAGGTTGTCTCAGACAGACAGCAGCGAGGACATTGAGAGGACCCTGGAGGCTATCCTAGAGGCCTCTGAGATCTCCATCCTGGATGAGATCGAAAAGATGCTGGACAGCAGGGAGCAGAGACACTCTGACCTGGAGAAAATGGACGCTGGCATGTTTGATGAAGAAGCCACCATTCTTGATGACTTCCAGGAGCTGGCATTCACCTTGAGACAGAAGTACTCACTGGCGAGTGACAGTGTGCCACTGATCGCTAAACCTCAGCAGGAACCTGTCACAGGTTAGATATGCTCACCTTATCCTAATGATCCCAAACATCCCTTGATGATGCACAGTTGCTTACACTTTGTCTGAAACATTCCTGTAAGTTTTTAGTTTCGAACTGTGGTTGTGCAATAGTTTAAATGTGTGCATGTATAGGTGTGTGTGTTTACATATGGGTGTGTATTGCGTGCCTGTACAGTTCAGCCCTGCTACAGCTACCAGCTGGATAGTGTCAAAGGTGCATTCATACTAATGGTAGGTGAATTAGAAATGACTATCTGATGTTTTTTTTTTTGCCTAGAAGAAGCTGAGACACTTGACGTTGTTGAAGACTCTGTAAATAACTTAACTGTGACCGAACCTGATACGGGCAGTGACATCAGTAAGGAGGAACATAACACATTGGCTCCCACAGCAGAACCAAGTGGCCACAGTGACTTACCACACAGTAGAGACTTGGACATTGAGGAGGATGGGGGTCACAGAAACAAAGACAGCCAGGCAAGGCCTAAGGAGCCAGAGGAGATCCAAAGAGGTCCACAGCCTATTCTGGAAAATCCCTTGGATGTGGGATTTGGCTTTGATGTTGAGCGGCCATCTACAGGTTGGTGGCATGACACTGATCTGACAATATTCTTTTTTTTTCTTCTTTTTTTAAGCATATAGGTTAAATTGTTTTTTTTTTTCTGTGCAAACATTTGTAGGTTCAATTGACCATCGTGTTTCAGATTTCCATGAGGATGGTACTAAAATTGACACCAGCTCAACATCAGTTTTTGCTGAAATGCAAAGCACTTTGCAGTTCATTTGTCTGCATCTTAGATCGTATACCGAAGTGGTGAGTAAATGTAATGTTTAATTTTTCCTCAGATTGAATGTAAATTCTTTAATGTATTGTGTTGTATTGCTGAAACTGCGATGTAGTAATTTGGCATGAAAGCTGTCCAGTTAGTTAACATCATGTCTGCATATGAGGTGACAGTACTGGTGACATATGTGGTCAGTCTCAGTATAGACCACTTCAAGAGAGTACAATAAGCGAAATAGCAGTTGCCAAAGGGCTTCATTTTAACTATCCAAACAATGCGAAACGAAACTAAACGAAATACAACACTCGGATAATGTGTTTTGTTTTTACTGTGGTCGGTGTCGCGCTTATTGTGACGCGAGAGGTTAGCAAGGTTACCGAATGTTGACGTGTTCTAGAGAGTAGGCTGAAGTTCACTGTATCCAGTTGCTGCTCTGTCAGCTTTTGGATATGCTGCTTGTTGATTGACCCTCGACGGAAACGATCATTTTATTACTGTCAACTAATTCGTCAGTGACGGGCACCTGGAGGTTTCTGAAACACCCGTTTTCGATTACTGCTGAGTGTTTTTTGGCTAAGGATTAAATAGATTGTTGGCTAAAAAACGAGTTGACGTTTTGCTGTTAGCTTAACAGCTAACGTTAGCTTGTTGCGGCTTTTGCAAGTAGTCGACCCCGTGTTTGCAGTATTATACTGCGACTCTTGTGGGGTTAGGCAATTAACCTTACAATTTGGCGGTGTCAAATTTACTTCACGTATGCTAGCAAGCTAACTGCCCCAAGAGCCGGGCTTTGCCACATCGGTTAACGGTAACGTTAGCCATGGCTTTGCAGGGAATTACTGCTTCTGTTTTACGTGGACGGGAACATTTGGCCGCTTTCTACGTAGTGTTTTTGTCATTTCTGAAGGAGGTAAGTTTGCTTTAGGTGCTGTTTGATAATTCACGATAATAACATGTCAGGGGGTAGTTGACCAAGAGCGCTCTGGTAGTAACATTCTTTCTATGTTGGCAAGTTGGCTGCTCTTCATTATAGGGTTAATAAGCTAAGCTGCTATCTAGCCTGCTAAGTGAAATGTGGTGCTGTAAGCCGGTGTATGTAGCTAACGTTGTCTTGATAAGCTAACTGAAAAGACTTGTTAAAATGATAGTAGATGGTACAACACAACCCGAATGATTTATATTTAACTCTACAACGGCGAGTGGACTGTGGCGTCTGGTGTAATGTGGTATTCAATATTTAGGCATTCTCATTTACCTACCATCTTCCGTTTCCTTATCTCTCAAGGAGGCAAGCTGTACAGCAGTGGCTAGCCAGTGCCTGCTGGGTTAGAGAAATGTTGTTCGTCTTTGTCATTGTGTAATAACAGAGGCTGCTGTGTATGTGGCCAAGTGAGAATGGACTTCTGTGTTGCAACATAGTGCTCTCAAAATCCTTTACAAGAGGATGTAAGTGGCCACAAAGTAGCGTTTCGAAGGCTTTGACGAACTAATCCACAGATATTAGTTATAGGTGGCCTAAACCGTATTCCTGTTGCATTTAGACCTCACGTTACAGGGGCAAAAGACCCTGAGCAGGGTTTAATCAGCTATGTGACTTTAAAGCTTTAGGTGCAGGCATGTGGTTGTGTTGACCACGGGAGGGTTATTCAGTTCTTCTTATTTATCTTGACTTGTGCTTGATTAAAAGGGAAGTGCTGTTGATTTCATCACTGGAACTGTAACCAATCAAGATAATGGTGTATGTCACGCTTTATCTCTGTACCTAGCTCGTTGCCACCCTGCCTGAGGAATGGAGGCCAGGGCCGACCTTTCACGGGCTTCCCTGGGAGCCTGTGGTTGGCACCGTGGCTGTTGGAATCCTCACGGTTATGGCATTCTTCTGGAGGACCGTTCTTGCTGTAATGTTGCTGTTTATTTATTCATTTTAAATATACACAGGCCTACATTTTACTCATGCATATTCCATTATTTGTTTTAGAATGCTAATGCATTTTTTATTTTCTATTTACAGGTAAAAAGCAGAACATACCAAGGTAAGATTTGCATTCATTTCTTTGAATTTGTGGTATTGTGATTTTTTTTGTGATTGTACATAGATTTATTTGTGTGTTCTATCTTATTTGTTTAGTGACCGAAAAACAACTGGTTGAAAGAATTCAGAAAATGTTTGATCAGAGGTGTGAGTCTCTAGCCAAAATTTCTGAATTGGAAAAGCAGGTATGCTGGAAAATACTCCTCTTTTTTGCTATCCGTTTTAACCACAGGAAGTCAATTACTTGTAATAAATGCTGACAATTTCTGTTTAGTTGAAGGACAAAGATGAGCAGTTGAAAGATTCCAAGAAGTCCCACAAGGAGTTGCAACATGAATATGACAAGATAAAGGTACGACAGCAACATGAAACAGCAGTATTAATCAGTGTGCCTCTTTGGCATTGACTTTTTGCCATTTACACCAGAGTTCTGTTTCTTTTTCAGAAACTGGTAAAAGAGATGAAGGAACAACAGACCGTGATGAAAGACAGCATCAAGACACTTGAAGAAGAGCTTGAAGCAGAGCGCAAGAACTCACAAGCCCTTAAGGACACTGTAAGTTCCCTACTGAAGCACAGTGAGGCCTCCTTCAACCTGCCAGATGCTGCATTTGCTAATTGTTTTGCTTTCTCTGGTCAAAACTACAGATCTCAAAGTCAAACAAGACTGTGGACGCCCTCCAACAGACCATCACAGTGTATCAAAAAGAGGTGGACAAGGTTTGTCTCACAACCATTCCATTTTTTTTTGTTTTTAAACCAGTGTGCAGTGTTTATAGAACTCTAGAACAGTGGCAAATCAATTTGTCCAACTGTGTTCTGCTAACCCAGATCCAGGTTCTGATCGATGAGGCAAAGCTCCGAGAGGATGCCTTGAAAGCAGGCATGATGGCCTCTGACAAGGAGAATGCCGCACTGAAAGAGGTCAAGAACTCGGTAAGTTGACCGCAGATGGCAAAGACCTTTCCCTCTCTGAGGTTTGCCTGTCTTCCCTGCGTTTGCCTCACTGTGCATTTTTCTTCCCTCTCCTGCTTAGCTTCAGCGCGATCTCAAGGAATGGGAAGACAAGCACAAAGACCTGAATGAGAAGATCAAGGTCTTCACGAAATCCCAGAAGGAGATGGAGGACGCTTTGGCTCATAAGGAAAACGAGATTGATGTAAGTGGATTGCCCCCAAATGTCACGCACAAGCTGATTCCTTTTAACCTTCCAAGAGACTAATGCCCAAGTGGTGGGGGGAAGCTGCTACTACTGGTAATGCTACATCAACAGAACTAATGCAGCCGTGTTGGTATACATACTGTAATGGTAATGCCTCAGCATTTATTGCTGATGCAAACTTACTACCAGAATTAGTGCTGGACCTGCAACCAGGCATGGGAACAAATCGAGAGCCAGTAGCAGACACTAGTGATGGTTATAGTTCATGAAACCTGTTGTTGGTTCTGTGTAGATTATGACTGACTGCATCGCTGAACTGAGATCCCTGGAGACTCTGGAGGCTGACGACTCCCATGGTGACAAGGCTTTGGCTAATGGTGGAGCCGCTGGTAGGTATCCTTGTCAGTCAGTCGTACTACCTTTTATGGAACCCATATACAAAGCTTACAAACGAAGTTATTTGTTGTGTTAACATCTGTCCACTTCCCATGATTAGCCAAGAAGAACGAGACCATGAAGGCCCACATCAAGCAGATGGTGGAGGTCTCAAGGGTAAGCAACAGTCATTGTTAGCATATAGACAGAAATCTTATTTTTGTGGAAGTATTCACTCTTTTATTTATAACTTGTTGCAAATATTTGGCAAATATTTTTTTCGTGCAGGTCAAAGCCACTCTCTCTGTCATTGAGGACGAGCGAAACCGCTTCTTTAACAAGCTGCTTGATGAAGAGAAAGCCAGACAGACTCTTGAGGGTGAGGACACAACTGTACATTCAGAGTGCATTTAGAACTTTTTCCCGTCATTGAAATTGATGTAACGCTTCATTACATCAACCCGTCCATTTCATCCTCCAGAACAAATCCAGAAGCTGGAGCATGACCGCTCTCAGCTGGAGAACGAGAAGACCCAGCTGGAGACCCAGCACCAGGCTTTGGAGCAGAAACTGGAGATCATGAGCGAGATGTACCAGCAGAAGGAGAACGCCTTGCACCAGTGAGTGCACCACCAATGTGGTCGTTTACATACAGCACTTGGGCTGGGAGAACACTGACTGGCTGTAGTAGTATTAGAGTAGTAGTACAGTTAGAAACGGCAGATATTTCTAATGAGTAAAGGTTTATTGGCAGCAGTTTAATCTACCAGGCTTAAGTACTAGTGACTTTGGAGTAAGCAGTGATTCAAGTTGCACTCGGTTCAACCTTTTTTATCGTTGGATTAATGTAGGCCCAAAACAGTTTGAAGTGTTGAGATGGTTAATAGAGCGAGACATTTCTTTCCATTGTACTCAAGTAGTGCGTCACATGCAGGAGTGCTAATGTGGTCTTGGTGTTGTGTGTTGTCCTTGTCGCTGCTTTGTCACTTTTGGCGTGGCCCTCTACCATGTTATCCCGACAGGGTCGTATCAGTGTGTCAGACTCATGCCTTTCCTCTCCCGTCTCAGGAAGTTGACCCGGGAGGAGCTCGACAGGAGGGAGAAGGAGAGCAAGCTGTCCGAGGTCGACAGGAAGACCCTCAAGGCGGAGGAGGAATCCGAGCTGTACAAACGACGTTGCCAGGAAATGGAGGACGAGATGCAGAAGAGCGAACGCTCCTTCAAGGCTCAGGTTGGCTTAGAGATCAGATGAACACAACCTTTCAGGTCCAAACACAGTTGAATTCTGCTCATGTGCAAATGTATATTCTTCCTCACAGATTGCAGCCCTGGAGAAGAAGTCCCATGACAACTGGGTAAGTATGCATTTAAGAACATTCAACTTAATGGGGCCAGTAAAAAAAAAAAAAAAAAAAAAAACGCCAAGCTTGTCAAACACAGATGTGGAAGAACCAGTTGAAAACTGTACAACTCCACACTTGCACATGACCTCGCTCCAGTGGTCTAGTGAACTAAAGACATAAATATCCTTCAAACTTAAATGATTGTTGTATTAAAGTGACATGATTTTGCCTGACCTCCTCCTATTCCTGCACTGACTTGGCTCTGTGTTTGTCTGGGCTCACAGCTGACTGCCCGGGCTACGGAGCGAGCTCTGGTTGAGGAGAAGCGCGAGTCTGCTAACCTGCGTCAGAAGTGAGTTCCCTTTAGCCCATGTGGCATGTGATTGACATCTGTGTATGTGATTGTTGTGATATCAATGCGTATGTATTGGCACCCTGTTTGGGAGAGTGACTGACTGACTGACTAAATCTTGATGCAGGCTGATGGTTATTAACGACAAAGTGGGTGAGAAGTACAGGCACCTTCCCAAGCCCACCCCAGGCCGCCCTGACCACCCACTGCGCCGAGGTAAGAGCTAGTCTCATTGAAAACATACATACACAGAGGGTCACGCTACCTTGTGTGTTGGCACAAATGTGTTTGGTTTGACCGTTTTGAACCATATTATGTTTCTCTTGATGTGAGTTATGTACTTTTGCTACACAATTCGATGTAGCAAAAAAAAAAAAGCCAGTTGGCATCTGGCTGTTTCTGAATGGTGTTTAGTTGATGGTGCACAAAAAGAATCAGGTCAATGGGCTTGTGTTTCTTGTTTGTTTCCTGTTTTTCCCATGCCTTTAACCAAATATCAGAAAGACTAAAGCTGTATGTGTCGGTGCTGCTTTTGGAGTGGAGTGGCATTGTGAGTAGTTGTTTTTGTGTGCTTTGTGGGGATAATTGATTTTGCGTGGTTGGTCTGGTTCGAACAGGAGATTCATATGGGCCCTCTCCCGTAAGTGGAGGTGCCCCCTCCCCCCCTCTAATGATGGAGGGCCCTGGGCGCCCCCCTTCCGCACCTGTGGGGCGGCGAAGCGAGCCCCTTGGTGAGTCCTGTCCGTTTGGTAGATTTTCACTGACCACCAATCCCTCCACCCACCCACCCATCCATCCTTTCCTCCAACCGACTCCGCCGTCCTTTTTGCACGATGACATCGTTCGCTGTACCCGTCTGCCTTCTCTTATTCATAAATCTCTTCAGCTCCGCTTTCCTTCTGAGTCCTCCCAGGTTTCATTCCTTTTATGTCTTCCATTCAACCTGTACCTGATGCTCTGTGATGGTGTCTGCTCCTCCCTCTCTGTTCTTTGTGTCCCCTTTGTCTCCCTGTCTTTCCTCTGTCCACAATGGTGCTCTCTTTGTGAGAACTGGTTATCGCTTGTCCTCTTTCTTGCGCACGTCCCGTTCCTTCTCGATCTGATGGCAGTGTTTGTATGCGTGATTTCTGATGTGTTGATTTTTGGGTTTGCAGTCACCTGCATGTGCATGCTGTTGCTCTAGTGTGTGTGTGTCTGTGTGTGTTTGGAAATGTTGTTATTGTGGTAAGTGTGGCATGATTTTCTTTATTGCCTTACTGTTGCCAAAGATCTTTGGTTGTTAGTGAACCCTATAAAGCAAATCAAAATGCTTATCCCTTATGTTCCATTGGCAGCCATAGTTCACGCCCCCACCCTCCCAAGAAAATTTAAAGAAGGTACATACTGTCAGTCAATTGTGTGTGAGAAACGTGTGAATACTGAAATCCATTTGTCTTTCAGGACCACGACCTCCCTCTGACCCGCATGGACGTTACGCTGACCTCAGCTATCCACCCCCACCTCGACCTGGTAAGCACTGCCCCATCATCCTCTTCTCCACTTTAGCAGTGGTTTTCACATCTTGACTGATCTAACTTAGCAGTTACATCACTTCCTGTGTAGTCCCTAAAGGTTGTCCCTGTTCTCTTCCACAGACATGTATGCTCCTCGTACCTCATCTCCGAATGACGGATCGGTAAGTGCAGTTATTATAGTCACATAGAGTTTATTTGGTCTAAACGAGGGCCGGGTTTGTGTCAGCTGTAAGATTGTGGGCTTCCCTTAGTCATGTGTGTCTTCCTTGTTGTTCCCCCGTGGGGGCTGTTTGACCTGTAGCAAACAGCCCCAGCTCCAGTAGAGACAGAGGCTGAGGCCTCCACAGAAGCAGCAGAGGCAGTGAGTATGAAAGTCTGGGCCCCAGGGGATGAAATCTGTGTGTGCGTGTGTGTATACGCAGTGGGTGGATGGGTGTGCAGTTTTGTGTGTGAACGCACCAGAAATCAGAAGAGGTTGGCTTTGTGCATCTTTAATGCTGACGTCTATACAGAATTTACAGATACAGTTTTATTTCCCCCTCCTTGAGGTGCGATAAACTGATGAACTCACCCACTCGAGTGTCTCACATGGCATACAAACACTACTTTACACACCTACCTTGATCTTTGCTCAATGAAGCCTGATACCCCAAAATTTACATGAACATGTATGTGCTCGAGGGGTTTGAAGCTTTGCCGATCACGGTGTGGACTCCTTATGATGGTGATTTGTATGGGAAAAAGGTCTAACTCCTACTCACTGTGGCGGGCTACATGGTGTGTCGTGTGTGTGTGTTTTTTTTTCCCCTCTCACATTGTCAGCATGTATGGATGATCTTACATTGGCACGGACCCACGAGGAGGGTGTCACAAATGAAAACCTTTTTTTTCTTCTGGGATCTGACTTGTCATTGCGTATGCGTCTTCTGCTACAGATCTCCAAGTCCCAGGGCCCAGGCTCTTTGATGGTGTCTCCGATCAGGGACTCCCCGGCTCACATGATGGCGCCCAAGGGCCACCTGCCACCTCCCGGCGCCGGACACCCCGCCATGGGACCCGCCCCTCCCAACGGCATGCCGCCTCCCATGATCAGACCCAACGGCCACCTGCCAGTGATGCCCCACGGACCTGCTCCTCACGACCCACGCTTCGGACCACCACCGCCTCTCTCGGACCCACGCTTCGGACCACCGCTTCTTTCTGACCCTCGTTTCGGACCACCTGTTTACGGACCCCGACCTGGACCTGGACCCTACGGACCTCCTCCACCATTCAGTAAGGGCAAACCTGGGTGTTGATTTTCATCTGTGTGTTTCTGTGTTTATGGAGGGGGAGGTGTGTGTGTGTGTATTTGCGTTTGTAGCTGTTGTACACACTGTATGTATGGGTGTGTGGTGTATTTTAATTAATTTTTATTTATTTATTTTTATACACACTGTGTATGTATGGGTGTGTGGTGTGTTTATTTATTTATTTTTTTAGGAGTATGACCTTACTTGGATCTTAATGTCTTAATGAGTCTGTCTTTCCTCCTTTGTCTGCAGTGCGAGGCCCACCTCCACCAATGCGCGACTATCCACCCATGCCACCAGACTATCCGTACCCTCCACGCCACCTCCCTCCTGGAGCCATGCTGCCGCCCCCTGGAGCGATGCCCCCTGGAGCAATGCCACCTGGAGCAATGCCACCTCCTCCTTTTCACGGCGAACGGGACTTCCGCGGGCCTCCACTCCCACCCCCCGGCCACAGCCACGGCCACGGCCATGGCCATGCCACCCCCGAGCTGAGGAACTGCCAGGGTGATGTGCTCTCGGACATCAGTGCAAAAACGGACAGCCCCGCCCCCCCCGCCCAGCAGGACCCCCCCGCCACTCCGGTTCTCGACCCCTGACCGACTTAACCGACCACGAGCCGGCAAGCCCACGCGGCTGCTGGAATTAAGACTTCTACAAACAAAAAAACTTCTACAAAAACTTTCTAGAGCATCCTATAGAAACCTATAAAAATTGATTTCATTAAAAGCAGCATTTTAAAAAGGCAGATTTAGCGCTGTGGTTGATGGATTTTTTGGATAAACGTGCTTCACTCTGGATGATGGATAGAGAGGGCCACTACTTCAGTGTGGCCTGTTGTGCAATAACAGATTTTTAAATGTCCGAGAGTTGAGTTTTTTTTTTTTTTTCTTCCCCTGAAGGTTTAAACAAAAACAAATAGGAAACGATGAGCGAGCGAAAGTGATTTTCTTTTCTTTTCTTTTGTTTTTCACAAATATGTTTTCCTGTGGAAATGCCTAGATGTCACAGGGTGAGAAAGAGACTTATTAACCTGAGATAGACCTATGCGTTCAACAAAATGTCCGTCCAGGAGGGCTTCCTGGACTCAGAAGTATGCGTTCTTCTTTTGCCCCAGCTTCAGTTGTAACTTGAAGGTGAGCTGTGTGTGTGTAGATCTGGTGGTGATATACATGCTGTGATGTGTCCCTCTGGTATGTAAGTTATCAAGTGATGCAACTTTGCACCCACACACAGTCCGTTAACATACACATCAATAGCCATTTTTAATACCAATCAGCATTTTCTGCTAAGATCAAAATGCAAATTCAAACCCATATGTACTTGTGTGCAGCTGCATCGGTGGATTAATGGCCAGCTTATTGTTTGTTTTTAGATTTTTTGTTGTGTTTGAGATTTTTATAATGCTCCTGTCATTTCTTTTCCGAGAGAAAAGACCCAACATGCTGTCATATTGACACAAGTACCTGTATATTGCCTTGACTGTAGTAATGTATATAAAATTATCCAAATCACCTGTGCAAATACAACTGTTTTGTTGTTCTTCACATAATCTACAGAGAATACAAACTGCTTCTGTTAGTGCTTCATCTTAATAAGTGCAGTAACTCTCAGGTACACAGTAATGGAAGGCCTGTCCAATAGAGAGCAGGTGGTGGTAGTTTTGTTTGCAAGTGGATATAACCCCTTTGCCCAGTACGGATGCATGTCGGCGTAAGAGTCCTCATTTGAACTGTGCTGTGTGTGAGGTGTTTTCTACAGCAAGCTTTTGTACAGTGAGCTAATTGAAATCCTGTGGGGGCTTCCAGCTGACTTCTCATGGCTATCCTTGGCAATTCAGTAATAAGGGAAACTGCGAATGATGTAATTTTTTTTACCATAATTGTAAATAAAGATTAAAGTGAAACATTTCAAATGCATTGTAAATACGTGTAGCAGTGTAAATCGTTGTAACATACACATTGGCTTTAACTTCTTTCACTAATGCCGAGTGTTGTTTGAACTTGAAGGCAGCTACAAAGGGGGTCAAGCAGCTTTGTCATTTATTAGAAATAAAAGCAGTGTAAATATTCAATGGTCATCAAGCCCACTCTGCCAAAGCATGTTACAACAATCTGAACCATCCTCACAGATGAAAAGAAAAAAAAAAAAAACATACAGGACACACACACAATCAGATGCACCTATCTTTAGCAGAGTCAGCTAATAGCCTTGGATTTCTGATATTACAAAAATAAAATCTAAAATCAAATGTCAAGTAATACAACACAAATGTGGACAGCCATGATTAAAGATTTTTTGGGGTTAACCACTTCATATGATAACACATTAATAGTTAAACAAAAAAAAGTATACCCATTTTAGTTTCATGCAGACTCTTTAAGCCCTTAAATGCAAATTGGCATTACATATATTTTTTAAATGCCATGGCTTTCTTTGGACCCCCTCAAAGAAAGTACCGAATACATTTAATTTAATTTTTATCATTGCAGACATATTCCAAAACCTTACCATGTCCCCCCCCCCCCCCCCCCCCCCCCGTGCTTCTTTAACACGGCTCGGGCGTCTTTTCAAAGTGTTACACCCCCCCACACACCCCCCACCCCTGTTCACCCTAAGGACCACACAAAGGAAGACTACTGAGGACATGCGCTGGCGATGACGACCAAAAAATCTTAACTGTAAGCAGAGTTTTGTGTTGCATGTTTCTGTGTGAGACTCCTTTTTTCAGACCAGACCTGTTGTCTTGTAGGGCTGTCCTGTGTGATCGTAGATGTTTTGTATTGCTGAGATTTGGAGACGTTTTGCTGAAAACCATGTGCCTGTTTCGAGGGAGTGGGGGGTGTTGATATGCTATTTGTTGTCCCATATGCTCCACTGGCAGAATTCAGTCTTTGTGCAAAGTCTGATGAAGGTGAAGGTAGAGTGGTTTCTTAGTCAAGAGGTGCAGTTTCTTCCTCTTGAAGTCAGTTGGCTTCTTGTACCTAGGGGTTGAAATTCAAAACAACTGTTTTGAAGTGTGTGTTCATGTTCTGTTCTGAGTTAAACGTGTGCAGCAGGTATGGAAATTCGCACCAGCCACCAGCCAAATGCTGGTAAAATATGAAAGTGGCTGGTACATTTTGGACACAAAATAATAATTTACTATTGAGTGGCTGGTAAATTGTAACATTTATTTGTCAGAGTTAATTTCCATCCCTGGTGTGCAGTAAAAAATATTGGACTTATCATGGGACTGTAGTGATAGACAACAAAGACGCAACAAAGACTTAATGTGATCAATGATAAAATCAATACGTACAACTCAATCACAATGGGTCCAGGCTTGATCTCGTCCATTTCCATAAAGGCAAAACACTTGGTGCTGGTAAACCTTTTCTTAGGTTTGTAGTGCTTGAATTCAAAGAAAATAGCTGCCCCTAAAATTATGAAAATACTGAAAGTAGTTAAAAGTGGTTCTGGTTTAACTTGGCTTGCACATTTTTTTTTCTTTTATAAAACTGAGGAACATCCTACTTAAAATGAGATTTCTTACCTTTTGGTAGTTTTTCAATATGTTTCTGGATCTCAACATCAATGTTGAAGTGTATGTATGTGTCTTCCTTCCGAGAAGCAACCGGTGTGTCTTGGACTGGATTCAAATCAACCCCATTCAGGTCTGTGGAGAAAATGGTTATGTTCAGAAAAGTACACTGAATAGAAAGCCACTGTATTCTTTTGACATAACTTAGTCAATGTTTTTCCCCCGTCTTTTTCATTTTTTTTTTTTTTTAGGTATGACTTATCCTTTGTATCATCATGGGGTGTAACATAAACATTCCACACATGATTTCACACTGCACATATTTAGTTCACACACTGCACATATTCAGTTCACACGCTGTGTTAACCCATTGCTGTTCTATGTGCACCACTGTACCTTTTACACTGACGGTCATGTAGGGGTCAATGCATTGCCCCGCATCCTTTAGCCCAATCTTCTCGATCTTTATCGTGAGTAGTGTCATGCCAGGCTCCGACGGTAGCCTTGGTAGGAGAGTACCTGTGCAAGAATGTTAAAAGGCAATCATTTCATAGCATCCCTAAAAGCACTCAACAAGCCATCTGTTTATTTGAGTGAGAGCATGTGGAACATGATAATAATGGCCGAATGGATCATTCCGGATCATTTCACTCAGGCATACCTTGCAAGGCTGTGAATGGCAGGCAGTGAAGACAGAGCATTGAAGCCATGCAGACCACGGACAGAGAGGAGGAAGAGAAAAAGGGAAGAGAAAGAGCAGAAGAGATGAGGCTCATGAAATGGACACAGAACAACAGTGACAACTGCAGCAGCATCATGTTATGTGCACACAGGTGTTTGGTAAAGGGTGACAAAAAGACAAGATAACACTGTTGGTCGATAACTTGCATGGAAGGCTGTGTGCAATGGAAAACATGAAGTTAACAAACTGCTGCAATAAGAGTGATAATATAGTTGCTTCTTGCATTAGGAGCTATAAATGCTTGGGTTCAGCTTCCCCAAGCCACGGGCAAAGAAATGACAGTCTAAATTTCACTCTACATTGTTTTGTGGGCATGAAAGCTAGAAGAACTCTGAAAGGCACAAAAATAGGCATCTCTGATGTCCAACACAGGGCTACTGAATTCCGTATCATGCCTCCTGATCATGATGGATCACCATGCCAACGTTAGTATGTATTATGGGCTGGTACCTGGCACCCGGGAGGGGAAGGCCTCAGGTGAGCCGGCTCCCATGGCATTGTCCTCCTCCTCCTCAACCTCCAGGTTCTCCTCCTCTCCAGGTGCAAGAATTTTCCTATAGGACACAGAGATATTGGATTTTATGTCTGTGTGTGACTTTTTTTTAAGTTAGTTTAAGTTTGTAGTTTTTTTAACAAACTTATATTTTATCTTCTTTCGTACCTTTATATATACATATATATATATATATATATATATATATATATATATATATATATATATATATATATATATATAAATATAATATATTATATATATAAATATTTATTTATTTATTTATTTTTGTAATGTCTGCTCTTGAAAACATGCACCTTAAATTTTGCTTTGCAATGTCATGTTTTTACATATCTGTCCTGTGACACAATTTGCCTCTCAAGAATATAAAAAATGCCCACATCTACAACTGATCAGTTGCAGAAGCTGTATTCTACATTTTTACTGGATTCAGATGAACAGTGTTGACACATCTATTTTCTGACTGTCAAAAATCTATTTGTTTTGAACAAAGATCACACACATTACGAAACGGAAGGATTTTGGACTTGTTGAATAGCTTACCTTAAAGGCACAGGCTGTACATCATAAGGAAAGTCTTTGTTGTATGTGAGAATATTCTTTATGACTGCAAGCAGAGAGCAAAGATTTTAAAAGAATCACATAGCTCAAAACTGAAAAGACAAACATGTCTTAGAGTCCATAATAATGGATTGATAAATCAAATGAACAAGTGCAACGCTGCTTGCTTGATGGACAAACCACTTTAATAAAAAAAGGACAGAAAAACTGACTGAGTTGGACCTTAATCAGAGTGGATTCATAATGGGAGACACACTTAATAATATTTTTATTGTGCTTTTTTTTTTTTTTTTTTTTTTTGTTTATCAAAGTTAGATTACAACCTTTAAATGTTCATTATTCTTTTGATTAGTTAATTGCTACAAAAGGTTACTTAGACATCCATACATGCTCCTGAGATACTCACTGGGTTCCAGTTTCTTCAGGTCCTCCAACTTGAATTCCTCCTCGGACTGCGTGCTCTATACACATATGGACATTAAATTACACTTAGCAGACGCTTTTGTCCAAAGCGACTTACAATAAAAGACACAAATCAAACTACAGAAATGCAGAACACATGATATCCTTGGTAGAAAAGTCCACATACCTGTAGAGAAGCACTTCGCATTTCTAGACATGTTGCGAATTTCCCAATAGTTCTCTGTTCAAAAAGTGAAAGACATTGGTTAAGGTTATCGTTTCATTCTCTGTTGACATGCAAACCTAAGGCCCTACATATAAAAGAAAAAACATGGAAGAAACTAAGAGGAAACATAGAAAAAACAAACCTTTTGGTCTTCTGAAAAGTCATGTGAATTTGTAGACTGGACCTCTTTCTGTAGTTGCCTTGCAAGTCTAAATAAAGGTAACAGAAGAATTAACATGTATGTAATGTGCTGGTTACAAAAATCATTCTAGGCTCACTAGTGCACCCGGCAAAACCACTTTTTTTCCTGGAGGTAAATGTCAATTTCATGATATAGTTTACAATATGCTCATATTATTCCTGGAACAAAATTAGAACAGACAAACTATTAAGCTGTTATTTATGATGGCAAACCCCTTTGCTCTTCATTGCTCGAAATCATTAGGAAAAAAAGACTTTGTAGTGACTTGACACAATATGTACTTCTGTCTCACAGTGACAGAGATGTGGAATTGACCAAGTAGTGACCAAGCTGAAAAGAAAATCTGTAATATTGCCAAATGATTTTTAAAGGCTGTTCTTCGAAACATGTCTGTAGCGCAAGTTCCACCCAGGTTCTACCAGGTTAGTTTAGTCTCTGTTTGTCCTCTAACGCCATCTACTGGCCGAAATAAAACACTGTATAAAAGAGTAGCCTACGCAACAGAGCCTAAAGTCCTTGTTTATGTAAAACAAAACTCACCCAGGCATTTCTAGTAATGCGTATTTCCCACTGGCTGTGAGTATTAAAAAAGATTGCGATGGACGCCCTAAATGACATGACATATTTGACATGTAAACTAAAGTTCCACCCATACCAATGAGAGGGTGTGGCGCCTAATTTCGTTTTAGCGACTTGAGACTGTCCATAACTTGCGGAATGCACCGACTTCGGGCAGTTTTTAGGAAGGCCTGGGTAAAGAAATATGTTTACAATTGTCTACTCTAAATCAAGAACAACACCGCCTTCAGTATCATGAAGCATACTGGTAAGATGCAGATAACAGTCTCACACTAAGATAACAATACATGCCTACTTTGTGTTTACGCACTAGAGTGATATCAACACGTTAGTGCTGTAAGCCCCTTGTCCACGTAGAGATAACCCTTCACTGGGCACAATTCAACTGGATATCACAGCAAAGCAGAAAACGAAAACATCATGTTTCCCGTTGTTTTGTGCAACAGCCTATTCATGTGCTGTACCGCCCGTTGTGATCATCACACATTATAAAGGAGTCTTTTTGCAACTTACATTTGATATTCATCAATTGCCTCCACTAACTGTCCCCACGAATCAAAGTCCGTGCCTTTTTTGAAACTTGCGTGCCATTTCTGGATGGTCTTGGTGACATCGGACATTTTCCCGTAGTGGTGATGCACAAAACGTTTCAGGTTAACATTGCCGGTGAGATACTATTTCCCACCCCGCATCGTTTGTTTCCCAGGTAGCTATAGCTTACTACAAGCTCACAGATAAACCGGCGATACACTCCACACTGACCAAGCCCTTCTGCTGGTGCATCCAAACTCGCACTCGGAAAGAACGGAAGTCCTGCCCTAGAGAGCATATTGTTTGATGGGTAGTCCCAAACACTGGGATATTAGTAACACGTCGACAGTACGGTGCATACATATGTAGTAAACTTCAGTCAGAAATTTTAATCTGTAGAGTAAAACAAGTAACTAGGCACATAGATACGAATGTTTAAGTGTTTTTTATTAACTGTGTTTGCCACACCCTCTTAGTGCAGCGCACGACTAGCATGCTACTGTGTGCACGGCATCAAATTGACAACATTCTGTAAAAGCTCTGTGCTCAGTCGTGTCAAGTTTCCCTAAGAATTTACTCACTTCATCAGAATGTGTGATGTGTCATGCGTGATGATCATTATGTAGGCCCATGATATATGCCTATTACTTGCAACCAACATAAAATATTATATTCGTAGATTACAATGTATTTTTCAGTTGTTATGATTGGTTGGTTGAAGGTACTATCACTTAATGGCCTGAAACCACCTAGCTGAATGACAATTTCTGAAGAATATTTGGCTCTGGATGTATCCCATGATATGTGGCCTATGCAAACTAACCAAGAACTACAAATACAACTGCAGGAAGTGGACCATCATGTCAACGATAACGCACGTGTGGTCATCCAATCACAGAATTGGCACATTACGTAATGTTAGCAAATGGCCAATCGGAATTAAGGAAACGTCACACAAGAGTAAGCGAAGTCCGACAGGAAGATACATTTTTTTTACCCATTGTTTTATTTCCTGTATTGAATGTTCGTCTGCGGCAATCTAGACATCTAAGGTTTGACAGGTGTTTTGGCTTATTTAAAACTGTGCTGTACATAATTTATGTCATATTTTTGTTTTGAAGCATCTCGTTGCAGTTTTTTGTACTGTGACGCTTTCTAATAAGTGAAAAACCTGTCTCGAGCCTTGTTTACATTACCCAGCCTTTAACTGATGTTAGCCTGCTAGTAAAACATTCCGTTCCTGCCACTTTGGTTCTGTGCGTAACGACAAATGCCACCTTAATATATTCACCATAAGTTAACACTAGTGTTGTTTTGTAAACTGTGAACATGGTCCTCTGGAACCGTGGGTCGTAGGTTACTTAAATGTTATCCGTAACGTTGTACTACAACTAGTTAACATTAGCTACCAGGCTAATGACTTTCTGACTTCACCCATAGTCAAGTAGATTCACACCCAGCTGATTTGACTTCAAAGGGTTTGCCTTTGCCGCAGCTCTGTCGTACCACTTTGTATAATCTAAAGTGGCAGTGTTCGAAATGTCAAGTTTCACAAGATATGCATGCTGTTTAATTCCACCATTTCTTGTTTCTCACTGTGTATAGTAATGGCAACCCCATATTTGTTTAAATTAATTTCAATTCATATACATGTCCTGTCTTACTTCTATTCATCCGCCAGCCTGGTTTGTAATAAGATACCGTCGAGATGGCCCACTGGTTTCATCGAAATCCCCTGAAAGCCACGGCAAATGTTTCTTTTAATTTGTATGGCATTGCAGGAAGTCCCGCAGCAAACAAAATATGCAAGTAAGTATTCCATCTGTCAGAAAAAACTTCACATTATATGCGTGTTTCTTTCTATACTTGACTGCGATATGTAATTTACAAAAGTAAACTCATCAAGTACAGTGGAGACATATAAAGAGTTCTACCTGTCCCTTAATAAATTAAAAAAATGTTTGATAATATTTGATGTCTGTAATATTTTGCTGGACCGTGGGTCATGGAAAATCACAATGTCAATCCTGTGTTTGTCCTAGACATAAAGTTGACTGACTATGACTTATTATTAGGTAATCATTGCTCTACATTATATTTTTTCATCAGTGACCTGAGAACAACCAGGGCAAGACTGCTAGAGATGTTTACAGATGTCACATGCACCCCAGAAATCATGAAGAATGCCACTGATGCATACTTCTCTCTCTTGCAAGGTGGCTATTTACATTAATGTGTCTATATGTATGTGCTGCTACAGAAAAGCACCACTTCACCTCCTCAGTAAAGGTGGCTGCTGTCTGTTTGTTTGTGTGCTTGCTTTGCTAAGAACTCTTGTCTTGTCTTGTCTTGCTAATGTGTTCTTGTGGATGCTGATCAATGGCTGGCAATGACGCAGGGTTCATTGCTTCTCTGGATGGTACCACCCAAGAGAACAAACTGCGGTTCATTCAGAACTTCAAGTGGACTGATACTTTACAAGGCAACACTGCAAGGTAACCTCCTTGCTATATTATCAGAAGTGGCATCATCACTTTTGGGAGTCCACACAGCATACACATCCTAAAAACATTTAACTACATAGCCTATAAACTAAATAACTAAGATTTTAATTGACCCTCTCCCCTTTCCACTAAGTATAGCTTTGTTCCATCAGCATTTTATGCCAGTAGTATCAAGATCATATAACACACTAATACCCATATCACCTTAAGTAACTGACAACCCTTGCAGTATTTTTGTGTTACATTCTCTGCGCTAATGTGTTTAAAAAGCTGCTCTTAATACTTCTTCATCAGCAGTAACCCTCCATATTTGCTGTACTAATGTCTTTTTAAGAGATCATGTGTTTCTAGTCACAGTTGGCCTCTAATGTTGTGTCACTCAATGCCATACAGTGCCCAGCAGGATGCAGTCTTTGAATTGGTCTCGATGGGGTTCAACGTTGCTCTCTGGCACACCAAATACGCTTCAAGACTGGCGGGCAAAGAAAAGTAAGTGATAACTGTGACTGTGTAATAAAGTTGTAGTACACATTTTAAATAGGAGCTGTTGTTATAACTGTGATGTGTGACATCCTCTTGTATTTGGCAGTGTCACGGAGGATGAGGCCAAAGTAGTTCACAAAAGTCTGAAGATTGCAGCTGGAATTTTCAAACATCTAAAGGTATTTGTTTGATGATTTAACATTAAACCTATTCTCACACAGACTGCAAAGGTTTTAAAGGCAACTGCTATAATCCTAATGACAGTATTTTGTTTTCCAAAATGTGTCATTTACAAGCATATTATGAATGTAGCAAAAGAGTTTACCTTACATTATAGAAACAGAGTAAATGAATTTCAATGTTGTGTAGCATAAAGGCACATAGCATATAGATACCATAATGCTTATTACATTACTTACTTATTTGTTACTGTGTAACAACACATGAGTAACGTAAAACAGAGCAACAGAAAAGACAGAGTCTTTGGGTGTGTCCATTTGCCAAGGGTGTGACACTGACATTTAATTTACACATGCTTAATTAGATTCACGTAATACATTTACTGCAGGACGTCGATCAAGTTATTCTGCAAATAAATTCAGTCACAGCTGTGGCATTCTGTGGCAAGCCCAGCTGAATTCCAGTGTCCAGATTGGCCTACTGATCTCATAGTGTGTTGACTAATCTGCCCATAGGATATCCACATCCCTCGCCTCATCACCCCAGCGGAGAAGGGCCGGGACCTGGAACCCAGAGTGATTGACGCGTACATTGTCCAATGCCAAGCTGAGGCTCAGGAAGGTAAAGCTACATTTATTATTAATAACAGTCGCCATTTTGCCCGAAGGTTGTTTGTGCATATACATAATGCATAATAATTATTAATACATAATAGTGTAACTCAAGAACTGTAAAGCACCTGAATGTTACAGGATTATTTATATTTGCTTTGAGAGTCATTGCAATTGACTGTTTTGGTTTTTGTTTTGTCTTGAATTTATTCATGGGCACCTCCTCAAAATTGTGTTGTAAATGTGTGCATTCTCTAAGGTGCCTTCCATGACTCTTTTTGACTCTTTAATTTTCTTACATTTTTAGTGACTATAGCCAGAGCCATTGAGCTGAAGCACAATGCTAATCTCATCGCAGCTCTAGCTTTTGAAACGGCTAACTTCTACCAGAAGGCTGGTGAGGCTTTCAATTGGTTTTTAAATTGACTTTGTGATTCATTGTGTTTTTTTACATTTGGTACATTGCAATGTAGGGTTTTTATGCATTGACTCATTTTAGCACTTTAGCACTAGGAACAATACTAATGCTGATACCCATGAACTGCCGTATGTAAAAAGGAGCAAGACCGGAGCACTCCGTAGACAAAGGTTTTAATGGTGCAGAAACAACTAACGTTTCGAGTCGCAGTCGCGTCGAAACTTTAGTTGTTTCTGCACCATTAAAACCTTTGTCTACGGAGTGCTCCGGTCTTGCTCCTTTTTACATACTGTATATTGTGTCCTGGACCGTGAGCACCTATCGAGGTTGGAAGCGCATCAGACTCCCAGTGACCCATGAACTGCCATTTAACATATCTATCTCAAAATAAGTATCTATGCTCAGGCTCAAGATACTCAATTACATTTTACAAGAATCAACATGTAGTATAAAAATGCTACTAGTTTGTGGTAGTGATTTTTAATTACATATTACATATAACATATTATTTCATATGTTATTTCAATGTTAATGTTTCTTAGACCACACGCTGAACACTCTGGACCCAGATTACAGCAGCAAATGGAGGAAATATCTTCAGCTCAAGCAGCTCTTCTACATGGCCTATGTGAGTCTGCTGGGTTAGCATTTCATTTGTACACAGTAGGAATGTGCATGCAATCAAGGTTAACCTCTCTTCCATAAAAACTGTAAAAGTTTTTTTCCTGGGAAGCTAGTTGGTCTTTTGGTTGTTAAGCCTGCCTGTCAGTATGTTCAAACATTAACCCCTTTGCACCTTTATAATCTTGACATTGCGATACACTTAGCAGGCGCTTTTATCCTAAGTGACCAACACTGTATAATTACTATATGTAGCGTATAGTAACATGTATACACTGTCTTTGTTGTGACAGGCATACTGCTACCACGGCCAGACCCTCCTTGCCAGTGACAAATGCGGAGAAGCCATAAGGTCTCTGCAAGAAGCGGAAAGATGTGAGTGTCTCTCCCACACACTGATAAGCTAATGGAAGACAAATATGACTTATGTTGCGACTTACAACGAAATGGAAACGGACAACAGAGTGTTACAAAAAATAAACTAGTTTTTAATTAGAACAAACAACCAAGGTTAAAACCAAGCCAAAATGTAGGGATGAGCACCCACACAAACTACAACATAACAGAAACAGCATGGTGAGGAGAGAGAGGGGGAGAGACTGACAAGGGCTTTTATAGCCACACGGCCACCGGTGTAACTGATCAGCTGATTAAGTCCCAATCACCACCCAAAGGCTGTTGCACTGCCACTGCAGGGCCAGTTGGGGTGCAGAGGGACATAATATTTCCAATGACACAAAGATGGGGTGCAAATTATGAGGTTTATTAGGCAATTAAGGGTTTTGGCCCATGGCCATGAAGAACTTGGTTCTCCCATTGACTGTATGTCTTATATACAGTCATTGGGTTCTGCTCTCCAGACAGGAAGTCAGGATGAGTGAAATAAAAGAGGTCATGTATGATTAGTTTTAACACGTTTTTACACTTTAAAACACATGCGCATTAGACATGTAATGTACATCCTCCTCACTGTTGTAGGTTACTCGAGGGCTGAGGCCTTGTGCAAAGAGTACCGCCAGACGAAGGGGCCGGGCACCACCGCCAAGCCCTCGGAGCAGCTCTTCTTCCTGAAGCTCGGGGGACTCATCAAGAACACGCTGGAGAAATGTCAGAGGGAGAACGGCTTCATGTGAGTCAGGACCCCTAGCATTCTACAGTACCTACCTACAGTCCTGTCCCACCCATCATCAGCTACAGTACTGTGCCCTGTCTACTGTACCCACTGTCCTCCATGTCTACAGTGCTGTCCCCTGCCTATACTGTACCCAACCACAGGGCTATTCCCAGTGTCTACTGTACTGTACACAAGGAAATCTAAGTCTAAACTGTTCTCATTTGTTGTCCCACGGTGGTGGAGCAAGCTACCAGTTCCTATGAGAGTAGGGTCTTCACTCCCTACTATTAAAGGGGTCCTTCCATCGTTCCATTTCTGTGTCGCCACTATGGTTGAATGCATTGTGCGTCATTTCTGTGAAAAATTATGTCTCTTGTTTGACACTGTTTTCTGTAAGCTAGAACAGGTCTAGTGGTTGAACGACTGGCTTTTCTCCCAGTTCCACAAACGCATTAATGTCTACACCTCCACTCCCTGCACTCAGCAGTCAACATTGGACCTGTGCCTCACTTTTATGCACTGTGTCCTTTACATACCTGAGATCAAAGTCCTGTACCTCTGACACTAGTATTTGACTAAAATGCATGTTTTCCAGATATTTCCACAAGGTACCAGCGGAGGCACCGTCGCTGGAGCTGAAGGCCAGCTACGGCCTGGCGGAGCCCATAACCTTTGAACTCCCCTCAGTGAGTGACCTGTGCACGCCTGAGGTCTACGCCACCTTCGACCTCACCAAGGGGGCCAAGGATGACAAGGTACCTGTCCACTGGTGCTCAGGTTGAGCACTGTCCGCTTGTTGGACGAGTGTTTCTTTTTTTTTTTTTGTACCTCTTTTGGAGTTGTCATTTCAGTATAACACCTAGCCTTTTCAAAGCATGGATTTGATTTGTTGTGTTTGAAATACACTTATATATATATCGCATATTTTGAATATACTAGGAAAAACAACTCCCCACTTCTTTTTCTTGCAGTTCTTGTAGTCATGTCAGTATTCCATCGAGCCATTTCAAAACATTGATTTTATTTGTTATGTTTAAAAAAATGTAAAAGACAACTCCCTACCCAACTCTTCTTTTCAGCCAACTTTGCTGTGTAACACCGTATTACACTAACCTTGTTAACCACTAACCTCTTGTTTTTGGTTGTGTGTTCTGAAGGCCAAGGCTAAGCAGGATGAGGAGGTGAAACCTCTGAAGGAGCCTGACCTGAAGCCTCAGAAGGACACTGGGTGTACCATCTCCTAAACAACACCCATGAACTCACCCAGCAGACACCAGAGGTCATACCCCACATACTACCCCCCCAAAAAAAAACCACAGTACAGGAGTCCGATTACTGCAGATTTAACGCGTACAGTGAAGGAAGCCTCTCGCTTTTAGTTTCGACTACAGCAGGTTTGAAAAGTTTGCGTTTGCTGGTTTGAGTTATCCGAAGACCTGCTTCAGTCCCGACTGAAGAGTGGGACGTATACAGGAAGTTGACTATTTTGTTTTGTGAAAAAGGTGAAATGCTCTTCAGTTAGTTTTCATAGAGCAGACTCATGGTGGTGGAAGTAGACATAAAAATTAACATGTAAACATAAAGATGTCATATGTCAGTCAGTGACATGCTGAGACTGCATGAGTCATGGTGAAGCATTTGTTTTTAGTTTGATTTGTAGTGGTTCATAATCAGTACTGTTTGAGGTGGCTTTATTCTTTGGTCATAGCTTTTGTCATTTTTATACATTATAGTAGAAATGTAGTGTGGTTATTCCTAATGTCTTATTCACTGGAAGGCTGAACACACTCCATTTAATTTACTAACAGACCATGGGAATTGCTGCATATTATTTCAGTTCTTCTCATTCAAAGTTCCCATATATGTATATCTCTTGTATTGCAAGAAAGTATGTTATTTGCAGTGACCAACTACTAGAGTTTAGTTGAACTTTTTCCCAAACAAAATGTTAGTCAACAATGCACTTTGCCCGAGCAGCTTAACAAATTTCTTGGACTGCCTCTCTTCTGTAAACGACGTTGATGTTCCTAATCATGTCCCATCTGAAGGCCGCCTTCTTCGCAACATGCCGTGTACATGTCTGTTGTGTGTAATTTTACAGTATTCATTTCTCTAAGCGGCAGCCTGAGAACAAGGCTGTCTTGTTTTTTGGGTCACAGTTTAGCACAAATCCAGCTGTTTCTCATCCCCGAGAGAAACAATATCCCAGACGAATGTGATACAGCCATAGAGGCCCGTCAAAAAAACGACCCCCCCCCCTCACCCACCCCCAGACTAGCCGCCGTGCCGTCGGACGCCAAGGCGAAATATGTCATCGCTTGGCACGCCGACTCACCGAGGCTGTCCCCAGCAGGTCAGTGCTGTGTACCCCCCACCCCCCATCCTTTCATTTGGCCCCCTGACTCGAGATCTCTGCCCATGATGTGGCTCCAGCTCAGAGCCCCGCAGGGCAGGGTCAGATCCACCGAACGTCTGGCAGAATCCCATGACCCAGTTATTATTACAGCGTTTTCTTGGATCCGTCCTCAAAATATCCACATCCAACAGATTTTCTCAGTATGTGATGATCAGACTACAGATACAGGGTGTATTATAAAAAAAAACGTTGCTGCACACTTTCTTTCTTGTTTTGTACATAGCTGTAAGATGATGACTCCACACATTGAGTTTCTTTCTACTTTTCTTTCTACCCTAGCTTCGATAGAACTTCGTAGACTTGCTTTTGGTATTATGACTGTTTTGTTTCTGGTATTCTGACCGTTTTTGTGCCACTGTCTTTCTGTATCATTAGTTTGGCTTCCGATCACTGTGTCCGAACTTTCAGCACTTATCTCCCGTTAAAAAAAAAAAACTAACCATGTGACCATGTTGTAAAATTGCAGTAGTTTTGTGAAGAGTTTTTGTTTTCAAAGCTTTTTGCACTTTACCCATTGTCTTATTGAAAGTGGCCTACATAAACGGAAAGACTTCAAGGTGTATTATAAAAAAAACATAAAAAACATCCAAAACCTAACCATTATTACCGTCTTGTAGATAGCAGCTTCTTTTTCCGGTTGTAAGTATTAAAATACTCCATTGTAATTTTATTTAGTAACTGTGTATCCAGATGAAATCACTCACATGAATAATGGTATGCTCCATTGTATAAGGTGTACTTATATATGAAAGTTAACCCTAAATCATTGTCATGTATTTATCCGTTTACATAATGGACAAGCACTCCAGTAAAAATTAAAACAATCCCTATGGTTGCATTGTTTTTTTTTTTTTTTGTATTGTCTTTCTCATTCTTCTCTCTTGTACCTCAATTGCAGTAGTAATAATAAAAGATTAAAGGCGCTTGTCCATCAGAATGAATGTAGAAACCGAGTGTTTCCTATGTCAAAACCACTGCTTAGACAAACACGCATCTACGTATAGGCACACACACACACACACACACACACACACACACACACACACACACACACACACACACACACACACACACACACACCAAGCTGTGCTGGTGACCCCTACACCTTCCTGGACATACATTGCACTGCACTGCACTACCCGGATTACATCCTCCACTACATGAGGACTATTCCATGGTCAACCTACACTATCCTACCTACCCTGGACAACATGTACTGCACTGTTTGCATTGCCACTTTGTTTGTTTTTACTTGCACTAAGGACTATTCCCCAACTCAAACTTAACCTTATATAGACACGTCTGAGTACCCCCCCCCCTCCTAATTTTGTAATTATGTTGAAGTGTGCTATATGGTGATCGTCTTGATTCGTTTTGTAATGTGTATTTATTATGGGTAATGTGTATTATGTGTATGCTACAAGACACCTTAATTTCCTTCGGGATTAATAAAGTTACTCTACTCTACTCTAGGCTGACAGTAAGCCTCTACATTCTACGCAGTACAGAGAGGAGCAGTGGTCCAGCAGTAATGTGAAAACAGCCATAGACAAATACAGCCGCACAAACTTCCTCATTCCTTATACAGCATTCTTAGCACAAGCTCAAGTGTGTTATCAGACTGTAGACCTGGAGAAGGACCTGGAAGTCCGGTTTGTTCTCTGTCAGTTTCTTACGTGTAAGGGCAGTGACGTGACAATATTTATCCAGCACTGAGAAATACTAGCGCCTTAATTGTGTTTACCCTCCTGCATAGCACACACCAGGACTGGGAGGATGAATAACAACTTAACAAGAGTAAGTAATCTTTTTGATAATGCGCAAAAATGTAATGTTTTTAATCATACTGTTACTTTGGATGTGGGTGTGTGTTGTAGTGCACAGATGATTTTTGTATTATTCATGTTCTTTTAGCTGTGGCTTTACAAAGCCCAATGAGAGCCAGTGTCGAGTCACATGCCAACATGACTGCACAAGGAATTTGCTTGGTCTTCTTGTTATAGTCTGTATTAGACAGATAGCTAATGTCAAGGTTTTCTCTTGTCAGAATATCATCATTCCAATCTGTTGGTGGTCCGGATATATAATAAATGTTCTACTAAACCAGTGGAAGTTAGGTCTATCAACACAAGTAGGATAGTTTTTTTAGAGTGCAGTTTTATGACATTACTGTTTACTGCAAGCAAACAAACCAAAAGTTAAGATGCAAACCGTTTCAGAGAGAGGGTTACATTTTTTTGTCAGGGTTGCACAGTGAAACTAGAAAATTCTTTTTTTTAGAGAGTAGGCATGTTGTACATTTAGAACACATTTAAGGTTAGACTGTATAATTACCCTCCCTGGATCTACCTGGACAGGAGACAAGTTTTGCCCAAGGCCATCAATCCTATGAAAGACGGACTATTTACTTCTCCAGTGGAGATACTCTAGATCAAAGTGACAGTGAGGAGGAGGAGGATGAAGATCCTATTGATAAGGAGCCCTTCTCACAATCTCTGGACACAGTGAGTTTGTAGGCCTAACAGTAAACGATATTCTATTTGTAGTATTCATTTTGTTAATCGCATTGTTTTTTATTTAGTTTATGAAATTAATACTTAGTTATTAAATAGTTTCTTGTGTGTGTGTGCGTGTGTGCATGTGTGTGTGCCCCCACCTGTGCATGTTCTATATGAGTGCTTTAGGCAACCATGTCTTGGGGAGAATATTCTTGGTTTCTCGGGAAGAAAATGGGAAAGAAGTCATTACGAAGTAAGACTTGAGAATAATAAAATCAGTTGCATTCTTTATAGAAAATAATAGTTGCTAAAAAATGCTGTTATTAAAATAAACAATACATAGTTGGTCCTTTGATTAGACACTAAATTAAGTGAATGTTTGACCCAATGTGATTACCAACAGTGTGTGATTTTCTTGGTGAAAAATTTGCCCGTCTGCTTGGACTTCATGCTGCCAAATACCAGTATGCCATAGATGAATTTTGGCGCAGTCAAAAGGTACAATGTGATATACGTGTGATTAATTTCAGCCTGTTGAAGCACATTTATTAGTTTATTACTCATTTAGTCCCCATTGATACATTTATTTCAATAATGAACACAATTATGTATAGGCCTATTATGTTATACCTCCTTAACTGACATGATGTAACAACTCTGCTTATCTACCCCGTATGGCTAACCTGAAAGAAGAAAAAAGACAGTGAGGAGGAATCTTCAGATATGGAAGATCATGCCGAAAACTTCAACCTGTCTCTGAAAACAAGAAAACACTATGGGACCACCAACTCTGACATTTGTCCTCAATCCTCCTCAGTCCTCAAGTAGTGTGAAGCACATAGCAGTTGACATTGACAACATAGGATACCAGGAAGATGATCAGTGAGCACAATCGCTATTACAACATTGGCTACATGTAGAGGCTTTACAGATCATTTCTGTCTGTTGTTTCGGTCCTGTTTGTCATGGACCCGACCCGAACTGAATGTAAATTTAAAATAAAACTGTATTTTGCTATATTATACTCTCTTGCCTTGTGCATAAATTCTTTAAAAAGGGATTTGCACTAAGCAGAGGAAAATTACTTTGCAATGGTACACTTCATATCTTTGATACTTTTCACACAGATCACTGCGCTATAAAACAGTTTCTTTACATGTCTCATAATTTGATCATTTAAAACGAACTCCAACACAAATGATTCAACCCAGTGTTCTAAGGTCGTGCAACAGATTAAGGCATCAGCTCACCACTGGTCTTTCTGGCATCTTGGAATTACAGGGGATACTAGGGGGTAGGGTACTTCCTGATCAAGACCCAGTACCCCAATATCTTGACTAATACACAAAGGTATTGTTGTCAGAGTAGTGAATGATGGAAAGTAACAAAAAGATGGAGGTTCAAATAAATTATAGGAGTTTTGTTGTGAAGTAGGCCTAGCCATGTGTATGACCAGTTCAGCCTATACTAGAACATGAGCTATGGCAGTCAAACACATGAACCTTATAAAACGGTGATTATGTGGCCGGATACATTAGTTGAAGCAAACAAATACATCTCTAGCATATACTAAAAACAAAATATGAAAAAAGTGTAATGTGAGACAGCATTTGGATATTAATAGCCTTACATATCGCTAGGAACTTTTATTTTAAAGTTCAAATAGATACAATACATAAAACATTACATTACACAAAAATAGTAAAGGAATCAATTAGCAATTTAAGTATTCAAGCATTTCAGGGTCTTTGTTATTGTGCAGTTGCCATTGTGCATTTATTGTCATTGTGCAGTTGCCATTGTGCATGATAGTACAAGTTATACAAATCATAAATAATAAGTCGTGGGTGAGCTATACAGGCTAGTACAATAGTAGTAGTATAGCACGTACATTGTGCTGTGGGTACTGCACAGTTTTCAAGTCAAGTCAGCTTTATTGTCAATTCTTCACATGTCCGAGACAGTTTCTTATTGTCCCATGTGTAGACAAGACAGGACAAACATTAAAGAAGAACAAGACAAGACAATATGGAGTACTTTAAGGTAATCTGTGTTCTTACTTATCCTGATATCATAATAAGTACCGTCAATTTACCTGAAATCAATAAGCCAAAGGCCACCTTAATCCCGGAACTTCTGTCTCGTTTTTTTTTTTTTTTGTCGTGTCTCATTTTTTTTTAATTTCCAAAAGCACGTGGAGGATGCATAAATAATCAAAAGCTTCCGACGAGGATGGGATTCGAACCCACGCGTGCAGAGCACAATGGATTAGCAGTCCATCGCCTTAACCACTCGGCCACCTCGTCTTCTTCTCTGTTTTATGACACACACGTTATAACACAATAATAACGTTATAGATGACTTTATAATGTTTACGTCAAGAAATAAACTTTTGCCACCCCAGTGGATTGTTTTAATAGCAAGTTATACACTTGCATAACTTTACAAATGTTCATTTCCACTCCATAAGCACGAGACTGACAACATTGTGCATTAGCTTGTAGCTACCGTAAGCTATGTCTCAATTCTGCCAATACGCAGGCGCATTGAGTTGTGTATGTGAACACAGCCAGCTAACTGGCAATACTGGCTACATTTCTGTCCTGTGGATAGCCAAGATGGCATTGGAAGAAAGACTAATTTCTGCTGTTTCGGATTATCCAGAGTTGTATAACTCAACTCTGAATTGTTACAAAGATGCCGACAGAAAGGCAAAGGCATGGAGGGCTGTGAGTTTGCAAGTCGAAATGCCAGGTAATGATGAATCTCTTTTCCAAACAAGCTGGCTTGTTGTGGGCTAAACTATCCTAGCCATAGCTAGCTAGATAGCTGGCCAGTGAGCCATGAAACTGTGTAGTAGCTTCGCTTGTAAGCTAGCTACTTTGCTAATGGGAAATGGACCGAATCTAATGTTAGCTGAATTCCTTGGCCGAGCAATAAGGTTACGTTAAATGTTTAACTAATACAGTGTTGCACATGCCTTTTAGGCCTATTTGACAGCCCGTCTATATTGCTGTTATAAGCCTGTAATGACTCCCACATTTATGGATGAATTGCAATTCTTTTCCTTCGACAAAACAAAAAGTGCTGTGGTGGCTAGCCAGCTCCAGGTTGCTAAATTAGCTGACAATCTTGCCGGTGTTTGGAACTACATTTCAGATTTACATTACATTATAGGTGATCCATGAATTAGTTCTATGCGTGATTTACTTTCACTTGGGGCCTCATGCTTTCAGTTCTTCATCTTAAAATGCGAGTCCCCAAGAAGACAGGGAAAGTTTGTTAGGCTACTTCTGTGGAGAGAGGACTAATCCCAGTGTGGGAAACAATTGTCAAGTAGGTTTTTATTGTTAAACTTGTGTGCATTTATTAATCCATTGTATACGGGGCAGTTGTATGTGAAGTAGCCCTGTTATGCCACTACAGCTCATGTACTTTGATTTTCTTTCCGCAGAGGAAGACTGTCGAAGAAAATGGAAAAGCTTGAGAGACATGTTCATTAAAGACAAGCGTTCCGAGCAACGGCGGCGGGCTTCAGGGGGGACGCATCGAAGCTGGAAGTACAGCTGGCAGATGGCCTTCCTAACCCCCTTCATCCAGTCGAAAGCAGGCCCGTCCATTGCTGCTATAGACGACCCGGACGACGAGCGAGACGAGGAGGACAGGGAGGACGGGAGACCTGCAGACGGCAACTCCTCCTTTGTCATACACGAAGTAGAAGGAGAGCATAGCGGACTAGACGGGTCATCGCACTCGCACTCGCACACGCACTACCCTCCCTCAGGTTCTCATACGTCCAGCAGGAAAAGGAAATGGCAGGTGGACACGCCAGATAATTTGGAAGATGAAATGTTTCTGTTCAGCTTGCTCCCTTATCTTAGACGGCTACCCTACACCAAGAAGAGTGCTGTAAAACTGAAAATACACCAAATACTTTATGAAGCAGAGTTTCAGTAGAATTTATCTTTTAGTTTACCTAATTTTTATACTAAGAAAAATATGTTCGTTTCCCTTGTATTACTGTGTCAGTAAGTGAATATGACAACAGTTGCACAACAGATGTGCTGTGAAGTTTTGTCTAAATAAACCCAGGCAACACATCTGACTACTTTAGTACATGGGTGATTTTTGTTGTACTACAAGTAGCTCTCAGCACCAAGTTGATGATGGTCATATTTCGTGAGTTATTATGTCATCAATCTGTGATTCATTCAGGTTAGCAGAACAATGCTTTGTGTGTCTTGGGATGTGTTTTCACTGACTTACTTGAATATGCACTATGCAAGACATGACACAGGGACAAATCATTTTTTACTGATGCAAAAGCTCGATTTAAAATGTGGTGTTGAACGTAATGGTGTAAAGTATAACAAGCAACCATTTTGCTTCCTAGGCCTGGGACTTTTATATGATAACATGTAGGTAGAATGGTAATTAAAATAAAAATGAAATTAGTTAACCTGAATGGTATTAGATGGTTTCAGTGGCCTCTAAACTGTATATTGAGATTGTCACTTTTGGAAATGTTCATTGTGTGCTCATTATTGACCTGGATTGCCCCCCCCTTTTAATGTCAATGCCTTTGTAATTGTTGTATAGAGTATACAAGCATCGCCTATTTAAACAACAAAAAGTTCCAGGGAGCTTTTTGGTGAAGACCTTTCTCCTAATGTGCAAGGTATATAAAAGCCATCTCTTGTTATTATACACATACCCTGTTATAACAATTTCCCAAGCTGTGTCATAGTGTGCCATTTTCTTTTGTCATGAAAACCTGATACATTGTGTGCTATCTTAAATTATATTCAGTCACTTCAACAGATGGCTAGTTATCTAACCATTTTACTGTTACTCAGTCACTAACATTTCTAACAGAAGGACAATGGACGTAGCTGTGAAGGCGAGGTGCAATACCTTCAGAAACAAAATCAGTTGTGTTGCCAAATGTAAGAAATCTACAAGAAATTTGTCTTGGTGAACTGGTGCAGTAGAGAACAGTGTACAAAAATACCAGAAATTGTGTCATACTTGAAAAAAAATGGTGAATCCTCACCATAACATGGGAGCTGAACTGATGCTGCAATGAAGTTTTCGCGACGATTGATTTTGCCAGTAATCGCCACCAGGTGGCGATAAAACGACAGTCCACACAGAGCCGTATATATATCTCTATATACGGCTCTGAGTCCACAAAGCCGCCTTGTATCAAACACCTTCTAAGGTGTTCTATACCGTGTCTATACTCTGATTCAGCTCTGTCAGCTCCAATTAGAACATCTCGGGTTCCATAAGGTCGAGATTGTATGGGTATACTTTACATCTCTTTAGCCTACCCGTAGAGGATTTTGATTTATGCAGTGGTAAAATTCTTGGTATCTTTCTCGTCTGTGTAATGTGTGTGTCAGATATAGCCTGCCTAATGTTAAGTGCATAAGAAATATTGCAATAATGGAAAGAGTGCAAAACTCCAGGAAAGGTTTAATTGTGTATGATGGTGAGGTTCAATTGTATGTAATTTAGCTAAACTACCAAGTGAGCTTTGAACATCTGCTTTGCGCTCCCCACTGATCAAAGCATGTATTGCAAGTTTGAGGTGGTGCGGCTGACTCAAGTGGGCTTTGCTTTACGTTTTCACATATCGTTATCCAATGGGATACTTCCTACTCCTTGTCCGCCGCAACGCCACAGGAGCTCACTTCCTGTTAGAGTACCACAATTCTAAACAGACAACAGGAATTTTTCGGGCGTCATGCTTGAAGTCTTCCACGGGTCGGGAAAAATTAAAGTAAGGGATTACAGTGTTTCTGTTCCTTCCAGCTATGTTTTGTGTGCTTTTGTGGTGGCGCTGACTTTGAAGTATGCCAGTGTAAGAAGTGAACGCTAACCTCGTTTGAAGCATATATTGCAATTGTTGTTATGGATAGATTGCTAGCGTTCCCTTTTCCATACTTGAGTAAAGTAAGCATGCATTTATTTCGCACAACAAAAGCTGAACCTTGGTGTACCTTATTTAAAATATCCAAAATGCTATCACCCGGCATACATTTTGGTGGCTGGCGAATATTGCGTTGCCTAGTTTGGGATCAAGGCATATGGGGAAAGCATGTTCTCGGCTAACTTACTTTCATGGTGTAGTTTGCGCATAAATAGTAAACGCGTACAGTTGCATCAGTGCACCGCTGGAACACGGCTAATTTAGCTAACAGTGGCTAGCTACTCTCCAGAAGCAAGGAAAGATACGTCCCGCGGTGATTTGTATTGTTGCAATGGAATGCGATTGTTGTCCGCATTGCAACGAATGGGGTGGATGAAGTATCATTATAATTTGGCTAATGTGTGTGATGCTTGGTGAAGTGAGGCAGTCAACATCATGTCATTGCCCTTATCACGATGACACCACCACTGTGTGAGGGAAATCAGTTTCTGTTTCAGTGATGATCTGGCACAAAATTATTTTCTTTCAGACCTACTTCGCTTGAAGTCTCACGAATGTGTGACGTTTGCCTGTACGCTACTGTAGTGCCTGTTTAGGATTTGTAGACTACATCCCTAGCCTTCCACTCTTCATTAAATGTTATTGACCTTTCACTGGCAACTAATTCAGGGAAAACATTTCAGTTTACTTAAACTGTTAAAGTTTTATATTATCCTGTTATCTGAAAGCAGTTGCATAGTCCATGTGTACATCTATGCACCCTTACAAAACAACTACGTCCAGGACAGAGTTTAAACTGAAACATAAAAACCTAAACCTAAACCTACCTACCTAAGGATGACTTCTAGTGAGTCATCTTATTGCAGTCAGTGCTCTGCCCCCACCTCACATAGCCCCAACACACACACATACACACACACACACACACATATGCACCCAACCTTGAATGTCCTTACATTTATAGTCATCGGCTTATAGACTGCTCCTCTGACCACTGTTGGCAGTCTCTGCCCATGCCTATAATTTAATTAGGCAGACCAGGCATTTTGTTAAAACAGTCTGCCATGACCTCTCAGGGTTCTGATGGAGGTTGAAGCCACTCCTCGGGGGAAATGGATTAGTGGTGTACTTGCCCTTGGAAAAAGCCATTCGTCCTCGGCAGACAGTGGCTCTTTCCTGACTGTATGACCATAAATCTGGACCAGGCTGGGTTTGGCTAAGTGCACAAACACTAGATTAGACTAGACTGTGTTTGAACAGACACTGTGTGTTTATTTTTTTTCTTCCCAGTCTGCGTTTTTTAACCCACTTAAAGTTATATGTTACTTTGCCTTTGCCTGTGTCACATGGTGTGCTGCCAAGGCCCAGCTATGAGTAACATGACAAATATAAGCTTGGCAATACGCAAACCTACGTCTTGAGTTCCCAACCATTTCTGTGAAGTGGATTAACACATTTTTTTGACCTGCGGACCTTGTTTGTCACATTTTTCCTGGTTAAGAGGATTGCTGATGCAGTATATTTAAGGTATTGCGTAGCTATGTTTTAACCTTTTTGACCTGTTTTTATGCTCAAGGATGCATCTTGTGTTTTTTTGCACAGACGTGTCTGTAAACTGGACCTGACCAGGGTGTTTGTTGTCCATCTCTGTATAGTTTTGTTGGTGCGGATGTCTTTGAAATTCGAAAGGCCAATTTATGTCCAGTAGACTCGTTGAGATGGGTGTCCTGCGTCAGTCCAGTAGGAGGGGTAAGCGAGCATATGAGCCCCCCACCCTGTGATTTGTGCCGGATGTTAATTACCCAGATGGGGTCCTGGGCTGGCTGGCTTTGGGTCACGTGCTTACTGCCTCTCACACATGCGGCTTTAAGTGGGTGAAGGAAGACCCCCAAGTTCAGCCTGCTACTGCGTACCCCCTCCCTAACACACACACACACACACACACACACACACAAACACATCTGTACGCGCACACACTTCACCTAAAACGATGCATCCACAAGCAAACAATAATGCAGCAATAACTGGTGGACCTAAACAGTGAATAATATAGATTATGTTTTTCCTGAGTAAAGAAAAAGGGGCAAAACCAAAACCATTTTACAGGTTCTGGATGGAGAATGTGTGTGTTTTTGTGTGTGTGTGTTATCAGGGCTTAGGGGAATACAGAAGGTGTGTTTAGTGGTAAAATGTCAGCAGTTTGTAGGACTCTCACCTATGCAGCAGGTCTCTCTGTGCTGTGAACAACAGCACACCCAATCTTCATCTGTGACTAATCTTCAAAAGGAGATAATTACTTGTTTACTCTTGGTGGTTGAAAAACTGTAATTAAAAATATATAATAAGCAACGAGGGGCATGGCCTGTGTGCTGTTAGATGAGCACATTTTTCTTTTTTAAGTTTTCCATTGTGGGATCCGGTGGAAATTCCCCTCCAGTGCCCAGTATAATTTGTCTTCTCTGTCAGCTTCTCTTATCAGCCAGCCTGGAGTGAACTGGGGTGAGATCATATGCTGCCAGACCTGAAGTCCGGGGGTACGAGGAATAGGCTTATGTTTTTTTTTTCCCCATGGTCCGATTCGGAGGCCTCTCAGTAAGTTTGTCCAAATGCATTCTTGCCTCTATCAGTGGCCTTAAGTCAGGGTCAGATAGCTGGGAAGATGCATTCGGTCTGTGTACACTGTGTGTGTTGAAATCTCTAGGGAGTCTCTCTCTCAAAAAAACCATGATGTATTTATCCACAGCATCTGCTTTTCTTTCCTTCACGCGGTGAATTAACTTTGTGTGACACATCTGCTTCACATGACCTACCACTAGAGGGTACTCTAGAGCCAGTCCGAGCAATATTCCAATATTGCCCGATAATGGGTTTGGATTGCAACATCTCATCTTGTACCTAAACTAACATGTTAGGAGAGGATGTGAATGTCAGTGTTTCCTGGAGTGGTGCTCTGTTGTTATTGGATAAATTTGCATCATACCAGTGGAAAAGCAACATTATTACTGTAGCCAAAATTCTGAGCTCACATTTTATAACTTTGAGTGAGAGCTTAGAGGCAGGAAACCTGGTTTGAGACAGCAAGTGGTCTCACCACATGTCCACTGCATCCACTCGCTGGTTCTAATCAGTACAACTCCTCAGCCAGCTAGTTGAGTCAGTTAGTAAAAACCAGCTGTTTTATAAGTGCACAAGTGAACGGATGCCGACATAGCAAGGCTTTTACTGTCTGAATCCGAGGTCTGCCATCTCTGGCTGGGCCTGCTTTCTTTCTTTGATTAACCTGAAACTCAGGCTCACCAGGGGTACGTCCCTAAGACAGCAAGCAGACCAGGCATGATGAAAGATCTGCAAAGTCCAAATGTGCCACTTGCACATTTGACTGCCACTCACGCTAGACCTAAACATTAACCAAATACGAGCGGAGTTGCCTGAGCTGCATAGTTGAAGTCAGCAAACACTGGGTTGAAGACATAACATGTCAGCTCAGATTACGCACGGTCCGACTCACGTCGACTCCGACCATTTGAATGAACTGAAGCTATACATGTGTACACAAACAGAGACACTCAGATGCGCTCACATTTGGTAAAAAAAACACAGTAATAACACAGATAGGTTTGACCTTTTCAGTATAAATCCTTTTCCTACCTGACTGAAATTTCCTTTTTTTTTTCTCCTTCATCGCCTTTAAATCAGACTCCAACCTTGAGTCAATGTCATATTTATCTCCAGGCTTGGTGCACTTGGAAATAAAACACATAGCCTACTGACACTCTCAAGGCCGTCGAGGTCTTATCCTCGGGGACAGCCCCAAATCCTACTAGCTGAAGGGCCCTGTGGATGGCTCTTTTTTCTCTTTTTCTTTTTCTCTCTTTCTTTCTTTTTCTTTTTCTTTTTTTTTGTGAAATGGTAGTGGACCTATTTTGCAGGCAGCTGTGAAGGCTGCTGTGGGAGATTTATTCTGCTCAGCGTGGATAGGAAACAGGGCTGCTCCCTCTGTTTATGGCCTGGCTGCCTTCAGCACCAGGATCTGCTATCAGTGTCAGTGTGTGTGCTTTCATTTAATTATTTAATATTTTTCACAGACGCCTGTGAACAAGAGCAATATTGTGGGGGGTTCAGACCTGAAATTATGGCACTTGTTGTGTAAACCCCCCCCCCCTTTTTTTTTTTTGTTTTTGGCAGGGACGGGGGATTCTCATCTTTTATTTATTCAATACACAAAGCACATTGAATCAAGATCACTCGATTAAGAAGTGGAACTTTTGAATGTTTCTTCGCAAGGAAGGAGGAGGACACAAAGGCCGGGTTTGTGAGGCCACAACCATGGGTTGTGAGTGACTCGACATTCCTCTCTCTCTCAATCTCTCTCACTCTCTCGCAAGCAAGTGCCGTGCCAGATTCAACTGCAAAAACACAGAGGGGCTGTTTCCCCACGCTTGGCAGACCGCTGGCTGCCCCGTGAGTGGTGGTGGTGGAAGGGGGCTGCAGCAGCGTTCAGCGTTCAGCATCGGACGTTTTTTCACCTCCGCTCGCTAGGCCTTCCTTCCATCCTGGCCCTCGACTCGGTCAGGACAACTGGGCCCGACAGCTGTGGGCAACAGCTGTGCGTGGATCCCAGGCTCGCGGTCCGACAGCACCACAGGAGCCCCTGCGCTACTCAGTGGTCAGACGCCAAGGATATGGCTGTCCCATACCAAGAGCATCTGGTTAAAGTTTCCACATATTTCCTCCTCACTCTTGGTAGCTCCTTTTCTGGGTAGATAGTTTAACAGTAAGGATAGTCGTATTTCGGGTATGCTTCATTTTTGTTCCCAGCTCAATGTGCAGTTGTTTATGTAGAGAAGATGTCTGGAGTGTCAGTAACAGTTTTGATTCACTCTTATTGACAATTTTCACAATATGAAATACATTGACAGTATTTGACACGTTTTACACGTTTTTCTCTCCAAAGTGAATTGTAGTCCAGCACGCACGTCTCAACTGGTTCAAGCTTAGTCTTTAAACATGCCAGCCGAGAAGACAAAGTTAAGCTCCCAGGCCACTTTTTTTTGATGTAGCATACTATGTTTCACATGGAGAGAAAAAGTGACTATCCATCAAGCCAAAGACAGCCATCCCCAGCAAGGGGTTAGATTGGATCCATCCCACTCGCAGATTTACGACCCTGCGACCCTGAGGTTCCGCCGAAGTTCAGGACCTCGAGAGGTCAGTGCGATCTCCGTGGAAACGGAGCCAGGTCTCTGATAAACTGACCTCCTCAAAGTCCTGACGGTTAGAACATTTTTTTACATCGGGCTTGACAGAGAGAGAGTTGAAAAACAAAAACTGAAAAATGTTTATAGGTCATTTTTTCGTTTGAAGTCTCCGCTTGCTCTTTAACCCTTAAGCCTGGGGATATCACGTCATAAAAAGAAATCAAAAAGCCGGCCAGTCTTCTGTTTTTCTTGTGTTTTTTTGTACCTTACCCAAGACTATCAGTGTTTCATCCACAGATTGGCACGGCCAATCAAAGGCTTGCTATAACTCACAATTGTCTGCAACAGCCTCGTTGTTGGATGGCCCGTGGGATTGTCAGCCTATCATGTGGGTCATACCATCCAAGCAGGCAGTAGATCATGTCATCTCTATTATGGGGCTTTATAGACCTGATAATTGAAACCAGGCTCACGATAGGCCCTGGTCCGGATTGGCAGACTCAGACTAAGCGGGGTGGGAGGGAGGGAAATGAATGGTACATGGTGCTCATCCAAAACGCTGGATGTGAAACTTTTTCAAGATGAGACTGTCCCGTTCTCCTCCTCCTCCTCCTCCTCCTTCTCCTCCTCCTCCTCCTCCTCCTCCTGTGTTCGGCGAGGAGTCCGGGGGTGTTGAGGGGAGTCGAGCGCAGAGGAACAACGCGTGGCTCTGTCTTTCGCATGCGCTGTCTGTCCCCCCATCGCTATCTCATTCTGGGGGCCGCAGCTGTCACTGTTTGTATATTTGATATACTGTGGGGATGCTGAAAAGCAACAGGTGTTGTGTATTAGTTCCACCAGTTTACCCCCCCCCCCCCCCCCCCACCCACCCCCTTACACACACCCCCACACCACACCACACCACACCTCCCCAACCACCCACCCACCTCCCCCGCATAGCATGACTGGAGTCAATAGAGTTGTCAGAGCGTATTACAGTAATATATGGCAATCTGACTTTTAAATTGACCATTGCTACAAACCAATCATCCTCTGTTCCCCTCCCTTTTCCCCCTTACCAAGAAAATGGCAGTCGGGCAAGTAATGGCCTTCAGGTGGAGTGACCTCAAAGCCCAATCAGCAGGACAGACAGAGATCTCTTTGAACCACTTGTTCTTTCTTCTTAACTTTGTCATGTCAACAGGACTCAACAGGACGCTTGAAGTCCGTTCCCTGGATGTCTGTCCGTTAAGTGTTGAGCTTCAGGCATGGCAATGTGAAGGCTTTTGTCTTGTATTAAAGTCTGAGTTAATAATGTTTTGCGGGCAGCCTTTTTATTATTATTCTTTTTATCTTTTTTTCTGGTCTCTGAATTGATTTTTTCACTTTCTTTAGACTTAAAAAATAACGATGTGGTTGTGGTTTGAAAACTCCGCCGATGATAGGTTGCACTTGCCTAATCTCCGTCACCCAGCGCGACTGTGGTGGACGTGGCATGCACATGAAAGGGAATGTGGTCAGCAACACGCGGTAATGGGCAAATGTATATCACGTGTGAAGGCAGGTTCCTGTCTGAGTGTAATGCCTTTTGGCGGCTTTTGAGGAGTTCCGGGTGACTGAGTAGGCACTTGTCTCACCAGTGTTTGTCTCTCTCACACACACCACCCTCTACACACACACACACACACACACACACACACACACATACACACATATACACATACACGTACAGACACACACACACACACACACACACACACACACACACACACACACACACACACACACATATGCACATGCATACACACACACACACACACACACAGACACGCACACACACACACAAACCCACAAACCCACAAACCCCCTCCTCATCCCAAACCTCTAGGAAAGGTTTCAATACTCCCGCAGAGAAAAATCTCATTAGGATTTGTTGCGCACAACACACTGAACTGACCCGTACGCAGGATTTGCTGCGCAGGACACACATTTCCAACCCCGCCAGCCCAGTCCGACCTGGAGGAGCTCTCAAGCTTGTCCAATCGCATTTGGCTCCGGCCTCCTCCTGACCTCGGGGTTTCGGTTATTCCTCCGAAGATAGATTTGTGTCTCCCTTCCACCCCCAAACCCTTAAATTTTCTCTCGAAAACGGCTACTCTACCAAGGGGCTGTACACACACACACACACCACAGTCAAAGATAAAAAAAATAAACTGCTTTGCTGGTCACTATGTGTAAGTACACACAGCAAATCTGTGGAATCTGCAAATGAATTCACATTCCCCTCAAACTGTTCCACTTTGGTTACGTTTTTTTTTTTAGAGAGTCACATTGCTTGTGTTGTTTTGCGTATTTTTTCCCCTCTCTTCCTCAAAACTGGCTGGAAATGTGAGTCCTGGAGGCAATCGGCGGCACTCGTCTTGCCCCTCTCTTTGCCAAAGACGGCTGCCTCTCTCTCTCTCTCTCTCTCTCTCTCTCTCTCTCTCTCTCTCTCTCTCTCTCTCAGACACAGGAAGTCCAGGAATGGGCCTCCAAAACATCAGGAACTTGGGGGCTCCCATGCTGTGATTTAGATCCCCGTCGCTGTCTTGACCGGAGACAACTTGGATGGGGCCAATAATTCCGGGGCCCTTGCTTTTTGCCTACTCCTCTTCCTCATCCTCCTCCTTCTCCTCCTTGCATGGGACCTCAATTAAGGGGAGCAGGGTTGAGCCAGACCACTGCTATTTCTGTGAGCATGTACTTCCACTGGACACAAAAAAGAGCAGAGCGAAACTGTATTTGGTTGATGCCTAGACATTTTTCTTTCCAACACCACAACAACACATTGCATTCATAAAGTGCTTTTGAAGGCGTCCAAAGCGAAGGGGGATCTCACTGTCCGACACCAGTTTTCTACATAGACACTTTTATGCACTTGTGGACATACATACTCACACACACACACACACACACACATTTCACACACACATTATTACAGGTTTCACACACACATTATTACAGGTCTTTACTGATCAGTATTATGTGATGTGAGGTTTGGTCTCCACTTGGAGGTTTTTTTCCACTATCATCTGATTTAATACACAGGATTGGAAACTGAGAAGGTACATGCCCACATCTTTGCTCTGTATGTTCACACTCTCAGACATTTCCACACGTTCAGAAACACAGTCAGTATGACTGCTGATATAAGTATACACACACACACACACACACACACAAAACAGCAGCCCAAACAACACACACACACACACACACACTTGCAGTTATAGTCATTACCGTCGCACTCATTAGCGTTGAACGGTGAGAGGCCTGCTTTCCACTGGAAGCCCCCTCGCCAGTGACCAGTGAGTGATCCTGACTAATGGTGCACATATGGAGTCTGTAACTCAGTACACCGGCCCCAAAACAAGTCTACTTTCAGGTCCTCACATTTCTCTTTTTAATGTGTGTGTGTGTGTGTGTGTGTCTGCCTGTCTGGGTCTGTCTGTGCGTCTGTCTGTCACTGTAACTGCAGTTGCTTTAGTTGTTGAAAATATACATCATGTTATGTCAAATTGGATGGAAAAGACGCCAAACCTCACCAACACCCCCCTAACCCCACTCCCACCCCCCCACCCTTTTCGGAGTCAGTCATGGGGTCGACCATGTTGCCTTCAAGATGTCGAGCCGGGCGTCATTCATCACCGGGGACTACACCCAATTTAGCCTCAAAGTTTGTAGCCCAAGCAGCGGAAAAAACAATCTTTCGGGCTCCGGGCTATTCTTTTTTTCTTTTTTCTTTCTTCTTCTTCTTCCTCCGTCCTCCGTCCTGGTTTCGCCCCCCTGCCTCTGTCAGACATTAAATTAAAAGAGGATGACCTTGAGGGGGGCCATGTCCAGTTCAAAAAGCAGCAAGGAGGCTGAGAGCCATCCATTCATCCCGTGTCTCTCCGTCTTCAAGCATGTTTCAACAGGTGGATGGTGACAGGGTCAGGGCCCTGTGTGAGTGTGTGTGTATCGGTGTGTGTCAGTGTGCCTGCGTGTGTGTGTGAGTGAGTGAGTGAGTGTGTGTGTGTGTGTGTGTGTGTGTGTGTGTGTGTGCGTGCGTGCGCGTGCGTGTGTTTAAGAATTCCCAGTGATATTTTTCAGGAGTAAGCAAGTCTGAAAACTGTTTTTGGAGGTGGTTAGCGTTCTCTTCCGTTATAGCCGGAGCAATCAGTCTTTCCAAACCAAACTATTTTTCCACACAGGAGGCCTGGATGCCACTTTGCTGAGCCATCAGCATAAAACAGTCTGAAAGAAGGAATGATGAGAACATCGTTTTTGGCAGTGTCTTCCTATAGGACGCTACTGTATGTGCAACCCATTATCTTTTTTCCGTGGTTGTCGGTGCAAGACATTTACCAAAGTAGGCCTTTGAGGTGTGCTATGAAGTCTTTTACGGTATTTCTTTCAGGGAGTGCACTTTAAAGGATGTTATAGATAAGGGTCTCCAACCTTTCTGGGACTGAAGGCTACCCAAAATGATGAGAATCTGTACCTGAGGGCTACTCGTGGAAAATAATCTACTAGATGAAAGTCTTTGCGTCCCTTTCAAATAGTACTATGTATGATTGATTGTTTTTAATTAGTGGCAGTTAGGACATGTACTGGCATTTAAACATTGAAACATGAGGACACTGAAAAATATGATTAGAACATTGCAAAACATCTCTCATGGGCATCTTACAAGCTCCTGGTGTGCTGTTTAGTGCCCATAGGCATTATATGTTGGGGGGAACTCCTGTTCTAGATTACTGAGCAGTGCAATAGCTTTGAGGAACTTGACCTTTTTGATGCTGACGTATTGTCATGAAACGTCCGGCCCTGGAAGCTGGCTCTCTTTTGCCAGATGCTGTCATGAGTTCACCTGACGCCTTCACCTTGAGAAACGAATGGTCTCTGCCTGCCTGCCTTCCTGCCTTCCACTATCCATCCTGTTTCTGCCTTTTCTGCCGAATGACTCCCAAGACCTTGACCCCTCCATCATGACCACCAGCACCACCACAACTACCACTAGTGTACCCTAATTCAATAAGAGATAAATTGAAAAAATGTGCAAACCCAAGCTGTATTCATTCCAGTAGAGAAGAGAAATAGAGAGAAAAAGAAAGAAAGAGAGAGAGAGAGTGAGTGAGTTAAAGTGAGTGAGTTAGAGGAGACATAGGACATACTGCTTTGCTCCTTGCCGTGAATCTCCCCAGAGTTCCATCTGTGTGTCTCTGAAAAGGCCTTTTGCAAAATGTCCATTACGCTGACGAAAACCAGAGGACAGACAGGAGGGAGAAGGAGAGGGAGAGAGTAAAAGAGGGAGAGAGATGGAGAGAAAAAAGTGAGGGCGGGAAAGGAGCGCCAGTATGCTAAGCTTGGAGGCCACCCAAATAACCCCTCGACCGCTCCCCCAACCCTCTCCACCACCCCACCCCCCCAGCGACCCCCTATCCATCCCTCAGGGCCCCTCCGATTGGGTTTGCCATGCAGCAGTGGCAGCAGCAAAAGTTGCGTTCTGATTTCCTCAAAAGTTACACAGCCCAAAAATGTCTTTCCTTTTCCTTGCCTTTCCTTTTTCACCGCCACTGTCCACTGTTTGAATGAAGCTCTGTGAAGTTGCCTAAGTAACTTACTACTCCAGGTCAAAAAGAGCTAGAAGGGAGGTGGGGTGGGGTGGGGGGGGAGAAAAAAAAAAGACGCGTCTGCCAAGCAAATGTATTTAGCATGCCGCTCCCCTTCTAGGGATGTTGGTTAGATGACGGCAGCCAATGTTTTGCATAAGTGGAAAGTTTACGATTTAGCTGCGGTTTAAAATCAAGTATGCAGCCCTTGCCGTGGGAAAACGGTGGCTTTGCTGTGCGCCACTGCCGCTTATAAATGGCTGTTATCGGGGGGAAAAAATACATTTAGGATAATTTAAAGTCAATTGATGCTTTAACTGATCTCGCTTAAGTATTACTTAGGCTGTGTGCGTGATAGGGGAGGGAGGGAGAGGGAGGAGGATGATGACGGCAATCCATTTTTTAAAACTGTCTGAAAAAGACGTTAGAAAAACCCAGAGTAAAGGTTCCACTCGGTTTAGTTAAATGGATTCTCATTCTGCTTGGTCCTCTCGTGCTGTAGCCGGGGACGTTTTTTCTTTTTTTATATTGAGCTGGCACAGTTGACACTGTACAGTTTCCAGTCCCAAAGCTGTGTGTATGTTTTTATGTGCACACTCCGATATGGATCTCTCTCTCTCTCTCATTCTCTCTCCTTCATGTTTTGCTCTCTCACTCTCTCTTCTCTCTCTCCTTTCTGTCTTGCTCTGTCTGTCTCTCTCCTCTCCTCTCCTCTCCTCTCCCTCTGTCTCTCTATCTCTCCTTCTCACTCTTTCCCTGTATTTGTGTGTGTCTGTATGCATGCACTAGAGGTTGTCGTGTGTGTGTGTGTGTGCGTATTTTGTGTGTGTGTGTGTGTGTGTGTGTGTAGCTGCCAGTGTTGGCCTCTTATATTGTTGGCCAGTATAGGCGTTCTTATGTCAGTGTTGCTGATCCTGAAGTTTTGTTGTGCTCACACTATATTTGGCACAGCTAACATTCAGTGTACTTTTACTAGCATGATTATGTTTCTTTTTGAAAGTTACCTACTTTAATGTCCAATTTTAGCAAGTTACTGCAAACATATATTGTTCACATGCAGGGGCAATTTTAGCATCTGGTCTTTAGGGGTGCCCGGCCCCCAGTGCTTATCACACAACACTATTATTATATATAATATATTATTCATTTTGCACTGAGCCAGGGGGTGCCGAGCAGTTTCACGGGGGTGCCTTGGCACCCCTAAAAATGATCTAGATTCGCCCCTGTTCACATGACTTATCTTCACAATGGTGCTAACACAAGGAATTTGTTTGCCGCATTAAACATTATTTAAGATATGACACGAAATGGTGTAATAATAATTTTAGCCTTTGGATTAGCTGACTGGCGAGTAAATGCTAGGCTCATTCCTCCATGTATGTGCCTGTCATAGCAGACCTGTGCATTTTGAGTCTCTGGACACAAAGGCTAAGGTATAGGCTCATACAAAATATACTCATACTATTTATACATTTATAGCATACTTTGATTCAGTGCAGTTTCTTGTCAGAGTGTTTACTCCCTGGCCCATGGGGACCAAAAGCTTCTGTTAGCTAATAGCCCAATAGGGCTACATGCCCATATAGTTTCATATCCCCCAGTGTTTCAGTGTCCCGGCAATTTGTTGACAGAAAATTTTGAGTCATAATGAGTGTACATGGAAGATACTTTATGCGCATGCCAGCGTAGCATTTTGAGTGGTCTGTTTAGCAGTATCTGCCAGTAAGGGTAACTGATACGCCTGTTGATTTTCAATATTTTATTGTGGTGATTTTATTGTACCGTACAGGATGAAGTTTTTGTGGTTAGCTCATTCTAGCAGTGTCTTTTTTTCAGTCTCTTGTGAACATGGGAATGATTTTGAGAGCTTATGCTTGAGGATTCTTTTTTTCATAGTAGGTGAATTGAGTTTGTAAAAAAATAAACATCGGAGACTCCAACAGGAATTTCTTCCTCACAGAAAGTATTCACACATGAAATCATTGTAATCCCCAACAGGCCTTTTTTTGCATTTGCTACAAACAATATTAACATTTATCCCAAAGTACAGGCCAAATCCTGGTTGCTGGCCATCATAAGCCTAACATATCATGTATGCCCTTAAAATGCATGTCAGTCCATCCCTATTATATGTACATGCAGATGTACTGGCGTGTGTGTGTGTGTGTGTGTGTGTGTGTGTGAGACAGAGAGAGATAGAAAGAGAGAGAGAGAGAGAAAGAGATTATGTGCTGGCATACACACTTGTGTGTGAATGTGGCTGTTGGCACACGCAAACACACTGTTATACGCACACTGATTTGTGTGTGTGTGTGTGTGTGTGTGGGAACATTGCGCGCTGTGATTGGAGTCAGTGTGGACCCGACCCATCTCGTGCGTGTCATGCTTGCACAGCGTTGGTTAACAAGGCCTTTCTCCAGAGCTGGCAGCTCCTCCGGCCCCATTATTCTGCATCCTTTGTGGAGGCCTGATTGGGTCGCTCAGAGCCCTGCCAATGTGCCTCTCTTCCAGACCCCAGCTGCCCCAAGACACACACATGCACACACACGCACACACGCACATGCACACACGCACATGCACACACGCACACACACACATGCACACACACACACATACACACACACACACATGCACACACACACACATACACGCACACACACACACACACATACACACACACACACGCACGCACACAAATACACACACACACACACCACACACCCCTCTCTGCAACATCACCAGCTAATGAAAGTTACTTCAAGTTACTTTAAGTGCGGCCAGAAGGTTAGACGTCCTCTCAAAATCAGACTGTGTCTCGGTGTCTGCATGTGGTTGTGTCTGTGTGTGTGTGTGTGTGTCTCTCTCTGTCTCTCTCTCTCTCTGCTCTCTCTTCTCTCTCTCTCTCTCTTTGTTTCTCTTGAGAGAGTGAGGGAAAGAGAGTAAGTGAGTAAGTGAGTGAGCGAGTGAAGGCAATCAAGACAGAATGTGTGTTTCTTGATGTTCGTCCTTGTGTGCGAGCCAAAATGGGGTGACTGTCACCTGCAACCCATTAATATCTGATCCATTAATGTAATGATTCATAGGGGTTGTTGGAGACATGCTGTGTACAACACACACACACACACACACCGATCATCAGTAAGTCTGTCTAAGTCAGCCCAGCATCTGGCTTCCCAGAACAAAGAGCCTTTTACAATACTGTACCAACATCCAGCCAGGTCTCTCTTTTTCTTCCCCCCCCCTCTCTCTGCCTTTCTCTCTCTCTCGTATACACATTCTCTCTCTCTCTCTCTTGCTCTCTCTCCTTCTCTCTCTTACCCACCCTCTCTGTTTCTATCTGATTCTCTATCCCCCAATATACACACTCTTGCTTATTCACTCAAACGCACACAGTTGAAGACACAAACCCACTGACACACACACACACACACACACACACACACACACACACACACACACACACTGTAGGGCAAACTTTATACAGACACAACTTTATGCATACACACACTTACCGGCACACTCCCCCTTACTTTGGCAGACAGGCCAAGGGCCTTACGTCACTCTCTGACACTCTGGCTCTCTGGCTCTCTGGCTTTCTGGCTCTCTCTCCCACCTTCACCTCCTTCCTCCGTCCTCCGTCCTTGCGCTTTGGCAAGCCAGCATCAGGCTGGACTGGACTGGACGGCACCCGGCCCCAATGGCCTCGCTCACCTCTAGAGGCTGACACACAACCAGCTAAGACAAACAGCCCCCAAATAATGCGAGGAAGTGAGTCAGCTGGCTGAGCCCCCGCCGTGCCCTTCCCTCCCCCCCCCCCCCCGCCCTTGATATCACCCCCCCCCCCCCCTTCTCTTGATTAGAGGCCTCACTTAACCTGGCGGCCATCGCTGTTTCCGCTACACACTTGCGCTCGTTGTTTGTTTTGTTTTTGTAGTGGCTCTCCTCCTTGCCACCCTCCAGAGCTACAGCGGTGGTTTAAGTGTGGACTGTAAGTCTGAAACTAGCCACTTGTTTGGTTTGGGGAATCGGTCCTCCTGCCTGTGTGGTAGGGACATAATGTCGGCACGTGGTTTTTGTTTCAAATGTCTTTAAAAGTGTATATGTGTACAAATGTTCTTTTGTTGTATCAGCCTCCCCTGCAGGCTTTAGTAGTGAGAATCATAGTCAGCAAGTCTGAAACTATGTGTTTTGCTTGGTTTGAGGCATTAGTCTTCCAGACAGTGTGGTTGTAATATTGTGTTAACATGTAGCTTTAGGGGTTGAAACGTCTTCAAGTGTTACGTTTGTTCTGCAGCGTCAACTCCTCCATCATATTTACAGGAGTGAAATTGTAGCACGTGTCCCTGTCACTCAAATGGTCCAACGAGGTGCAGACACGACCAAGGTCAAGGGCTTGATTTCCTGTCTGTACACAAACCAACGACGGTAAAGATCAATCACTTCTAGGGCTGCATGATTTTGGGGGAAATGTCTGAATGTTAGATTTCCATTAAAATAACTCAATTTGAGTTATGAAAGTCGTGCCTGAATTTTAAATGTTGGTTTTGATTGGGGTGCTTCACTGTCTGCCATATGAAGAGGATGACATCAATCATATGATAAATAATGAAAGATGTTAGGAAAATGAATCACTGGGATAGACTCCATCCGTCCACGTCCGTCTGTATAATCATTCAATTCTGTCCAGTTTTGCCTAATGTGTACTGTTATTGTTTACAGTATTATTCAATACTGTTCACTGTTTACTTCACAGTATAAAGGCTATCACAGTATTCTAGATGGGGTGGCTGTGGGTCAGTCTGGAGTAATCACTGTTTGCAAGGGGGGTTGTGGCTGGCCAAAAAAAAAAAACACTCAGATAGACTTACGAGCTGCAAAGTACATTGCAGCCTTTGCTATTAGCTACTTGCACTAGTTCTAATTAAGATTTGGTTAAAAATTGCTGGAGATACAAAGTCACTGGTTAAATGTTGTCACGTAGACACCAGCAAAGGTGAGCGCTTGTCTGCTGTGTCTTCAGCAGCAATCCCACCCTGGTTTGGTAGGGGAGTTGATACAATCAGCCTTCGGGGGGGGGAGGGAGGGGTTCATTTCGTCACGGGGGCACGAGGGGTGTCCGCAGGGCCTGCCTGGAGTCACGCTGCAGCTCCTCCACCGTAAACACAGGGGTTTTATGGACCTCTCAAGACCAGTGGGAGAACTACTGAGCCCATAGATGAGGTTAAGTGCGTGGAGTTTTATTCCCCATGGGGAACTTGTAAAAAGCACTTACACCAGCTACGGCTCTCCAAAAGTAGTGAGCGTTTTACTCTGCCACATTGTGCATTCATTTACGCGTGTTTAGGGTTGAGTTATGTGTGTATACACAGACATGCAATTTTTTTGGTGGGGGAGGGTGGGGGCTTGGGGTTGGGGTTGGGGGTGGGGGGTGGTTTATTATGTTGCAATGCATTTATGTCCATGGAGTTGATCAGCGCTTCAGCTCTCCTGCTGGCCTCCAAACTGCTGCAAGTGTTTGAATGCTTTCATCTCTCCAAGGTTATTTTTAAAACCCCCATATTTTTTTCCGTGGGGTTTCCAAAAAATGGGGAGTTGTTTTTGCGAGCGTGCTTTCAATTTACTTCCCCCACAACCACCATCACCCGCCAACACTACCCCCCACCACCACCACCACCACCCTTCCCCCCCTTTAGCCTAAAAACCAGAAACAGCTTTGTTTTTGCAACCACCGCACAAATGACATTCCCAAAGCCCCAGGTAAGAAAGAGATCTCGCCTAATTGGCCCTTAGCCGTGCTACTGTAGCCAATCAGCCGGATTTATGAAGTGCATCAGAATGCACTTGAAGAATGAAGCCGTTTGTTTTAGTTGATGTGCATGTCCAGGTGTTTGGAACACGGCTACATGTATCCCTTTCTCGTCTGTATCTCACTTATTCTTTTTTTCCTATCTTTCCTTCTTGCCTCTTTGTGTCTGTCTATCTTGTTCTCTCTCTCTCTCTCTCTCTCTCTCTCTCTCTTTCTGTGCCTGCTGTTATTGTTACTGATGTGAGGCAGCTGCGGACCGTATGCCTTTTGTTTTCTTTATAAGGTTGGCAAAGACTGTGCACCTTCTTCTGTGGCACATCCGGACTATGTGTGTGTGCGGGCGTGCGTGTCTGTGTGTGCGTGTGCGTGTCTGTGTATATTTGTACACACCCATTTGTGTGTGTGCGTGTCCTCATAATTGTATCACTTTTTTGAGATATTACATGTGTCTGTGTGTGCGTGTTTGAGTGTGTGTTTGTGTATATTTTGTGCACACCCACGCACTGACGTTTGTGTGTGTGTGTGTGCTCACAATTATATCACTTTTTTGAGATATTATTTTTTTTATTATCATTTTGTAATACCACCTGCTGTTGGGGTGCATATTAAGTTTAAACTTGTCTCTCATTAACTGTGTGGGTTTCGTTTGCACAAGGGTCCTGCTCATGTTCAATCGTGCTGTGTGTGGTTACATGAAGCTGGAGCTTTTCAAAAAATGTTTGTGTGTTGAATGAGCCATGAAGTAAAGGGCCATTCTCTCTCTCTGTCTCTCTCTTTCTGTCTCTCTCTCACTTTCTCTCTCTTTGTCTCTCTCTGTGTCTCTCTCACTTTCTCTCTCTTTCTGTCTCTCTCTGTCTGTCTTTGTCTCACTTACTCTCTCTTTCTCTGTCTCTCTATCTATCTCTCTCTTTCTCTCTCTCTTTCTTTCTGGGCTGCAGAACTGGTGGTGGTGGTGGTGGTGGAGATGGTTGGGCTTTGGGGGGGGGGGGGGGCAAATGGTTCTTCTCTCCCTTGATTGAGTCAGAGAAATTGTCAGGCCGGAGGCTTAGACTACAGAAACCAGATGTTGGCTTCCCATCCCTGTGTCCATAACCCCAAGAGAACCCTGACAGTACGGGCCTGCCTGCTGTTCCAGCCCCCAACCCTGCACACACACACTGCAGCCTGGCCTGGCCTGGCCTAGCCGATCTCCACACTGTCTGGTACAGCTGAGTGGTTTCTTTTATTTCCAATTGATTTCCCTCTTTTGTAAAGGGCCTGAATAATTACTGCTACTTCCGTAAGTCTAGAGTTTGGGGAAGTCTGTTTACAGTGCGCATTCATTTCATCTTAACGATGCAGACTTAGACCAGATGGCCAAATAGCTATGTTATCTGGTCTGTGTAGTACACCACTATAAAGTCAACTTGAAGCAATCTTTTTGTATTTGTGCCGCTGATCTGTCTTGTAAATGTCTTCATTGTTAATAATAATGAGGATTTAATATTAATAAAGTCAAATAATAAAGATAATAATAGTATCCCTTAATATAATCTGATTTAAAAGTGCTACTGAGAAAAAAGACAAAGTATTTGTTTAAAGATTTCTCTGATACAGGGCTATTTGACTCTTAGATGGTCTGCAAGGTATCTGTCCTTTTATTAGCTTTTTTTAAACTTGTGTTTGAATCACGATCCTGTGGGATATGAGTCATTTTATTGGCTGTTCTTGTAGATGCAAAGACAATGAGTGTTAAAGTTTTTAGTTTGTGTGTCCAGGAAGCGGTTTTACTGTTATTACTGATGAGATAATTGTACAGTACATGAGCAGAAATCTGAAGTGTGCCAACTTCAACCAGTGCTTTATATAATCATGTAATGTTACAACTACACACAACTATCCACATATCTCATGTTCATTGGTTTTAAGTTGGGGTTTTTCATCTCTTGTTTGTGTGGAGCAGAGGTAACAAAAATTAAATGTCAAAACAGCGAAATTATGAAAGTGCGTATAGTATGAATTGAAGGGGTAAATGAATTTAAAATAATAATGCTTATCAATCTGATAATCACCTTAATAAGGATACAAGGATACATGGATGGTTTATTGTCACATGTATAGACATACTGGCTAGAGTAGGACATGCAGTCAATATGAGTAAGTGAAGAACGTAAGTTTGTCCCATGTAGCAAACATGTTAGTTGACGTGGCATTGAAAGAGCTTTCCAAGAAACATTTTATTCCAGGACCATGCGGTCTGTCATCTGTCAACGTCCCCATGTTATTCTCCCACGGAGAAAACCGCTTTGACACCACAGCCCAATATGGACGCCGGAGTGATGAGATGGCACATCCTCACAGACCCATTTTGGACACAAGTGACTAAATGTGCTTTGTGTAAATGATACAAAAAAACATAGCTGGATGTTACTAGTAATGAATTAAAAACAGAGGAAAGTGCCACAGGCTATTGTAATTATCAAAGGGCAGTGCTGTTAAAAGTAATTTAAAAGTTAAAAGTAATTTCTCTATCCAAATAATGAATTAAAAACAGAATAAAGTACCACAGGCGATTGTAATTATCAAAGGGCAGTGTTACAAGGAATTTATCTATCCATACATTTAAAAAAAAAATCTGTAATAAAAAAATAAAGTATATGGCCATAAATTAGTTTTTTTTTCACCTTCATTTTTATCAGTGTTTTTAACTTTCACACTTGGAGGTAACTTGCCATGAATGAGAAATGGGGCATTGAGTAATGACTATTAGACAGGGAGACAGATTGAACATGACTCTTCGTCATATCCTGATCATTTCAAGCACATTGGTTTTAAATCAATGAAGTCACTTGGTAGTTCATCATCTATTTTCCATTTTACATCCATCATTTAACCCTTAGTTTGCCAGTAATATGAATGTTACCTACCTCCATTTTTAACTGCATTTTTGTTACAATCCCTCTACTCGGCATAAATTGTACTAATTGTACTGCAAGTTTTTATTTCCAGTTGTTAGTTTAATACAATAAACTGACGCTAATAAATTTTAACTTGGCTTCCACATGAACACGTAGATCATATTGCAAAAGCTTCAGGTTGTTGCAGCTGAGACTGAACAGATTTCACGAGATGTCACTTCCAATGACAGTTTTCCATAACAGTCAGGAATTTTTTTAAAGGCTGTGTAATTATGAAAGCATGTGTTTCACATCCGCATATCTTTGAGATATTTTTAATATTTGTGCTTTGGCTTGATTCGCAGTTACACAGTGAACCACATGATGCATAAATTGTGTTTTTGCGGCTCTGGTCCAAACAGAATGCATAAATCACATTTGGAAGTTGTCATGCAAACTTCCCCAAAGGCAGGAGGACCGACCCCTTGGGAGCAGCGGCCAGTCCCTGCTGTGCTCAGATCTGTTGACCCCTCTTAATTAAACCTGGAAGCTTGTTTTTCCCTCTCTTCTGTCTGTTTCTCCTGGGAGCCCCGAAACCCGGAGCTTTGTCCTGAAACAGGTGTGGCGTTGCCCCCCCCCCCCCCGCCTCAACCTTCTCTGACAACCTTCAGAGCTGTGCAGAACCGAGCCAGAGAGAGAAGTATGGGTGTGTTGTGTGTTGTTCGCAGTGGGGATCGATTAGGCATAACACCTCTGCCCTTTTGCAAAAAAAAAAAAAAACAACATGACTTGGCACCATCGCGGCAGAATGGGATCGTGAAGGGAGCACTAATGTGAACCACATTGGCTGCAACACACAAATAAGCAACATCCCGTCGTGGTCAAAACAATCTGGGGCCTTATTTATCTCGGAAGCATGCTTGTTTGAAATCTGAATGACTGATTACTGTTTGTTCAGCGTGTGCCACAACTCAGCAGAGGGCTAATTAAGGCAGGTTGGTTGGTGTTGGCATCAGATTTTTTCTTTTTTAACATGTTTGCTCCGTACTGACGTGTCTAAAACATTGCTGCCACCCAAAAGGATGTGGTGTGAGAGAGAGATGGCCTTTGACGGTCCTGAGTGGCAGCGACAGGTGTGTGTGTGTGTGTGTGTGTGTGTGTGTGTGTGTGTGTGTGTGTGTGTGTGTGTGTGTGTGTGTGTGTGTGTGTGTGTGTGTGTGTGTGTGTGTGTGTGTGTGTGTGTGTGTGTGTGTGTGTGTGTGTGTGTGTGAGTGACACGTCTGTGTTTTTTCGCCGAGTTTTTCGTAGCTCAAGGTTTAGACATTAGTCAGACGAGCGTCATGACTTCTCGCTCTCGGCCTGCCCTGGGCTTTCAGCAGGGGTTTTCATTTCAAGGGGGGCGTAGATTTTTTTTTCCTCCTTTTTTTCCCCCCCTTTCTTTTTTCATCTACATCCATTGACTTTTTTTTATCATTTCTCTACTACCACCACCCCACCCCACCCCCCCCAACCCCATTCTTTAATTTGTTTAGAGAGGATTACTCCAGTCACATTTGGCTTTACCCTTAGCAGCCCCCCCACCACCACCACCACCCCGCCACACCCCATCTCCCCCCTCCATGTTCCTTGGCTTTCATCACCAAAGATTTCCCATGTTGATATCCCTGTGTCATCCGAAACGCTCCTTTTTCCCCCCGCCTCTTGGTCCTAAAACCCCAGGCCCGTGCAGAATACAGTGTGAGTTTCAGAAGCAATTTACATATCTAGCATGAAATCAAACAGCTGAAATAAGCCAAGAGGGGCAGAGACGGCCGAAAAAAAATCAGGAGGCCATGAAAAAAGAGAGGAAGTAAATGAGTGGGAAAGAGAGAGAGGGAGAGAGAGAGAGAATGAGAGAGGGGAAAAGAAGAGAGGGATGGAGAGGAAGACAAAAAGAGCTCCTGGCAAGCTCCCAGCCTCAGCGGTAGCCACTAATCTACTTTCTCCAGTTTTTGCTTCTTTTTTTTTTCCGCCGTCCTTGGCTGCTAAGCACTTCAGGAACACGTATCGTTAAGTGTTCTCTCGAGTCACCCCTTACCAGACAACCACCCACGCCTCACCAGCTTGGGTTTCATACGTACATGTACGTAGATGGGAGGTCATGAAGAAACATCAACTCAGTTCTTTAACTAACTGTTGGTGGTGGGGTGGGGGGGGGGGGTAAAGATTAAATTCAGCAAGAGTATATATTTTGGCATTGATCCCCCTTCTGCGCAAAGTAAAGGTTTTCATAAGACTCTTGCCCAATTGGGTTATCCCACTAGCCTGGCATGGCATAGCACATCATGACTTGGCTCTCTTTTTTTTTTTATCCCCCCACCCCTTACAGTTTCTCGGGGGTCTTGAAAGGGCCTCTTTGATTTCTTTGATGCCTTGCAGTCGGCGGAAGAAGTCGGTGAGGCTTCCATGTGAGTGAACCCTGAGCCGTTGGGCGAGAATGCCCAGCCAGCCCGCACTCATGAAGGATGAAGGCTCGTGTTTTAATTCGAGGGGAAAGTGCGCCGTGTTAAAGCCTCGGATAGTTTTGTTGGTTCTTGTAGTTATCTGGCGGGAAAACCCAACCCAGAGTCATTAAGGCCCATGTTTAAGTCGAGGGAAAATGTGCGCCGTGCTTTAGCTTCTGATAGTTTCGTTGGTTCCACAGTTATCCAGGAGTTACTTTTTGCCATAGTGCCCTTTTTTGGCATTTTTTCAAACTGGCATAAAGAGGTGTTTTAAGAAGTTCTAAGGGGATATTGCTTTCTTGTTGCAGAAAATCTAAAGTATACCACCCTGTGCAATTACAAAATAATGAGAGTTTCACTCTGTCCTGTTATGAAGTGGCACATGGGTTGTTGTTAAGTGGTCATCTGTGTGTGTGTGTCTGTGCATGTGTGTTTGTATGTATGTGTGTCTGTGCGTGCGTGCGTGTGTGTCTGTGTGTGTGTGTGTCTGTGCATGTGTGTTAATCTTCTTGTCTTCCGGGATTGTGTTGCCAGAGTGATGGGAAAGTTATTTGGCCTGCAGAGGTGGCGGGGAGAGTGTGAGGAGCGGAATCCTCAGCGCACCTTCTGTGGAATGTGTCTGTTTGCCAGCCTGAGCCCTGTCAGTCCACCACTGGACCAGACCCTCCGACAAGGAGAAAGGGACAGACTGTGTGTGTCTGTGTCTGTGTCTGTGTGTGTGTGTGTCTGTGTGTGTGTCTGTGTGTGTGTCTGTGTGTGTGTGTGTGTCTGTCTGTGGCTGTGTGTGTGTGTCTGGCCTGAAAGAGGGAGGCATGGGGAGAACACTTGGACGCAGCATCCACTCTGACCTTATTAACGCATATATTCAAATTACCCCAATTTTCTTTATTTCTCTAAATGTTGTTTACAAAAATAAAGAGTAAAAAAAAAAAACAAACAAAACCAAACATTTACCTCAGCAGAGTGAGGAACCTGTAACCTTTAGCCAAAACCTTTTGCCTTACTCCAAGCATTAACCAGGCTAAGTCTGCTATGTAGAGTTTTTGATAATGATTCCCCATTGATGCACATACAGTTTAAACCGCACCACACTACATTTGTTCCAAGCATTTACCAGGGTAAGTCTCCTGTGTAGAGTTTTTAATAATGCTTCCCCATTGATGCACATATAATTTAGACCGCTGCTCGAGCGGAGGTGGTGAGGTGGATTGACTCCTTGTGAAATGCGTGTTGACTGGCCGGCTCCGGCCGGAGCTGATTGCATTAATGGGCCCCACGCCCATGCTGGGACCGGAGCGGCGGGGCAGCGGAGGGGGGGTGGGGGTGGAATAGTTTCTGAGCGGAAGAACGCACGTGAATTCCTCCGGCCTAACGGATGTGTAGCAACATGGGCCTCGTGGACGTTGGACGTTAAAGAGGAAGCATTCTTCGAAAAAAAAAAACCAAAAAGTGATGTCACAGTGCATGTTTTTAACATTTTTAACGTCTTTTCATTTTTTAATAGTTCTCTTGTGAGTCTTGATAACACAGTTGCACACAAATTAATGAATTGCTTTCTTTTGGTGTTAAGACAGCCTTGTTTTTGCCTCACTCTCTTGGCAAAATGTCCTAACTTTTGCTTCACATAACAACTATCTAGAGGATTTCCTGGGCCACTTTTATTGGTCACGTGTAAAACATAATCATATCGTAATTATTTGTTCCTTTTGAAAAAGAAAAAAAAAAAAGCTGCACTGTGGTGAAGCGGGATTTATTTTCTTGTCAAATGCTAATGATGTTCCTTTCCCCCCTCTCTAATACAGACCACATGCTTCCTGTGGTAAATGGTTACATACGTACATATCTTGGATGCAGGGAGAGAGAGAAAGGGGTGGGGGTAGGTGAGGGAGAGGGAGAGCAAGAGCAAGAGGCCTCCATAAAAGAAAAAAAAGTGATGTTGATGCACAATGTCACAGGATCGTGGATTCTTACCTTACATCACTCCTTAATCCCCCCGGTGCTGTTTGGGGGAAACATTGACGCCGTGGATGTGGTCAGTGTTGAGTTAAACTATAGCCTTTTTCTGGCGCCCAGGAACAATGTTTTTTTTTGGATTAGCAAATGTAGCAAGTGACTAATTTCTTGAGCCTGTTTGTTTTAAAAGGTGTTCCTTTGTGTGTTCCTTAACCAAGGAATGAGTAACTAAAACAAACCGACAACCAAAGAAAGCTTTTGCCAAAACAAATCTTTATTTCAGACTCTTAAAGTTATGTTTTCATGTATAGAACCCCATGTTTTTCTGGCCCATGTTTTTTTTTCTTTTTCTTTTTCTTTCTTTTTCTTTTTCGTTGCGTTCTGTGGCTAACGAATGGAAGTACCCACTTCACTCTCTCCATGAAGCCTTCCGCCACTCCACTCATCTTGTCATCACCTTCACGCACCTCCGTTAATTGGCGATGTGAACCATATGTTCCCATGGCGTTTCAACGAACTTCTGTTTTGCCCAACCGGCTGGCCCCATCCCCATCCCCATCCACGCCTGCCTGCCAGCGAACGAGGGCCCGGCGGCCACATTGTTGTTAGGGGAACTTGGCCACTGCTAGAATCTCTGCCAGTCCCCCCCGAACACCCCCCCCCCCCCCCCCCACACACACACACACACACACACACACACACACACTGACCCCTTCCCGTTTTTTGAAAGGGGGCTTTGAGCACCCCTACCAGTGTCTGTAATCTTCACGTCGACCCAGCGTGACCTTATTAACAGCCATTGAGCAGCTTCAGGGTCTCCGTTGACCTCTCCTCTCCAGGGTAGGGGTAGGGGGGCCGGGGGAACGAGAGGGACCAGGGTGTGTGTGTATGTGTCTGTAGACAGCCGGGGTGAGGGGTTGGGGGGGGGGCAAAGGGGGGGCGGGGTCAAGGTGAGTGAGGCAGGGTGCAGTCATTAGGGCTAGGGACGTCCTGAGAGGTGGCTTTTGAAAACTGCAGGAAGCTTGTCACAGACACCCCCTCCTTCCTCTCTCCTTTCTCCCCCAATTAAGGTGACGTCTGGCTCGGCCAACACACAGGGGCCAGTATTCATCAAGACAAGCATTTCAAGCTTATGCCTTTCTGCACGAGTGTGTGCGTGCGTGCGTGCGTGCGTGCATGTGTGCGTGCGTGTGCTTGTGCGTGCGTGTGTGTGCATGTCTGTGTGTGTGTGTGTGTGTGTGAGAGAGGGAGAGAGAGAGAGAGAGAGAGACAGTATGTGTGCGCAGTGCACGTGTGTATGTGTGAACGTTTGTGTATTTTGGTGGCTTGGTTTGTTTGCTCTCCCGCTCTCTTGTCATGTGGAATGATACGTTTGTGGGCGACGGCTGTTTACGCTCCTTCTTCTTGTGGCTTTTTCCATGTCAATTGCATGAAAGAAGGGCAGCATAGCAAAGTTTAGAGAGTTAAGACAGCTTGGGTTCACCAACGATTCACTCGGGGAGTCGTAAACATGCCGCGCTGCCAAGTGCAGAGGGCAGACCAGTTTATTATCCGAAGAGGCAACCCTGGCCCAGTGATGACTTTCCCAGAGTGAGGTGCTCATGGAATTACACTTGGGGATTCATGAATGAACAACATACACACACGCGTGCACACATACATGCATACACACATGCATACACACACACACGTGCATGCACAGGCACACACATGTATACACGCTTACCGATGCATACACACATACACACACACACACACATGCACACAGTGTAATGCTTTTATTTGGATTTTGACTGAAGGAAATTGTTACAGATCCAAACACTGATGGAAGTACAGTATATCGTAGTGACAGTTAGGCTTGGCCAATCACCAACATGTTCTGTACTATAGATTGTCCTGTATTATCCTATACACACACACACACACACGTGCCACATTTTTGTGGAGATTCAATGTTTTTAAATGTTTCCTTTCTCTCTTTCTGTCTCTTCCTCATCCAGCTGATTTGCTGAAGCCTTTCCCCAATCAGAACGCATGAATAGCATCACTCGGCTGGCCAGACAGACTCCACTGGTAAGTGGCCCTTTTCCATTCATGTTGGTCACACACTAGCAAGATGTAGCGTTGTGCACAAGGGTGAGTGTCTTTGCTCTGACATACTTGAGTATGTTAGGCAAGGCGTGGGTTTTTTTTTTGTCCTCCTTCAACGTGTTTGTCAAACACACTCATTCTTTTTTTTTCCTTTCCATTCTCAAACACTTTCCAGTGTCGATCACTCATGAAATGCCCATCTTGTTCTTGCACACTCCCTCCTTCCCTCCCTCTCTGTCTCTCTCTCTCCGTCTCTCTCTCTCTCTCTCCCTCTCTCCCTCTCTCTTTCTCTCTCTCTGTCTCTCTGTCTCTCTGTCTTTGCTCCCACTCAGTCGCTGTCTTCCAGACATTTGCTGTCACTAGTTCAAATACACATATGCCATTTGAGATGAGACAAGTTTCAAGCAAGTCATTTTGGACCATTTCCTGGTAAATTTGGAGTGTCTGCTCTGCTCTGAGTGGACTTCATCAGGGACGAGACAGGACGGGATGGGACAGACAGGGATGTGCGGGTTGGCGGTGAAGGGGGGGGGGGGGGGGGGGGTGTGCGGGTGTATAGGGGGCTGGCTGGAGGCACAAGGGAACAAAGTCGTCATACTTGTGGCTGGGGCTCGGGTAAACATAGCTGGGATTCCATGCAGCTGTGGCGGGCGGACAGGCGGACAGGCGGGCCCTGTGAGTGACATTTCCCTGGAGCTCAGTGCCATGACACGGCCCTCGGCCCTCGGTGGTCAGGCAGGCAGGGCCCTCGCTTCGCTTCTCGCTTCTTACTTCGGCCCGCAGCCAGCCCTGAAAAGGGCCAGGAAAACCCAGAACACCCTTTTGGCTCTGGTCTAAAACCAGCCGTCAACCCAACCTGAGATTGCCAGGAGACCATCTAGAGTGGCCATTTGGCTGCGGTCCTGTTTGTGGTCCTTCAACAGACAGGTTACCATGTACATGTTGGGGGTAATGGGTGTAAGGACCCCCCTCCCCCAGAAAGGAGATGGTGCATCTCAAGGGCTTTATCCTAATAAATAAGTCCTAAATTCTGATGTTCTACTGTGTACGTTATATGTGGGGGATGCATTTACATTGATGCATGGATATGTTAACATGCTGTCTTCATCATAGGCCCCATAAGACTAT
>CM059282.1:20931803-20934303 GCA_030347295.1 Setipinna tenuifilis
CCCTCACCATGATGTCACTCTGTAAGCCTGTCACTAACAATATCCCAGCACTAATAATGAGGGCGGCATCGATCCAGATGCCTGTATAGGATTTTGGCGTTCTTTCTTTTTTTAAGAATTGTGGGTGAGTGAGTGAGTGAGTGAGTGTGTGTGTGTGTGTGTGTGTGTGTGTGTGTGTGTGTGTGTGTGCTGAGGAGGTTTTGGGGGGAGTTTTTATTCACCTTGTTTAATTTTATTGCCTACTTTATGTTTATAAATATTTATGCACACATACGGTCGCCCCATAAAACTCCCCACTGCCTGACGAGAACACAGACGTCACTCTGGGGGTTGGTCGTGTCTCAGGTATGACATATTTACAGTGAGATGCCAAACACTGCACACACTCGCATACACACTCACCCACACACACTCACACACACTCTCAAATCATATTCTTCTCAGCTGCAAACACAAACCCAACTCTCTTGACAGCATAGGCTGACTGTTGGGGACTGACTTTCTTGATTTACTGTCCCAACTGTTCCCGAGGTAGTGCTGAGGTCAGCTCTGATGTGCTTCAGTCTCAGTTAATTTTGGGAATAGTAATTACCACTGCGCCCCATATTTGCTTCTGGGAGAGGCCGTCTGAGAATTCTGTGCTGTGAACTGTAGGAAAACTCCAAACAAATAACATGGCGGATTACTAAAAGCATTTCCCCCTCTAAAACTCACATTACATAAGCTAAAAAGGCCTGAGAGACTGGAGACTGTGCTTTTATTGCAGATGTAAGCCATGTTAAAACACATAGTTAGACCCAACATGAAGTACAACTTCAGCTTGGCTGTGTTAAAAGGGGGTCTTTCTTCATGGCACAGCCCAGACAGACAGAAGGCCCTTACAGCAGCTCTCAATCCTGAGATCAGACTGTCTCACCAAAATTACAGGTAATCACTAAAAATTGACGTTGCTTACTTGGACAGTCTGAAAAATGTATATTAACATACCCAGCTGCATGTATGTATGCATGACCCCGCTCACACAACCTTTACCTCTCGCCCACCCCCCACCGCCCACACCCCTTATTTGTGTTACCGGGGCCAAGATGGTGTGTTTTGGAATGCGTAGCTAGACGGAACGACGGGAGAAGAACACAGATAAATAAACAGAGGTGGAGGTGGGTGTGTGCAGACACCTGGACCCTAACCCTCTTCTCACACACACACCACCCCACCCCCCCCACTCCCCACCCCTCACAATAACTCCTGTCTCATCTGCTGGGGGATATAGTATCACTTTTCCCTTTTGATATATGATTTGTTATTGGGTAAAATGGGGCCCAACGCTTGAACATTTCAAATGATGTGTTAAGTGGGTAGGCTGTCAGGGGTGGTGGGGGTAGAAGGAAAAGAGGGGAGCATTCCTCTGCCAAAGATGTCTTTTGTTGCTGCTGAAGTTGTTTTTTTCTGGATAGAGACAAGTAGCTAGTGTGATAGTTGGCCACTAGTGTGTTACATGGCTCGTTTACTATAAACACAGTGTACATACACACCGACACATACCTATTTTACACATACACTCTTGTACATCTTTACACATCCACCAACACACACACAGATACAGATACAGACACATACACACACACAAACACAAATGCACCTTGAGTCGCGTCAGCGCATTGGGATATGGTGTCCTGTGACAGACAGTTATACACAGATGCTCCACAGGACGCGTTTGTCAAAGCACACACACACACACACACACACACACACACACACACACACACACACACACACACACACACACACACACTCTCATTCATCATGGGGGCTCGACCGGTGTGTGTGAGTGAGCTGAGCCGAGAGGGCGATCAAGTGGCACCTCCGTCTCCTGTTTCTCACGGTGCTGCTGGTACCCCCCCCCCCCCAACACACACACACACACACACACACACACACACACCCCTCCCCACCAAGCCACACCTGACTACCCTCTCACTGTCACTCTGATGGATGCGCTGTGAAGCGGGTAGGGGGGTCCAGGAGAGGTGGGAAAGGGGCTTCACTGTTGGAATCACACCTTTCTGTTTCCTTTTCTCTTTTTCTGTCATTTACTCTCTGGCGGAAATGGACTTCTAAAATTCCAACTTTTACTAGCCCCTGACTGACAAAGATAATGGTAACATTCACAAGCCACTCGAACACCAAATCATTATTTTTCTGTCCGAAATCTACCAGCGACTTTCCATATTTTTCCAGGATTTGACTGGTGGCTGCTGTGAATTTCCATACCCAACACACACACACACACACACACACACACACACACACACACACACACACACACACACACACACACATACTGTATTCCTGCCGAATCCTACTCTGGTGATGGGTTTTGTGTCTTTATCCATCCTTCCACCTCTCCTCGTTGGCAGGGTTCTAATAGAGACATTGTTGTTGGGTTTAGGGAGGGGCTAAAGGGTGTGTGTTTGGGATCAGGAAGGAATCTGATGAAATG
>CM059282.1:20939303-21121803 GCA_030347295.1 Setipinna tenuifilis
GTAGTGTATATTTGAGCTAATTTGGCCTTACTAAAATGCATGCGATGAAACACTTTAAACTGAACTAAATTAAGCCGTGCGCAAGATGATGTGCCATTAACCCAGCTCTGTGCTCTATCCCAGACAATATCTGATATTTCAAAACCAAGTTCCTCTTCCCATTTGGTTTTCATGCTGTCTGTTTTTAGTTTTTTTGAAGACATTATGAGGTTATAAATGTAGGAAGTATGACCACGCCGTGTTACAGGTCTTTCAAGTATGTCATCTATCACTGACATTTCAGGCATTTGGGGGAATGATGGAACCATAGTTTGAACAAAGTGGCGAATCTGAAGGAATCGGAAGAAGCTGGATTTAGAGACAGAGAACTTATTTGAAAAGGCCGGAAAATCAGGAAAGACATTATCTATGAATAAATCTTTGCAAGTACCAAGACCCTTGTGCCTCCACTGTTTGAAGTAGTCATCCATCTCTGCTGGGGGAAACAGATGATTGCTACAAATTGGACTGTGTATGGACATATCTGTCAGATTAAATGTCTGCCTAAATTGTATCCATATCCTCAATGTAGAAACCACTACTGGACTACAAGAGAAATGGGTGGGAGAGAGAGGTAGCTTTGAACTTATTAAAGCAGTAAGAGATGACTGTTTGCAACTCTTCCCTTCTGCAGTACACCAATTACTTTCAGGGGTTTGGAACCAGTACATGATCTTTTGCAGGTTTGCTGCCCAATAGTAGCTCATAAGGTTAGGAAGAGCCAGACCACCCTCATCTCTCTGTCTTTCCAGAAAAGCCCTACGTAGCCTAGGGGCCTTACCTCCCCATAGAAAATGTGTAAATTGTGAATTTATTGAACGAAAAAATGACTTGGGGAGAAAAATTGGCAGGTTTTGAAATAAGTACAAAAATCTAGGTAGTATGTTCATCTTAATACAATTAACTCTTCCCGCTAAGCTTAAGCACAAAGTATTCCAACGTTGGAGATCAAGCTTCAATTTCTCAGAAATAGGAGAGAAGTTAGCCTCAAATAAACCCGAATAAGAGGGGATCACATTTATGCCTAGATATTTAAATCCTGTTTTTGACAAGCAGAATGGCAGGTCCTCCTCTATGATTGTTGATGCCTTTTTATTTATAGGAAAACAAATACTCTTTGAATAATTTATTTTATATCCAGAAAAGCAACCAAAATTGTTCAGAATATTAAGAATTACTGGTGTGCATATCAGAGGGTCTGTTATATAAATTAAAAGATCATCAGCATACAAAGAAATTTTAAATTCCATCCCCATTCTATGTATCCCATGTATTGAAGGTGTAGATCTGAGTTTTATTGCTAATGGTTCTATTGCAATAATAAACAACAATGGACTAAGAGGGCATCCTTGACGTGTTCCTCTACTTAGAGGGAAATATTCTGATCGCAATGTATTTGTAATTACAGCAGCTTTCGGAGATGAGTATAGTAGTTGGACCCATGAAATTAATTTAGGACCAAAGCCAAATTTCTGCAGAACTGAAAACAAATACACCCATTCCACCCTGTCAAATGCCTTCTCTGCGTCCAGGGATACCACCACTTCTGGTGCGTCCCTAGACGCCGGCAAATGCACTACATTTAGAAGTTTACGAATGTTCACAAAAGAGTGGCGGCCTCTGACAAAGCCTGTTTGGTCCTCTGATACTATATCACAGATTACACCACTTATCCTGGCAGCTAAAACTTTTGAAAGTATCTTGACATCTGTGTTGAGCAGAGAAATAGGTCGATAAGAGCCACAAGCAGTAGCATCTTTACCTGGTTTCAATAGAACTGTAATAAGGGCTTCAGTGAGGCTCTGTGGTAAGCACGATTGTTCAAAAGAGTGATTAAACATATTTAACAATAAGGGGATAAGTTGAGATGCAAATTTTTTGTAAAACTCCACTGGAAAGCCGTCAGGCCCTGGGGTTTTTCCACTTTGCATATCTGTTATTGCACTTTGTATTTCCTTAGCTTCCAGTGGTTTTTCCAAAATGTCCCTATCTTCTTTTGATATTGATGGAATATCAATGCTTGCTAAAAAATCTGCCATATGTGGTGTATCCTGGGGATAGTCTGAAGAATATAGGTTTAAATAGTAATCTCTAAAAGTGTTATTGATTTCTTGAGGGTTTATAGTCAATTCCTGTTGATTTTTTCTGATCGTTGAAATTTGCTTGGATGCAGAGCTACTCTTTAATTGGTGGGCCAGAAGGCGACCCGCCTTCTCCCCATTTTCATAGAAAAAAGCACGTGATCTAAGTAAGTCCTGTTCTGTCTTTTCAGTAGACAGCAGCTCATATTGCATTTTCAGGTACAATTTTTCTTTGTACAATTCAGGAGTTGGTGTTACAGAGTATTGCTGGTCAATCTCCAAAATCTTCTTTATTAATGTGTCTTGTGTTTGTTTTCTTTGTTTATTTCTTGAGGCCATAAATGATATTATGTGTCCTCTGAGAACAACCTTGAGTGTCTCCCAGAGTATTGATGGGGATATTGAATCTGACTGATTAGTTAAAAGAAAGAAATCTATTGTTTTAGAAATATATTCACAAAAGTTATGATCTGAAAGTAATGTTGCATTTAGTTTCCAAGTTGGTTTTGTAGAGTATTTAAGAGCAAAGTTAATTTCAAGAATAAGAGGTGCATGATCAGACTCAACTATGGCAGAGTATTGTACTGAATTTACTGCAGAGAGTAGATTTTTATCAATGAAAAAATAATCTATTCTAGAGTAAGTTTGGTGAACATGTGAAAAACAAGAGAACTCCTTCTTACCAGGATTCAAGAATCTCCACGGGTCGGTGCATCCAATGTGGTTCATAATATTGGACAATTCCCTAGACATCTTTGATAAAGGTTTGATTTTTGGGTTAGAGCGGTCCAGAGATGAATCCATTACACAGTTCATATCTCCTCCAAATATTAAAGTGTGTGTGTTCAAATTGGGAAGTGTGGTCAATATTTTTTTGAAGAAATCTGGGTTATCCCAATTCGGAGCATACACATTTACTAATACTACAGGCATATGGAAGAGGTCACCTACTACCATAACATAGCGCCCTTGAGAGTCAGATATAATTTCTGAAGGAGTGAACAAAGCTCTCTTGTGTATCAATATGGCTGCACCTCTTGCTCTGCTGTTGAAATTTGAATGGTAAACCTGTCCTACCCATGGCTTTCTTAATAGACGGTGATCTTGAGGGCGGAGGTGGGATTCCTGCAAAAATGTCACATCAGCATTTAGTCTTTTCAGATGTGCGAATACTCTAGCTCTTTTTACCGGCCCATTCATTCCCCTAACATTCCAACTAACAAATCTTACAGACCCTCCTGACACTTTCCTACTTTCCATTATGTTTCAGTGACTACAGTGTGTATAGGCTACACTGTAAGACATTGTAATGTAAACAGCAAAATAAACAACAACTATATTAATGAGATATTGGCTACAGTTCCTGAGATATAATATAAAACAAACAGAAGCAGTAATAAAATAAATAAATGTCTTAAAAATAATAATAGTAATAAAAATTAAATTAAGCATTCCTGGCATTTCCCTATTACCCCTGTCTAAGAACAAGAAATAACAAACACTAGGTTCATCCACAGAACATAGACAAACCGCAGTCCCCTTACTCTCACACTCCCAGTAGTCCATATTCAAAAAAGACAAAAAAAAGGCCCATATGGCTCCTCAAATACAAAGTAATATTGCGCATGCAAGGCTTCTCCCCACATGCTGAAAATTATACTAAACATTTCTCTTAGTTCAAGAGCATATCACATTTCCACATTTCCAAGTAAGCTGTCACTAACTCTGACAAAGTTTTAAGTAAGCAGTCCACTGCACCATCGTTATAAATGAATGAAAAAAGCCCGTTCAGCCCTCTACCGCCTGTCGATCCTCTTGCTCCTCCGCAGGTGGTTGATATGTTGCAACCTGAGTGTCGTAGAACTGCTGGGCCTCCTGAGGGGAAGAGAAGTTGAATGTTTTCTTGTCGAATCTCACTCGAAGTCGCGCTGGGTAGAGCAGCCTGAACCACACTTTCTTCTGATAAAGCTGCTGTTTAACGTCCTTGAATCCCGCCCGTTTTTTCGCGAGGGCTTTAGTCATATCTGGGTAAATCCGTAGGTTGATCCCCCTGAACCGCACTTCGTGCGCCCGTGCCCAGTTCAAAACCCTTTCTTTCTCCTGAAATTTGTGAAAGCAAACGATGAATGGGCGCGGTGGTTGTCTTTCATCGGGTTTTCCGCCAAGTGAGCGATGCGCTCTATCCAATTCTGGGGGGTTTTCAAAAACGTCAGGCATGGCTTCCATCAACATGTCGGCTACAAACTTCACTGTTAACTGTCCCTTCTCACAATCCTCTGGGACGTTTAATATTCGCAAATTGGCCCTTCGTGAACGGTTTTCAATGTCTTCTAATCGGTCTAGGAGCATCACATTTTGTTCCTCGAGATATTTTATCTTTTTCTCTACCACGGTCAGGGCTGCGAAGTTATCCCCCGCCAACGTTTCAGTGGCATTCAGCCTTGTCTGGAACTCAGTAACAGTCTCGTTTAAACCACTCACCGATGCTTGGAGAGGGAGGATGGCTTCTTTGATTAATATCGATATGTCTTCTTTCAACGAAGTCCGTTGCTTGCCGAGTTCCGCGACGAGTTGGGTCATAGAAACAGCTTCTGAGGTTTTATCCTCCGGACAGCTCACATTGCTAGCCATGGCGGCGAGTTTTGCAGCTGGGGTTGACTTCGACGAAGCAGCTCTTGTCGACATGTTGTCAGAGAAAATGTGTGTATTTTGTGATCTAAGGCGATAGTTCTTCCAGATAACGGGCAATAACGTGGAGATGTGTCCTTGCATGCGCTATTTCAAAGTCATTTAAAAGTTGTGTAGGGAGCCTCGCGTTCCTGCTGCCTATCCTGTCATGGCCAAACCGGAAGTCCAGAAAGCATTCTTGAGGTATCATGTTCATAAGAATGTAACATACACATGGTCACAGTGAACTTGAACTTTGGCTTTTAACCTCCTGATTTTATCTTTGACTGGAATTGAACATTTGTGCCAAATCTGAAGCGCATGACTCGAGGCATTCTTGAGATATGACGGGCAAACAGACAACCTAAAAAACCCAAAATACCTCGGTTGTTGCCCACATTGAGATACAAAATCCAAAAATTACCCTGATCCACTTTCACTGCTGTAAGATGACATATTGGTTCTTTGATATGGGGGGGGGGGGGGTCCTGTTTCTTTCTTGTACCTTGTCTTTCTGATATACACATTGAATCTGAGAGCACCAGGAAAAATTTGACGTCCTCACTCCAAAAGGCAGAGGCGCAGGAGCTCTGAAGCTTGGAGAGTGACAGACAATCCCCTGTCCAAAGAAATCTAAAGCGCTCCTCAACTTTCCACCCCCCCCCCCCCCCGCACCACACACACACACACACACACACACACACTCAGACTCACACACACTCACACACACACACAGACACATACACAGACATACACACACACACACACACGCACACAGCCCCCCAAATACCCTCCTCTCAGACGGTAAGAGGCTGAAATTCCCAGCCTGCGAGTGTTTGTCGAGAACCTTAGGCAGGGATAAGATTGACTGTGGGCAGCCTGTGCTGTGTTTGGGCAGCTCCTCAAAGGCCTCTCCTATCTGCTGAACAAACGCTAAATTTGGGCGTCAAAGAGGGACCCTAAGCTGTCCCCTCCTCCTCCTCCTTCACCCCTCCTCCCCCTCCCCCCTTTCCCCCCCCTGTCAATTCAACAGTGTCTGTCTACAACACTCATTAGCATCCGAGAGGAAGACCCCAAGAGTTTCTGAGTGGTGACCGTCGCTGACCTCCAAATGATTTTATTTATTTTGCACGTTTTTCAAGAACTGTGGAATGTCTTCACTTCCCCAAGCCTTTGGTCTTCAAAGTAAAAAGTGAAAAGTGGCATGGCAAAGGCAGGAAGAAAGAGGGGTTGGTTTTTATGCATTGGCTTGGACAGGACAGGACAGGACAGGAAGATCAAGCAATGAAATAAACTATACTGAGAATATTTAAGGCTTTGAAACTATATTGTGAGAAAGTAAGACAATGGATATGCCAGAGAGCAGAAAGGGATATTTCATGAGGGGAAAACTAGAAGGAATTAAAAAAAAAAAAGATTTTTGCATCAGACGTTTGTGGGAGCATGACTATTACTCTGAGCAGCGTAATTTCTTTGTCCTGTAACCACATGAAACCTCTCTCAAGAAACAACAGAGAGAAAACAACAACTGTCATTACAGGATGAATCCAGCCTTTGTTGTGAGAGAATCCCAAATAGGGCCTCTCAGACTAAACCTCACAAAGTACTGCCCTTTCGTCTTGTGTCGCACCATTTAATAAGGACCTGTGGTTACTAAATGTCGAATTGAAACCCAGTCATGCCAGTAGTCAGGCCTGCAGTAGGATTCCCCCCCCCCCCAATGAACCATATTGAAGAAACCCACCCTTTGTGCAAATATTATGAATTAATCCTTGAGAAACCCATTGATAAAAATGTATCAATGAACTGTTTCAAGCCTTTCCTCAGAAAAGGATGATCCCCTTATAGCTGTTTAAGCATTCCAAATAAATTCATTTTGATTTAAAACGTGAAGAAATGAACTAATGTCTAAATGTGTCTTCTGCACATTTATAGAATACACATGCTACCCTTTTTCAATTGCTTCAGTCTGCCTTTTTTCGCTGACTTCACTCGACTTTGCTTGCTATGCTGTCATGTAGGCCAGACTCTTCAGATCATTAAGAAACGGCGAAAGCAGCCCTCGTCCGTGTGTGTGTCTGAGGATGGCTGGATGTAAATCTCCGTCTGATTGATTCACAGTATCGGTCAAAATCCTGATAGTCGGCGGATGGAAGTACGAAAGGCCTCGCCCAGCACACACTCAACTCGTGCTGTTTTTTATTTAAAGCCAAGATTTTTTTTTTAAAGGGTTTTAAAATTCTTTGTCTCTGGAATATGATGGAAACCATACATGTCATGTGACCTCCTGCATATGGTTGTAGTCCAACCTCGCCTCACCAGCATTATTTTAAGTGCAGAAATCGATCCAGCACACGACTGTGTGTGTGATATATCTTTAGAGCGGGTTTGCGGAGAGAGCGCTCTATTGTGAGGGCGTGAACGTGTGTGGGGGCTGCGCCCATTAAAAAACGTGCAGCCCTTTTTTTTTGGGGGGGGGGTTGTCATCATGCAGCTGGGTAATGGGTTCCTTTCCAAATAATCCAGATGGACCCTGGCTGTCAAGTACTTTTTTTTGCAGATAAAAATCTTTTGTTTGAAAAACAGCTTTTATCTTGATTTTTAATCGATCGGCAAGAGAGCGTAATGTGGCTCAAATGTCGTAACTTAGTTTTCGCTGTGGCACATGAGAAAGACCGTGTGCAGCTTTTGTTCATATCTCTCTAAGGATGACCAACACAGATAATTGGTCACCCAAACAGACTGCACACTCGCGTGTAGTGTCCGAATTGTTCATTGTTTCACTATATGGTGCAATACATAGGGTGTGTCCAAGCCCACTAGGAATGGCCCCTATGCTTAAGCAAGGACAGTCAGACCAGGTTCAGCTTGTTACAGACCTGAGTCTGATGCCAAATCTGAAATGTTCCCTTCACTCCTTCACTATGTAAAGCACTACATAGAGGGTGTACGTTACATTGCTTTGTTCTGTTCCTACAGGGTGCACTATATAGTGAAGGACCGAGCATTTTGGATTTTGGCATCAAACTTGGAGAAGCTGGAGGTGGACTGATTGCCCTTGCTGAAGCATAGGGCATAAGGCACTAGTAACGCATAGGACCTTCCTTGTGGGTTTGAGCAAGGGGCTAGTGGGGGGGCGGGGGGGCGGGTGGGCTGTGCCTGGTGGATTTCAGGGGGACCTCTGATCAGCTGGGAGATGTCAGTCCTCACCCCAGATAGGCGTCAAAGGGATTCGGTTTCCCACCATTTCCGAAAAGCTGCAGCAGACACACAGAAGCTGGACAGCTATCTGAACAATGCAACATGGAGGGGTAACCCCCCTCCCTACACACACATGCACACACACACACACCCCTCCTGTAAAATACCCCCCACCCCCACCCCCACCCCCGCCACAAGCCTGCTTAATACTAGGTTGCCACATTATACTCTTCATAAGATTACCTGATCATTCCTTACAGATCTCAGCACTGGCATAGTTTGCCGTTCAGGTCAGCTTAAATCAGCCTTCAAATCAAATCGAGTTGGATCATGTTTAATTTATTGAAAAAGAAGCCTTTGTGTGTGTGTTTTCTCTCTATTTCTTTAGTCTTTCTCTCTCACTTTCTCTCTCTCTCTGTCTCATTCTCTGTCTGTCTGTCTGTCTGTCCGTCTCTCTTTCTCTCTCTCTCCCTTTCTCTCTCTCTCTCTCTCCCTTTCTCTCTCTGCTGTTTGATGTTTTATGTCTTTGGAATGCATATGAGGGAGAGGCTGTTGGCTCGATACCTTGAGCATTTGCGATGCATTTTTGCTCATGCACAAAATGTTTTACCCTGGCCCGCTATAGCTTACAGGAAACAACTTACATTTTGGCGTCAGCAGATAGCCGATGATGTCTTTGCTGGTAAGATTAAACCTTTGTTTTTGCAAAAAGCCCCTCGGTTTTTGTTTTCCCCAGCTGTTAAGAGTTTGGTGCAGCACGCCTGAGTGTTCTCTGTGAGTTCATGTGCTGACATCCAGAGGCCATTGGATATGTCAGACCAGGCCAGCGTTCAAAGCTGTTCATTTAATGTATTCCAAGTCCTATGCATTACAAAAAAAAAAAAAAAGAAAATCGAAAAAGAAAGAAAATCGAAAAGAAAGTAAAAAAAGAAAAGGAAGTTGACGGAGAGACTTCCTCACCCTCTCTCATCTCTCGTTCTCCTACATCTCTCCCTTTTTTTGCTCCACGCCCTCCGGCCCCTCTCTGCTGCTGTTGTCAGGCAACCCTGTCGGTTCTGATGACCTGAAGGCGATCAGCGATGGGAGCAGTGGGCTTTGATTAGAGGAGCTATGTGCCGTCCCCCTTTACTGGGTTCTTTGATGTGCTGGCCCGTGTACAGCCAGCCTGGATTCATCCTGTTGCTTGACTTCGGTCGTGGCACCTCCCGGCTGGAGCCAGAGTGACCCCCCTGACATAGAGCTGTGCGTACATTCGTTCGTGGTCGTGCCCTTTAGTGTTATAATCCTTGTGGTGGATTTCATGTGTTAATCTCCCGTCACGATTCTGTTATTCAACTGTAAATGTCTTTCTTTCTTTCTTTGTGGGTCTGTGTTGGCGCTTGCCAACTTAGTTATCTTTACATTTTTGTTTGTACTAAGGTGAATCCTATACACTGTTTGCAACATTTTTGCTCACAGTCTGGAAAGTTTCTCTCGTGAGTATGGTTTTAAAAGATGATTTGAAGTGAAGCCTTTATGTTTTTTAAAAAGTTTTATATTCTGTCATCCATTAAAGGTCTGCATACCATCACCCTATCAGTAAATAGCAGTTTTTTTGTCTCCATGTTTTCTCTTTACAATTTTAATCATAGGGTAAATATTTGGAATAGGACAGTATCTTTAGTAGTTTTCAGATGTTTAAAACCATTTGCCCATCATGCACCTTTTACACATCCCATTCTCGTTTCCTTTTCAATGTTTTGGAGGGGCCCACTAGTGCCGTGGAGACATTTGCGTGCTTTTCTGAGTACAATCATCAGAGAATGCGGCCGGGCTTGTCCCCCGGGGGCTAAAAAGCCTTATTGCGCATTATGGGTGTGCTATATGAACTGTGCCCTGACGATAACAGACAGGCGAAATGAAAGCCAGGTACAGCCTCTCCCTCTGCCGCTCCGCGATGCTGTGCGACCCCAGCCGCTCCCGCTGAGCGGAATGCGCTGTGGAGAATTCATCCAGAGAGATTCCCAAAGATGTGGCCGGAAAGGCTTGTTTTCCAATTCCAATTCACAGTCTGGAAAAGATATTTCGTTTTTAAGGTGCTTCAAAATGGAAATCAGCACCCCAAAACAATAACAGTAAAACATTGTTTAGTTTTCGACTTAGTTAAGGCTGTGTTGTCAGTATCAGCTGGTATGAACACAAAACAGGCCCGTAGTCGAATGCTGGCAGCCAATGTTTAAGCTCAAGTTTAAAACAGAGACATATAGTCTACAGCCTACTTTTAATTAGTAGGCTGTTTTGCTTTGGCACTGGCTAGCAACCTTACTGTAACCACATTATGACTCAAGCCAAAACGACAGAAATAGAGGGTTTGCTGTTAAATATCCACAGGGAAGGTGTTAATTTTATGTGGACTTAAAGACAACACTTGAAAAGACGTGCGTAGCCTACATATGTGCTCATATATTTTTGCATGTTATAAAAAACGTCCGTGTTTGTCATCACAACACCCGAAATTCCGCAAACTACAGGAATGTTCCTGAGATGAGGTCACTTACAGTTTTTATAATCACCCTGCCTTGGTGTAGGGATCTGCAAGGGAATTGCTGTCATTCCGTTTGCTTTTGTGCCGCGGTGAGCGGGTTAATGCCTTGAGTGATCACAGGCGCCCTATCAGAGCGCAAGCGTTGAGCTCCAGCCCACTGCCTAGTCTTTCCCAAGCCGACTGCATGTGTTTGTCCCTCTGGCTGTATGCTTCCTTATACGAGACACAAGCCGTCTCGCTACGACTTGTTGCTCCGTTTTGGATTTGATTGCGCATCAACGGATTTTTTGATCCCAGAAAATACATTTGCAAGGAAGCAGTGGGACGATAACTGAAAACACGGAAGATTTAGACGTGGAGGACAAAATACACAAGGTAGCGAGTTGACAAACCTTTGTATGTTTTTTCCGGGAAATGTAGCGGCGTATGCCTTGTCACAATCTTTCGGGATGGGAATATTTTGCAGATGGAAATGTGTAATCTAGAGTTAGCGTCGAAGGCTAGTGCTAGAAAAACACAGGAGATTTTTATATACATTTCTTTTCATTGATACATTGTTAATGTATCGGTATGTGTGCTATTTTAGGTGTCACCAGACACAGTACAAAAAGTGCTAATCGAACATAAAAGACCGGTTGAATTGGCTAGATTACTGTTTTAACGAGGACTGCTTTGACATCCATTACGGAAAGAAATTCCTTTAAATTGTGTACAGTGTAAGGACCCTTGTCCTGACTATGATGGATAGAGAACTTTACAAACAAATCAAATCCGCGTCCGTTTTGTATCTGTCAAAGCTGATATTTGCTAACATTGAGCAGCGTGTCTGCATTCGCAGTGGTAACCCGGGCTCCCTTAAGGAATGGGCTCTCACCAGATTTAAGTAAAAACGACCAAACAACTTCAACATCATGCCACTGGTAAAATAAATCAAGTAGCTGTCACTCAGTTGCATACATTTTGAATGCTCTCCACACAATAGTGAGTGAAAACGCAGCTTTCAAACAGTAAATGAAAACTAATGTCAAATAGATGTACTTTGATGTTCTAAGCAACACAGCTCGGAGGTAAGTTGCCTACCATCAGCAAAATATTGCTTCAGTGCCACTGGTCTTCTTTTGGATATTTTGACAGATGCCTTGTAATTGTGAGGTGGGTGCAAGGTAAGGGCTTAGTGGGAATGCCAGAAGTGCTTTGATGCTCTGTTTAGGTTCAGGAGAAGAAATTTTACCTCAAATGGCTTATGAGAGTTGTGCCACTTCAACAAGGGAAAGCTGAGGGAAAGGTCTATTAGGGTGTGTATAAAATCAGTTTACAGTGTCAACACCACCTCATGTTTACTTAAAAAAAAAACATCTCTTTTTTTCAGTACCCTTGAAAAGCAGTTAGTATTTTGACTTGCTTTTTGTAGTTGGCATATACTATCCCTAATTAAAGGGCTGCGCACTCGTAACTGTATCTCTCCCAGCACGCAAGAGAATTTGGTAGTTGCCAATGACTTAAAATGTCATGAGGGGGTGGGGGGGGCAACTTTGCTGAAAAAGAGAAAAGAGCTTTTCCTAAATTCACTTTCCAGTATCCGAGTCCGTTTGCAGATTTGGCCCCCGTTGTCTGCCGTCCTCAGCCGTACAGAGCCTTCTGTGTTGTCAGTGCAGATTGCTGTGGATGTCTCACCTGCTTGTCAACGTCCCACTCAGGGACACTCAGGCTCCTGCTGAATTCCTCCAACAGCAGGATTGTGTGTGTATATGTGTGTGTGTGTGTCCATGTGTGTGTGTGTGTGTCTCCATGCATGTGTGTATTTGCAGCTTTTTCTTGCAGATGTTTCCAGTTTAAGCAGCATGATTTGGTCAAATACAGTTCAGGTCTTCCCCACTTAAAATGCTGTTGTTTACGTTGTTGTCTAAGCATTAAAACACAGCCTTTTGGATTGTGAGGTGGCGGACAGAAGCTACAGAAGGGGTAGGGATTGGCGCAGACATTTAAAAGCCACAAACAAGAGATGTATGTGTGGTTTTTTTTTTATTGAGGAAATGTCCTGTTTTGTATTCATGACCAACAAACTTGGTCAGCTGAGGACGATAAAAAAAGCACATGCTTTCCGACAGTAATGCCCTCTAAGTCGCGTAACTCCTACACATACATCATGGCTGTCAAGGACCACTGAAAATGACATTTTGAATGAGGGTCGGCTAAGTTATTTAGCCCTTTGTTGGGCTCCTCTGGTAAAACCCCTGTCTGGGATATATTTTTTTTTCTCTTTTTTTTTTTTGGGAAAACATCTGCCTGTTTTCAAACACCCTGCTGTCTGACCCGACCCCCGCTAAGTGAGACATCTTCATCGTCTATCTATCTCTTTCTCTCTCTCTCTCTCTCTCTCTCTCTCTCTCTTCTGTCTCTCCTCTCCTCCAACAGGGCGGCTTTAACGGCTGTCATTCTCAGGTTTCCCCCCCCCTTCCCCTGCGTGCTGAGACAGAGGCATCACTGAGCACATTGGTCACATTCACAGCGCGCGGCGTCACCCTTGTAATTTTCCCTCTTTTTTTCCCCCCCTTGCCGGCTTCGCCCATGCAGAAAAGGCCTTTCTATTTGATACTTTTTTTCTTTTTTTAATGGATGCGGGTCAAACGTGAACACCACTGGTTCTGTTGGTGCGGGCGAGGTATTTTGGAGTGTTTAGCACTCCCGTTTCGTGCTCACACTCACACGCAAGAGGTGGCCCTGTGTGTGGAAAGGCTGTTTGCGAGTTTCCCCCCCCCCCCCTTGAAAAACGAAAACAGTTGTCTCTTTCACAGACTTGTTGCTTATTTGGGACAGTAGCTTGCCAGCAACAAGCAGGTTGTGTGAAAGATGGGTCCTTGGCTTTTTTCAAGTGGTTTACGTTCAGCTTGAGAGAGTGTGTACAAGCCTGTCAAGATCTCCCATGAAAAGCGTCCCCCGTAAATATATTTCGGGTTATTACCACTCGTGGAAGATTTTGGCTCACATAAATATGAAGGGAAGAAGCATAACATTGTGTACGTGCTGTGTCTGTGCAAAAAAGGCCATCTTCAGGTTAGGACTTTAATGCAGCAATCAACACCCACCTCCTCAGTTTTGTTTGTTTTTTTGTTAATTTATTTTTTTTACATAATGGCGTTGTGTTCAGGCGCGGTGCCAACGTGACATCAGTGCATTTACCTGTGAAGTGCGCCTCGCCTGCCAGTCTTCCCTTTGAAGTGCGCAGCCAGAGAACACGGCTGCAGCACAACCCCTGGAGATGAGCTTCTCTCCTCAAGCATTCTATTTGATATGACACAGCCCCCATCCACCCCCCCTGAAACAAGATCCAGCTGAGGGCTTGAACCCTCCACACACACACACACACACACACACACACACACACACACCCCTCCGTCGGAACCTCCAAACTTCTGTTTAATCTCAGCGAGTGCCGGTTCATAATGGTAGCACCTTACCCACAGGACCTGCTCGCTCTGGGCCGTAGTGATGGAGCCGTGTAGTGTTTGGCCCCCATGACCAACCTTTCCTGCATGGTTATTCTCCACTTGGTCAGACCTCAGGGAAGCGTTTCCACGTGTAGCAGTGCTGGGGGGGAGTGCGAAGTGTGGGGGGGTACAGGTCAGGAGTGTCCTGTGTGGGTTCGCTGCCGTGGCTTATGTTTCCTTCATCTGTGATCTGTGACTGAGACTCTTGTTTGTTTCTATTGGCCAAGCGTGCAGGATGAAGTTAGATGTTGATGGTGCGCACATAGTTTATGTTTAAACAACACCCTTGCTTGTAGGGTTTGCTTTGGCCGCTCTGGGCTACCTGATGCTCCTCCTCATCTCAAGTGTGCTTGTATGCTTTGTTGATAAGAACCGATCCAGGACTGCGTGTGTGACTCTATGGTTGTGTGTGCTGTCTCTGCGTTTCAGTGTGTGTACTCTTGACTGTCCAATCAGTGAGACTGGGAGGGTCAGGGTCCAGGGGCCATGTTTGTTACACTGCAATCCCTAGTTTTGAGGCTGGTCAGGTGGGGGACTGCGCTCTCCCTTCCCATAAAGTCTGTTATGGTAAATGACCTATTAGGAGATGGTGTTTACCGCAGGTGCCAACCCAGGCTTCAGAAAGTAAAAACCTTGTTGTGTATTTCTTCAGCCTGTGAACAATACACAGGTGGATTCACAAATTAGCTGATGTACCTGTCTGGTAATTCAAGGGATCTTTAGGATAAGCTGGTTCAGAAAATGGTTGGATGAAATAATGCTAGCTTCAAACAAGAAAAATCTGCACCATATGACACCTCTGATATCAGGAGAGAGTGCTTACATGGGTGAGTAACCCTTTCTTGTCTTTCTCTCTTCTCTTTCTTTCTTTCTCTCTCTGCCTCTCCCAGAGTGGTGAGATCCGCTGCAGGTCGTCAGGGAGGGGGGGACCATGGCCCTGACCGAAGGGACCAGCGATCTCCAGCCCCTCAGCATCAACACCAGCAGCAGCCTCCCATCAACCCCCACCCCCAGCACCAGCCACACCACAGCAGTCCCTCCCACCACCACCGCCGCCTCCTCCACCTCCTCCTCTAACCGTGCCATCACCACCACCCACAGGTCACCCTGCAGAGGGGTCTCCACCAGCCCAAACGCCACCCCCTCGCCCCCCTTGACCACAGACGCCCAGGAGGAGGAACAGGAGAACAACCCTGTGACATCAGCATCAGCGCGCCCAGCCTTGCCCAAAGACGTCACCCTGCCACCCGTCACCTTGAGCCAGAACGGCAGCGTCAAGCCCAACGGCACCCTCAGGCCCACTTCGTCCTCCACCTCCTCCTCCTCCTCCCTGGCGTCCTCCGCCACACAGCGGCTCCTCTCCCCGACGCTGACCACGCCCCCTCCGCCACCGTGCTGCCTGCGTTGCCCCTTCCACCCGCCCGCGCTCTGTTGCCACGGGAGCCAGCAGGAGTGCCACCTCTTCCAGAACCATGCGGCGGCGGCCCATGCGGCGGTGGCAGCGGCGGCCCATGCGGGGCTGCACCCATGCAGCGGGGCCTGCTGCATCCAGGGGTCGCCCGCATTCTGCATGCAGCAGCGCTGGCAGGAGCACTACCAGAACCAGCCCAACATGGCCACACTCAGGTGGGCTGCTTTACAATAACACACACATGCACTCAGACTTACATTCACACAAATACACTGACACTCACGCACACATACATTTAATACACACACACACACACAAACACACACACACACACAAACACAAAAATTCACAGACACACACACAAAAATACACTCACATTCATGCATTTAACACACACACACACACACAATCGCACACACTCACAATCCCACACACACACACAATCCCACAGTTCAATGCTTTTATTTGGATCATGACTTAAGGAAATTGTTACAGATCCAAACACTGATGGAAGTACATGGTACACACACATACTTACTCACACACACAAACACACACACTCACTCATTTACTTCCTCAATCACTTACTCCACACATACACACATTAAGCTTTAGGTATGGCCTTGGGTACTCAGTATCTACCCAAGTTCAGTGTTTTTATAAGTGTGTAACTCAAAGTACCCTCAGGCCTCGGTGCCCCGTAGCAAGCAGGCAGAACCTCAAAACGTCTTTAAAACCTTCCCACAGGTCACATCAAAACTTGCTGAATGCATGAGGCTGGCTAATGGCATAGAAACTAGGGATGAATGTAGTGCCTCCAGTACTGGGGCTTGGTTGTTAAATTGTTTGTTTACATGTTTGTTTGTTTGTTTGTGCTTTCCCATCTTTTTCTTGTCAGAAGCAGTTGTGTGTAGCAGTGCTATGCGTTTCACCCACTAAGTGGGATAGGCAGATGCATGTAAAAAGTCTGTGGGATAAAAAGTTATGTGGCTAAGGTCCCAAAAATCTGAGATGTGATTTCTTTCCAATGTGACTATCATTGCCAGCTGTGAAGTTTCGAGGTACCCTCTCACCCCTCAATACAGTGGTTGACATTGGCCCTGGTCTGGCACTGATATGGCCTGGATCTGGCCTCCTTTTCTTGGATCCACAAACAACAGAACATATGGTTTGCCTCTTAACCTGAGGCAGTTAAATATTGAACTCGTTAGTCAGCAAGTGTTTCTTTTTCTGGAGCTACAGTTTCCAATTTTAGCAGCGAACCCTCCCCTCATATCCTAGTTAGCTTTAAAAGCAGGGGAAACCTGAATATCTTTATTTTGAAAAACTTTAGCAGTCCTATATTTGTCACTGAAAAAAAAAAAACGAGAGGCAAGGGTGTAATTATTTACTTAGGTCAGTTGCTGCTCGGTGGTAGCCAGTAGTCAGAGGTTTTTTTTCGTGCTCATGTAAGGCTATATTTGAGCTCGGGCAAATGCATGGAATTTTTTTTTTTTCTCTCCCCAATCGAATTAGAACCACCTACCCCGTACCCCATTCCCCCCCTGCTACAGTGATGTTCTCTATCGCTGTGGGTGGTTTTCGAGAGATTAGATTTATGTCTCTGCATCGGCTGTGTACAGAGGAGGCCCATCAGGCTGCGTTTTCCCAATGGGTGGCCATGTGAGATGAGGATAACATTGCAACCATTTGGGTGCATTTGCTGCCATCCGTGTCTCGCTCCTCTACCCCCCACATCCCACCCGCTACCCTTTCCTCCCCTACCTCCACCACCACCTCCAGCACTTTGGTACCCCCCCACCCCCTAGTCGACCGCACCACCCCCCCCCCCCACACACACCCCAACCCCACCTCTCCCTCTTAACCCCCCCGCCCCCACTTTCTACCCCCTCTTCTCTTCTCGGGAATGAGGTGCAGATGTGGCCCTTTCGCTGTGTGTGTACCGCCTGTGTTGAGCGGGTTCTGTTTACCAAACAGGTCGCTCTTGTGCAGCGATGACAGGTTTGAATTACTGCCCCCACCCCAATCGCGTTTTGGTTACTCTCGGCCAGTCAGCGCCACTGTGCCATGCACAGCTGCCGCCACCACCACCACCGCCGCGCTCAGTGGTGGCAGGAAAGCCAAGAGGGCAGAGACGAGAGAGATAAGGGGGGAGGGTGGGGGAGGATCGGTCCTTCACTGATGTCCAGACAGGAGGCCCCATAGACCTCTTATAACTGTGTGTGTTGCCCTTTAGATGAAGAGGCCGTTTAGATTGCCGTGTGCCTCAACACTGGGGTGCTTTGTAGGAAATCTGTGGATGACTGAAATGCTAGTGCTTTCGCAAAACCCTTTTTAAGATGTAATGAAGACACTTGCAAGTTCAAAAAGTCTTTCTGTTAGAAGCTGTATGTGTTGTACTTCAAAAAATAAAGAATAGACGATTACCTTCTATGGGACTAAAAGCAAACTGTTCTGACAGTTTCAGGTCCAACAGATTTTCCTTGTGGGGGCCTGGGAAAGACATTAGAAGTAGTCAATGTCTTACTGGTAAGATTACCTATCACTGTGATTTTTATGTTTCTTTTATATGTACACACATAAATAGTTTGAGCGAAGAAACAGTCGGAGATTTGAGTCAGTGTCCTTGAGCAGTCAGCTGTTTGGCAAGGGGGCTCTCAAATGGCTTTTCAAGCTCCAGTGGCGGACGAAACAGAATCCCGCGCGCAAGAATGTTCTAGAAGCAACATCCATCGACCTTGAATATGTCCTGACAAGTTCCACACACACACACACACACACACACACACACACACACACTGACGGCGTAGTAATCGCAGGTTCTGGTTTCGTGGGAGGAATTCATTAGCTCAAGTGCCTTGCTGATAAGAGGTTCTCTCCTCATTGACACGAGTGGTGGAAGAAACACACACACAGACAGACACACACATGCACACACACACACGCACGCCAGGCCTCCGTGGATCCATCCTGCCTGCCTGCAAAGAGAGATCAGCTATATCTGAAAGAGGGAGAGATCAGCTATTTTAGAGACAGAACAGCTATATAAGACAGAAAGAACAGGCCAGGAGTAGCTATATGAGGAGAGAGCATAGAGAGATCAGCTATATGGATGCGAAAAAGAGAGATTGATCAGCTATATGAGAGAGAAGTGGAGAGGGCAATTAGTTGGATTAGAGAGAGATCAGCTATATGAGGGAGAGAGAGCATAGAGAGATCAGCTATATGAGAGAGAAATAACAAAGGGATCAGCTATATGAGGGAGATCAGCTTTATGAGAAAGATAGCACAGAGAGAACAGCTGCATGAGCGAGAACAGGGAGAGATCAGCAATATTAGAGCAGAATGGTGGAGCAGCTATATGAGAGAGATCAGTTATATTAGAAAGAGAAACCAGAGAGAGATCAGCTATATGAGAGAGACCATAGACAGAGAGCAGCTATATGAAAGAGAGGGAGAGCAGAGAGAGAGCAGCTATATGAAAGAGAGAGAGAGCAGAGAGAGAGAGATAGTTACTCTATATGAGAGAGATCAGCTATATTTGAAAGAGGACAGAGAGATCAGCTATCTCAGAGAGCAGAGAGAGAGAGCAGCTATATGAAAGAGAGAGAGAGCAGAGAGAGAGCAGCTATATGAAAGAGAGAGAGAGCAGAGAGAGAACAGCTATATGAGAGAGAGAGAAAGCGAGAGCAGAGAGAGAGGTAGTAGCTATATGAGAGAGATCAGCTATATGAAAGAGAGAGAGGAAGTAGCTGTATGAGAGAGAGCGAGCGAGAGCAGAAAGAGAGAGAGAGAGGCAGTAGCTGTATGAGAGGCAGAGAGAGAGAGGCAGTAGCTGTATGAGTTGCACTGACAGGAGAGGCTGACGCTTGGGGCCGCTGGGGTCACCATACGCTCCTGCCCTCTGTCCTCACATACCACTCACCCGTCTTCTCTTCTCTTGCTTTACGCCACATTCCTGTATTCCTCTCTGACACACACAAACACACACACACACACACACACACACACACACACTGACATAGACATGCCTAACCCATAAAAAGAGACGATTCCCGCACACTTCTGAAAAAAAAAAACACTCCTGTGCTTCTCGGAAGGCGATGAGGCAAACTGCTTAAAGTAAAGGTTCACCGAAGCACAACAGGTATTAAATTCTCTTATCTTCTTATTCAATGTGCTGTTTAAAACGGACATTTCGACATCACAAATACCTTCGGTGCAGGTACTCAGTTTTAGTTCAAAATGTTTGGAACTGTTGTCGTCTGTCAAGTCTGGAGAAGCTAAGTGTGGAGGAGCGTCATTGATTCTGATTTCTTTTCGCAATGCAGTCATCCGAATCCCAGTGCAAGTTCTGCCTTGTGTCCATTGAGCCAAGATAAGACCGGTTCATTGGACCATCTCTCTCAAGTGTTAAAAAACCTCAACTCTGTCAAGTACTTTGGTTATTTGATCAGCAGAAAGCTCACAGACATTGAACATTCTCTCTCAAAAACTCTTGTCTTGCCAAAACACTCATTTTGAGCTCTCTGATTTCTGCTTTTTTTATTATTACTTTTCCCCCCCCCTCCTTCTAAAGCAAACAACAGATTTCAGGCTTCACAGCGGAAGCCTTTTCTGAGCAAGTATTAAATAAATATGGAGGGGACTCGTGGGGTCCTGACAGCTGCGTGTCCCAACAACCAGCCCAGGCTGTCGGGGAAAAATGATCTAGACGCTATCGATTTCAGGGTGTCAGTTTGAGAAGGCTTTGCGCATTATCTACAATAACAACTGGTTGTCTATGTCTGTCTGCTGTGACATGGAGGAGTTGAGACTCTTGTCCAACCTCCTGTGTAATGATTTGTGGGCCCCGCTTTTTTTTTTTTTTGCGCGTACATCAGATACACAGTGGCCAAGCATGACCCTGCAAATAAATCACAGGCTGCGGTTGTCAGAGCCATCGCAGTAAGTAAGATGTCTGTGAGGCGGTGGGCATGTACTGAAACATACTACTGTACCTTCAAGGTTACATGCAGTCTTTTCAGTTTGAGCTCGCAGTTTTTTTTGTCTTCTGTTAGTGTCTCTATATCTATGTATGTATGTATGTATGTATGTATGTATGTATGTATGTATGTATGTATGTATGTATGTATGTATCTATCTATCTGTCTATCTGTCTATCTATCTGTCTATCTATCTATCTACATCCGTCTATCTATCTACATTCGTCTATCTATCTATCTACATCCGTCTATCTCTCTCTATCTCTCTCTCTCTCTCTCTCTCTCTCTCTCTCTTAATCAGCGTAGTTGTGTTTATAGTGTCAGGAAATTCTGGTGGGACCACAGAATGACCCAAGAAGACACTGTATGTGTCGCTGTGTGCTACAGAGTGGGATTATGGGAAGTGGGATCATGCTGCAGGTTTATGTCCCTATGCTGCCCTGATGATTAACTTTTTGACTAGATCATCCATTAAGGACATACATTCTCCATAGTCTCTCTGTACAGTTACAGTTGTCACACAGCTCCTCCATAGAACTACTCCTGGTTTTCCTGTGTTTCAGTGCAAGCACGAGATTAAAGTCTGTGAAGTATCTCTGTGTAACATTGCTGACACACACACACACACACACACACACACACACACACACACACACACGTCTGTGTGTGCAACCTCACTTAAACACACACCATGGACTGATCATCTCATGAGGCCTGGAGGCCAGGCCTGTTGAGGGGGGGTTGCTGGAGGATGTCAGCCCAGCGTCCCTGCGTCCTGGCAGGGATAATCACAGGGCCCTGTACTGGCCCCTGCAGCGGACTGCACCGGCACGGACCCTGGCGCTGAGTAGACGCTGGAGCCCATAAAGGTGCCCACCGGAGATCAAAGCCCTCACGGCTGCCCCGTAAACCAGGAGATGAAAGCGCCCGTCTGCCCCACATACTGTCATAACTCTCAAATTAGCTTTGAGGGATTTGTGTCTGATTTGAGATCTCTCTTTCTCTCTCTCTCCCTGTCTCTCCCTCTCTCTCTCTCCCTCTCTCTCTCTCTCCCTCTTTTTCTCTCTTTCTCGGTCTATCTCTCTCTGTCTCTCTTGCTCTCGCTCTCTCTCTCGCTTTCTGTCTCACACACACACAGACACAGACACACACACACACACAAGCATGCTCATACTCTGTCTGTCTTTTTTTCTTCCACCCTTTCTCTGTCTCTCTCTCTCACACACACACACACACACTCGAAAGCATACTCATACCCAGACTCTCTCTTCATCTCTCCCCCCCCCTTTCTCTCTCTCTCTCTCTCTCTCTCTCTCTCTCTCTCTCTCTCTCTCTCTCTCTTACTCTCTCTCACTCTGTCAGTTGCTCTCTACTCATTGCTACTCTTGGTGGGGCTTCAGTGTGAGTGAGGGGGAATGTCTGTTTTGTGTTTTCGCTCCCTCCTCCTCTCACCATTGCAGCCCCGCCAACCCCCCACACCCCCCCTCACCCCACCCCTTCGCCCCCTCGGGCTGACTCACAGATGAGGGGAGCTACCTGGAGACTCTGGGGGGAGATTCTGGCCTCTCAGGAAGAGCATTCGTCTCTTGGAGGGTTAGGGCTGAGAAAACCTGCAACTTGGCACTGGCCAACAAAAAGTTTTTACTTAAAAAAGAAAAAATACCGTAATTATTTTACCCTATGGGGTCATAAAAGATGCAGTGTTTGCTAGTCTGAGGTAAAACTAGCGCTAGCGTATGGAAAGCTTAGAAGAGCTTAGCAGCAGATCACTGAAAGAGACCAGACTGTATGTGTGAGTGTGTATGTTTCTTTTGACGTGTATGTCATCATTTATGGGCCTCACTTGATAAATCCTGGTCCTACAAGTTTAAGGTAAATGTTATTTTTTTCATACACATTTTTTTCCCCTTTTTTACTGATTGCCATTTTGTGTACTTGGTGAACTTCAGGTAGGAATTTTCCACCCACTCATTCACTCACTCTTTCTCTCCCTCCCTCCATTCCTCCCTCCCTCTGTCTACTCTGTCTCATTTTTTCACACACAAATACACACACCTACGCACCCAGACACACACTTGCCCTCGTTTGCTCTTACTGTCTTACACACAAGTGGAAATCGGTTCATTTTTTTCCCCCCGAATTGGTTATTTTCCAGAATAACTAGAACACGTCCTCCCTTGTCTCTGGGCAAAATAGAAACCAATTGTCTGATAAGATCACTGACCATTAAGTCCATCCAAGATGTCACCGCCCTTGCCAGTATTGTGTTGTGGGCCACGCTTTACTTTAGTGGTTACCTATAGACTATTTGCAGAAGCTGAGATTAGCAATAAGCTGTCTGTTGAAACTCTGTGAAAACAACTGTGTAGGGTTAGGAGTTAGGGGTTGGGTTAAGTTAAGGTAATGTTTCATGAACAGTAGAGTGAAGTTGAATGTCAGTAAACCATCTGTATAGTGTATGTAGGCAGACCATTCATGTTTTGGTGTGTTTTGTAATCCACTGACATGGTGTCAAACTAATAAAAACAAGTTAACATCCACAGTAACATTCATTTAACCTTTTTAAAAAGGATGAAAACCATTATCAAAACTGTCTTTGTTCAGAACTGTCTTTCTACAAGAAACCATCCTCTGCTACTGTCGCCGACATGCTTCAACTCCTTACACACCAGAGACAAGAGCTAGCTGGGAAAGAGAACGGCCTGGCCACGTTGAGCCCTCCACCTCTGAGATTGCCAGAAGGAACTGCAACTGGATATTGTGTGTAAACAAAGCGAGTTGGCCCTACCTTATTACAAGGAGTCTGCTGTGTGTCTAGACATGCACCTTATCACAGTGGCTCGAGTGGAGGGCTCAGCTCAGGAAGACAGGGGGGTGGGGGGGGGGGGGGGCGGTGGAGGCGGTTGAGGAGGGCGACTGGGGACTTTGTAGCGCTGACCCAGTTGCATTTGGAGACGGAGTATTTTGTCCAGTGTAGTGCAGGCTTTCCAGGCTGTGTGTTCTTGCCGCAGAATGCTCTTTTTTTATGTACCGTATGCTAATCTAGCTTTCTCACACTGGAGGCATACATTTCTGAAGTCTGACTTTCCTCCGCAATATTCTGGGCTGGTGTCCCAGATGGGGATTACACCTAGTCGTGGAGCTGAGCGAGATTTAAGGGCTGGAAATATTTCATTTGCAGTAGCACATTTCTGCGACATTTGCTGGCAATCGTGAGCTGTGTATGCAGGTTAAAGGGGGTCTTTCAGTTGCCAGCCCACGCAGAAGCAGCTAATAGTGTGCACATCTCACTGCCTGATTTAACTCATGGCCTCGATGTGGACCCTGAGTCTGGCTTTTCGTGATCGTGTGTTTCCAGTTTCCTGCTTGGTCACCGGCACTACCCGTTGGGGGTAACGAAAGCTGGGGGGGGGGGGGTCAAAAAGTATGCATTCCTTTTTTTATGGAACCAAAAGAGGTGGTAGTCGGATGGTGCCAAGTCAGGTGAGTATTGGAGGGTATGGCAGTGGTGTCCACCCAAATGAGGTGATTTTCTCACTTGTGTTAGGTGGCGCCATTCCACTGACTGCCTTTTTTAACTCCGGTTCATAATGATAAATCCAAGTTTTATCACCTGTAACAGGCCTTTGAAAGAAAGTGTAATTATGAACATGATAAGGAAGTGAAAACTGCTGTCAAGAATTTGCCTTACAAGCAAGTAGCGGCGTTTTATCAAGCTGAAATACATGCCCTCACTCGAAGGTGGAATACTGTTATCGAACGAGATGGTTACTATCTTGAGAAGTAGTGATGTGATCCCCATGTAGTACAGCTTTATTTTAATGCATAATACAGTGTTTTATGTTTATTTCTCTTGCAATAAAACAAAAGGCATTACTATTTGATTTGCTCAACATCAACAGCATCAACATTTTTCACTAGTGACAGCTTCTTGCTTTTACGCCAAATCGCATATCCGGCTATGGGCGTAGATGACCATAGACCTTGAATTTGAACTAAATTAGGCCAGTTAATTCAGCGGGGTTTTCTTTCTAGCCAACCTTTATCCCAGCCAGTTCAGTTGCAGTTCCCCTGTTGAGAACGGATGCTCAAGTAAAAGACGGAATGGACTTTTTTTTTCAAAAAAAAAAAAAAAAAGTCAGTAAGATGAAGTTTACTTTTTGTAAACAGTCAGTCAGTCCGTGCTTCACTGTGAATTGTGCAACTTTGTTATTCCTTAAGCCCCCAGCCTAGTCCGACCTAGAGGCTTATGGGTAGCTTCTGTAGGGTAGCGCATGCAGGAGGCAGGGGGATAATAAAGACATCTCGTGGACGGACAGCTTGTAACTATTGGCTACAGTGTTGAAATTCGGCCTGTATGCCTGGAATCTGCACACGCCCATATTTCACCGGCAGGAATGTGGAGATGGCAGGTGTGGCCTCCAGACCCCGGACCCTGATGGACGTTGCCCTCTGTGTGTCCCTCTCCAGAAGATACTCTCAAAGTACACGTACACACACACACACACACACACACCTGTGCTGTCTTTCTTTCATACACACACACACATACATACACAAAAACACAAATGTTCTCTCTCTCACTCTGTGACACACACAGCTACTTACACACAGTTATTGGCCCTTACACACACACACACACACACACACGGACTGGCACAAGTAGACATATACACACAAGTGCACTATTCACATATACAGGCACACACAAGAATGCATATACACACAAGTGCATCCACTCTCACACAGGCATAACATATGTGAACTAAAATTATCTTTGTGAAGTTTTGTGAAAACTACAAATGAAACACTGGGAAATATGCTGTATGTTAGAAAACAACAACCTTACATCATTCACCTATATCCCTGACACTTGTGCAGGAGCTCATTCCATCCTGTGTTGCCCCAGAAACATCTTTATTGTTTGTGGCCTGATAACTTCATCTACCCCCACAGCCCTTTCTCCCAAGTGGCTCTGAATGTGAATGTTGTACAATCACATACTGTGACATAAACATTAATGAGTAGGTCGGCGGTAAAAAGTTTCCCTATCTGAAGGCACTACTGGATAGACAATGTTTTTTGTGTGTGTGAGTAGCACTGCCCAGGGGAACAGCACATTAGCACACCTGTGTCAGATAAATCTCCATGTGGCTCCTCCGAAATCACATGAGGAGTACAGTTGACCTGTCTGTCCATTGGACATGTACTGTACTGTAGTTTTATCTTAAAGTGGTCATGGTCCTCAGGATTTGACCTTGGCTTTCACTCTAAGCCTTAGCAGCCATTTGTCAATCGTATATCAGTCATTGAAAATTTCAAGCTGAAAAAGATATGTTAAAAAAATTATTTTTTTTTGTAGACCAAATCAGATTGGTTCATTCAGATCTCCTGTCAGTTGCTGAAAGGAGACTGTTTGTTTGAATGTCACCACAGCACTTGAGGATCCAGAGAATTCCATCAGCTTTTGGAATTGTCATAAGCTGACCATTCCAAAATGACAACTGCTGACCTACTTTACAAGTCCCCAATGCGTGAAGTAGGGCCTAACAAGGCAATGTTATGTTCAAGACTTCAAAGTGGAAGGCTGCCCAAACATGCCATTATTGTTTTTTTTTCCCTCCTTGTGTTTTACGGAATTAAATAAAAAGTACCAGAGCAGAACCATTTAAAGAAGTTCTCAACATCTGATCTTTCTCTGCTAAATTACTTACATCTACTTCGTTTAGCTTCAACAAAATCAACCAGTAATTTTTTTTTTCTGCTCTGCTCTTTTTTTTGCTCTGGTGGTGCCCAGACTTTTACACGCAGCTGTATGCAAACACAAACTGTTGAGCTTCAGTATGATGCACAGCCGTTTTGGAGCACATCGCTGTTTTCTCTCTATGCTGTGAAGATCTTATAGGAGAGGTATACAAAACGGCTCTGTTGACGGTCCATTCACGCTCGCTGTCAGTGTGTGAAGGAGCCACTTGTGCTAGCCGCAGCAGCAAGCAGCCGTGCAGGCATGTTGTACGGGTCATTCAGAGGCTGCATGCATGCGTGTGAAGGGGCTTAAATCTTATCAGTGGCTTTTGTAGGGTCCTATAGATCCACCTGTGCAACGTGACGGGCTGGGCTGGGCTGGGCTGAGCTTGCCCTGTACCCCCCCCACCCCTGCAAAATAGCCTCTCTGTTTTTGTTTAAGCAGAAATAAAAGCATGCTAAACAAAGCTGGGCCCTAATTGTGTTCCAGCACCAAAAACCGCATGTGAATATTGAAGTGAACTTTTTCACGAGGATGAAAGCAAGTGCTCGGGCTGTGTATTCACCCCACCCCCCCACCCAAAAAAAAAAAACAAACAAAAAAAATGCACATTTTAAGCATTAAAAAAGAAGCAGCTGGACTACTATTTTTGGCATGTCCGAGAGTTTCCCTGCCTGTGATTTTTTTTTTCTTTTTTCCATTTCTGTCATCCTCTCCCTCCATTTGCTCTCTAATTGCTTTAAAACATCTGTAATTGTAAGTAGTTGGCCCTGACGTGTTTTGATCAGGCAGGCAAATAATTGACACAGTTGACAGTAATTGGTCTTGCCCCAACTTGAACGCCTCCTCCTCCTCCTCCTCCTCCTCCTCCTTTTCCACCTCCACCCTCTGCCCTCTCAACATTCCCCCAGAAATATCTGCGTGTCTGTTAGCAGCACCCCCCCCACCCCCCACCCTTCTCCATTTCCCTCGTGGCCCCCGCTTCGACCTTTGACCCGAGCTTCTCTCCTAGTGTTTCATCACACATCATCACCGCCACGCCTGACCTGCCAGCTTAGTATTTGCTTTATTAATTAACCCCTCTGATCCACAAACATTTCCTCGTCGAAAAGTAGAATAACATTTTTCGCCCCGCTACTTGACACATAAAGGCAACAGGGGGATTTGAGGGAAAAAGTGAGGAGAAAAAAAAAGTTCTCCTACTGGCCCGAGTAACGGAGAAACCAGCTTCCTAGACGGATCATAAAGGGGAGGAGGGGGTACCATAGCGGTGTGCAGCATCACAACGGATTAAGAAGCTATGTGATCATCCATTCACTAGAGACCATCCTTAACCTAAAAACCCACTGCACCTTCTTTCTTTCTCAACTCCCAGCCCCCCCTATCCTAAACACCCTTATCAAGCCTTCACAGGGAGAACGGGGAATGTAATTCTGTCTACTCACATTGCAGCTCCTGTTCGCCACATGATCGTTGAGAGTGGAGCGAAAATTGGTTTGCCATCTTGGCTTTGTTTTTTGATAGTTTAGTTTAACCCCCTCGCATAGGTTTGCCTTCGAGACCAACAAAAAAAATCGAGTTGCATACTTGAACACTACTCGAGTTGCATACTTGAGCATTATCAGCATTATGTGTTTGATATTTGTCATAAATCCTAATGCACTCACAAAAAGAACACACTGTCATTAAAGACAGGGCAACAGAATGCGAAACCGATCTCCAGGGGAAAGTCAGTCAGTCAGTCTTCTAGGCTCCTTCCTGATGGCCCTTCCAGTGAAGATGTTTTATTTGTGTCAGTTTTGGTCCAACTATTTTTTCCATTAACTGCTGTCTGGGTTTGGACCATCGCACGCTGTCAAGGGCCTCAAAATGCCACAGTTCAAGGCCCATACATGAATAAGTAACTGACAAACGCTGAAAGGGTTATAAATTAACTGACCGATTTTCTTTTGGCGACCCTTACCGGTTTTAGCTTCTCTTGCAAGGAGAAATGTGGTCTTCATTAGCTGTCATTGCTTCCTATCAGGCCCCCCAAAATTATTTCTTTTTAAAAAGGTCAGTCTCTAGCTATGTACTTTTCTCCTGATTGCACAAAGAAAAGGGTAGGAGTATTTTGCCTGTTATTAGCGAAACTTAATGGGACTCACCTTGTAAAGAGAGAGAATATGCAGATTCTTTCAAAAAATGAAGCAGTCACAACATCTGGTCAGTGTATTAACATGTCTAGCGAAACTTTAAAGGGATTTATTGCCTTCCCAGAAGTTACCCTGTGGTAAAAAATTCCTGCCAATAGCTTTTGTTCATCTGTGCTGCATAGTGCCATGGCAACCACTAATTATAGCATTCCATGGATTCTCTTTAAAGATGGGAAGGAGAGGGATTGCAGCCACCTTTTGGCCCTATAGACATATTGCTACTTGGTTGTTTTTCATAGTAGCCCTCATCGGATTGGTTGCCTCCAGGGAATCCTCGTAGCTCACTTCCTGTTTAGGAGACTAATTTCCGCTTGTGTAAATTATGTGCATATAAACCTCTAAGCTTTTGGCTTATATTACTACTTATATTACGACCAGCTGAGGATAGTGGAGCCAGACATGGAATATTATGTTGGTCTGAAAACATATAGGTAGTTGAGCTCAGGACAATTCACTCACTGTTTACCTTTGGCTTTCTCACCATGCACTGTAAGTCAGGAATGCATTTTTCAGGTAAAGAAACATAGTGGACACAGGGTATATTTGGGGAAAAGTATTGCATTGCATTATTTCAAGCCTGCAGCTTGAAAGGTACTTTTTTTGTATGTGTGAGCATGAAAGTACTTTATCCATTTGCACCAGGTTTTTGTCTCTGTTGTCTTGTTTATGTATAAAAATAATTTTGCTTCCGTAGTAGGGCATGGCAAACACACAGACGCACACACACACACGCGCACACACACACACACACACAAACACACACACACACAAACACACACACACACAAACACACACACACACAAACACACACACACACACACACACACACACACACACACACACACCCTTTACAGTCTCTTGCTGGCATGAGGTCCTGTTGGCGTGTTTGATTCGTGGCGACTTCTACTCCCTCTCTCGTGCCGGCACACAGAGGCGTCCCACCGCTCGGGGAGAGCGCTGATGGGAAGGCCAGACGAGTCCAGCGCAGCTGAAAGCTTCATATGGCATCGGGGAAGCCCGCTGCGTATCCCTGACATCTGCGTTTACGGCCAGACCGTCGTATCTTTAAAGGCGAGAGAGAGGGAGAGAGGGAGGGAGAGAGAGAGAGAGAGAGAGAGAGGGGGGGGGGGGGGGGGGGGGGGAGGGAGGGAGGGAGGGAGGGAGGGAGAGAGAGAGAGAGAGAGAGAGAGAGAGAGAGAGAGAGAGAGAGAGAGAGAGAGAGAGAGAGAGAGAGAGAGAGAGAGAGAGAGAGAGAGAGAGAGAGAGAGAGAGAGAGAGAGAGAGAGAGAGAAAGAGAAAAAAAGACACCACACCACTTGCCCCCACAGCCATGCAAGACGAGAGCACTCCTGAGTTATTGTCCGTGCAGTGTACACTGAAGCTCCCGTTTATTGCAACATCTTGACCTGTCCGGTCATCAGTGGGCCAGCCGGATGGGTTCATAAAGCAGAATCTGTATCTGGTGTACTGTCTTGTTTGATTGTTTGTTTATTTATTTATTTATTTATGGCTTCTTTGGAGGTTTTGTGTCTTGCACCTCTTTTTTTTTTAACTTGTGCTTGGACGAGTGTTTTGTTGTGTGCGTGCGTGTGCGTGCGTGTGCGCGTGTGTGTGTGTGTGTGTGTGTTTGCGTGTGTGTGTGTGTGTGTGTGTGTGTGTGTGTGTGTGTGTGTGTGTGTGTGTGTGTGTGTGTTTGCCTGTCTTCCCTGAATCATTCCCAGGCTGTTCTCTTCTCCTCCCTATTTCATAACCAACAAATTTTCCAGGCAAATGTCAAGCAAAAGAAAGCTGTCTGATAGTGATTTAAAGAAGTGAGGGAGTTAACCAAGAAGAAAGGGGGAGGGAAAGAGAGAGAGAAAGAGAAAGAGAAAGAAAAGATCATGATGCCCCTAGGGTAAGCCAGTTTGAATAGAGTGAGTTGTTCTGCACAAGGTGTGTAGAAAGAAAAAGAAAAGGGTGTGGGGGAAGGGGTGCAGTGAAGTGGGTGAAAGCGTTTCATGAAAAAAAGAAAAAGGAAAAAAAAAAGAAAACATATTTCTTCCATAAAGCCTGAAAGTGAGTCTGGTTTTGATTGGCTGTTGCTTTGACTTCTAAATGTAAACCTTATTGATCTTTTTTTTTCTTCTTCTTTTTTTTCCAGCCCTTCAAGGCCTTTTCGCTGCCCCAAAAGGTAAGGACATGCCAAAAGAAAAAAACCTTACCTTCCTCCGCTCAGTCTTAATCTCTCTCTCCCTCTCTCTCCTGCTCACATTCGCTCGTTTCTTTCTCCAAGTGTTACAAAACCTTATACTGGCTCCATCATAACTGACCCGAGCCAAGTAGTCATTCTCCTGTCATGAGTCAGGTAAGTTATCGATGTGAGAAATAACGGCCTGTTCCAGGACTCCATCCATCCACCACCTTTGATAAATCTGGCCCTTCTCAGATAGTGCACCATGTTATTGCTTCATCTAAAAGATTCACTGTTGCCTTGCCTTGTTCTAAATCCAGATAATCCAACAGTAAAAAAAAAAATGTAATGTAATAATCGTTTTTGTGCATTTCAGTCTGGTGACTCAGACCACCTCAAACATTGTGAACATAATCTTGGCTTTGCTTAGTGTAGCATAGTTTTTTTTTTAAATCTACCTTTTTCCTTGACCATAAAAATAGCCCTACTTGCTGACATGTTGTCGAGGCTCAGTATAGCAGTAAACATTTCACACTTGTACAAACGTATTAAATCAGTACTCATTTTTTTACGACCCTCTCTTGTGCACTGTTTAGTAGATGTGTGGACCTACGGCATGTTTTTTTTTATTTTAACCACGACCATGTTTATCCCCGATACAGCTATGGAGAGCTCATCGCTGATTGGCCGGTGGTGGTGCTCGGGGTCTGCACGGTCCTCATCGTGGTCTGTGCCCTCGTCAGCATGCTGGTGCCCGAGCCGCCTGACTTCTCCGACCCTCTACTCGTGAGTGCCAAAATCCCACAATCCTCTGCCAGTTTTTGGTTTCTGCTTCAAGTCAGACGGCGCTTTTGTGTTGCTGCCTTGATTCCTCTAATGTACACTGATTGTGTCACAATGCCTACCACAGGGTTTCGAGCCAAGGGGCACCACGATTGGCCAGCGTCTGGTAACGTGGAACAATATGGTGAAGAACACGGGGTACAAAGCAACACTGGCTAACTATCCCTTCAAGTATGCGGATGAGCAGGCTAAGAGGTGAATGAAACTCACACACACAATGGCTGCTCTTTGTTATCCCCGAAAGTCCCCCTCTCTATGCCTCGTATTCATGTAAATCCCTGATGAGGGCAAATTAGGATTAGGCATCTGGCCAAGACGGGGGAATAATTGATTGATGATGTTGATAGACTTGAGAGTGAAATCGGCTCGGTTCGCTCTCTCATGAAAAGTCCCCCTTTCTCTCTCCATGGCTCATCTTCCCACTCAGATCTTGATCATTCACTTGGCAGCTGAATAATAATCCTCTCTGGATGTATCTTGGTTGGGCCGTTGAATCGGGGAGTGGTGGTGGGGGGGGGGTGGGGAGGGAATCAGTGCGTCTCTGTAGCTTCGCTTGTCAGCAGGTCCTGGCGCACTCTCTATCCATCTTCCCTGAAGGGAGGGACTGATTAAAGGAACTTCCTGTCTCCGGGACAGGATGTGGCTGCCTCCTAAACCCCTCTGTCGGCACCACTCCTGGCTCCCGTCACTGATAATGGCAGTAGGCAGAGTAATTGAGATGACTAATAATAACAGTATGACCAAGGATTCCCTCCACCTCTAACCTAGAATCAAGTCTTTTGTCATGGGGCTGACTGCCTGGCAGTGCCTCCCTTTTGCTTTTGGGCCTGCTCTTGTCTTTTTTTCCCTCCTCTTCCAGGAGACTGAATGTCTGTAATTGTGTCATGATGTCATAGCAGACTATCAGTCGCAGGCAGAGACTCAACTCCATTAAAGTCGTCATTTCATGTTTGTTCCCCCCTCAAACTTGCTTTGTTCCCTTGTAGTTTTATTTTGGCTTTTCATTTGTTTTTTTATTGAATAGGCTTTATTGGTTCATCATAAATTTGTCCATATTTCAGTGTTAAATGTTGCTGTATGGAACAAATTTAAATAAAAAAGGTTAAAAGGGCTATAACGAAAGGTCAAAAAGAAATGTTAAAGTATGGAATTCCACCACATTATCGCTGTTTATTGCACATTATACCCAAACTGTTTTTTTTTTCATTAGATACATGCTGGATAATAACAGGAATGCATAGGGTTAGCGTGGAGTCTGCTTAAAAAAACTTAGCATCACATCCCAGTTGCCAGGCAATACTGTAAGAAACAATTACTGTAATTGTGGGCTGTGTAGTCTGCCAATGAACACTGACTTTGTGTGGTTCATTCAGCCATCAGAGGGGAGAGGACCCGTATGAGCGGGACAAAAGGCAGGCGGAGTGGGACTTCAGCAAGGACAACTTCTTCTGTGATGTGCCAGGTATGCTCTTACATACAGTACATGTGAGGGTATAGATTACATTTCTCTTGCCTTGCTTTTGCTGGTACATGTAACTTGTGTTGACTTGTTGGCTGTTTGCTCCAACAGGTGACAGGTATTCAAGGCTGGTATTCGCCTCTGCAGAAGGAAAGAATCTGTGGAACATACAAGCAATCAAATCCATGTGCAACCTGGACAATACAAGGGTATGAGAACAGTTAAAGTTGATATTGTTAAATGATTTAATCAACTTTTCCTATTTCATTTTGACATTTTCGTCCTCCAAATTACATCAATATGATATACCTACATAATGTTTTGAAGTGTAAAGGGCAACCAGTTTAAATAGCTGTAATTGATTTAAACTGTTAATGAAAAAAATAGACATTGTTCTTCAAAGTCAAAGCTCACAAATCAAAATATAAAAGGAAAGTTAACTCTTGAGCTTTTTTCTTCATCACATTTGTCACATCTGCATATTTTAAAATCCTCTTACAGGTGCGGTCCCATCACGAGTACTGGAGTCTGTGCCAGCGAACCAACGCGGCCTCCTGCTGCCCGAGCTGGACCCTGGGAAACTACATCGCCGTTCTTACCAACAAGTCGTCCTGTCAGAAGATCACGGAGAGGGATGTCTCCCACACGCTAAAGATCCTGCGCTCCTGTGCCAAGTACTACCACAACGGAACCCTGGGACCGGAATGCTGGGACATGACGACTCGCAGGAAGGACCAGCTGAAATGTGCAAATGTGCCACGCAAGTGCACCAAGTACAACGCCGTCTACCAGATCCTTCACTTCCTGGTGGATAAGGACTTCCTGAACCCAAAGAGCACCGACTACCAGCCGCCAGCGCTGAAGTACAGTATGCTGATCTCACCAACAGAAAAGGGGGAGACCATGATGAACATCTACCTGGACAACTTTGAGAACTGGAATGCTTCAGATGGCGTCACAGCTGTAACTGGTATTGAATTCGGCATCAAGCACAGCTTGTTCCAGGACTACCTCCTGACCGACACGGTGTACCCGGCCATAGCGATCGTGATTGTGCTGGTGGTCATGTGCTTGTACACTCGATCGGTCTTCATCACCCTCATGACCATGATCGCCATCATCAGTTCCCTCATCGTCTCCTACTTCCTCTACCGGGTGGTGTTCAGTTTTGAGTTCTTCCCCTTCATGAACCTCACAGCACTCATCATCCTCGTGGGCATCGGAGCAGATGACGCCTTCGTGCTCTGCGATGTATGGAACTACACCAAGTCCGACAAGCCCAACTCTGAGCTGTCCGAGACATTGTGTGTGACACTGCAGCACGCTGTTCTCTCCATGTCTGTCACCAGCTTCACCACAGCAGCGGCCTTCTATGCGAACTATGTGAGCAATATCACCGCCATCCGCTGCTTCGGGGTCTATGCAGGCACAGCGATCCTGGTAAACTTTATTCTGATGGTCACATGGCTGCCAGCGGTGGTGGTTCTTCACGAACGATACCTGCTGAACCTCTTCCCGTGCTCCAGGTCGCCGCACCATCGTCCATGCAGCACTGCTTCTACTGCATTCTGGGTAGGCCTGTGCCAGCGAGCCAACAAGTGTTTTTTAACTGTGTCGGAGATATCCAGGATATTTTTCGAGAAGTTCCTGCCGTGCATTGTAATCAAGCTTCGCTACCTCTGGCTCTTCTTGTTCCTGGTCTTAACTATCGGTGGGGCGTATGTGGTGTGCGTGAACCCCAAAATGAAGTTGCCATCCTTGGAACTTTCCGAGTTTCAGGTGTTCCGTTCCTCACACCCTTTTGAGCGCTACGACTCGGAGTACAAGAAGCTGTTCATGTTCGAGCGTGTTCATCACGGCGAAGACCTCCACATGCCCATTACCATTATCTGGGGGGTTACACCCGTGGACAATGGTGACCCCCTGAACCCTAAAAACAAAGGCAAGCTGACCCTCGACACCACCTTCAACATCTCCAGCCCAGCCAGCCAAGAGTGGATCCTTCACTTCTGCCAGAAACTGCGCAACCAGAGCTTCGTGTTCCAGTCGGAGGAGCAGGACTTCACCAGCTGTTTCATGGAAACCTTTAAGCAGTGGATGGACAACCAGGACTGCGAGGAAGCGAACGTTTACCCCTGCTGCAGCCAGTCCACCTTTCCCTACAAGCAGGAGGTGTTCGAGCTGTGCATCAAAAGGGCCATCATGGAGCTGGACCGCAGCACCATATACCACCTGGATAGCAAGACGCCCGGGCCAAGGTTTGACATTAACGACACCATTCGAGCCATCGTGCTGGAGTTTCAGAGCACCTACCTCTTCACCCTGGCCTACGAGAAGATGCACCAGTTCTACCACGAGGTAGACACTTGGATCAAGGAGGAGCTGAAAAATGCCCCAAATGGTCTAAACGCGGGCTGGCTGGTGAGCAACTTGGAGTTCTACGACCTGCAGGACAGCCTGTCCAACGGAACCCTCATCGCCATGGCACTGTCTGTGGTGGTTGCGTTCAGTGTCATGCTTCTGACCACCCGGAACATCTTCATCAGCTTGTACGCCATCATCTCCATCGCCGGCACCATCTTTGTCACCGTGGGCTCGCTGGTGCTGCTCGGATGGGAGATGAACGTCCTTGAGTCGGTTACTATCTCCGTGGCTGTTGGACTCTCCGTGGACTTTGCAGTGCACTACGGCGTGGCGTACGGGGTCGCCCCGCCCGAAACCGACCGGGAAGGGAAGGTGGTGTTCTCGTTGAGCCGGATGGGCTCAGCCATTTTCATGGCTGCCCTCACCACCTTTGTGGCAGGGGCGATGATGATGCCCTCCACGGTGCTGGCCTACACGCAGCTCGGCACCTTCCTCATGCTGATCATGTTTGTCAGCTGGTTCTTCGCCACCTTCTTCTTCCAGTGCATGTGTCGCTGCCTCGGCCCCCAGGGCACCTGGGGCCAGTTCCCATGCCCCAAGAAGCTCCACTGCACAGAGGCCTCTGACGCCATCCCCACCAGCCGCGGCCAGGGGAAGCACTGTCACACGGGCAAAAAGCAGTTGGACTCCCGTGCTGCGGAGGTAGAGCATGAGCACTACGAACTGGAGCCTCTGGCCTCAAACGGCAGGAACCAGGAGAAGACACCAACAGATGCAACCTCTGAACCACGGTCCCAACTCTGTAACGGGGGTCCCCCTCGACACCCCGCAACCCCCTGCAACCCCCATGTTGCCTTCAAGAGCATGCCCAACCCTGGAAGAGGCATGGTGGTGGCAGCCAACGTGTGCCCCAGCCCCGAGAATGGCCTGGGCTTGCCGGGGACGGAACTTCTGCACCGAGGCCAGTACCCACAAGCCACCAGCTGTTCCTGTGGAGACCGCCCTGCCCAGCAGCAAGTGGGCCCCCAGTGGACCCCCAACCCCCACCACTGCTCACCACTGTCAGGGGACTCTCAGTGCCCAGTTCCACAGTACGACCTGGCAGACCCCCATGGAGGAGTCCCAGGAGGACAGACCTTCCTCCCCAGGCTGGAAGCAATGTACCAGCCTGTGGATTGCTGCATGCACTACATGCACTGCCCACCCACAGCCCACTTCCACCCCTGCTCACAGGTGCCCAGAGTCCCCCGGCCGGGCCCCAACGGGTGCCACCTGCGGGGGTACTGCGTGCACCCCATGCACCTCCACCAACAGCAGCAGCAGCAGCAGCAGGTGCGGAGTCTACAGGAGTCGATTACAACGGAGGACTTGCAGGTGCAGCAGGGTGGGGCGTGCAGCCCTGGCCTGAAACCTGTCCCGCACACACCTTGCCCCCTGTCCGCCCTGGCGCAGAGCAGCCCCTTAGTCCACACACACACGGCCTGCGCCGCAAGCCACGAACTGCAGCGGTTCGGGGGGAAGGTCCACAGCGGAGGACCAAGCCCTCCGAACGAAGCGTGCGCTCACACATCCGGTAGTGGGGCGAAGCAGGCAACGCCAACAGACACTTGTCGTAAGACACAAGGTGACACAGAAAAGCTAGAGCCTCTTGTTGTTATGCAGGGGGCCAGTGTGAAAAAGTGCAAGCCAAAACACAGGGGGAGAAAAGAGGAGGCCACTTCAGCTTCTAAACTGAACTGTTTTAACAGGACTTTAAAAGGAAAGTGCAATTCTATTGAGTTTAATAAGCCAAAAGCAGAAGCCAATGTGCCTGTCATTGCCATAAATTCAAAACCCTCCGCAGAAAGTTTATGCTGATCATCAAAATGAAAAGCAACAACTCCTTAAATTATCTTAACGAAAAAAAAAAAAAAAAAAAAACTCCTGCCATGAAAAATGACCATGTGCTGTGTTCCTCAACTATTAAATGATTGGGGTTCCTCAGAATTACTGCCTTCGTGTTTCTCCATGTTTGTGTCTGCTGTGTTTTCGGTTATTTATGGCCTGTTCTTTTTCATAATGCCTTATGTGGTGATGCTTTGTCATTCCTCTCCAGCCATTATTCCACATAGATTTACCCAATAAATTATCTCAAGTTTTTTTTTATATTGCCTTCAGAAACCGACCTGTCGTGTTTCCACATGCTCTCTGCCAAAAAAAAAAAAAAAAACGAGTGAGTGAGCAAATGAATGATTGTCGTTCAGTGACTCCCGATTGTCTCTTTCTTTGGGCATTATATTGCGTTAAATCAAAGGCCTTGGTTGAAAAGGGTGCTGTTTATAGACAGCTAAAAGTACACCTGTTTCATTGTCTCTGGGGCTGTTGAAGCTTTTTTTTTTTTTTAAGTTTGTCTCTATCTGGCCCGGGGGCAGTGACTGCACATTCAGGATGTGAAGCTTGTGCTGTGAAAAGGTGTTTCATGTTGAACGACACACTGTTACCTCAGAGGATCTGAGGGAGGCACATTCCAGGCAGGTTTGTAACACGTCGGACACTAATGTGTTTGGTTTTCCATCCACACCCATGGAAACGCTTGTTTTATGCATGGTATGATGGGGCAGTTCAAAACAGAACATACAGCCTTACACAAACAGGGCTTGCCTCCTTGCTTCTTGTCCCTGGGTTCTCAAAAAACGCATCTTTTCTTCATCCTATTAAGTTTTAATTTCATAGACAAGCTAAGCAGGAATGTCTTCTGAGACATTTGTGTGTCTTAAGAGCCTGGTTGTACTGTAGGACAGTATAGTTTAGCTTCCGAAAACTTGCCTTGCTGTTTGGTCATCTGTGGTTTTGTGTTCGCTTAAGTGTCAGTTTAACCACTAGCTCCATGAAATATGTCAATAAAACACTTTTAATGTTCTGGTTATTTTTTACAGAGTGCGCCCACTTTAAATGTCGTATGCCGTCTCCATTTGTTGTGCTTTTTAGCAGTATAAACAAACCAAAAAATATCAATTGCAATAAATATTTGTCAGGTGACCCACAGACACCTAGACTGTTAAGTACCTGAATTAAGCTTTCTTTTCTGAGTGTCTTAACGCTTACATTGTCATATACAAATGTAATATAATAAAACTGGCGGGCATCGGAACGACCCGAGCCACTTAACATAATATACAGTACCTCAAAAAAGTGAGTACACCTCTTGCATTTTACTTTTGTGAGATGCTGTATAGTGCCTTTCGGACTCAATGGGAAGCTTAACAAAGGCAATGGGATCAGACATGCTGAGACAGGATAGAGAGTTGTGTGCCCTTGGCCCTGTCGACCAGTTCAATTTAATCTTCTTGTGAATGCTATGGTGGGGAACGGACAGTTTTTGGCACTTCACTGGCCTTCTCTTAGCATCTCTACGTCACTGCTGCCTTCGTAAATACTTTGAGGGTGTGTTTTGGGGGGGGGTCAGCGAGGCGAGGCTACAGGCTTTGACGTCTGGAGCATCCAGACAGACTCCTCAGCGCCTCTGTCGTCTAGCCGTGCCAATCACCCGGGGTACATCTCGGGTACGCCACTCTTTTTCGCCGTCACTCAAAAGGGGCGACTGTTCGGAAACCTCTCACCTCGGCACAGTGTCTCCTGTGTAAACCTGCCCTTGTTTACCTACCCCCAGTCCCACATACGCCCGCCACCCTGGCCTGTCCACAGCCATGCGCTGAAGAATGTATGGGGGTAGGCTGGGAGAGGGTTTGGGGGAGGGGGCTGGGAAGTAGGGGGGTACTCAAAGCTTTCTGACAGGCCGTAGGGCCGACCACTGGAGGCCTCAGCTGACAGTGACGGTGTGGGTGTGCAGGAAGAAACCTGGCAGCATTGTTTGCCTTGGCCCAGCAGGTCGTGTGTCCACTTTGGTCCTGTGAACCCACACAAACTAACATCTTGTCTTGCTCTAAATATCTGTATCATACATGTAAACAATCCACATATTTGAAAATACATTACAGTGATACAGTTTTAATAACATGAATCTATAATGAAAAATACTGAAACATTTATACATCACTCAAGTACCTTTTAAACAGTAACATGTTTTTTTTTTTTTTTTTTCAAATAATCAGATTTCCCCTGTGTCAACATAAAAGCAATTTTGCCTCTGAGCTGCCAGAAAAATATTTTGTCCAACAATTTTCTAAGTAAACTGCACATGCAATATAAAGTAAACCAAAATGAGATTAGTATCCTGCGATTTTACATCTGAAAAACTTGGCAGCTCCTACCATTTTGCGTTTTCCAAGCTGACACATGGAAAATGAGGAGTTTAAAATGCATTAAAGTGGACCATCAGTTTTAACCTTGATTATCCTTCTGTCATGGTACACCTCATTTCTGTGTCATCACTGCACTGCACCAAGGACACCTTCTCCAGTAAGATGGCACTCTAAACACTTTCAGACACTTTTTGCAGGCCTCAGATAATTGTGACTAAATAATCACTCCTAAGCTACATGGTAATGGAAATTATGTCACTGACTTCAGACCAAACACACACATACACACACATACAGTAAAGATAAACAACAAACACATCCACACACAAAAATGCAGTGTTTTGAACTGGACTTGGTCCAGCATCCACCGATGGGCAAAATACAGGCCCACATTTCTCTGTGCTGATCATCAGATATAATGGGTTACCAACCTCCTCTTCAAACTCCTTTGTTCTCTGCCCCTGTCGCTGACTGAAACCTCCATCAAGACTCTTTCCTTTCCCCTCAGAAGGAGTAGCGTTCTCCAGCTAGGCAACCAAACGTGGCCAGTTTGTTTAAAAAACTTTACTGAATCTTTAGCTGGGTTTCCTTTTTCTGTTGGTGGAGGAGGTGTTGAGGGGTTTATTTTATTTTATTTATTTTTATCGAGAGGGGGTGGGCAGGGGTTATTGACACTAACTAACAGGAGGCGGACAGGAAATGAGCTGAAATGTCACGCAGAGGTCAGCACTGAGTAAACCACGGGAGTGTGTAGTGGCACTAATGTACCCACTAGAGCTGGCTGTTTTTAAATGAAGCTCTCAGAAAAAGAATTGCATGGTAAATAAACCACATGATATTACCGGGCTTAGACCATATATGCATATTATACAGACAGGGTCCCTTTGAAATGAAGGACTCCCAACAGGAAATTGGCAGAGAATGCTGCGAGGGGTCATCTATTCATGCAGGAAATATTCCAGCTGCTGGCAGCTGGCAGCAGAACGTAAACATGTATGCTTTAAAAAAAAAACCCACATGAGACACAGTACATCATTTTTTTAAAACAATATACCCAATCCTATATTTTTAAGAGTAAAACCATTTGAAATAGTTGTGTCCACCATACAGTACAATCAGAAATGCCATTTTTTATTTCAAATGGAATACAGGGACAATTTCTCCACATTGTATGAATGTTTTAAAGATTTGTATCATTGCCTTTCCTCAGACCATGTGATGGTTGTTGTTTTTGGAGTGGTCAAGTATTCTCAATGCCATCTTGTCTCCTCCATCTTTCTGAGGTATTATTAACTAGTCATTCCCAAAACTCTTTTATCTTTACTTTACATTAGGGCTCCTTACATCTATTTACCTTTGGCTGGTTCAGTATTCCTCATTCAATATTGACCACGATTGTGTTTTTGTGGCAGTATGTGTCATCAGCTTATCTTTTATCATATGTCTGTAAATAGCATTAAATGAAGACCTGAGGTTTGTTTACTGTGCAAATATTTGGAGGAGAGTTTAAATTTATCTTGTGGGTGACAAAGAGGGATGTCTTACATATTTCGCCATGCCATCCTCTGACCAACACTCTGTGTATATTTCCAAGTTCACTACAGTACACACAGGCTATTACATTTGGCACAGTACACTGCATCAGTGCACCAGTGAAAAGATGTATTTGTGGCACAGCCTGTGCAAAATAAAACTGTCATACATTCACAACATTGACAACATTTTCCATTTAAATGAACCTACCGACTACTCAAGATATGACCCATGTTCTCTCTGAAATCAGCGCGGACACCAACGCTGACCCGTTTCCAAAACTGAGTGTCGGTGAAAGATCCCTCATCCTCATGACAGCCTGACTTGTAATGTGGTGTGCAAGGACATGGGGAAAGTGAGGGATGCAATCCACAGGTCAGGGGTGATGAGGATGTGGCAGGACAGGCATATGCCATATCATAAGAGAAGACAAAGAGTGAATGTGTCAAAACAAGATCCTTTTTGCTTAATACAACGGTTACAACACTTCTTAGCAAAGAGTTACATTCTGCTTTTGAGCCAACCACTTCCTGAAAGAATAGTTACAATCGTCACTTAAAACAGTAGTGTGTGCACAGAGAGGCTGCCTGTTAACAAGGGGACAAGATCAAAACGTAATACTTTCTTCTTTCTTCGGTCTTGGGACTGAAGGGTTGCAGGTTCGAATCCCGTACCAGTAAGAAGAATGCCAGTGGGGGGGGGGTAAATCATTAATCATCCTCCGCATCCTCATCCATGGCTAAAGTGCCCTTGAGCAAGGCATCTAACCCCACATAGCTGCAGGGGGACTGTCCCTGTACCTAAATAACTGTAAGTCGCCCTGGATAAAGGCTAAGCTAAGTGTAAGTGTAATGTAAAAGTATCATAAGTATCAAAGTATCAACTCTGCAGCCTAAGCTTTTAGTACCCTCTAGTGGTGTGAAAACAGAAAATCTGAATATTTATGATCTTTTTTTAGTCGCTCATCTGTGGGAAGTTAGTCACAGGGCATGTTGCGGTTGACCAGATTCATATCTTCTCAAAAGTCATTAAAAAAACCCAATGAGCTTCCTTTCCCACATTCTGCATTAAGTCATATTTATCTTCGTTTCATAGAAAAAAATGCTGGGAAGTGAACAAACTAATAAATACAACAAATGACAAAGAACAAAATAATGAACAAATTACATCAGTAGCAATGTGAAAGGAAACATTACAGCAATCCACTTCACTGTGACAAAGTGATTGATTGTGACAAAGTGAATGAATGATTAACCTTCTTCTCTCCAACTATTCAGTGAAAGCACAGAGCTAGTTTAAATAGTACCTAAATCAAACAGCCACCCTGGAGAAACCTCCTCAAAGTGCATTTTCCAACGGTACAAGCAGAAAAAGCATTAGATCTGAGCTGAATCTATTTCCACTTAAACAATTGTCTGTGCTTTGTTACAGCAATCAGCTTAAAAGAGGCTTTCTACACACTATGCCTGAAAAGTCACACAATGTTTAGGGGCCTTCACAGTTAGTATGTCCCAGCAATAAATATAGGCAAAAACAATGGGGGAAAAATGTCACATCTGAGCTTGCCTGACTCCATGTAACTCAATATCCGGCCCATCTTTGTCTCGCTTCGGACCTTTCACCTTTGAGTCCTTAACGATCTTCTCTATCAGCCTGTCAAAGAACCACTCTATGTCCTGGGTGTCCTCCGGCCACTGGAGGTACTCTCTGTTCTTTAGGAAGGTTCTGATCGCCTCAGACTTCATTAGTCGGAAATGGGGTATGTTACCGACGACAACCACGACCAAAACATCCTTCAGCTCCTCCAGCATCCTCCCCTGGGCCATCATGAAGGCCTCCAGGCACCAGCCATCCTTGAGGAACTCCTGGGACACGATGCACAGCGTCTTCCGGCTGCCCCATATGGCGCTGCGGATGTTGGTCAGGTGGTCCTCACCTGGCAGGAAGTCCCGCGCCTCAAAGCAGCAGTGGAATCGGTTCTGCTCAGTGAACTGCGAGTCCAACCTCTTCAACAGGGCTGCCTCCACCCAGGTGAAATCACTCTCTTGATAGATAGATACATACATACATACATACATACATACATACATACATACATAGTAAAAAAAAGTAATAATAACAACTAAATAATTATAAAAACAGTAATTATTAGTTTAAAAAGAACATACAGACATTCAGTCATCCACACACACACACACTCACCTGTGAAGCACAGGTAGACGTCATACTGCAGGTTCTCGGGCAACGGCACCTGCGGCTGACCTTCAATGACCCGTGCCCTCAGCTTCTTGTACAGCACAAAGACGTGTCCCCGGAAACGGCCATAGGTGATGTTGCCGAGGACAGTGACCACGAGGAAGGTGGTGCAGCCAATGAACAAGAGGAGCCGCAGCCCCTGCACCAGCTCCTCGTCGTCCTCCTCGCACGCGTCCGTGCTGAAGTTGGAGAGCGCCACACCTCGTAGGGCGTCAGGAAACCCACACAGCATTTCGGAATAGTTAGGGTACAGCGTGGAGTTGGTCTGGCTGGCCCACGTCTGAAATTTTTCCAGGTCACAGTCACAGAGGAAATGGTTTTTGTAAAGGTTGAGGAAGCTGAGGGTGTAGAAGGCTTCTGGGTCTGGACTACTGAGGGAGTTGTAAGCAAGGCTCAGCCGCCTAAGGCTTGCTGGAAAGATGCCACGTGGAAGATGGGTCAGAGAGTTATAAGACAAGTCCAACTCGTGAAGAGACGTTAGGCCTTTGAAAATGCCTTCTGGTAGGAACTCCAGTAAATTACCACTAAGTGTGAGATAGGACAAACTATGAAGATGATCAAATAAATCCAAACATTGTCTGCTTTCCCATACTGGCTTCAGGGCACAGCTCTGCAGATTAAGTTTTACCAATTTGTTACTAGATGGTATTGAACTGTGCTTTGTACTGTGGGAACAATAGGTAATAAAGTTCTCTCCCAAATCAAGTTCTGTAATGTTAGAAAATGAGGACAGTATGGTGTACAAGACCTTCAAATCCCTCAGTCTGTTGTTATTCAGCCTCATTTGGAATACACTATTTGCAATCTTCTCCAGCTCATACGCTAAAGTGATTTTATTGTCATCCAGGTATAGTTCCCTCAACCTGGGCAGAGGGGCAAATGTGTACACTGAGGAAAGAGAGTTTCCTGTGAGACCCAATGCAATCAAATTTGACAACCCCGAGAATGAATTGTGTTGAACTACGCCAATATGATTATTTCTCAGGTCTAGTACTAACAGGTTAGGCAGATTTTGAAAAGTGTATGAGTAAATCTCTCCAATGAGGTTTCTTGAGAGGTTGAGCCATTGTAAATTTGTGAGTCCGGTGAAGGCACCCCTGTCAAACTGGTTAATCTTATTGTGTGCCAGAGACATGCGCACCAGGTCAACAAACGGCCTGAACACGGACCGTTTTACAATGTTGATGTAGTTTTTGGACAGATCGATAGTTTGAATGCCGCTGGATTCTAAATACTTAAAGGTGAGAAAGTCAGGGTCTTTGCTGTTCGTGTACCCCATTCCTGCACCCATTGTGTTTACACTGAGATCGAGATAATTGATCATGGTGCCCTGAATTTCAGTAAAGAGCAGCTCTGCTTTGTCAGAACTGAGCCCAGTGGTTGATAAATCAAGGGTGTCGAATGACATGTTCTTGAAGGGGTTTCCACATTGTGTCCAGTTAAAACCCCACTGATGCATGTCATAAAGTTGAGTAGAGGACATATTCAGTAACTGGAAATGTTTATTTTGAAACGCAGCTAAGTCTGTCTCACACACAGAGTTCACACGATTAAGGGAAAGATCTAGAACACTAAGCTCTGTCATATTCCTGAAGAACATGGCTGGCTCAAAGCGCTTTATCTTGTTGCCATAGAGATCGAGCTTCTGAAGGGACACCAGAGGCTGCAGGTATTTACCTGAGAGGATGTTCTTATCGAGGTCACAGTGCAACAAAATAAGAGTTTGGAGGTTAGTCAATCCCTGAAATGCATCAACCTCTATGTGTATTTTCCTGTTGTCTCCTAAGTGAAGAAACGTGAGGTTCTGCAATCCTCTGAAAGTGTTGTTCCTGATGATAAGGCTTCCCAAGCGCTGTGACCCAAGGTCGAGATACACAAGGCCCTCCAGTCCCTTAAAAGAGTCCTCAGTGAGACTGTGAATGTGGTTCGAATTGAGGTCCACATGTGTGACACTGAGGGGTAGTTGTGGTACTTGAACGAAAGACTGTTGACTGCAGAATGCCCAGTGCCGGCGTATTGTGCATTGCTGAGTGCATTTTGCTATTGGACAACAAATAAAAACCCCAAGTAATAGGATGGTTGTTGGCCTGCATGTGATCATCCTGAAATAGAAATAACGATGGCAAAATGATGTGATGTTGGGCCTAAAAACGTCCATATACCAATATACAATATACACAAATGAAAAACACATAACACATGATATCCCAAACAGGTGTTTGGGCAGCAGGGTAAATGGTTCAATTCACACCAGCCACCAAGTCAAATTTCATATACATCTAAAAGACATATTCACTGTTCTTTTTATGTAAATATTGTTTTTCTTTCTCCATGTCATGTCAATGAAACAACAGCCAGACCCTCTGTACAAAATTAAGTAAAGCACGAGGGGCTGGTTTATCAGGCTACTGAATCTCATGGCCCATGGGGTGCGTCCAGAGGTTGTCATACACTGCATTTGTGCACTGGTTTGAGGAAGCTCTGTGAGATTAACACACCACAAATACCCACTGTCACTGTAAAACTGTATTATATTTACATCTAAAAATAAATAAATATGCTATCATTTACACAGTGTTCTGTTTCATCCATGGACATTACGCAATTACTTCTAGCATTAGCTGAATCACTACAAATATTATCATGTATTGTATTGTATGTATTTCCTACTGTGAAAGATTTTAGGACTTTGTATACAAAATGGTGTGCTATTTGAAATCCTTTTAAATGTAGAGCAAGTAAACACAGTTTTTAGTATATAAATATGAGGATGAATGTGCTACACACCATTTCAAGTATTTTGAAGGTCTTAAGTATTATTTAGCTGTGACCCAAGGTCGAGATACACAAGGCCCTCTAGTCCCCTAAAAGACTCCTCATTGAGATGGCGAATGCAGTTCAAACTGAGGTCCACATGTGTGACATTGGGGGGTAGTTGTGGCACCCACCCCAGAGACGGTGCCTTACAGTTTGTCAGGTGTCCATCAATTGAGTAGTGTAGTACATTTGTCAGTTCTTTGGGCAAAAATACAGGCCAAAAGATAAAACTATTATTAGGCCTAGTTTTTTAGTTGCCATTCTAAAAAAGAGTCAAGGAGAATATGAGAATCAGACAGGGAAATACAGTGTTATATGTGTAAACGTCTTTCTCTGTCTTTCTATTTTTTCACTCGAGTTGAGTATTGTGAATTCAGGTAAATTTGGCCACTTTTTGGCAAATTTTGGAAAGATACATGAAATCCATACATGAAGCCAAAAACTTAGTTTGTTTTTTTTACAAAGTTACTTTTATTCACTATTCTTTGGTAACAAGAATGTGTTTTAGTTAATATATATATAAATATTGAAACATTTTAATGTCTTTGATGTCCTTTGGTGTGATCAGGTAAAATGGGCCACCTGTTCAGGTAAAGTGGGCCAACAAATGGGCGAAGCTGTAAATAAACTTCTTTTTTATCAAGACATCTCCTTATTTTAAGAAGAAATTTTGTTACAGTGGAGACACTGGCCATTTACTTTTTCCTGTTCATATAAGGATTCACCCTGCCCATTACAGAAACATCAGAGCATTCAAATAACTTAAAACACATAGGCTACAGTAATAATGTTACAACAGTTTCGATATATTCATTGTGATTGGTCAGTAGAAATAAAATAGATGAGACACGCAATGCTTGTCTGGCTAATTTTACCTGCTGGCCAAATTTATCTAAATTCACCATCTTGCAAACACACTAGGTACTAGGCACTAGGTAGTACTAAATGAATGACAATCCCTTTTTCCCAACCAGCGGTATAGGACGTTTTCAATTGTGTTGCTGTTCCAGTAAACCGTGTCAAAAAGCGCCAAGTAATACGTTGCAACTACCCAACCTTTAGTAAACTATTCTGGCCTATCCTTTAAATGACATATTTGCATTCCATCGCAATCTATTTTCCTCATGAATGAACAACGTGTGACAACGCAGTAACATTCTGAAGTGCATTTTACAAACCAATGACATGCTCTTTAGTCCACACTTACCTGGAAGATTCTTCCTGGTAATTCTGTAAATTATTGGAAACCAATCGATACTGGTATACCTTCCTTCTTTACATCTCTCTATAAATGCGAGGGCCGTCTGTCTGTGTGTCTCTCTGTGTCTGTTCCACTCACAACTGTCGAACCATACATTCTGAGCAAGTTTCAAGAGCGAATGCCAAGTTTCATATTTTTAGGGCAAAAAACTCCAAGCAGCGTAGCCACTCCCCTGCTCCACAACACGGCTGCATCAGTGCACTGTGGTTCCCGAGTTGAATTTAGCGCACGCATGCTTAAAGGAAAACAAATGCAACTCCAATGGAACTTCACTACATGTCGCAACTCCAAATGCGCGTTATAGTAGGCTACAGTGCAACGTAGATGACAGTCACACAAGATGTATCGGTAAATTTCCTTAACGCTGTAGACATGTTAAAGTCTAGCTTACAAACAACATTTTCAGTTGCAGTTTCAGTTGCCAAGTCGATCGTGACTGTGAAGTTAGCCATACCTAAAAATGGAGATTATAGCCTTATAATTTAACTGCGGGCTAATTCGCTGCTAAAACACTAACGAGCCACTAATCTGTAGAACTACATGTAGTCTAAACTGAAAAGGCCTACACCTTATTATATATTAATATATGATTTTAGTTACCCATATTTTGTTTGTTATGTCAGTATGTCTATCTGTCGTGCTCTTCAAATAAAAACAATACAATTATTTCATTGTTAGTTCCTGATCGTATCACCTGCTATCATCTATTTAAACATGTAGGGTATACAATAATACAACTCAATGCAAAATAATATTACACAAAATGTGTAGCTTTTACACAGTTTGTGTAACACGTTATATCTTAAACCCTGAGGGATGATACTGGTGTGTATGAAAGTGTTAAGAACAATTCCAGTATTGGACTGAATTGCTTCCAAGGTTGTTTAAATTTAAAGTAAATATTTAACACAGCCTTGTTACATTGCATTATCTCCCTGAACAACAGGATATTAGCAGTACAACAGGATATATGCAATAAACTCCTCAAATCTTCTGCAATTTCCTAGCTGTTATTTGGTCAACTCTGAAAATGAATGGATGGTATAGTTTGTTCTACGGTTTGTCCTTTGTATAGGGACAAAATCAATAGATTGTGCTTTGTGTGCATGTGAGAGAGGGAAAGATGCATCCCCAGGTGCATTGTTTACTAATCTATCTAAACAATAGGCTACATCTAGATTTTCAAGTGTTTAAATTGGAAGTTAGCTATTTTAGAATACATGGAAGCATACAGTACATTTGTCCCATAAAAGGTTAGATGAACCCTTAGTTCATCTGTTAAAATCAGCAAGATTCAGTGACCTCTTAAGGGTGGGCTACGGAATGTATTCTAGAACCATTTTTGGATACATTTCTCAAAATCTTTGAGAAATACTCTATGTCCAATTATTTTTTATCCAGATCTGTATTACCATAATGTATTAATAAAAAGAACAAAAAAGTGTGTCATCAGTGTCATCCACAGGAGTGTGAACCTGTCTAATCCCTGTTGCACTCTCTCCTGGTCACGTGAAACCATAGTAGTGCAAAGCAGGGCACACATGCTTTTTGTGTCAGAAACAGTTTGGAGGGTGTAACTCTTTTATTTATTTTTAAATGGCATCTGCCATGCCCCCCTTTTAACCATAAAGAATCAAATCCATGTACTTTTATGTAAAACACGTCATGTTTTGTATCAAATTATAGCTCCTTTTCACAAAAACCACATCTGGAATTTGAAAAGGATTGAAAAAAAATGTAAGCGCCCTCTAAAGGAAAAAAACAGCTTCTTCGAAGTCACTTCGAAGAGTAAAATTAGGTCATATTTGACCAAAATGGCAAGGCATGTCTTTTATGTAAACATGGAACAACTAAATGGAATGACCTAACAGCTACAAGGCCCCCATAACCATAACATGCACAAGTAGCTGTGAAATATGAAATACATTGTGAGACAACAAGCTGTAACATGAATAAGGCCCAGTCTCTGTACAACAAAACCAGGCATGAATATCCTTCTGTGCTCTATATATGTTTTGGTATTTCGGAGATGCTTTCTTTCAGAAGCATCTCTAAAGGCTTGGAATAAAAACAGTTGACTTATTACTATGTTATTCATTTATTTATTCATTCATTTATAGTTAAAAGTACTAACACAACAATTGGTATGACTGTGGCTACCACAAAAAAATAACAGTGATAACAATATATGTGCAGTAATTTAGCATTAGAAACTAATTGGACAGGTATTTACATTAAAAAGTAAATATTTTCATATGTAGGCCACTTCACTGACCTATTACATCATCAGCAAATAAAGTCAAGCCTGTGATTCCCTGCTGCTGAGTGAAGCCGGAGACAATAGATGCTCATTTTAGGAAGCGGAGGAGGAGAGGGGGAATTTAAGAAGGATGGTGTTGACACCTGTGTGACACCTGTCTCGATGCCATAGTGTAAGGGCTTACATTTGTTTGGCGCATATTCATTAAGGGTCGTCCTGATTTCCTCTAACACCACCAACTCTATCTGCATTAACTTGGGAAAGCGCCACACCAATGGCAGACCCAGAAGGCCCTGCTTCGAGCAGCTCTGCTGACTCTTGAGGGATACCGGAGTATAGATGCACATGGATGTGTTTGCTCAACTGTAAGTGTGCTTTCAAAAAACACTTTTCCTACTACAGGCTAAAGACCCGAAAACCGCTGATAAATCAATCAAGTCAGATCTGATGACTGAGCAGACTTCAGGTCTATTCACCAATAATAGAGCATTTTAAGTTCAACGGCCACTCACTCCATTTTCAATTCAAAAAGGGATGTTACTAGTACAAGTGGGAGGGGCTTTTTACCAGCTGCTTTCCAGAGAAGCACTTTTATTATTTGGCACTGCAGGCTTAATTTGCATATTTGCATGTAGAAACACAATATTCTCAAACATAAGACAATGGTGTGATATCGACATTGGCAATTAATTAAAGTAACAGTGTTTAATTTATAAACACTACCAGTAGACACATTTACTCTATTTCACATTTCCCATAATGAGGTATTCATTATCATAAATTCATTTGGGAATATCGTAATGTAATATTCATTAACATTCTTTGGCGTTACGTACTAAATATGCAAAAAACACTGCATGTAACTTTTTAGTTGTACTATTTTCAGGTATAGTGTAATAATAGTGCAATATATTAGCAGTATTTTGTCATGACAAAACTTGCAATCAGAAGAGCTTGTCATGTAAATGGTAAACTAATAGCATTGATAAATAATATAACTGTGCTAAAATTGCTCCTAAAATATTATGCTTTTCACCTTGTTATTCCATGTTTGTGTGACCTATGTGATCTATAACACTCGTCAACAACAAATTTATTGTCTATGATGTTTTAGCTGATTTATAACAATTTTGATGTGCTGAATCCAAATATCACATTGGTTTTCAACTTTTTTAACTATGGCCACATGTTTTTTTTTTTTTTTTTACGTTTTTCTTCATATGTTATTGCATATGTTATTGCATATGTTATAGCATTCTAGAGGTTCACATAAACGGAAATTCATGCCCTGATTTAGCGGTGCAAAATTGTCCTAAATCAGTTAAAAAAACATCAACAATTTTCAGAAAAAAAAATTTTGTTGCCCAGTGTAATCAGTAGCATAAGGTGGTCATTGAGGTTGTCCCATAACTATCAATCAGCCACCACAACTTCTTCAATATTTTTTACTCACATTGTGTTACTCTGACATTCTCTGATTTCTAGTCTTGAAGCTAATACTATATCACAGCACATCAGGACTAATGCAATCTCACAACCTCAGCAACCTCAAAAAACAAATGTTGTTTCAGGGACAGTTGCACAAACACGGGTCACATGACTCTGTAGTGACATTTCTGATTGCAACACCATGTAGTTGTTTGGGGAACTCACAGTAGAGTTGTGAAACAGCAGTCAGCAAAGTTGTGTTGGTCTGCTCGGTCCATGCTTGAAAAGCCCTCAGATTGCAGTCGCACAAGAAGCGGTTCTTTCTCAGGTTAACGGCGTTGAGGAAACGAAAGACATCCGGATCCGGACTGCTGAGGAAGTTGTCGGAAAAATCCAGCATTCTCAGGCTCGCTGGAAGTATGTCCTGTGCTAGATAGGTCAGAGAGTTTTTGGACAGGTCCAAACTGTGGAGGGAGGACAGCCCCTTAAAAAGTCCATCTGGCAGAGTCTCCAGCCTATTAGAACTCAGTGACAGAAACGACAGTTCACTGAGCCTGTCAAATAAATCAAGACACTGACCTTTTGCCCATACTGACTGCAAATTATTGTTTTGCAGATGCAGTTCTTTCACTCTGTTACTAGAGGGTATTGAACTCTTTGAACCTCGAGAGCAAAAGGACATTGAATTGTCCCCAACACTGATTCGAGTGACATTGGGGAAACTAGCTAATATAAGGTACAAGTCCTCCATATTTGTCAGCCTATTTTTGTTGAGGGAGATGGTGGTTGCACTGTTTGCAGCATGCTGTAGTCCATACACAGATGAAATTTTGTTATCATCCAGATACAGCTCTTGTAGCCTGGGTAGTGAAATACTGTGCACTGAGGACAAGCAGTTCCCAGTAAGATTTAAAAAGAGCAAATTTTGAAGACCTAAGAAGGCCTCATACTGAAGCACACCAATATGATTATGTGACAAATCAAGCATTCTTAGATTGGGGAGATTCATAAATGTACTAAAATATAATTCCCCTATAAGGTTATGTGAGAGATTTAGCCTTTGCAAGTTTGCAAGCCCAAGAAATGCATCCCTCTCTATGCGGTATATTTTATTTCTTGCCATTGTTATGCTCTCCAAATCAGACAATGATCTAAAAACAGCATACTTTATGACACTGATGTAATTTTTAGATAAATCGATGGTTTTAACACCACTGAACATTAGATGTGCAAAAGGGTACATGTGTGGATCCTTAATGTTGCGTGTCCCAAATCCTGAACCCATAATGTTCGGACCAATAATCAAACGGTTAATACGGGTGCCCAGAATTGCAGAAAATAAAAGATTTGCCTTACTGGTGCTAAGTCCAGTCAGTGATAGATCAAGGGTGTCGAATGACATGTTCTTGAAGGGGTTTCCACATTGTGTCCAGTTAAAACCCCACCGATCCATCCCATAAAGGTGGGTAGAGGACAAAGTCAGTAACTGGAAATGTTTATTTTGAAACGCAGCTAAATCTCTCTCACACACAGAGTTCACACGATTAAGGGAAAGATCTAGAACACTGAGGTCTGTCATATTCCTGAAGAACATGGCTGGCTCAAAGCGCGTTATGTTGTTGCCATAGAGATCCAGCTTCTGAAGGGACACCAGAGGCTGCAGGTATTTACCTGAGAGGATGTTCTTATCGAGGTCACAGTGCAACAAAATAAGAGTTTGGAGGTTAGTCAATCCCTGAAATGCATCAACCTCTATGTGTATGTTCCTGTTGTCTCCTAAGTGAAGAAACGTGAGGTTCTGCAATCCTCTGAAACTGTTGTTCCTGATGATAAGGCCTCCCAAGCGCTGTGACCCAAGGTCGAGATGCACAAGGCCCTCTAGTCCCTTAAAAGAGTCCGCAGTGAGACTGTGAATGTGGTTCAAACTGAGGTCCACATGTGTGACACTGGGGGGTAGTTGTGGTACTTGAACAAAAGACTGTCCTCTGCAGATTGCCCAGTGCCGGCGTATTGTGCATTGCTGAGTGCATTTTGCCATGAGAAGACAAATAGAAACCCCAAGTAATATAATGGTTGTTGGCCTGGATGTGATCATCCTGAAATAGAAAGAAAGATGGCAAAATGATGTGAAGTTGAGCCTAAAAACATCCACATACCAGTATACAATACAGTATATACAAATACAAAACGCATAATACATGGTAGCCCAAACAGGTGTTTGGGCAGCTGGGTAAATGGTCCAATTCACACCAGCCACCAAGTCAAATTTCATTTACATCTAAAAGACATATTCACTGTTCTTTCTATGTAAATATTGTTTTCCTTTAGCAACTTCAGTGTAAATGGATGTACCTTTTTCTCTGTGTTAGTTTCCAGCGAGATTCTTGCGTTCTCTCTGATGAATCCAGCACTCTTCTCGGCCCAATCAGTCCTTTTATGCTGACATTCAGCTGCACATAGAGATCCTAGTGTACCGGTGACACAACAGTGGATTCCCCATTGAAAAAATCCAATGACGTCTGTTTCGGATAAACTTCAATATTTACTATGGGTTGATTCCCGCGTTGTGCAATACCACTGCGGAGAGGTTAAAGGTCGAGAAAGCACAAATGATAAGAGGAACACCTTATGGCTTTTAACTTCCATTCCTACAAATGTTATGAACGTCTGATTAATCAGCAAACAATTCCCTCCTGGAGGTGTAGACTCTGCTGAAGTTAAAAACAATTGGATCTGCCATTACCCAATTGCTAATGTCTGGTCATGACTCCCTCTGGTTATGATTTTGCCTGACACAACCATGTCAATGAAACGACAGCCAGACGCGTACGAAATGAAGCACGAGGGGCTGGTTTGTCAGGCTACTGAATCTCATGGCACTAATGGCGTCCAGTTGTTACATCTATATTGTCACTAGATTGGCACTACCAGTAGACACATTTGCGCACTGGGTTGAGGAATCTCTGTGAGATGGACACACCAAAAAACTGTCATTGTATAAAACTATATTATATTTACAACTAAAAGTAAATAAATATACTATCATTTACATCATGTTCTGTTTCATTCACAGACATTACACAATTACTTCTAGCATTAGCTGAATCACTACAAATATTATCATTTATTTCCTATTATAAAAAGATTTTAGGACTTTGTATACAAAATGTTGAAATCTTTTTAAATGTAGAGCAAGTAAACACAATTTTCAATATATGACTATAAGAATGAGTGTGCAAAGAGGTTTAAGTATTAAGTATTTAGTATTAAGTATTTAGTATTAAGTATTAAGTATTAAGTATTAGTATACAAACAGCAATTATCAGGGTCCAGAATGTTTGTGCAAACTGGCACAAGTACATTTGTAACACCAAACATTAGGTGGCGCTTCATGTTCACAGATGATCTGTAATGACTACCCAAATTGATTTAAAAGCAAGGTACTGGGTCTACTGACACTCATCAATAAAAGAATTTACACAAAATAATGTAATGTAATGTAATGTACATACCTACTCCATGGTTGTACAGTATAGACTCCAATAGTCAGTTAAATTAATTTTTTCCACATTTTGAGACTAATCTTTCAGATGACTGCTAAATTAGCTGAGAATCTTTAAGAACCTGATTGTAATAATCTTTCTAAATCACTTTTTGAATGCACCACAATTGCATTCACAAATTTCCTAAAAAGTAACAATTTTAAGGCGTGTGTTTTTCATCAGAGAGCGATGATATGTAGTCAGTCCTGTTACAGTAGGTAATAAAATTTTTCACCCTGTAAAGACAATATGTCTTAAAGTGTGTATCCAAGAATGCGGTAGTGATGTTGCAATGTGAAATGTCAATTTGGGATTTTAAGTTTAAGCACAGATAAGCACCCTGTATGTATAAAGGTTGTCTGCTTACTCAGTGTCCCTTTACACCTCTGTCTGCTTATGTCCTCCTTTTTGTAAGTCGCTTTGGATAAAAGTAATATAATGTAAATAATGTAATATAATGTAAATAATGTAAAAATAATGTAATGTAATGTAATATTGCCCTATAAAGTGCTGGTTTGAGCATTACTCCTAGGGTGGCACCAGTGAGCTGGGGTGGTAGGCCTGCTAAAGGCTGATGTACTGTAAAGGTTTCATAACTTTTCTGTGAGGTGGTCAAGTTATCCAGCTGTGTCAATTTGCAGTGCCTTGTGCTTCTTGCAATGCCTCTTTACCATGGGCAGCATTTGCAAACGGTGTAAAATATGTATTTGAAATAGTAAATAGAAAACAGTATTTTACCATTTTTATTTGAGTCTGAGTTGAAGAAACTGGCCTCATGGTTTGCATCAAAACGCTTTCTTGGTGTGTATCTTTGTACAAATTACAAATAGCCTACTAATAGCAGAACACTTTGTTCTGGCTATGGCATGACATCATTGAAATGAAATGAATGTAGCCTCTGACAGATGCTGATTTAGTAATTTGCCCAGACTTGTTGATCAAACTTGTTGTGATCAGATTGTGAACAGATTGAGAAAGAAAGGCTTGTGCAAGGAGAGCAGCATGTGGCAGCTGCATTGAGCAGGCTGGAGCTGGAGTTACTGCACTACAGTACTTTGGAGGCCAAAGGTAAGATTCTGTGTCTTTGTACCAGTATCCCTTGATGATGCATGTTTGTGAGGTATAACATAACTCCGCTGTTGTCTGATGCAGTAAAACATTCATGCATTAATTTTTTTAGTTTTGGATTCTTCAACAAGCTCAGCAAAGTTTTGAAAAAAAGGGGGTTTGCATAACCTGGCTGTCACACCAAGCTTGTAAACCGAGCTTTGTCTGGCAAACCTCTCATAGACAGAAAGTTCTCAGAGGTGGGATCAACTGGCATCTTTCAAATGGTTCTGTGTACTACTGGACAGAGCTACAACCAATCAGACCACTGATTTTGATGACGAATGTGTAGCGTTCGTTTTTCATTGGTGCCTGATTTTTCAGGCAAAGGAACAGTGGAGAATAGGCAGGTTGGCTAGAGTGACTTGAACGCGAAATTCAATGTAGCGTCACAGGCAGTATGGGCGGGCCCAGGATAGGTTTTGCACTTAAGCAGTACACTTAAGAGATTCCTTTTATGTACTGTAGGCCACAGTTCACACACTCTCTCTCTGTCTCTCTGTCTCTCTCTCTCTCACACACACACACACACACACACACACACACACACACACACACACACACACACACACACTCAATTACAATGTTACTTGCTCACTCACTTTTGTAAGTTTTTCTACCTTTTGTAGAATTTGTGTATAGCTTGGGCAGTGATGTGTACTTGTCCTCTAGGTGCATGTGTTTACTAAAACTGATTATACCCAAGGCGAAATTGAAAGCAATAGTTTTGGCACAAATTCAATTTTAGTATAGGTAGTGTGCATCTAACCAGGGGCGAATCTAGACCATTTTTAGGGGTGCCAAGGCACCCCCGTGAATCTGCTCGGCACCCCCTGGCTCAGTGCAAAATGAATAATATATTGTATATAATAATAGTGTTGTGTGATAAGCACTGGGGGCCGGGCACCCCTAAAGAACAGATGCTAAAATCGCCCCTGCATCTAACTGTGAACCATCAAGAAGTCTAGCTTCTGAAATACTACATTGTTTCTTGGTTGTCATTCAAAGGGTTGCATTTGGGCTTTGCACCATGAATTAGCCTACATAAAAGAGAGGTTCTATTTTTAACTTTTTAGGATTAAAAAGTTATATTTCTTTTGAATCTTAGATACACACAAAGTAAATGCCGTATAGACCAGTGCACTAACACCATGTATCTTTAACGCTTACAAATCCTATACAACTAGGCAGTCATAGCAATTTATACTGTGCTATTAATCGAGAAGGGAGTATTAATTTCAATCGTCTCCTCCATGACCTTTCATTAAAAACTGTTCTATTCGACTTTGCCGTTTTAAATCACTAGATGGCACTCTTTCACAACGTATTGAGTTGTCCTCTCTTCCATGATGTGTACCAGTACTGAGATGATTAGACCAGTACTGATCTTATTAAAGAATGCTCTGTCAGAGAACACTTAACCTTACATGTAACAACATCTTAAAGCTGAGTATCTGCCCTTTTTCTGTGAATGAAAGCATGAAATGCTTATTATATTATTAGTAGTATTATTTAAGTAACTTACTTTCATCCCCAAACACAAATATACATGTCAACTGCACATTACTCAGGTTTCAAAGATATTTTCAGGTGCACATTATTTTGATTGGACCAGTGGTAAGAAAAATGTGCATATAGAATAAGGTGTCTTGGTTTGAGTGTCGGAAAAGTTGGTTGGGCTGATTCTTAAGTGCACTGAGTTAAATACTGTCTGAATACTGGTTGATGTAGTATACCTTTACGGCATCGTACTGCTTCACCAGTGCTAAAGTCTGAATTCACACACCTGTTTTATAGTTGTATAATGGCATCGTTTGTAACTGACATTAATATTTCACAGTTACATTGAGTTTGTATTGATCCTTTTTCATTTGTTGCTCTGGAGCACTTTAAGACTGCTAAGTGTAAAAAAGCAATACAAATAAAATGTAGAATTATTATTAGGCCTACTATTATTATTATTATAAGTCCTAGACATATTTCAGAAATATTTCTCTGGTATTTTATACTAACTGTGTATACGCTGTGACCCTGAACAGTCTGTCACTGTCCTTTTCTGTTCTGTATTAGAAACCTACTCAGCCCACACTGGTCAGAGCAAAGAGGTTAATCATATCCAGGTGCAAAACTTTTCCTATGGTGTTTGTTTTCTGCTGGCCTGTATAAAAACGGCAAAAGATTTTAATCAACACTGAATATTTTCCTTTACTTTGAACTGAACTCTCCAAAAACGGGAAGCAAGTGCAATGGGAGATGATACAATAGATGAACTAAATAAAAACAAAGAAATACAGTGCAATGAGCCCTCACATATGGCTCAGGATTAGGTTAGATAGTGAAAGTTATACTAACCTGAAATACAATGCAGTACTAAGCTTATTTAACTATCTGAGGCAATATGCAGTGTGGTAACATTAAATAAAACAGTAGACAAAGTTAGTCTTTGTTAATTGACAACAGTACGATCTGGTTTGGAGTTGAATATATTTCATACGTCCTCAAATCAATATATAGGACACAACAAACCTCTGTGCATTTGGAACAAAACTTTTTTTTGATTTAATAGAGGACATGATACAAAAGTCATTGTTTTCACTAAGGAACACACGTTTTTACATTTTTTTTCACTTCTGTCCTCTTACAGTCCATTGTGTTCGCTGGGGAAACAAATTAAATATATTGCGCATGTGTACATAAAGCCTTCTAAATACAAGTATATACACAATACAAAAAATATTCTTTAATACATTCTATTATCGACTTTTTTCTAGCAGCGGAGGTGAAAGAGAAAGTTCAAGGTGACCAACTGCAGACTCTCTTCTTATTAAACACAAAGGGAAACATTTTGCTGTTTGGTTTTCAAGATTCAATTGAAGATTGCTTTGGCTATCGCTCCCCCTTCGACTGAATGTCTGACATATTGGGTTTGTAGTGTTCAGTGGTAATTTGTTGCAAGTCATGCAAGTCATTGCTTTTACGCGCATCAAGCAGCGAGTGTTCACTTCGTCGCTTCATGAAGTGATGAGCCAACAAAACTAAGGCAAGTAAAACACACACAATGCAAACAATAATTCCAAGGAGCCCGCCGGCTGTTACTGTCGTTGGGCTCTCAGTCGTATATGTGATAGTGGTGGTGACAGGGCCGGACGGTGTCGAGCTATCTGACCCATATATTGATACACACTGATACTCATCCACCAACTCGTATCCCTCTCCACAAGAGCAGGTATATCCACCAAAGCTGTTTTCACAGTGTTGGTCACACTGATCCATTTCGCATTCGTTGATATCAATACAGACGGATTCGTTAATTGATCTTTTGTCAATGACGAAACCGTCCGGACAATAACACAGAAAGGTGTCGTTGGGATCACAAACAGCTGGGCATTCCTGATATGGGCAATGTAATTTGCACCTGTGTGAGTTTTGATCGGATATCTTATATCCCTCCCCGCAGGAACAGGTGTAGCTGCCATCTGTGTTGTGACATTTGTATTCACATGGCATGCTAAAGCATTCATTGATGTCCACACAAATACCTTTTTGCATTTCAAAACCAACCTCGCAAACGCATTGAAAGCTCCCGACAGTGTTTTCGCACCGTGCATGAGTCCCAGCACAAATCCTTTCATCTGCACAGTCGTCTATGTCTTTGCAGCTCTTGTCATCCACATCCAGCGAGAATCCCTGGTCACAAAGGCAGACGAAAGTCCCACTTTGCGGAAGGCAGGAGTGTTGACATCCTGCTTTTGCGCAAGGATCATTTACAACCGCTCTGCAAGACCAACCGTTGTCAGTAACCAAGGAGCCAGGCGGACAGGTGCACGTGGGTTGGCCGGTAACGCTGGTACACTTGTGTTCACAGCCACCATTAAGTACCTCACAGCTCCACGGTGCTTTCATCCAGGAACCTACGCAAATGTGCTTTTCCCCATTCTTGAGCTTGGCCACACTTCCCAACGGTAAAAGTTCAAGGTCGGGAGCCTCAAAACCATATGGTGTCACATACGTGTCAACCTCGGACTGCGTTTCTAACTTGAGTTGTTTGCATGATATATCAAATGCAAACTCACATAAAAATCCAGCGACTTTATCAGTACATGGTCTCCCACTCCACTTAAGATTGTCCGCGGATACCGTTACGCACTGCTCAGATTTAGGGCAAATAGCGTCGTCGTTGTCCCAGTTGCCAAAGTCGGCTTCTTCTTGTCCCGTTATCCATTTGTATCCTTTCAAACCTGAGGCGGATGAAGAACAGACGCCTTGTAGACCGATCCAGAAGTCACCCTTGAGGCCGCCCAGTAAGGCAGAGATTGCGTTGTTTGATGCATTTGTGCGTATTGTCAGTAAATGTCCGTCAGAGGATTTACAAACTTCATTTGCGGCTGAGAAGTCTGTCGTGTCCTCACGCACAGCGAAACATTGCTTATCCACGCAGAATCCAGTGTGCGGTTCGACCTCAAAGAAGAACGCCAGAATCAGGATCACTCGCAGAGACACCGACATTGTCGAAAAGCCCGAAATCCCGTTACACATGTGGAAACACAAGCTTACGCTTTAATCGCCTGACACGATGTGAATATCAAAGTGCAGTGGATACGCGCTGTCTTGTTAACCTCGATGCAGCCTTTTATAAACCATTCCATGCTTCTGAGTGTGGAGAGGAAGGAAGTTTTACTGGAAGTTTGGATTGGGGCAGTTGCTTAATTCTCTTCCAATAGGTTTCCCCTCCCAAAGACTCAGCGTGAGCTAACAGTCAGGGATACTCTGGACACGTAAAAGTATGACCCACCAAACCCAACCACACCCACCTTCTACGTTTAAATTCCAGTGTTTTCTATATTTGACGACAGACTTAAATATAATTTAGACCGGTGTTGAAACAAAGACGTACCTAAATAATGCCATGATGTCATACAATTAAGACAGCTCTTTTTCCATTAAAAAAATGTTTATGCCAGGTTTAAAATCTGATCTGTTGACCTTCAGCAGCCGTTATTTCGAATTAGAACCATGATGTCAAATGCGTGTCAGCATGATCGACCACCATTTCAGCTAAAATTATTTCTTAAAAAAAAAAAAAAAACAGACATACACAGAGAATGAACGACTATTGCCCAGGCTAAGGTAAGCCTGCAGTACAGAACCAGCAAGAAAAAAATGTATGAACAGCCAAGTCAGTATCCAGTGCATTAGTATTTCAGAGAGGTAAGAGTTAAAAAGATTTAAGAATCTTGAAAATATTCATAATCAACTGTGGATTTCCGTTCTCTTTATTTATAGGGAAAGACTGGTCTATACTAGCTTACTAGTATACTAGTATACTAATTTACTATTTCCTGAGTTTCAATGCAACAGCAAAATCAAATTTAATAACATAAACTAATACAATAAATCAAAATGTTGTCATAACAGTGGTGAACTTAGTAGGGGGAAGTGGGGTGCCAGGGGTAGTGCCACCCTTTTTCTAGAAAACCATAGAAAAATGGGCGTCTGACCACATATTTTTGAAGAGCCATCCATTTTACTCATGGGAGACACATTGCATGGGAAGTAAACACATTCTAGCTCAAAAAACAGTTTTTTTTTGCCTTTCAAAGTAAATTTTCTATGATCAAGGTTTTTTTTTTTGATTGTTGTGTCTGAACAACCACAAACAAGTTTGAAAACAGTGCCAGTGTCACAACTCACTACCATTTATGGTTATTTTTCAACATGTTATTTTATTGTAATTATATATTGTATTCTTACATTTTATCACTTAAACTATGTGATATTCTTCATTTTAGGCCAAAACCCCTTCATGCCACGTATTTATCATGCCACACTCCTGAGGAGAGAGAAGAGACTTGGAAGAGAAGATGACTTATGCCAATAGTTTAATACGATGACTATGTCTAAATAAAGCTTAAATGAGTAATTTTGTATTGAATTTGTCTTGCTTTTATATAGCACTACAGTTTATGAGATTAAAATGTTTTGTTTTACTTCAATAATCACAGGCACAATTCACCGCATTACTATCATGACCTCACTTTAAAGTCACTTTGAGTAAAAACTGCCACCGCTCACCCCACTTACCCTTAATAATATTCCTGTCAATGCGGGTATTTAAAAAAAGAAACACGACAATTGATTACATCTAATTATAGGCATGTACCATACCTTTAGGAATGTTTTTTTTTGTCCTGTCCTTAGTCATGTTCTAGGCTACAGTAATCTCAGTCAGGACGGGTGGGACAGGAAGAAAGGTGCTTTAAAATGCAGACCCTCGTAGTAGTCCCCTTCACACCACAAGAATGGCCCATACAGTGACACATCCTTTCTGTAAGACAACCATTGAGGCATTTCCTAAGTATATATACATAGCACGAAAAAGCAATTGTTTGAATGGAATTAGGTCAGAAGTTAGGAGGAATTTGGTGGAAAGAGTTTGAGAAAGTTCTGCTCTTTCTCTTCAACGCCCACTGGTGTGTTTTTGTAATTGCTCAGAATATCCTCAATACAGTACTGCTGCCACCAACAACAGATGGCTGACGCATTGACTGGCAAAAGATACAGATAGGCATCGTATGATAAACACCTCACAGCAAGCTCAAAAGGTGCTTCATTGGTGAAACAGGAAGTGGAGGAGGACAGGACAGGAAGTGTACTGGGGTAACCTCCCTGTACCATTCTGTTCCAGAGGACTTTGAGGGACAGCCAGGAGAGGGGCGGGGCGTGTCAGAGCAGGATACCTTTCCTCCCTGGAAATGACCTAGATGGGCTGGGACATTTAATCAGAAATATTTTGTCATCAACTGCCCATCTGACTCATGTTGAAACAACCTTTAGGGTCTATACATTGTGTAAGTTTTTTGATCAAGAAAACAAAATGACATAGGAAATGACCTAGATGGGCAAGTCAATTTAATTAGAAGAACTGTATTATTTTCATAAAGTTTTTTGTCATCACCCTCTTGACACATGTTGAAACAACTTTTTGGGTTTGCACATTGAGTATATTATTTGATTAAGAAAAAAAAACTTGCCCTTAATGTACAGGCAAAAACTTCCATTCCGATTTAAGCTGGTGCTTGATCACAAACTGGTAACACTACTAGTGGTACATTATGTGATATAGTAGTTTAGTTTGTAGAAAGGGTCAATAGAATACAAACTGAGTGGGGAGTTTTTTTTTTAAGTCTTGCTGTGGCCAACCTAAAAACTCCCAACATTTATTGGAAATCTGCAGGAGACATAAAACAACATAGGAAAGAATAATTCCCTCAAAATGTTATCTTGACCCCTGCTTCACCTTCCTGTTGTCCCTTTAGAACCCAAAGAATTATGGTTGCAGGGTTGGTGGTCCCAGATAAATATTAGGGTGTGAAACATGTTAGCACAGTAGGGTGGGGAGGACATGAAAGCGCTACACGGCCTCTTGGGCCCTGCGGCTTATATCCCTGCAACTGGGTCTTGGAAGGAAAGAAAGAAAGAAAGAAAGAAAAAAAGAAGGAAAGAAAGAAAGAAAGAAAGAAAGAAAGAAAGAAAGCAAGAAAGAAAGAAAGAAAATAATTGCAACTGAATATTCACTTTTTAAACACCTCTGCCTACAATGTCTACCAAAAATGATCTTCTTTACTACTTCTGTGTCCGTCATTGCACATTGTTGGCAATGCTGTTGGAGTTTGGTTCATATATCAAAATATACTAACAACCAAAAAAAAGCACCGTGTAGGGATGTAATGGAAAACACTAAGAAAAAGGACTGTAAATGGAAAAGGTTTCCAGGTTGTCTGAGCTACTTCTTGAAATTGCACATAACACACATATAAAGCACAAACGAAGCATTGCTCATAGAACCACCAAAGTATAGTATGGTGAAGAGCTGACAAACTCCTTGTTAACACAAAAATAACAACGCACACATGCTGCAGTTTCCTGCAGCTTAAGTGGCATGTAAGGTCACCGTCTTATATCTCAGAAGCATGAAAAGGTTTGCATAGGATGTGGCCCAGTCAGGCACAGAGTGGACTCCTCATGCCGCATTTAATTTTCTGGAATGTGGATGATTGAATTTTGTGAGCGCTACGAATAAAGACAGATTACTGCTGCTCTGTCTCTCTTGGCAGGGAAGAGGCGCCTGCCGGAAGAGGCGCTTAGCAGTGTTGGGGGAACATTGCAGAAATGTTTGGCGAGGTTGCAGGTGGAGTGGGCCTTTTTTGGTTCTTGCCAGCAGCTGTTTTTTTTTTTCACATTTCCCTGGTGGTTCGCAATTCTGTGTCAATATTTTGATACCGCAGGGGTCTTGGGGCTATTGTTTCGTCGGACACAACTGCAGACTTTGCAGAGCAAAGTTTTATGGAAACAAGGCTCGCACACGCTCAGAAGAGGGGAAGAGTGGGATTGTTTGTGAACACGAGCTTGTCTGGGGAGAGCTGATATGCTTTCTGGAGAGCTAAAAAGATCCGTTTCCCCCTAGTCAAAAGATAGCCACTCTGTTGTATCAGAAGAAAGCGGGAGAAACCAGAGGAAAGCCAAAGGCCCACAGACCAAATCCCCAGTATGGCTTCGTAATGTGGTTAGAATACTCTGATTGCTTGCTCATGCTTCAATTAGGGAAGATGCAGATTCCTCACGAAACAAGATGGCAGCAGACCAGATATTGGCCTTTAACCTACTTTACACGTCTACGACAGACACTCATGTGAAAGATGTGCGATGAGGAAGAGGACAAACCCAGCAAAGGTGAAGAAATGATCCTACTACTACAGGGCATCATCTTCTCAATTTGTATGGGATTTGGCACTCAGGAGAACCAAACAAATGTCACTGGAGTCAGTCCTCTGCTCCACCCTAAACCTCGAAAGCAATGAAATGGACCAAGCCAACCTCAATTGTCAATTTTATTTTGGTAGGGGTTGAGAAACACAAAACACAAACACACAAACACAGTGACAGAGACAGGCAGACAGACACACACAACCACACACACATACACACGCAAACACAACCACACATACACACATACACAAATTCGTGAGAGCCAAAGCCAGCCTGGCATGCTGACAGGAATATTATGACCTTACAATGAACCCCCTTTTAGCACAAATGCATTGGCCCGGTGTCATTTTGTCCTGAAAAAAAAAAAAGATCATTAGCACAGCAGTGTTCTCTCTGGTGAAATAAGATGGAATATCAATCTCTCTGTTTTGGTTTCTCTCTCTTTCTTCTCTCTCTCTCTCTCTCTCTCTCTCTCTCTCTCTCTCTCTCTCTCTCTCTCTCTCTCTTTCTCTCTCTCTATCTCTCTCTCTCCATCTCTATCTCTCTCTCCTTCAGGGCAGATTTAAATTTGTGGTCAAAAATATTTTGAAGTACTGATTAAAAATAATTACAGAAGCCTATCTGAACATAGATGAATGGACAGAGCACAGAAAGCATGCCAAACATGCCAGTGGTGATGTGTTATTAACAGTCATTTCGCTTGCTGTGAGTAAGAACGTATCGAATGAGCATTTGTAAAGTTAACTTCTTTCCTCGCAACATGCTTTAATCCCCTTATGTGCTAGGAGAGACTTCTGAAGAGAACACTGAGGAACACTGTCAGAGCAGTCTGCCATTGTAAACAGTGCAGCATGTGGATAATATCTGAGAGGTATTCCAAGTGATTTAGTAACTAACACAGATAAGTTAACTGAACATAAGTGGTAAACCTTCCAATATAAGAGCCGCATGGCTTTGTTTTACTAGAGGAATAAGGTCATAAGACCCCTCTCTTGGGAGCTTTACCACTCAAACTGAATGAACATACCCAGGTACGTGGGTAAACATGGTTTCTGGAATACCTCCCTGGTCACCCTGTTGTGTGAGAGTGGAAGTGTGTGATGCATGAAATATTAAAAATGTCACAACTGTGCTTACAGTGTTCTTAGGCCACTCTCTAAAAAAGGGATTCAACATTTCCTACTGCGTAAAAGAAGTAAGAAGAATCTGCTGTCCAGATTTTCCCACAAACATTTAGATATGTGTGACCATAAGCCATGGACGACTTTCCCTTTAAACCATGGGTTCTTGAAAGTGTCTAGGGGCTTCAAAGTATTGGAATAGGAAGGTATCAAGAGGTAACAGTGTGTGTGTGTATGTGTATGTGTATGTGTGTGTGTGTGTTCGTGTGTGTGTGTGTGTGTGTGTGTGTGTGTGTGTGTGTGTGTGTGTGTGTGTGTGTTAGTGTGACAGGCTGCACATATGGTTTCCTACTCTTTGTGTAATTCATAACCAGACAGCACAAATGCTGGATACTCACGAGTCTCTTGAAACTGCTTGTCCAAAAAAAAAAAAAAAGAAAATAAACTCAGTGATTAAAATGTGCATTTTTATCCTCCAAATGGCATGTACTTTTTTATATGGCATGTACTTTCCATTCAAATATTCCATGACTGAAATAATCCTGTAGCTCGTCGGACAAGAAGCTAGTTATTTATTGTGTTGGATTTCAGAGTATGACAATGCCACAGGAGAGCCCAAAGCAGCTGCTGTGTAGCTTCGCTGGCCAAGGATCCTGCAGTGACTTAAATGCCTTTTCATTGCAATGGGGAACGGAACAGAGCAGAGCAGAGCTCCTCACCCTGGACTGCTGTGTTGGGCACATACCAGTCCAGCTATAGGAGCCAAAGCATCTGGATGATGTGTGGATATGTTACAGTGTTAAGCAGACACTGTTATCCAAAGCAGCTTATAACAATGTTTATTTCACATAAGAGTAAGTATTATATTGACATTCAACTTTTAATCTTGAAAAAAAAAACAATGAAAGCTTGCACCTACAGAAAAAGAAACTAATAACAATAGCAACACTGATGATAACAAAGCAACATAATGATACAATAAGAACAATAAGAAACAATACACATAACCATATCATTTAAAATATGAAGTATGACTCAAATACATGACTCAATTGTAAATGAAATGATTCATTATATGGAAAACACTGGAAACACTGAGAGGTTTATAAAATACAACCTTTAGTTTTCAAAACCAGGGGAAAGCCAAGGCACACAGACCAAATCCCCAGGACAGCCTTGTAATGTGGTTAGAGCACTCTGATTGCCACATGAAAGCACGAACACCTAAAATAAAAAGAAGCTGAGAGATTCATGCACTACTTAGATTGGATCAGAGAAATAATTGACAACTTCCTAACTCTGTGTGTGTGTGTGTGTGTGTGTGTGTGTGTGTGTGTGTGTGTGTGTGTGTGGATGTGCACACGTCCTCTTCTTCTATGTTCAGCGACCTCACATCCTTAGGTCACAGCTAGGCAGGCAAAATATGCCAAAGTACGTAAATCTCTAGTAAAACACATGACTGTGTATGTCTCCACAAACTCCAGTCATGGAGCTTTTTAATCGCAAGCTGGCTCACCTTTTTGGTAAACAAACCTTTTTTCCTCCGCCCAGTGTTTGTGTCTGTCACAGTGAAACCTCTGCCAATGCCAGTGGAGATGTACAGTCAGACATTATCAGGCACCCACAGTGTATTTATATGTATGTGTTGGCTGGAAAGTGGACGTTCCCCCTCTGTCTGGGAATCAAAGCCCATGCAACTTCACATTGAGTCTTTGTAGTTTAATCATTCTGTGATGCTTGTTGTTTTTTTCCCTGAGCATTTTCCGGAGACTGTTTGGCATTACGCTGTGTTGGCCATGGTAGTTACAAAGCCGGGAAACACATGTTGCGTGTTGTAGCAGGAATCAAGTTAAAAAAATGAAAAATGAATTAAAGTCTTGCCAGTGCTTATATTATACCAAACTCAAGAATGCTGTTGGAAAATTATTTTTTTTAAATTAGAAGGTTTTTAGTTAAAGGCCCCATTTGATGTGATAGGGATTATATTGCTTAAGGTAATGACCATTCAGTGTAAATTCCAGATTAATTCAGTGTAATTCTGTAATGACCAGCAAAAAATCCTTATTTCTCTGAGTTAAAGGGGCCATCTGAAACTTCACTATCAGTTCTTAGAGTTAAAGAAATATTCTGGGTGAGAGGTGAAATGACTGTGAGGCTGAAAACCAAGTCCAGTTACCTCACAACTCAACACCAATGACTACTGTGTCCTGGATGAATGAGACCTACACAGTGAGACACATCTGTTGAAGTTGGCTGTGTCCATGGACCAGTGTAACAGATAACAGGAAAACAAAAAATATTTAGTGCTTAACTTGCTCTATGACATATTTTTACCATCTCTGGCCAGACAAACATGATGACGCATACCTGTTTTATGACGATGATGACAGTGTAATGGTATTGCACTTTTACACAGAGAAATATCAGAGCCCAGTGTCCCAATGAAAATGGGGTGTTTCACCACTGAAAATATCCCATTGTTTCTTGTGCATATGTACTTTTTCACTGTTGAGTTTTGTGCTGTTTGGCCAGTAACTGTTCAAAGGCTCATCTTCCCCTTCCACTCTAGGATCTCTGTGGTTTGCCATCCATTTCAACCCCCCTAGCCCTGTTGCAGTTATTTGGAAATGACAGCTCATCAGTTACAACAGGGATACCATAGCAACCATGACACAGCAGTGACCAAATGGGTGATGCTTAAAAAACGTCTGCTGTCGTCATTGGCAACTTACAGCTGTGCCATGTCACGACATAACATCACCAGTGTCTGCTGGTTACTGGACTCTTTTTTTTTGTTTTTGTGGACAAAAAAAAAACTGAGAAGGATATGAGTGTGCAAACTGTGACATCCCAAACAACCCCAGAAATATGAAAGGACTGTGGCGTATGAGGTACATCACCCCCATCTGTAAACAATCACTACAGTGATTAAAGCTCTGGAAGAGAGAGAAAGTGAGTCATGCAATACAAGAGCGGCACTTGAAAAGTAAAAGGGAAAGTACAATTGAACTGAGTGAGGACACACTCATTTAAAAAAAAAAAAGAAGGCCGTGAAACAAGAGGCACTGTGGGATCCTGATTTCTGAATATGGGCACAGTAAGCAGTGCAGTGTTTTCACTAGTGTGTTCAACGGGGAAAGGATCCTTACAAGACCGATACAGAAACTTCCTGTGCTAACCCAGGGCAGGAAATTTGAGCAGACGCATTACACAAGGCACATTACAAGACTGTGCACCAAGGACCATCACAGGCAACTGGTTTTATTTCATTATTGCAGCTTCACAGGTTCACCTTTGGCCTTTGTCTTTTGACCTTTGCCCCAACGCAAAAATTACAGGGATGAGGTTGACAGGGCTTAAAAATTCCATCTTCTGAAAGTAAAAGTCCTGGCATGCTGGGCTTCCCCCCAACCTTTTTTGTATCATCAACCGGTTTTATCCTGGACAGTTTTTTTTGAACAATTTAAAAAAGAAAATGTTAGTTTAAAATTGTTAGCTAAATGTTAAATGTTAGCTTGATGCATAGAAACATCCACAACTTGGTCAAATGAGGCATAGGCAGAAGTGGCTAATTTTGTTAAAATAAAATACACAAATGATAAAATCCATGTCATTTCAAAAAAGTGTATTCTTTTTTTATGGGCCAGTACCAAATTATCTACAGCCCGGTACTGGTCTGCGGGCTGGTGGTTCAGCACCCCTGCTGCTATGTAATTGTTCCAGCTGGTTTTAAAAAAGTCTTGCTCTTCACCCAGGCAGATTAGCCGATATGGAAGGTCACCTGCTTTAAAGTGCACAGGTACAACCAACTTTAACTTTTGGAAGTTGGTGTTTTCCATTTCTGAAGTCAAGAACATGTCCTAGTGGTCTTACGAAGGGTGTAAATGATTGTGTGTCACCAAGACATTCAAATGGATGTGACGTCATGTAGATATTCACAGTAGTTATGGAAGTGGTTGGCACTGACTGTGTTTGTCAATAGTGGCACACATGTAGAAACAACATGGTGAAAGGATATTCAGTCTTCTACGCAACACACTTCATTTCATCATTGCAGCAACACCCAAACTGCATCATGTTTATATGTAACATTTATAGTAACTATAGCAACAGGTGAAACTTGACAGTGACGACTGTACTTGTGTGGTTGCCAGTAGTGACACATACAGATTGGCAGAGGGTCAGCTACCCAATAAACGATACATTTTGTGTAATTATATAGAGTGAATCATTGAAGTGTTACTAAACATTGAAATGTTGCAGTTACTTAACAGTGAATCTGGCCAGGCTTGCAATTAAGGAATTTTTTATGTTTGTGTTTTGTTCTTCAAAAGATGCTGTTCACCTTAAAGACCTGTGACAGAGTAACTGTCACAGTTAACAACACTGAAATCACAACAAATACCACAAGAAATATACCTGAAATTAATTATCTTTATCACACCAATAGACATTCTTTCAAAAATAGTTTTTGTCATTTTATTTCAGCTATGAAAAGAGAAACTGGTCGCTTTTTCTTCAATAATTTGAGCTACAGGTTTAAAATCGGTCTGGATTGATTAGATTAATTCATCCATGTTGTATGGGATTAACTAACAGATGTACAGCCTCTTTTGTAGCACAAAAATCAGGGTATCACTTTATTTTACAGTTCATTTTTTTGCATATCTACATGTAACAACATGTAATATTATGTACTTACACTGTACCAACCAAACACTACACCTAACCCTAACCCATATACGGTACAGTGTAACTACATAATAATATAGATTATTACACACTTTGTTACACTGTACCTAATTGATGTAACAAGGACTGTCAAATAAAGTGTAACCAAAATCTGATGTAAGCCTAATACTATGCTAGCTATGCCCAAGTGCCAGCCTCCTAAACCCTTACTTTGCTTGTGAACAATACGTTTCCTTCTTTGTCGTCCTGTGTGGTGGAAGATGCATTCAGGTCCTTATTCCTCATTGTTAACTGAAGAATCCTTAAGTAATTCAGTAGAAGTCTATTAAATTGTTTGTGTTTAGACATATTCTGCACCCCTTCCTCAGTCTTTGGCTGAAATGGGTGCACCTAAGCTGTAAATGTACACCTGACATCTGCTTAACCCTTTTATCATGTCTAAGCAATTAGAAAAGGGAGGCCAATTGCCTTTGCTTTACAAACAATTCAAATCACTGGAGTTAAAATATGTTGTGGGTTTGGCCAAATCCCCATTTTGTGTTCTCTGAAATGCATATTGTGGTGTATTTCATTGAGCATTTGGTGTTTGACTATGTTTGACTGCCAGTTCTATAATGTTGTGGGTTTGATTGTGTATGCCTGTAGTCAGTTGCTTAACAGTTCCAGTGAAGTTGTTGGTGTTAATATATTTATCATAGTCTCTAACTGGAGACAAGGAGTCTCATTCAGTGCTGACAGCTGGAAGTTGCATGCTAAAAAAGAAGAAGTAAAAAGATAAGTGCTGTGATTTAAAGGCTTTTGAACCTGGAAGTGAAAGAAGACATGAGGCACTCATTACATTTAGTCCAGGATCATGGGAATTGAGGAGACATACTAGGTCTAAATAATCCTAAATGTGTCTATCTATATGAATTGAGGAAACATACTAGGTCTAAATAATCCTAAACGTATCTATATGGCCCTTTAGGTTTACAGATGGGACAGTCGTGGCCTTGAGAGCACCAAATCTGTACAGTCCACATGCCCATAGACCTTCAGGGCCCTTCAGTCTAAGTAAAGGCAACAGTTCAAAGGCTTAAGCGCTAAGCACAAAGAGGCTGTAGGCACTAGCCTGGGCACGCCCATACTTCCTGTGCCGCTGCATTTGAATTTCGCTTGCAAAGTCAGTCTGGCCAAGCTCCCATTCAACACTGTTTCTACATTAACAGAGAAACTGGAACCAATGAAAATCTAGCATTTCAAAAAGGCAATGACACGGTAGTTTAGCGACTGGAAATCTACCTCAGTCACTGTCAACATAGCGAACATGGAGCAACGGCAAGATTTCAATGCAGCTGTAGCTGCTGTTTTGGAAGATGGATGAACATGTTAGCCAACGAAGTCTACAAAGAAAATCTCCTTGGCATTGTTGTCGACGAGGTTCATCTGACTTATAAATGGTAAGTGTTGCCAAGTCAACCCAGTTTACAGTATGTAAATAGCAGAACAACACAGTAATATCTTGCAAAGTTGTGGAGCTTTTTCATTGACAAAATAGCTGCACGTTACATTGTCAGCGATAGCATATGGAATTTCGAGCTTTTGTGCAGTTACGTTTTTGTTTACTCATATGCACGTTACTATTCTCTGTCTTATACATGGACACTAATGTGATCGGTCGAAGCTTCGTCCAGTAGCAAACACAGGCATTTCACACACGTGGGTTAAGGCCGCCCTCTGAGAAATGGGTTTACAACACAGCTTGGCCAGACCAATGTTCGCAGAGCATTGATAAGTCGCGCTAGCCAGGCTAGTAGGCACATGAGCAGAATGACATTGTCTAGGCTTTAATGTAGTGAAGCGTTGTTGACCTCCCGGAAACGAGTTTCTGCAGGTTGGGATGTCTGACATACTATATACTGTATATACAGTATCAGGTGTGTAACATCCACATATATGAAAAAATATATATAGCCCATGAGTTAAACAAGCTGTGGGTCTAATCACATAAAGGCAATGTTGAGAATTGTCAATACTGCACTGAAAAACAAATGGCTGCAACTGGGCTTCAGTTAGATTGCACATACTGTATTTAATGTATGTCTGGGTGTAAATAGCACTTTTGGCTATGTACACCTGGATGCCTGTCCATACATAATATGCTGTATATACCCTGGGTGTAAACAGCATTTCTGACTACGAATGCCTGTCTACTTTACATTACTTTAGAGAGATGCGTGCAGAGACCGTGGTGTCGTCCGGCTGGAACGACAGGTACAGCTGTGTGTCGTCGGCAAAGCAGTGGTAAGAGAAGCCGTGTGGGCTGATAGCATGGGACAACGAGGTGGTGTAGATGGCAAACAGAAGGGGACCCAGCACTGACCCCTGGGGCACCCCCGTGGAGAGGGTGTGAGTCGATGACAGACAATCTTGCCAGGACACATTAAAGGAGCGTCCAGTGAAGTAGGATTTGAGCCAGGAGTGGGCTGTGCCTGTAATGCCCATGTTAGCGAGTGTGGTTAGCAGAATGAACTGTCTACTGTCTAAAGTTATATACACATGGGTGTAAATGGCAAAATGTCTGTTTATCCTGTGTGTAAATAACAATGTTAGCCATTCACACCTAAGCACATCTGCCTAATACTTATGCAGAAGCTCTGCTCTCTTGTTCCAGGTCTGAATGGCAGCAATGTAGACTAATGTGTCATCATTTTAGGGAGACAGTCATGACATGGAGCAAGTCAGAAGAACAGCATTTAACATCCTCCAACGCAACATCCTTTAACAGAATGCTGTCTCATACCTTGGTGGACTTGGGTTATGCCCATTTAAGTCCAAACAACAGCAATCTAGTTGACACAAAGTCCACATTTCCTGCTTTTAAAATCTAAATGTGGTCACCCCATATGAATATACAACTTCAACAATCTACAACAACAAGATATTTCACCAGTATGGTTCATTTGATTGGTTATCTGGTGACTCTCTCATGCATCACCAGACTGCAGTTTTTCTTAACCCGACACTGTAAAGTGAGGTCATGACCTTCCAGTATTTTTAGAGTAAACTCTCACTGCTCTGGCGTGGATGCCAAAGCCCTTGGACTGTTGGACCGTATCAGAGAATGGAAATGGCACCACCATTTCCACCACTGAAGAAGTGATGATTTTTTTAGGTCTCTTTAGACAGCACCTTCCTAAAAGGGAACCTGTCATCCTAATGAAGTATTTTGCCAAAACAGGATGTATCATTGTGCTCCTGTTACCCAATGGACCCGGATTTCATAGGCTGCTAATTGATAGTGTATTGTGTGCTGTCTCTAGATGCACCCCTGAATTCGCCGTCCAGCCAAGGCATTGTTGGTGTTGGCATGGATACACTAAATGTCAGGAAAAACACAGTAAAAACAAATACATTCATGAATTAAGCTGGTTTTCTCCCCGATGACCATTAATACAATGAGGACCATGTGTAAACTCTTAGCTGGATGCTTGACTTGAACAGAACAATGGTATTTGTTTTATACAGCTTCCTATACTTGTTAGCACTATAAGCTCATGCTTTACTTGGGGCACAGAAGTCACTGGGTTCCATATGGCCAGCTGGACAGAGGTCACCATGGTCCTGACCTCAGTATATTTTTCAGGGATGCATATAATATTTTAGCCGAAGTACATCTGTTTACTAAAAGAACGTATTCTCCAAGACGAGCACATGACAGTTTAGCCTTGTCAGTATATGGTGTGTGTAAGAATTTGGAGAAGGGTGCAAGAGAAAGCTGTAGGCATTCTTCTGTTAGCGAACACTCAGATTATGCTCACTAAAATCATACTACATAATAGGCTAGCCTATACATATCAAGCGTAGTAGGTTCATTTCATGCAGCCAACGAACAAATTTCAGTACTACAATTGCAATTTTTTTTTATTTGAGCCAAGCAAATTTTTTATTATAGCCTACCTTTGCTGCTCTAGGCTCACTATTTAGGGGTTTGTTAAAGTAAAAAAAAACAAATACATATTACATCTCTGTTGTAAACTAGACTGCATTCCTGCAGAAAATGATAAAAGTGTGCTTGAATGTGCCAAGTTTCGTGATCATCGGAGCAAATACATATGCCAAATTTCAAACGTTTTTACCACATGCTACTATAGGCTGCAATAGACTCCCATGACAAAACATTATGCAGGCCATGGCGTGGGTATTATGACAACACTTGAGAGTTCTATTCCCCAACATTCCAAATTTAAAAAATGGCAAATGGTCTAGGTGTAACTGCCACAGTATTTGCTGTTTCATTTCTAAACTGTCCAATCTCATAGCTGCCAATAGAATCCAGACCTCCATGACAAAGTTTCAACCAAGTTTATAGGTTTAAGCCATCGACTGTATATAAGAGGTTTAAGCAGTTCAGTTTTAATGATTCAAAAACTGAGTGGAGGTTAGAGTGAGGGTAGAGCTCACACAACTGCTACACATGAGCAGTGTATTGTGACATCATCAGCCTGAACATTCCAGCATTCATTTCAATTGGGACAAATTGAGAAAAGCGACAATAATGGACGAACGACAAGAGGTACGGTAAATCTAAAGGTGGCGTACCGTGTGTAAACCGGGCCGGTCGTTTTAGAGTTGCCTCTATCTCAAAAGCCTGAGAACTAGTAGTGGAAACAAAATCTGGGTGAACGTTGACAAATCATAAAAATAAGAAGAAGAATAAATGGTGGGAGAACTATAAGTGTGTTACAGAGCAAGGACACTTAATAAACAGTGGGAGAACTGTAAGTGTGCTCTTTTCAAGCACACTTAATAAACTGGGGGAGAACTATAAGTGTGCTCTTTTCAAGCACACTTAATAAACTGTGGGAGAACTATAAGTGTGTTGCAGAGCAAGCACACTTAATAAGCCCAGACATCGATCACCCCTCTCAGACGTTGATCGCCACCAGTCATTAAGTCTATCACCACCTGGCCTGAGGCAGCACTCACTCAGTTACAGGACTGCTTTGACCATACTCAGTGGGACATACTCAAGTATTGAGACCCATAATTATACATTTCTGTCGTCTGTCCTGTCCTAATAATTAATATAGTATGATGTAGTAAGTATGATGTTTTTTTTTGTTTTGGTGCAAGCATTTCTAACTCTCCACCTAAACCTTGGCTATGGCCCTGCTGGGTGTAAAGGAATCCATGTTGATACACATTTTTTTAGATAGATAGATTAATAGACAGATTGATTGCTAGATAGATAGATTGATTGATTGACTTTATTGATCCCAAGCTAGGAAACTGACAACATGATATGTATGGACAAGCAGACTGAGGAAAAGGCATACTAGGAAACATACAATATAAAAAAAACAAAAAAGGGTAGAACAAAAAAGTGTATATAAAAAGTGTAATAGGTTATATAGTGTAGTGCAATACAGAGAAAAAATAAATATAAATAAATAAATAAAAATAAAATGTAAGAAAAAAAATACAAGGTGGTAAACCAGCTAGAAGCAGTAGTGGGTAAGGGCCAGGGCCCGTACAGGGAACACACACAGGGTTTCACCAGTCTGGGAAACTTCAGACACTATTCCCCACACACAAGGACACGTATGGCATCGAACAACATTATGCAGTACACACAACATGCTTTACATTACAAATACATTCAAGCTGATCACCTATCATTTATAGACAGTAAATGCTTTAGCTGGTAGTCCAAAGTATCAACTTTACAGGCACAGGATGAGTTAAAGATGGAGATTCCATCCATATACTGTATATTAACAAAGCTGTACCTTTGGGAGTAATTGTAAGCTCCATTTATCAGCTTGTTTTGTCTGCCTAAAGGTGCCGCTGAAACTGGCTGAAATAAATCCCATAACTTATTCCTAATTCTTTGTTGCTCTCTGAGGAGTAGCCAGTTCCCTTTTCCAGACAGCTGAATCGAAAACAGATGGATTAGGAGCAGCGGTTTTGGAAAGCGTTGGCTAATTGTTCTATTAAAAGTCAACAACACAGGGTGGATAATACAGTTGGTGCATTTTAACAATGGCTTCAAATGGATAATTCCAGTCACGTTTACACTGCAATCACTTCATATAGACTTGTGTAGAATGTAAGACCACATCGTAAAACACAGTTCATCAGTGGCAAAATGCACTACTATTTTCTGAAAGCTACAGCAGAGTTCATGTAATGGATTGGGTCCTGCATGTGTAGATACAGCTTGTTGTTGTTGGAGTCCTCCAGCAAGGACACAATGACACTAGTGAGGTTTGATTAGGAAAACATCCCTCAACAGTGGTTTTCAGCCAGGGGTTGCTGCCATTTTTGTGTGGAGCCTTTCCCTCCTCAAGCCATGTACCCTGTCTAAATCAGTCCTTTGTGTACACAGGGGTGTGAAAGGTACAACTTACTCATAAACATTTCTCAAAAATATATTTTCCCATGAAAATTTCATTAGAGAGAAAAATCCCATGTTATTTTTGCCAAAGTCAGGGTTAACCACAACTTATCAGAACGTTTTAGGTAGACTTATTACTGCCCAGGCAATTCCAGCGGTTGACTTCTGGGTGAGTTCTAAATGCACCACAGTAAAAATACTGTTTTGGGCATTGCTCTGCAAATCTCAGTGGTAATGATCTTTTGACTTTGGATCAGCACTCAGAATATTGTCAGCCTTTTCGTTCACACACTAAAACCTCACAGCATACAGTACACAAGTCAACATATAAGATGTTTAATGTTCACTGTGGGCCTTCAAATTGTGTGTGTGCAACCTGTACATTTTGACAATAAAACTGACCTTGACTTTGACAACATTATGTTAGAGCCTATTTTAAAAGGTTGGCAATACAGGGGTTAAAATGATGGCAGTGGTAGCCCTCAGAGGTCAGAAACCTTATTGAAAACATCTGACTGATTTAATATAATCCAGCTATCATGAGGGTTATCATTAATTACAACTTTCAACAACTTTTCAAGTTAACTCACTTTTAGCACCACACATGTTAAAAGCATGAGTAACAATGTCTGTCAGCAGTTAGAAGTGGGGGGTGTTGAGATGGGGGGGGGGTTTGGTTGTTGGCTTTTTTGAACATTTTCAGCTAGTTTAGTACGTAAGTGTAGGATGTACACTGCTAAGCATATAAGATCCTATAAAGGAATGTGACATTGCCCCCACCCACAAGTGATGACAGCATTAATCATGATAATACTGAATAATGATCATTATGGCAATTATCAATACAGTGATCGATGATCGTTATGAACCCGTTGTCAGTGTAGGTCCCTTGGAACCCTACGTCATGCTGTGCATGTGCAGCAATGTGCAGTTGTCAAAATTGTGCGGCATCCCAGTTTCTGCAATTAAACGTCAGTCCCAGACACCCAAGAGTTTGTTTACCGAAATGGGCTTCATCTTTGCCACAAATATTAAGTGACTCAGCAAGCTAAGTAATAAATGAAGCCACAGGTTTTGGCAGAAGCTGTGGGGATAATGTTCCAGTGAATGTGGAATTCCATCTTAGATGATTTGTTACTGATACTAAGGTTTTGAGGAGCCTTCATATGCTCAACACTTAAACCGATAGCTTCATAATCACCAAAACAACATGAACTCTTGACCCAAAAGCCTATCATAATTACAGAAGGTGACCAAGAGAAGTGATACACTAAAGTAAGGTTATCGGCCAAGGACAAGAGACTTCACCTGTCATGTAAACTCACACAGAGGCAGTTTGACAGCTTGTTCGGCTCAATTCCCCCAAAGAAACTCTCTCTCTCACTCTCTCTCACTCTCACTCTCACTCTCACTCTCTCACTCTCTCTCTGACTTGTACAAGTACTGGAAAGTGCTGGCATGTTGTCCACATAGCCAGCTGCTTCCTAAAGGAATGCTTCATCATCTGCTGCTGTTGATATCTGAGAGATTGAGAGATATCTGGCCACTGCAGCAGCCTAGAGTCTGTCCTGTTGTCCAAAAAAAAAGAAGAATGTGAAGGCAAACACAATATCTTATTTGTTTGCGCAGTCAGCGTGAAGAGGCCTATGCCTATGTTCAAGCCAACACCACTTATAAAAGCAGCCTATTGTAATCAAGTTTAAATGCTTGACTTTTTGTCATGAGCGATGTTTTGTTATGCTTTGGTAGATATTAAAATCAAGTTCCAAATCATAACCTGTGATTTCTAAGGACAGCATTCCATGTACATTATACAGTGCAACAGAATAATAGCAAGCAGATAGCTTGCACAGACCCGCAGTTTAATGACCACTGCTTATTTAACAAGTCTGACGGCAATCAGATGAAATAGTTAAATCTTAAATCTTTTTGCTCTTCTTCTCCTCTCAGTAAGCAGTGTGGGTTAACTCCTGAGTGCAAAATCTATATGCACAAGAGCTCTCTGTGTCAGTATATATCAGTTCTTGGTATGCAACTCCCACAGATGGATTGTTAGCTCTTGCCAGCTTATACGTACATTCCGAGGTCTGGCAAATGCTCACTCTCCTTAGCTTTCTCACTGCCATGAGAAGTAGTGACATTCCTTAATCTAAATGTTTTTAGTTGTTTGTTTCCTGTTTATTTTGTTATTTTGTTTACTCGCAAACATGTTCCTTGTCACAGGGACAGCTGTGGGGGGTCAGAAACACATGTTAAGGGGGTGTCAGTGCAGCCAGGGAACCTGTGGTCATCCATCTGTGCACATGACAGTTTGAGGGCACTCCTGGGCCAACTCGCCTGCATCTTCGCTCACTAATCGACCCAGCAGACCACCGGCTGATTTAATTGGCCGAATCGCTCTCGCTGAGTGCTATTGGGCGTGTATTTTTTTAACACGTGCATTCCAAATGCAAGAGGAATGTGGGAGATAAACATTGGGACAGTGGCGAAGACAACGCAGAAGTGCAGGTTGTCGAAAAGATGAATGAGGCTTCCTGCTGGTTTAAACATCGTAGATGATCTGATGAAACAGATCTGTTAGCATACCTATAGAAATCAATTATATGTGATACTTTGTGAGGAATAATCGGATTCCTGACAAAGTAACAGTCTGTGCCACTCTGTCCGAAGCTTATTTATTCCAAATGCAAGACGGGCCCGTGAGTGAAGGCAACCAATTTGAGTGGGATCCAGTGGCAGCAACAGCAAACCACATGCGGCCTGTAACATCATGTGCTTTAACTTGGTCCAGCACATCCTCGTATCCCTTGTGCCAAATGAATCAAGTTCTCGCCAGCGACAGTCTTCAGGCAGAGTACACTGAGCAAGAACAAGAATTATGCACTGGCTTAGAGCAAAGTACTATTTTACAATAACAGAGGCTGTGAGGCATTTCTTAGTGATGACAGCTGTCCCAAAAAACACCTCCTGGTCTACTAATTTTATTGTTCAGGGGTTTGTCAACAAACCGCCGTGAGCATGTGAAGTCCTACTTTGTAACTGTTTTCAGATGCACGATGTGCATTGATATGACAGTGTTCTACCCTCCTATTAGTGTCATGGAACATGGCTGCCAAAGTACTGCCCAACAGAGTTTAAAGACTAGACTCGGGCACTTCCCTTAAGAAGTGCTTGCATGATACTGAAAGCCGATAAGCTGTTCTAAATTTAACAAATTGCCTAAAACCCAGTGCCACACAACAGTTCTAATATTTCTCTCTCTCTCTCTCTCTCTCTCTCTCTCTCTCCATCTCTATCTCTCTCTCCTTCGGGACAGATTTAAATTTGAATATTTGAATTAAATATTTTGAAGTACTGATTAAAGATAATTACAGAAGCCTATCTGAACATAGATGAATGGACAGAGCACAGAAAACATGCCAAACATGCCAGTGGTGATGTGTTATTAACAGTCATTTCGCCTGCTGTGAGTAAGAACGTATCGAATGAGCATTTGTAAGGTTAACTTCTTTCCTCGCAACATGTTTTAATCCCCGACAGATCTCCACACCCAGACACTCTAACCCTGCACAGCAAAAATACTCCACCCATACGCACGGACGCCCCTGCTCACGCATACACGTGTCTTGTTACTAGGCATGAATAAGTGTCACAGGGAGTATGATTGCAGAGCTGTGCACATCACACACTCATCTGCAATCAATTTAGGCGGAAAGCACTGAGTCACCTTTCTGACGTGCAGCCTTTTTTTCTCCTTTGTCGCGCTGCTCTCCAGGGAAAGAGGCATGACTGTTAGGGTATAGGCTGGGCGTGCTAATAGGAAACAGATGTCAGAGAGGTTGGTGCTGCTGCACCGCTGCTCAGCATGAGGTAATCTTCATCTGCACAGCGGAGCCTGGTGGAGATGGTGTTTGCATGTAAGATGGTTCAAATAGCTGTGGATCACATGTCAAGAACAACACGTTTAAACCCCCCCCCACACACACACACACACCACCCACCCCCCACCCGCAACCTCCAGACAAAATTACATAAGAATGTTTTGGAATTTAAAAAAAAAAAAGTTGTTCCATACATGAATGCCAATGTGCTTCATGTTGTGCTCCTCAAACACAATTGTTGTGTATGTTCAAGAACATTAGCCCTCCCTAGCTTAGGCATTTAGTGCTGACAAAAACTGTATCCACAAGCCAAGGATTATAGCACAATGTGGTAATTCTCAGAGCAGTCCTTTGAGCCTCTGGGTGATGTGTCGGTCTTTTCTAAAGGTCCTTTTAACATTACAAACTAAACAACACAAATCATGAAGATTAATCATGAGCATGTTGTGAAGAGGCAAGACAAGCATCTCAGGTTTTCCAAATGCATTTGGTGCGTTCCTTCCCACTTTTTTGGACTGAATGGAGGCTTTTGAACATTTACTGGAAAAAGGTTTATAATGGTCACATTTGTTTTGGTGTTTTGGGAGTTTTTAAGTTTCTTTTTTTCCCCCCAACTCCTGTTGCTCACATAATAGGCCCACAGTCATTTATCTTTTGAATGCTTCCGAAGGAAGATCTGCTAAACAATGCTATACTAAACCATCCTCAGTTTTACTTGTGTGACTTAACTTTTAACTTATTCTTGTGTGTGTTAGAGATAAACATAATCTGAGCCCATGCATCTAACTGAGCTAAAATTAATGGACTCTCCTGGTCTAATGAAAGGCATGAAGCAATGTTTTAGGTAGTGTTATCTATGCCAGACAGCATAATCTAAACTATCCTGTGTGGAGTAGTATTCAAAATATCAGAGACTTGTCATCTTTGTGTATGTGTGAGAGCGCCATAGAGAAGGAAAGAAGGTAAGAGAGAAATAAAAATAATACATAATAAATAAATAAATAAATAAATAAATAAACGAAGATAAACAAAAAGGGGTGGGGAGAGAAGAGTATGCATAACATTTTATCTGTAGTTCATTTGAAATTGTCAAAACAATGACTCAGCCATGATGTTATTCCAAGCTGTGTCTGCTTAAGTCTGTCTCTCCTCCATAAAACTGATACGACCTTTGTTGTTAAAGCTAATAATCGTAATCTTATTGTACTAGATGTTTTGAAAAAACATTGTTGAAAGTCTGTATCTTTAAAGGTGTACTTTAATGATGGATTGGTTTCCTGACTCTTATCATTGCCAGCCCTGGGACCAATACCCATGCACTCTCCTGTCTCGTTCTCTGGGTGGAGCATTAACTGCACAAATGATATTCTCCATGTACAGATTACTACTTTGAATGCCAACAAAAAGCTAAGACAAATATTTATAAACTCTTAGTAGATATTTAATTGAACGTTTCAGCTGATTTTTCGCTTGAGTACATTGTTCTTGAAAGGATGTTTACAGTACTTTTGCCCGAAGAGGAAAAAAATGTCTGTACGGTTTTCCTTAGCAACCAAGCCATTGTTTTCAGCTATGTGCATATGAATTCACTTACATAATCACATGAGCCCTGGGCTGTGAGGAAAACACTTGCAGAATGTAAGCCCAAGGATAAATGAAACATCTGGAACAAGACAACTTATTCTGTCATCGTGGTATTGAAGCCTTGTTAGGCTTTGGGGGGTGGGTGGGACTTACTTTGGATATTCTGGGTAGCACATTTTATTTCATTCCATTTGAACAGAACACTGGCATTTGCAACCAAACACCCTATGCCCCAACCTGACATTAAAGGTCACATTAGAACATAGAGGGAACAGGGATTCAGTACACTTCAGTGGGATAGGCAGTTTACCTTAAAAAAAAGCAGCCAGAGTTGAGAACAGGCTGACTCTTTAAACAGAGTAATTCTTCTCACTGTGAAACTGTCAACAGACTGTCTTCTCTAAAGCCAGTTTCTACTGATTTGCTGGATCACATGCTAGAAATGACTGGTTTGCAAGATAGGCGAGGCTCAGACACACTCAGACACATTTGCAACTTTTAGTTGTATGAAGGCAACAGAGGCAACACTGATTTAAGCTCCAACTCAGATTTTATAGCTACACTTTAATCCCCAGGGTCCACTGGCCCGCCAAAGGCTGTAGAGATCAAAATGTTCCTATAAATTTTACAGTAGGAGTTTTACAGTTAGACGTTCAGCTTTGTTTTGCCAATATGGCCTTATTTTGTAGATTTGCTGACATTGGATCTAGATACTTTCATTTTTTAACTGTACATTTCTTTTAACAAGGATGGATGGGGCAGTTTGCATACTGAATAAAAAGGGACGACTAAGCCTTAGGCAAAACAAAAAAAGCAACAAGCAACACAAACAAACAACACAAAAATACCTGCAGTCCAAAAACAAATGTTTCATCACTGTGCTCTTTTTAATGCTCATGCTGGGCATAGGCTCTTCGTATGAACAATCTCCCTTTTGCTTCGAGAGGGTTAAGTTCCTATTTTGACTTTTTTGAGAGTCATGCACCTTGGCTTATTTTTTTGGCTCATCTGATTGAAGCGTATTTACCTTCCTGTGAATAGTCTATTCTAACAGGTTCAGTTGACACCAAATATAATGCAGCCCCTGGCAGTACAAAGGCAGGACATGACTTCATAGATCTGTATAAAACCAAATGAATGGATGAATTGGATTTCCTTGTCGAGTTTTATAGGCATGGCACACTGAAAGGAAACTTTTATACACATAATATGGCTTTTACTGATTGGGCAAATGTGTAATGTTATGACTTCCAGCTTGTCAACATGATTTTCTAATTGCAGTTTAAAATAACAATATTCTAACTGTTGCATACTGTTGCATATTGAAAATATATTGCTTATAACTAAAAGCAAACACAATTTAATAACTAAAATAAAAAAGTATTGTTTCTGCATTTATATACAAAAAGAATTAATCAAAACGAAGTACTTTATTTTATCAGTTTTGGCCTAACAGCAGTTCAATCATGCTTCACATTGTTTATTTTATAAAAGTGATTTCATCCAAGAACATTCTTTTTAAAAACAATTAAAAAAAAACAGACAAGTTTTCTGACATTCACGTAGGCAACCACATCCTCTACTCACAAGTATTAGTCAGGAGGTATAAAAAAACTAATGTCTGGAAACATCTGACAACAGTACAGCACAGTAGTTAGTAGTTAGTCAGTATGGTAAGGGAACAGGAACAAGGATGGGATTTGGGGTGGGGGTGTAGCAGTGGTCCATATACTGTGGGGTTGAGACATTATTGGGTATGTGGTGGTTGGAAAAAAGGCAGGGTAGGGTTTGTATACTTTCCAATTTGAACTTCAAAAACATCTATTTGACATCTATATTCCATTTTGACATTTAAAAAAAATGTTTACATAGAAGCTTGTATGTCTTTCACTTCAAAATGTGTGTATTCACATACTAAAATACTAAAATTGTTTTTTCCCAAAGTATAGTACAAAATAAAGATTTAATGTAAGCAGCATTGTAACCAGCCAAAGCAAAACACAAATATGCACATGCAGGGATTATGTGGCAGGGATAAGAAAAGCATGGGTGGGCTATGTCTTACACATAGTGTTACATAGTTTAACATAAATCGCAAAACTCACAGCATTGTGTTAAAATCTGGAAGGTTTTGTTTCAGCTAAGTTGGATGCTGTGTTTGGGACCAAAAGGTAGGTCCTATAGAATTTACCACAGGTCAACAAATTCTCTGAGGTTTGCTGTCATGCACAGTGTGCATGCCACACAGACTTTGTCAGTCTCCCGTGCAAGCGAGACCAAATTGTTTTCATTGCCATTGACCAAAACCTCTTCATGTGAGCCAAGATTCTACAGCTTCTGCGTCAGCTTCCATAACCCAATCTAGTCATTTTACTGACTATAGCTAACCAGTAATCAGTGTCAGATCAGTATTTCTTGCTGATTTTTATTTAATTTTAAGAATTCATCATTCAATCAGTGATCCTGAAGATTAATGGCCATTGAGTATAGAGGTCTTTTATAATCTACTATAAAACTATGCTTCTTACCTCTAGAACATGCATTTGATGTGTCAAAGTATCACTAATTTGTTGTAAATAAGTAAGTTAAATATTTGATAAACATTCCAAATATTTGTAATTCAAGCAAAGCTGTTGCTGTCCCAGGAAATGCTTGTTTAGGGCCAGACTTTCATTTCCTCTTGCTTCTTACAATTAAACAACAAATTGTTTGTCTGATGAACATTCTAAATGTTTGTAATTTAAGTAAACCTGTTGCTGTGCCCACCTAAGGGAGATAAGCTTGTTTTAAGGCAGAGATTTAGGTTCATGTTCTCCTATCACTTATAATAAAACAACTAATTGATTATTTTTTAACATTCTAAATGTTTGTAATATAAGTAAAAGCTGTTGCTATGCCCATTTTTTTGTTACATAATGTCCACCCTCCTTTTATATTAAAGCAACTAACCCACAGACAAATGTGCTAATCTATCTGTGTTTAGGCAAGTTGATGTGTCCAATACGTCATTTGGATGAAGTATTATTGTTTCCAATTAAAAATAAGAAAAAATGTCTGCTCTTTGACACTGCTCCATGATTTACTGTTGAGTTTCTTCTTGTGTGTGTTCTCAGGAAACAGCACACAGGAAAACTATGTGACAATTATGGTGGATCTTTCTAGTCCTATCTCTATACCAAAGCATCTCTTTGAAACCATCACAGATGTCTTTTGTCATGTATTTCAACAGTTGTGTTGACATCGATAGGCCTTTTTATATCATACACACATACTGCTCACAACTGCATCACAAAATGCAAAATGTCTGCAGAAGCACATATGTTTGTCATTAAGGAAATCCAGCAATCCAAACCATAAATCAACACAGTGGAAGCAGATTCAAAAATACTTTATGTGCGGTGCTGGGCAACAGGCATGAACCTTCCCCAGAAGAAACTGTTCAAGATGGCCTGGAACAGTCAGATACTCCACTCAATTACTTATTTGGAAACAGGAACAGTTCATTGTGGCATATTATTAGCTTATGCAATGAGTGGCTTTGTGTAAGTGCAACTTCCCTCCCCATTGTTAGCGGCAAGCACAGGGGTAAATATGTTTTTACTTTATCGGCGAGTGCCTAATATTTATGTCACTACAGGGTAAATCACCACTCAGAGAAATGCTACATTGTTTTTTATTTGACATTTATCACTAACTGCTGGTTGTAAATTCTGAGGTGTGTGTGAATATGTTGTAATCGTGGCCAGCGTGTGATAACTGTGATTGCAGAGGGGTTAGAAAAATGTTGTTTGCATGTCCTGCTCTTGCCACCTAGAGGGTAAAAACTAAAAGTGCTTTTTAATCAAACAGTGCTACGGCGTTCACATCATATCTAGATCAGTAGGAGTATTGTAAAAAATGAAATCAAACTAAGACAGCTGTAAATGAGTGACTGTGGTAATTTCATCAATCGGTTAGTCCCTATGCTGTGGACCTCAACCTAGCACTAAGATAGCCTGTTGTGTTAAAACTGCAGAAACTCACTAAATTAATTGGCGGTGGAGGTGGATGTGGTGGAAATAAAAATGCATATTACAAGACAGCAGAAAGTCACTAAAGAGTGGGTGGACATGCTGTTGAACATCAGATAATATTTTTCAAAGACATTCAAACTCACACAATTTATATCTGCTTTGTAAAACTTAAATAACCAGGACAGTGGAAGTAGGGTCAGGCAATGCTCTAAAACAAAATCAGACTATCACTAGTCACAGTGTAACATAGCAAGAACAGAATGATTTTGATTGTATATTTTTGATCACCCATTGAAATCTACACTGGATAATTTTCCAGGTCGTTGTTTAGGGAAGAGGCATGGTTCAGAATAGTGTGGTAAGCTCCATGGGCCCAGGACCCAGAAACTCTCGTGGGAAGTAGGATTTAATTAAATGGGGCCAGGAACAATATCCTTTCTGCCAGAGCAAAATTCCTTACTGCAGTGGGGTATCAAGAGTTTCAGGTATTCAGAGGGCCAAAACTAATTTCTCCTACGGCGTTTATTAGTAGGCACTTGAAAAGGATTAGCCAGTCGAGACGTGTCTTGTACGGTCATGAACTTATACATTTATGGTTATGAAAAAAGTAAAGCGAAAGTTACATTTATGGCACGAGCAGAATGTTGTCAGTCGCTAGCTATTCGCTTCCTCGTTCAGACCTTACAGACCTCCTCTGACATGATTCGCGATATCCGTTCTCAAGTTACAAGAGCATAGGTAGGATAGTGATTCGTCAACTTTGAGTTTTGTGTGTTCCCGTTGGCTGCGGGCTTGTGTACACGTCAGCAGTCAATTTCAAGTCATTCCCTTGTACACGAAATGACTTTTTTCCTCTTCCTGGTTACAAGTTTTATGACACATGATACTTTCTGTTGGTGAGTGAACTTAAAAAACTTCATACAGCCTAGAAGTAGTCAAATACTAGTCTCTGACGTTTACTTGTTGTGGTAATAACGCTGATGTATATTTATGTTGTTTTATCCTAGGTGTTACCTGACCAAAATGACCGTGAAGTAAATGTCATACTTCGACCCATGCGAGCACAGATCATCTCGTCAACAAAAGGATGTGTTGAATGCGCATTATAAGACATTTCACAAAGCGACGGTTTGGTTTAAGCGAACCACAGGTTTTAACGCAGCTCTTCAATCGAGTAATGAATACGATTAGTTGTGTTTGCGCTTCGTAGGTCTGTGTATGCGCAAGAATTCATGCATGTCCGTAGCTTGATGTAACAAAATGAGATTCAGAGTTCTCCGAAGAAACCTAATTGCCTTTCTGCTTGTCTCCTTAGTTGTGTTCATCTTAATGTACACAAAATTTGTCATAGTTTCAGACAAGCCTCCTGAGACACCACCTCTGGAGACCGTCCAAACCACTGCCTTAAGCAATTTTCAGTATGGATCAGTAAAGGACATGCGGACTTCCGTGTATGACAGTAACTTCAAACAGTTTGTTCAGAATAATGACAAGTTCCCAGGTGACCCCGAAGTGGTTATTGTTGTGCAAGTCCACAACAGGCCGGCTTACCTCAAATTGTTAGTGCAGTCATTGGAAAATGCTGCAAATGTTGACAAGTTTTTAGTTATCTTTAGTCATGACTATTTTTCCCCGGAAATAGCCAGTATTGTTCAGGGCATAAACTTCTGCAAGGTTTTGCAGATTTATTTCCCGTATAGCCGTCAGCTTTATCCGGACGAGTTTCCAGGACAGGACCCAAAGGACTGTCCACGGGATAAAGCCAAGGCTGATGCCATCAAATCAGGTTGTCTCAACGCTGAGCACCCAGACTCATATGGCCATTACCGGGAAGCCTCCATCACACAGACCAAACACCACTGGTGGTGGAAACTTCATTTCGTGTGGGAGCGGGTACAGGCCCTTCAGGGATTCAGTGGTTTCAGCGTCTACATTGAGGAGGACAACTACATCCTCCCTGACTTTTACCACTTTTTCAAGGGCATGCTGGAGCACAGGAAGTCTGACTGCCCTGACTGCGACATGCTGGCCCTTGGCAACCATGACGGCCTGGGCCACTTCCAGGAGTTCTCAGGCAAGCTGGAGACGGCAAGCTGGCTGTCAACGAAGCACAACATCGGCATGGGCATCTCCAGGGAGATCTACTACAAGCTGATGGGATGCAACAACGAATACTGCACCTACGACGACTACAACTGGGACTGGACTCTGCAGAACTTGTCCGGCACGTGCATCTCCAAACCCCTGAAGGTCCTGGTGGCTCGGGGTTCCAGGGTGCTGCACACGGGCGACTGCGGCCTGCACCAGAAGGAGGCCTGTCGGCCCGAACTGGCCCAAGCAAAGGCGCAGGAGTCTGTCCAGCAGGCCAAGCCGGCCCTCTTTCCCCAGACTTTTACTGTGACGGACCACGGTCCTGCTCAGCACACGCCACACATGAAGAACGGGGGATGGGGCGACATTCGTGATCATGCACTATGCAAAAACTATGCAAAACGTCTTTAAGCCAAATCATCTCTTTATTATATTCTCCCCCCCCCCCAACAGTGTTCGGGGTATTAAGTGCCATTCGGATTATTAAAATGACAAGAAAAAAAATGTATATTTCCTGAATCTTATGTTTTCCAAAGAAGCATACACAGAGTGGGGGATAACAATGGCCACAGCTTTAAAAATCAGGAATGTAAATGTTATTTTTATCTCAAAGGAAATGTAAAACATCTGTTATTTGTAAGTAGGTTTACTGTCAGACCGTAGAAATATTTGTTTTGTGATTTTTGCAGGCCAGAACATTACGAAGGTGCCATATGAATTGCAATGATCCGTCCCAGGCTGTCACATTTCATCTTCCATTCTGAACTTGCATCTGTATACTGTGGCACATCCAGAAGAAATGCATTCCATGAAAGTAGCATTCTGTAATGATATGTGTATGCCTTATTTGTAAACATCAAAACAGACCGTTTTAATCAAGCAAATATGTGCAAAAGCTGACGTTCACCTTATTTCAAACTCTTTTCATGTTTGTTTTTATGTTTTTGATTCATTTTTTTATTGAGGTTAGGCAAGACCATTCTAGTCTTGGTGATCAGTGCCTGGATTTTGGCAGTATCTGTTTTCTGTCATTTGCATAAATATTTACACAGGGCTAAGAAGGAAAAAACATCAAAGATGCAAACTGGATATTTTTGTATGGTGTAGTGGTGTTGCTTATTCTCTGGGTTTCTTTTGGTAATTATGTTTATTCCCAGCAGAACAGAACATACATTTTAAAGATAGTGGAAGGTTTTTAAAAGCTATTTATTGATGATCTTTACTCGGGCTTGCTGTGATTTCAAAGGTCCCTGTCCCTGTTTGTCTTTTCTTTGTGAAATGTTGGCTTTGCTGAGCTGAACATCTATGTTAACCTCTGCACTGACCTTTGTTCCACAGGAAAGGTGTGTTTCCTCTTGGTTTTGCATCTGTAAGGCTTATGCAATTTCGCCTAGTCCCAACCACTGTGATTACACTGTTTTAAGTATACCTTCTGACCACCATGTGATCATGAATATTTTTTCTCACATACAGTGTATGGGGAAACAGTGTGTCACAAACTGCTTCTGTTAGCTTTAAAAGATTTGTTGAGAAATGTGTGAGATGCTTCACATTCTGAATGTTATTCCTGCTCCTACACTTCCATACCCATTCACTGACAAAAGCCATATTCTGAGCAGCATTAGCTTGTCTGTTTTCATGTTCATTGGGATCTTGTGTTTGTTTTGACTGTAATAACCAAAGATAATTTGGTGGTGGAGGGATGACTAGGCCTAAAAGTCATTAAATACATTTGACAGAGAGTGAGAGAAATGTAAATAAACATAGCTGTGAAGCATATTGAGAGTAATGTCTCAGATTGTCTATGTCACTGTAAATAATAAATATAAGTTCTCAGTGTCTTTTCGTTTCCAATTAATCTGCTGAGTCATTTCATTTTCTAATGACCTTTAACATGTAGCATATTAAACAACATTGGGCTGGCTACATGCTGCACCACAACAGCTAATTGTACCACTGGTAAAAACGGACTTTTATATATATAAACTTTATTACAGGCTCAAGGCCCACAGGGGAATCACAATACAAACATCAATTATACAATTCAATTCAAATATACATATCAAATATACAATACAATTCACATTCATATACGTACAACATTAAAAAATTATATTACATGACACACAGGTCAAATGCCATAGTCATTTTTCAGCGTTGCCAAGACCATTTAAAAGTATTCTGGACAGTGTGTTTACATCTGTAAGACAGGGAATAGCTATAGAAACAGGTGCATGTCTGAAAATACCCTATTTGCAGTTAAAATGTGAACTTTTACCAGCCACTCACAAATAAATTTGAAAATTCACCCTCCACTTAATAGTAAATTATTACTTTTATATTACCAGCATTAGGATAGTGGCTGTTGTGAATTTCCAACCCTGGTTTGGGGTAGATTTATTTGTTTCTTCACATTATATATTGTCTCAGAAGGGGTTTGCTTCTCTTTAATGTTGTTGCTGTTTTTTTTTCTTAATATTCTTATGGTGAGCTTAAAACAAAATGTAACCTGGGTAATTAAACAGGGGTACAATTGTGAAAGGCTCTGTGGGTATTTACTTACATTGTAGGCAAATTACACCCAATACCTCAAGAAATCATCTTAAAAACATGTGTAGATACATATGATGTATCTGACTAGTTTAAAAGTTTTGTAGCGAAGAATTATGGGAAATGCAACAACTCCACGTGTAATTGGACCAAAGGCTGTGTTCTGCTGTCTTTGATTGGAACACTGGCTTGTCTATTAGTTTGGCCAATGGTGTGCGCGTTAGCGTTGTAGATACAAACTTCGTGTTACTGCAACGTATCATAGAAGTAGCAGACTCTACATGGCAGATTAGCCATGGAAAAGACAGAAAATTGTAACTCACCTTCCACAGATGATGAAGACGACATCGTTGTAGATGACATATGGTGTCTACAACGGGTCGGGAAGGAAACAGACTGGCTCCAGCTATTGGAAAATACAGAGGTGAAGTTAGCCTACTAGCTAGCGAGACATTTTCAGTTAGCTATTCTAGGCAACAGTTTGCGTGCCATAGCTCCTTAAAAAGGTTCACCAATATGTTCATACGTGAAATATATAATCTATACATACCTTTAAGTACCATTTAGCAACGTAAATCACACTCTCTAATTCCATCGCCTCTTGCTCACCGCTAGTCAATTCCCCTAACAACACTGTAGCTGCACGCTTGCTAGGTATAGTGAATGTATGCTAGGTCTGCAAGAGGTCTTCTGTGTTTGTAGACTTGTCAGTGTTAGTTGTTATCACAGCTGGATTGTCCTCCGAACATATCCTAACCAACTGAAGTGTGTCTGTTCAACTTAGCCAACCGTTTAAAAACGGATTTAGAATAACACCCCATGCCATGTAGTTTGCATCAAATTTTACGTCAACGATATCTGCCAAACGAGCAAAGGACTTGGCGATATGCAACAGTTATTTTATTTGTCCTGCTTTATACCCATGTCTGTTTTAGGTTACAATCGGACGCGGAATGGATGTCACTCATCGGTTATTATCCCTGACCTGCCCTCTGATGATTTCTAGGAAGCACTGTATTTTCAAACAAACCGCCAGTGGTCAGTGGACAGTCACTGATAATATGGCACGTATCTTGCTCGTACATCATTTTATTAAGATAACAATGTTTCTGAGCCCTTGTGTGTATGGTATGTAATAAGTTCCCCTCTTTCTTGTCCCTTTCAATTACTTTCTAGAGTGTGAATGGTGTGATGGTGAACAAGGATCGAATTCCTGCTGGAGCACCTCATGTTCTGGAAGAAGGGGACACTATTTCCATTGGACTGCCCTTGAACGGCGCTCCCGTGGAATATGAATACAAACTGACCCGTCGACACCATCAGGAGGTGGAGAGCTTCCTGGCCCGGCCGCTCAGCCCAGGTGTGTACTCTTACAAGCTAATCAAGCACAAGATGGCCAAACGGAAACGTCCCGTGGACGAGGCTGAGGTGTGCGCCTCGCCCAGCTCCAAATCAAAGGCGCAGCGGAGGTGTACCTCGCCCCACCAGTCTCCCACTCGGCACTCCCCCTCCCCCCCTGTACAGCCTCCCCCCTCCGACTCAAGAACTCAAGGCCTCACCGGAGCCTCCCAGGAGGCTGGGCCCAGTGAGGCGACCTCTGCCCAGGGGGTAAGGACAGCGGCAGAGGATGGGCCGAGTCACTTGGGCGCAGAGAGCCAGGAGCTAGGGAGCGTACGGGACTACAGCCAGAACATGCTGGCGCTAAAGGAGCAGGTGGAGGGCACACAGAAGCAGGTGGCTGCCCTGGAGGGCCAGCTGCAGCGAGGCGGCCATCGGGAGCAGGAGGCCAGCGGGCTGCTGGCCCGGCTGGAGATGCTGCGGGGGGAGCTTCGCAGCCACCAGAAGCAGGCACTGAGCCGCATGAAGAGCCTGGAGAAGACCTACTGCGACGAGGAGAGGAGACTGGAGGTGAGGTGGACGCACTGGCACAATTTGCATACTTGAGTGAGGAATAAAATACTCAATGCTCACAGAGTCCAGTATCACCTTTTCAAGAACAGATCTGTTTTTCTAGTACTGACTTGTAAAAAAATGGGTTCGAAATCATTAAAAGGCTCTTAAACTGGACACTTGCGCGTACATTCCACTGCCCTGGCAGCAAGTGTTGGGTTATAATATTACAAATATCACTAGTAGGTAAATACATTCTGTGGTCACCATAAACAGGATAATCAGAAATATGATGCATTCAGTAATGGCAAATGAAAACGTAAGCCTTATACCATTTGAAAAACGGTCTAAAACAAGTTTGAAAACTTCATTCATGGCGCTAGCATTGGCTACAAGTAAATACATTTTGATACTGGACAAATTATCAATGAAATAGTGTGGTACGTAAGGTAAAACAGTACTAGCCAAAGAGTAAATTAAGTGTGTTAATTGATGACTGTGTACCATATATCTTATAAGATCTAATTTAAATAACTTTTATTTCTAAAGAGCATTTAAGCACAGCGTCCACTGACCAAAGTACAGTAGATTACCTAAAGGAACTACATATTACATACACAAAAACAATTTGTGGTTCTCAACAATACTGTATCTAAGGTTTATTTTCCTCCGGCTTTTTTTTTGTTTTTCAGATGGAAAAATCTCAACAGAAGGAGGAGGGGATAAGGAAACAACTGGAGCAGGCTTTACAAGAAGTAAGAGACCTTTTAAGATCTTCTCAGTCTGTTTGGTAAAAGGGACATTTTGCCAAAGCTTTTTATATTAAACCCAAAGGCACATTCACTCTCTTTTTATTACCTCTGCTTTTTCTCGCTATTGTCAGTGTGCAAGCTTGATGTTGCTGTGATTAGTCATGCATCCGATTTTCTACCCTTTGTTATGTTTTTTTTTTTTAAGCACCGGAAAGTGATCGAGGAACTGAAAAACTCTTGCCAAGGGTTTGAAGAGATCCTACAGGCCAAAGACAAAGAGCTAGAGGTAGGCCCCCTTATGGTCCCCCGAAAAAAAAATCAGGCTGTTGGTCATAAAACTGTTGTCGTGGGGGTGCAGTGGATAGCGCACCCGACCATGCACGGGCGTTTGCCTGTGGGGACCCAGGTTCGAATCCGGCCTGCAGTCGTTTCCCAACCCTTTCCCATCTCTCCCTTCCATTTACTTCCTGTCACAACCTTCACTGTCCTGTCTAAATAAAGCCGGGAAAAAGCCCAAAAAATACTTAAAAATTAAAAAAAAAAAAAAATCGGGCTGTTGGTCATAAAACTGTTGCCGTGTCACTGTCTCTGTGGCAGACAAGAGGAAATGGAATGAGATGACTGAGGGCATTTGTCATTTGTGACAGGAAGAGAAGGAGAAGGCCAAGGCTCAGAAGGAGGAGGTGGTGACGCAGATGACTGAGGTGCTGGAGAGCGAACTGCAGTGCATTATCTGCTCTGAACTCTTCATCGAGGTGCGACATTTGACCCTATACGACGCAATCATACAGTACCTTAGAATCACACAATAGCGTAATCAGCAAATGTTGTTGCTCAGCAGATTTTAAATTGCTACTTGGGGGATTTTGTCGACACGAATGACAAAACAGCCAAGAATAACATGAGGTTGTTCCAAATTTTTCAGGAAGTAATTGTGTTCCTGGTATGTGTGAAAGTTACTTTGTCTTTGTCTTTTGACAGTCTCATGATGGAATAGCGAATGTGTTATTCTGGGTTTTGTTTCACATAGGACTGAGAATGTTAATGTAAATTTGTGTTCATCCTGCAAAACTACATTCCACATGTTTCACTTGTATAAGGAAAGTATGTAGGCTATGTATGTATGAGGAGAGTGTAATTAAAATGGCTGACTGATATTGACTTGGGCATTAAACCAGCAGTGGCATGTCTGCTCTCACTTTTTTTGACTCCAGAGCCCCTCATTCACTTCTATCTATTGTCGACTATTTCTCTTTTCGATAGGCGGTGACCCTAAACTGCGCGCACAGCTTCTGCCTGCACTGCATCCGGGCGTGGCGACAGCGCAAGGACGAGTGTCCCATCTGCCGGCAGGCCATCAAGTCGGAGGCGCGCTCGCTGGTGCTGGACAACTGCATCGACCGCATGGTGGAGCGTCTGAGCACCGATATGAAGGAGCGCCGCCTCACCCTCATCACCCAGAGGAAAGGTGAGAGGTGCGTGTTGACCTGGGACAAGCACCCCTTGTTGTTTGTCCTTTTTTTTTTTTTTTTTTTATTCTTTGTGTACCTTTAATAGATCTGTTATTAATTAACCATGTCAGATTCGTCCTTTTTTTTAAAAGCACTTTGGTTGTCAGGCTGTTTTAAACTGTGCTGTATATGAGCTATAACTTGAACTATTTACCTAGCTATTTAAAAGCAATAGTAATTGAGTCGAAGGGCTTTTTTCAGTAAGTGATCACATTAACTGTAATTTAGGGGCAGGGAGTCAAAACTCTACATGTGAAATGTGTTTTCTTACCTTATGTAATATTATACCTTTACAACTACTAACCTAGCGGTTAAATGTACTTTGAACCTAAAACAAGCCAGCTTGTTGACTTGCAAAATTAAAAGACTACACATAGGGAAGAACTGTTTCATGTAATCGAGTGTGTGTGTGTGTGTGTGTGTGTGTGTGTGTGTGTGTGTGTGGAGCAGGTCAGGCCCCAGCAAGTCCTCCGCAAGCGTCCAAGAGCCGCAACGTCCACAGCCTCAGCAGCGACGAGGCCGACAGCGACGACGATAGCAGCGTGATCAGCCTGCACAGCATCTTCGACTCCCAGTTCCTCAGCGCTGTGGACAGTTCAGACAGCATGCTGACCTCCTCATCAAGCTCCTCGGGCCTAAGCCAAGACAGTACCTCCTCCCCCTTCTTCTCCTCAGACGAGGAGGATGAGGACCACGGAGATCCTTTCTAGCCCCTGACGCCCTCTGTGGCGCTGAGACTTGACTTTACCTCATGATTTGTTTTGATTTGTTTTGTCTGTGTGAATAAATGTGTACTGAAGCTAAAAGCAGGCTTTACTGGGAAAGAAAATGATGCATGCCTTCACATATCCACAACTGCTTCTTTTTGTTTGTTTGTTTGTTTGTTTTTTTTATGTTTTGTCTGTGTCAGATTGTTATACAGATTTTATTGGGATGTTAGCACTGCAGCAGTTAGGTCTGTTAGCCTAATAAAGTTAAATGTTAATTACGAAGTTGGTCAGTGACCCCCTCTTGCATTACATTTTATTTCATTACATTGTCATTTAGCTGCCCCCCTTAATCCTGAGCAGCAAACTACATGCACAGCCTACCTGGAGTAACCAGAGGTAAAGTGCCCTGTTCAGGCCCCCGTTGCATCCTTATGGTGATTTTTAGGAAGAAGTACACTATAGCAGGTGTGAATATGAGATAAGACTGTGGTTGATGTTAATGTAAGGTATCGCAGAGGTTCATATACTTGGCTGTGTAGTACCTCAGACACATCATATAGCATGAAATCTGTGCTGTCTCTATCATGTTCCTCACAGTATCATTAGGAGTTTCATGTCCCACAGTCCAAGCTTTAGGTCTTTCAGTGAGGATGCAGGCCATGGAATAAACCATGAGAATGAACTGTGTTTTTAATGTTGCACAGAACAAGCTGACGTAACACAGGCCTGTTTCCAATTAGGACAGTGCAAAGGGAAAATAAAGGGCTCATGTTACATAGGTTTTCTTCCATTGAAATTAACAATGGGATGATGCAGGGCTGAGGTATACGGACCCCATTCAGGCACTTCCTGCCAAAAATATAGTTTACGTAACATTTGGTGCATGCAGGAAAGTGTATGTAATTGTGTCCACCAGAACATTGTACATTAGCGCTGCTTTCTAAAGGTCCTAAAACTTGGTACAAGGGTAACTTTGTTATATGTGTTTGGTGCTAATGGTTCCTGTGCTCAAAAGGGTAATCATTGCTCCCAATCAACATTCTGGAAACTACCTGAATGTTGAAGCAAATAATGACCTTATGTGTGTCATAAATCTATGTTCTGTTTAAATGTATTTTTAAAATGGCTTTTAAATAGGCTTCATAACACCATTTCCTCATTTTGGATTTATTTAGATTTACGAATTTAGAATAGGTGACAAGATATTGCACACTAAACACTGTATAGGTCAGACAATTGTGTCATTGAGTAAATAAATAATAGGTCATTGTGTTCTTTTTCCAAAGCAAGACTAATTGAGGCAAACGGAACAGACTGGCAATAGGGGGCGCTAAAACACAACAAATGATTGCAAGGCTTGTTTCTTGTAATGTCATGTATACCTGCCTGCAAGCTCAACTACAGTTGTGTGAGAGAGAGAGCGCGTAGGCAAGCACACATCAAATCTTATATTTGATTTACTTCCTCATGAATGACATTATGTTAAAGGAGACAATATCTGGTACTACCACATTCTGGGAAAATGGGAGTTTCCAGGAACTGAATGTTCTGTATTTACAAAGTGTTGCTAAGTAAGCAGTGTTGTCATGTCATGTACGTCTTGCCATAGGTTAAATTGGTAAGCACTACATTCTTGACTGATCCTCCACTTTCAGTATGCAGGCTCCACCCAATTGTTGAGACAAAAAAACATCCTGGTCTGGAGTCCTAAAATGAAACTCATCTGATTTTCCTGCTGCTGGAAACCATGACATTGCTCTACCTATGTGAAATCATATCTCTCTGAAGTTATCATCAGCCATTGTTTATTTGGGGAAAATTGACTGACCATCAAGCTTTTTTATACCAATAAACCAGTTAAAGCAAGAACACTGTAAACTACTCAAATAATCTATCAAAGCCTTGAATTTGTGTGGCAACACAAGCTGGTCTAATTTTAACACCTATGTATTTATTTGGAGCAAAAAGAGATTGAAATCTAATTCACCGACCTCTTTTTTTCAGGGAATAAATACTATAGGTGGGGGAGACAAATATGTTAGTATTTACTTTAGCATTTCTCATTTTGTTGAGTCCTGAGCCCTGTATCTAGGCTATGACAACCAGCTTGAGAGGTCTGACATAACATTTGTGCTGTTAAGGTTTAATTGGCTCATTGATTTTTTCCCTTTTCATCCTCCATCACCTAGCAGTTTGGGGCACCGTCTTTATTGGCTGTGTGATGCTGTTGTCACTGACTGCATTTGCAATGCGTACCCAACTGATGCTATTTTTTATTTTTCTTTGTTGCTATTTAAGTTCACATTCAAATCCTACACAGCCCCACACAAACATACCATAGACATGGACGTGTGTGTTCCACTTGAAGACGTTTGGCTGATTGCAGGTGTGTGCAGACAGTTCAGAGGAGCAAGTGATTCATCCCAGCAGGCTTCCATGAAAGGTGTGCTTCCCCTGACGGCTTCTGGAGCTCTCCTTATGTGTCCTCATCCAAGGAAATGTCTGTGTGTGTGTGTGCATGTGCGTGTATGTGTGTGTGTGGGGGGGTGGGGGGGGGTGTTCCTTGTGTCATGTCAGTCCATGAGCTGGCACAGAACAGCATGGGAAACAAAGTGAAGCATGTCTGTCAGGTGCGGTTGCACTGGTGTGACAGTGATGAATGGCCTGGGGCCACGGCCAGAGCACAGCCTCTCCTCACTTCTCCCCCAGAGCATCCATGATGATGCGTCAGGAAAAGAACAATGTCAGTGTCAGCTATGGTCCCCCCCCCCCCCTCTCCCTCTCGCTCTCTGTCCTTTCTCTTTCTCACTCTCTCGGCCTTCTTCTCTTTCTTTGTCTCATTCTTTCTCTCTTTCACTCTTCTTTCTCTTTCTCTCTCTTTCTTTCTTGTTTGTGTCTCTATCTCTTTCTTTTGTCTTTGTCTCTTGTTCTTTTTTTGTCTCTCCTAGGTCCACGTGACATGTGTCAGAATCACTTTTGTTCGTGGTCTGCTTATTACGTAATGCCATTATTAAGCCAAGGTTTGTCCAAGGAATGTGATGTTACAGTCAGCAGGACTTTGGGCACGTTTGTGGTTACTAGTCTTTTTATGCTGTCCCATGTGCTCAACAGATTTCTGAATAGGCTTTTTCCCCCTCACACAAAACAATAAAAATGAGCATGCAAGGCTTGTCAACTGTCTATACCCAGAGGGCCAGACCCTCAGACTGTTGCAGCTGTGACAGTCTAATGTTGCTGTGGTGCACACACACACACACACACACACACACACACAAACACACACACACACACACACGCACACACAACAAACACACAGACATACCATTGACAAAATAAACTTGGCCACTACAGCACAGCACAGCACTGACACGCACAATCAGCCTGGAAGGAAACCGCGCCACAATCTCGCTGATGCTCGTGCTGGCCTCTGGCCCCGACAATAAGCCATGCCAGAGCCGAGAGCCCTTGGGGGCATGTGCTTTTCTGTGCCTTCTCCTCAACCCCCCCCTTTTAAAGCCTCATGTCAATGCAGCTTGGTGATAAGGCCTTGATGATTCTCACTGCCTTGTATATATAAAGAGAGAGACAGTTTCATGATTCACTGTTGAAGTGGCTAAATTTAGATCAAAAATGGCTATTTATTTTATAATCTGAGCATGCTCACATGGCATTGTGCAGACTAAAACTGCCTTGTGTATATTTAGAGAGAGTTTCATGATTCACCATTAAATGGCCTAAATTTGGATGGAAAATGGCCATTTGTTTTATAGCCTGAATGCAAAATGGCCGTTTATATGTTCTTGTTTACTCCTTTTTGCTACTGAACGGAAATATATCTGCCCTTTTATTTTGGACAGCATCTATTCAGAGTAATTAGATTACTTGGCCTACTTTTTAAAGTCTGTGGCTCGGCTGTTTCTCAAATGCTCTTTTCTATTGAGGACCTGCTAAAAAAGGATCTTTTCCAACTCCAAAACCATCTGGCAAGGGGGCTACATCTCTCACACACATGGTCCTCCCAGCAGGATGAAGGCGTGGTTATCTCTGTAGTACATGAGCAATGCACAGAATGCTCTCCACATCATCTGCCATCCTCTCCGTTGCTAAGGGGTTACAAGTGTAGGCCAGCTTTAGTCCATTCCGTCCCTGTTTTAATAATTGGCAGATTTATATATGCATGTGCTGTCCTAGTTTTTGTTTCCCAATGCTGACAAAAATGAGGTTGAGACTTCACAGGTCTTTTTTATATTCAATTTGTTCCCATTAGCTTGTGTGCAAGTGTATCTAATGCTTTTGTAAGCCAATCATGTATATGGTACATGGTAGGCTATTTTTTTACTCAACGCATCATAGCAAAAAGATCACTGTCAGCTTCACTCAATTAATGTGATCTTAGGCTAGGCCTACTTGCTACAGGCTAATGGCCTTTTTCAGTAATCAGCATGAAATGAGATTGTAGATGGGCACAGAACTTTTATTTCTGATAGACTATAAATCCATAGCTGGTCTTCAAACCTGTCTTGATTAAATTGCTCTTAATCATTACTGGTCTTTATTAAATAATTACTAAATAGCCTAATTGCCTTTGGTGTCATCAATCTCTTGAATTAAATACTCATATGAAAAATGCTATAGTTTACTATAGTAAATAAACTATAGTATTTTGAACCTTACTATAGTAATGTCACTATATTCTACTATACGTATAGCAAACTACAGTATTTTTCCCTGGGTAGAATTTCACACATACCCGCCAGTCCCCCAGACATTTGGCTGTAATATTGGCCATTAGGATATTATGCGGAAGTGATAGCCTACTATTATCGGCATAGTGTCTTTCATCAGCCATTCTGTTGCCCATTGAAAATGAGACTTTTCCCGGTGAAAAATAAGTTATCCCCGTAAAAAATAGGCACATTCAGCTCTCGTAAACCTTTGGTTTGAGTAAGTGTAATTTGATTTCGCATCCAAATGTTTCTCACCACCCGGCCGATAATGACTTGGTTGGGCTAATTAGAGTATCACTGATTTTTCCATATAGCCTATCATACTAGTATCTACAGTAGCCAGAGAGTGTTGAGGGAGAATCTAAGATCTTTGGTAGCATAGCTTCTGTGTGATGGATTAATGGTAATGAGCTATCCGATAGGGTAGTCTCAATGTGAAAATGAGGCAGAAGCAACAAAATGACGGCAAAGGTTACGGTTAAGTTAACAATTGAAAGAAATGTTGCCATCTATCACTGGACACAATGCTGAACACTAGGCTACACGTTAACCAGCAAGCCTACCATCTTTCATTAGTAGAACTAGAGCCCGCCTACCTTAAGACGTGACCCCGTATCCAGGGAGACAAATCAACTGCTGGAAGGCAAGTCATGGGCGAAACACACGTACTGAAGAGACAGGTGTAGACGTTGTTAGGTCGTTTATTCTTGCTTATGGTAAAGTCGAGCTTCGCGAGAGTCATCGTATTTTGAAGATAAGTAACATTAAATAGAACATAATGCTAGATCATCGTGGCGCGGGTCTTTCAATACTTAAGTTGGACGCTACTATGTAACCTAGGCCACTTGTCAATCGTAGACCATAAGGTCATATTAATCAACACTTATAGCTGGTAGCTGGCTATCATAACCCTGGATAATGTAGGGATTGAACTCGTTTGTTTTTGTTTATTTTTGTAATTTTAGTTTTCGTTAAGTTTTAAGTTCAGCTGTATTTTTGGAAGACGCCAACATGGCTGAGACTGTTGCTAAGACTTCAGTTCGCATGGATCCTCCAGTTTTAAAAAGCAACCCAGCTGCTGATCCCAGGAAGATGAGGCGGATAATTGCGGAGGACCCTGAGTGGTCTCTCGCTGTTGTGCCTCTTTTGACAAACCTGTGCTTGCAACACATAGTCAGTAACTTTGAAGGTAAACCCTTATAATGCATTATTTTTATTTGTAAAAGTTTACATTTCAAACTTTTATTGACCATGGCCTGCATTTTTTATTACAGCAAAACCCATGCTTGATGAGCTCCTGCCCAGCCATAAGACATACGTGTTGGAGAAACTGCCCCCATCCTTGCCACTAGATGTGACAGCCAATCTGATCAGTGATGAAGGCTACTGGAAGAAATGCTGTGTGGAGCGTTGGGGGCTTGGTGATGTCACTGAATACGGGAACAGTTGGAAGCGTATGTTCTTCGAGCGACATTTGGAGAACATCATAGAGCTCTTTATTCCCGATGTCACGGATGCCAATGTAGTTTTAGACATGGTTCCCCTATGCAAGAACTATGTGAAAAGACTCATCATTTCTCAGCTCCTCCCTCCCATCAAGGATCCACAGAAACCAGAGGAGGATGATTCCTCAGACTCAGCCAGTGACGCCGGCACTGATGGACCCTCCATGGATCACTTTGACTTTGGTGTCCTCCTGGATAAACTCGTGTACCTAGAGGAGCTGCACTTGGCATATGGGGTCAGAGGGTGTGGCATGAACTTCGAGTGGAACCTGTTCGAGTTTACCTTCCGAGACTGCGAGTCACTGGCAAAAGCACTCAAGTCTTGTAAAACCTTAAAAGTAAGATACGTTTTAAAATAGGCCTAGTTTATTCCTCTTGAATAGGGCTGGGTATCGATACGGATTTCCTGAATTGATACGATTCCAATACACAAAAATGCAAAAATAATAAATGGGCAAAATGCTGTTGGTATGATATGAACTTTAAGAAGGTATTTTCAGTGTGCTTTTGTTATGCCAGAAATACATCAATTAAACACTTTTTTTTCACTGCCTTCTAGGCTATGTCTTGGATCGTTGCTATGTTTAGAAACAGTATCCTGTCAAACTGCATATTAGCTGTCTGTGTGTTTTTTTTTTTTATTCTGTACAGTAAAATTGCATTTAGTTTCCGGTATGCTTGTCATCCAGCCTTTACTGAAGGGGACTTTATTTTACTTTATTTTTACAGGTGCTCAGGATCCATCAGAGCAAAGTGGATGACGAGAAGTGTCGTCTGCTGGTGAAGTACCTCCTCGACCACCCTGCCCTGCTGGAGCTCAACCTCTCCCACAACCTCATCAGTGACAGGGGCGCCCGAGCCATCGGCAAGCTTCTCAGCAGGAGCCATCTCCGCACCTTAAGCGTCTACGACAACCAGATCCGCGGCCCCGGCGCTCAGGCCCTGGGCCACGCCCTCTCCAAGAACGCCAGCCTGCTGAGCCTCAACCTGCGGCTGAACCGCTTGGGCGACGAGGGGGGCCAGGCCATCGCTCAGGCGCTGGCCAAGAACCAGACCCTGGTCAGCCTCCACCTGGGCTCCAACCAGCTGAGCGAGCCCACGGCTATGGCGCTCTCCCAGGCTCTGGCCAAAAACTCCACCCTCAGGAGGATCAACCTGTCCTGCAATAGGCTTGGAGTGGTGAGTGAACCTATAGAAATTCACTAGTAATATGAGAACAATATTAATAAGCTTTATATTATATTACATTACATTGCAATTACATGATGCTCCTTGAGTGGTGCGTAAACCTTTAGAAATTCACTAGTAATACAAGAACAATATTAATAAGCTTTATATTACATTACATTGAAGTTAGCTGATGCTCGTTGCCAGAGGGACTTGGGTACAGGGATAGTCCCCCTGGAGCAATGTGTGTGGCCCTCGGATCCCAACACCAACTCCCTAACCATTTGGCCACAGTTGCCACCTTTATGTAGAAAACGCTTTTCATACAGAGGAAGTAGCTCAAAATTGCTTAACAGTTTCTGAAAACTTGACACAAGACAAATTGTTTCAGTTACGCAAAGCCATATAGGAGAGTTTGAATCATTGGCCTTTAAGAGCCCAGCCCTTTGCCCCCCAAGAGCCTATTGCCCATAGCGACAATAACAACAGGGCACAATATTTTAAGGAGCAATGGTAGGAACAACTGTGTAAAATTAGTGCTTTTTATTATAACTGAAGTTCAGCCACAAGGCATGTCAGTGAGTGTACAGGCATGACATTTGTGAAGAATGGTGAGGAATCATACCAGTGTATAGAAATACGATAGAGCACATTCTGTACTGAGTGCCACCTTAGAGAGACTAAATATCGTCGACATGCTGGCAAAAGATTATGCCCAATGAGCCGTGATGAAAGCATTGTTAAGGCTGGCAAACAAGTCCCATTTTGTCGTTCACATGATTAGGTGAGTCATGACATAGAAGATCTTAGTACAGGGTTTCCTCTGTCACACTTAAACACATCGATCAGATTAACATGTAAATGACGAGGAGGAGGTCATGTGCTGTTCTTTTGTGTACGAGGTAGCCTAGCTGTGCCATCTTTAAAACACATTTAAAGTGGTAAAAATTTGTTGATGAACAGTGTCTAGGCAGTATAGCTGCACAACCAATCGATGTTTACCAGAGGCATTGTTAGATCTGGGTATTCGAGGCTATAGCCCCGGATCTTCTAAAAATAGCCCTGGATCTCTGTGCCATCAAGAAATAATAATAATAATATAAATAATAATAATAATAATAATAATATAAATAATGGAAATGGCTCCATAGAGGAGACTTTTGTGTGGTTTCATTTCCAGCAGCCACAAATGCAACATTTGTAGCCAGTAAGAACCGCAAGAAAATCTTACACAACCATAGGCTATATGGGCAGATTTAGAATAATCTATAAAGAATAATAAAAGGCATGACAGTGTTTATTAACTACAGGCTATTTTAATGCACATTTTGCCTGCTGGTGTATGTGATGCCCTTTGGCAGAAGACATCAAACTAGTTGCACATGCCCCATGAGTCATGACGATTGGTCTTCCCTTTCATTCTCAAACTACGTTAAAATTGCAGGTTCATCAGCCCGATTTTCAAAATTTCTTGGGGGAGAAACCTCCCAACCCCTGTGAAAAATAACTCTAATTTCTGAGCTATAGCCCCAAATGTTCTAAATTCCTAGCGACGCATGACTTTTAGAAATTATGTCATAAATACATTCCCAATGGCTGGCAGGAAAAATCATGCACACTTACAACACAGAATACATGCAGAATACAGTAACTGATTGCCTCCTCTTGCCATGCGTTCTCTCCATGAGAAATGTTTATACTCTCTGGTAGGAGCTCAGCTTTCTCCAGAGGAACACTTTTCCCACGCTATCTCAGAGCACCTTGAATTATTTATCAAGCTGGAAGAACAGTTTAATGGACAAGGGAGGTTTTGCATGTGGATGGTTTTGCAGTTTGCTGTCTTGGTATTTTTTTGTTTTGTTTTGTTTTTTTTTTTTGTTTTTTTTAACGTGTATATTTCCACCAGACTGGTATCAGATCACAGATGTGAATTTGCTCAGTCCTTAAAAACAAAACAAAAAAAAACAATGAAGGAAATTTAGATGAGACCCTGATTTGCCAGCCTGGCAGAACACGATATGCAAGGTAGTCTGTCCTCGGTGGCTATATACAGCATTATCATCATTCTAAAGCAAGCTGCAATAGACTTAAAATTTGTGGGTGGACAGAAGATCATTACCAGGGAGGAACAGAGAGGCGCCCAATCAGTGCTCTCTTAAAATCGTATGTTTTAATATTGGGTAACAAACAAATCGGTTCCTATTTTAGTAAAAAAGGTCACACAAAAAGTCAGAAAAACATGACTGAGAGAAAAAAAAGTATTGGTTGATTTTTTTTTTTTTTTTTCTGCTTTGCATTTAGGATGGGGGCAAGGTTCTGGAGGAAGGCATGTCTCACAATGGCACGGTGGTGGACTGTGATGTCCGTCTCACGTACATCGAGCAGGACAGCGAGGTCTGTATCAGTCAGATCTTGCGCACTAACCAGAGCAAGACCCGCAGGAAACACACTCAAGAGGCCAACATCAAATAAATCCCAGAACACCTGTTTCATATCAACACTTTGTAATTTGTAATTCATAACAATAAAAAAAAACCCACAAGACTTTACCTGAACCTTCCTCAGTAGTTACACAAGCTAGCAACCGCATAGGTCTCGTGGGGTGGTGGCGGTGGTGGTGGGGGTGGTGCCGGGGTGGGGTGGTGCTTGGGTGTGTGGCTTAAGTGAGCTGTCAGTTCCAGTATTGAATGGCTCCTGAGGGAGGGATTCGTTAATGTCTGATAAATTAGCCCTTCCACAAAGAAGGTCAGGGACAGGGGAGAGCAAAGCGAGCTGACCAGAGGTCTGGACCTACCTCAGGGTGGCGGGGTGCGGCGGGGTGGGGTGGCGTTTGATGGAAAGGGGTTGTGCTAATGAGATTAGGCCCTGAGAGGGTGATGGAGGACTGGGCTTTGAACTGTTAAAAGGCATCTTCAGGCTGAGGTAGTAATTATCGCTGGAGTGCATTATCACAAACCCAACTGGGTCGAGATGAGTTTCGTGTTACTGGAAACCAGATAGAGACTTAGAAAGGTGCTCGGCCCTTTTCTGGCCATCAAATACAATTCATACATACTATAATACATAATAGAAACAGTGATCCAAGAACCACAGGGCGTACATTCTGAAGGTATAGTTAAACTAAATACAAGGCTGGATGAATGTAAAAACCTGAATGAAAACAAAATCAGGCATAGAAATATTGGGGTAAATTAGCTGTTTTCTTTTCACACTAAATCATATAATTTTTTGCTGTTCTTTTTTGCATGCTTTTTATCCAAAAATAAGACTGTACCTTTAAACACGTTACGGTTGCAAGTTTCATTGGGTTCCTGAAATGACTAAAACCTCTCTTCCGCGTATTAGGTTTCACAATGTTATTTCAAAAACCCTTAGGATGAGGCATGTAAAGAGAGACGAAATGTATTTTAAACTTCACTCTCCCGTAAAGACACAGATTTCCTTTATTAGATTAGCCATACATGACTTAAAAACACACAGATTTGGTTTTAAGTTGATTTTACCAGTATGTATGTAATGTAATCAGCGGCAAAGGCAACATTGTGTTAAAAGTGTTGACATATGTACAGGTTTGTCATGTTTTTTATTCCAACACATTTTTCGAGCAGTCCATGAACACCTCAAAGTGACAGAGTTAATCTGCTAGAAAACATCAATTGTTGGTGATGCTGCCAGGAATGGCTATGTTTGAGCCTGGCTTTCCTCTGACAGCTGTAGACTACTGTGAGCAAGTGCAAACATATGGCTGCAAAGAAAAGAAATAATGGCTTGTCAACACCCTCAGTGTTTTTTATTTTACTCTGATTAATCTTGATACAAAGAAATCCTGAATGCCATTACAAGTGACATAGTCATCATTACATAGTGTTTGTGTTTTTCAAAAAACAAAAAAGAAGAGTATGTCGTCATTCACACCACCAGCTCTGTCATGTCAGGTGAAACATGTCGATTTACTGATCCTATGACACTCTTTAATTAGCAACATGAAAAGGAAAGATTTTGAAAAGGGACTTTTTTTTTGTTTAGTGTCGTTTTTCCTTTAGTCATGCTTCTCTCAACATAATTTTTTGTGAATTTTGGCTCCAGTTCCCTTCTCCTTTTTTATTGTGTACTGTCCTGAAATTAAAACCACCCCTCCACATTCACTTGCCTTTCCAGATCTGTGGTAAATGTTACTAGAAAATCCCCATCCCACTTTTTTTGTAAAGCAGTTGCCCATCTTAAAACACTCTTTTTCAATCTATTTCTTGGCCTATGAATCAGTGTATGAAACACATTTTGTCTTTGTTACTTTGAATGGTTAACATGCCATTACAAGTGACATAGTCATCACACCGCCAGCTCTGTCATGTCAGGTGAAACGTGTCAAGCTGAGAACACATCACATAATCGTTATGTTGACAGTGAAAAAAAAAGTGCATTATTTCAGCTATTATTTTGCCCTTACGGCATCAGGCTTCTTTGCTTGTTACTGTACAGAATACAAACACGCAAACATCAACTGTCAAATCTTTAGTTTTGACTACCTTTTTCAGGGTGTCATTAGGCTGTTTTGAATGGTTTATTCATCATATATACATACATACACACATATAAATGGTCAATTATCCAATTACATATTCTTCATATAGGTTTTTAAAACAAAAACACTTTCTTTCCAAAAGACAAAATTATGTGCTGTTTCAAAATGTGGCACAGTCAATTAATCACAAAAAAAACCACACCAATATTCCTCTCGCCTCAGTTTTATGTACAATATCAAAAACTCGGCTGTCATTTGATGCCTCGCAAAATTGTATACAACACCTCAGAAAAGAGAGGGACCTCCCCAGATGGCGCAAGGTGTGAGACGGAAGAAAATGACATCTTGTCATGTGATAAAGGGTTTGATGTTAACAGTCAAAAATAGTCATCTCTCGCCTCACCTTGCCTCTAGATTTTGTTGTAATTGCTCTCATAAAATAATCACAAAAAGAAAGAAAGACATTCATGTCTCGCCTGAACAGCTATCATAAATGAAGCCACAGAGAATACATTGATAAACAGGGCTCATCAGCTTCAAGCCAATTAAAAACCTAATGGAATAAACAAGGACTTGGCTGGGTTGGTGCATGAAACCTAAGCTATTAGTCTGCCTGGGATCTGGGGGTTTGATAGAACTTGGTGAAGAGAATGTGTGTTCTATTAATTATAATCTTTTTGAATACCTCAGGGAGTGGTAATTTAGAATTAAAAATCGGGGGACTAAAAATTGTCTTGATAAAGGATGACTCCTAAAACGGTAAATAATTAACCCCTTGTTAAAGACCAATGCCTTAATTGCTGCAGTTTGCACATCGTAAGGAAACATGTTTAATGCGTGTCTGATTAGTTTACGTTAACCCCATGCTCTCCGTAGACGTGGGCTTATTCTGAGCTTATACGCCCTTTCATCCCTTTTCAGCCAGACCGAACGCGCAAGTTTGCCATTAGATTCTAACCAGAGAAAATATGGAAAATAGAAATTAAAAAACAAAAGTATAACCTGATAGCAAGTGCATTACTTCTGAGTAAATGTTGCATAGCTGTGAATTTATGGCGAGGTATGGGTTAATGAACACACACCTTCAACACAGGCAGATATCATGACCACTGTACTGACTGAGTGTGTGTGTGTGTGTTAGTACCTTGAAAATGTTTAACTATAAAGATCTCATGGAATACAAAAAAAAGAAAGAAAAGTTTAGGTAAGAAAACAGGTTAGAGGGGAATCATCCCATGTAGCACACCATTTTCATTATATAACACAACACCTACGCTTTATACAACATTCCCGACCTTCCTATTCCATAGGCCACGGTCAACACAATCATTCAAAAACCTTTAAACCCCTCAGCTCAACCTGCACCCCTGTGATATGGAATATGGACCCCATAAAGTGGGGTGGGGAGGGGGCCATAAACGTGGCAGTGAAGGGGGGGGGGGGGTCATTGTGCCGATGGAAGGTAAAGGATGCTTGCTTCTCAGACTTGAAGGTCATTGTCTAATAGATAGCACAGATACACAGAAATAAAATGGCGGGAGTGTGTTACAGTACATGACCTAACCCCAGTCCCATCCCCTATCTCCAACCATCATCTGTGTTAAGATGCTAAAAGGATGGAAGGTTATTACACCACGGGAGGCTATGATCATGCATGTCAGCTACTTTTCAGGGCAGGTGGGCGGGATTAAAAGGTGTCACACACGTTTGTCACACTGTGGTTGGCTGTACCCTCCTACTATGGTGACTTCCTGTCATATTACATTCAGTGTAGCATTTATAGGAAGTCTGTGTTATGGCCTGCTTCCTCTAAAGAATGCACTCACTCATTAGCTACAGTATATACATTACCAATGACGCTGGTGTGGGGCTAACTGGGTCATGTGGCTATAGAAGAGAAGTGAAGGTGGTTGGGGAAATCCCAGAGGGTAAATAACCTTTGTTACCATGACAACGATTACCTGTCACAAATGCATTAGTGAAACTGTGAAGCTTCACTATGCTGTCAAATTCAAAATGATGACAGACTATGGCTCCATCATGATTTGTCAGTGGTCTCTGATATTGATGTTGGGACGTTGCCATCATCACCACCACTACTACTGTGCATTTAAATCAGTCTTTAAAAAATGCATTAAACTGGACTATAGCCGCCTTGACAGCGCATTCTCTTTCTTCCTTCAACCCCTCTTTCGCCCTCTCTCTCTTTCTCTCTCTTCTTCCCCCTTTTCCTCTAAACCCTCTCTCCTAATCTAAAATGAACATCTAGATATTCAAAATGAATGTGAAGCCTGCAGCAATGGAATACGTGAACTGTTTTCGACCAAGGGCTCTATCTCTCTGTCTCACTCTCTCTCCCTCCCTCTATCTCTCTCTCTCTCTCTCTCTCTCCCTCTTGCTCGCTCTCTCTCCCTCCATCTCTCTCTCTCTTCCTCTCTTTCTCTCTCCCTTCCTCCCTCTCTCTCTCTCTCTCTTTCTCTGTTTGAGTCACGCTTTCTCTCTCTCCTTCTCTCTTTGTCTCCTTTTTCCACTTTCATCAGGATCCCTCACTTTCTTCCACAGCCCCCTCTCTTTCCTTGTCAGATGTCAACAGGGCAAAGAGGTGTCAGGATCGGTATTCAGCCCTTGTGTTTCCTGTCTGCCAGTCCTTGATAAGGCTTCATGGCTGTAATGAGGAACGCTGCTGTATTACTCCTGTCAGAGGCCTTTCAGGCCTTTTATGTTCACTGTCCATTTTCCTAGAATTATAATTCTGTACTGATCCTGTGACTTAATTAGCAACATGACAGGGAAAGATTTTGTAAAAAAGGGACTTTTTTTGTTTAGTGTCGTTTTTCCTTTGTCTCAACGTAATTTTTTGTTAATTTTGGCTCCACAGCCAGTTTCCTTCTTTTTTTATTGTGTATTGTCCTGAAATCAAAATCACCCCCCTCCACGTTCATGTGCCTTTCCAGATCTGTGGTAAATGTTACTAGAAAATCCCCATCCCACTTATTTGTAAAGCAGTTGCCCATCTTAAAACACTCTTTTTCTATCTATTTCTTGGCCCATGAATCAGTGTATGTAACACATTTTGTCTTTGTTACTTAAAAAAAATCTTTTTTTTCTGGCTAACCTCTGCCACAGAGGCCAAGGATGACAGCATTTAAAGTCAGTCTTCAGCATCAGGCACTTAAAATATTTAAAAAAGAGGTAGTTCTAAGAAACCAAAATGACATGTTGATTATGTCAGGGCCTATTAGCAAACAGAAAGAAGAGGGAAGTATACTGTGCACTGTTTGCAGTTTTTACAGCACAAGTATGTGGAAATTATCAGTATTATTACTACTATGCATTTGCATTGTAAGTTGCTGAAACACACAGTATTACCTTATATGGTTGTGAAACTGGCAATGTATCATTTAGCCTGTTTCAAACACTCAGCAACACTGCCCTGTATTCTTTTCATAACTGTAAGCTGATACTCAGGCCTAGTGACATAAACATAGAACAGGTAACATTCGCTCATTCTATAATGACCCTGAACCCATAGTTAAATAGCACTTACTGTAAAATAATAATACACATTTAAGATCAAACAAAAATGTGTATTGCAGAGAAAAAATAAATAAATCACAAATCTGTCCTGCCCCTTTTATGGGTTAGTCAGTGCCTCTTGGGATTGAAATGGCATTCATCTAATATTCATCAGTGTGAAATGCCTTGTGAAGAAATAGGTTTATTCATACATTTATTTAAAAACAGTCTATAGAACTTATATTTAACAGTGCTTCTGCAAAATAAGAATGCCTGCTGTTGTTTTGTGATTTTTTAGTCATTTCATTGTGTAAGCAACATATATCACAGTTCTAAAATTCAAGAACAGATGCCTATTTTTTCACATTGCATTTCATGAAATCCCACAGTATGTGGTTGGAATGACTTTTGTTACCTCATGACGTTATCTGCCTCACAGAATTTATAGAAAAGATCAAAATGAAGTTATGAGCGTAAAAAACGAAATGGGTCACTTTGAAAGTGGAATATGATCAGCGAGGCCTCTGTGAGCGTTCAGCTTCTGTATTACGATAAAGGGCAGCTTGCTTCTGAAAGGCGAACAAGCTTAGCCTGGGCACGCCCATACTTCCTGTGCCGCTGCATTTGCATTTCGCATGCAAGTAAGTCTGGCCAAGCTGCCTGTCTACACCGTTTCTACATTAGCAGAGAAACTGGGACCAATGAAAATCTAGCATTTCAAAAAGGCAATGACGCGGTAGTTTAGCGACCGGAAATCTACCTTGAAGCTTCATCCAGTAGCAAACACAGGCATTGCACACACGTGGGTTAAGCCCGCCCTCTGAGAAATGGGTTTACAACACAGCTTGGCCAGACCAATGTTCGCAGAGCATTGATAAGTCGCGTTAGCCAGGCTAGAACAAGCTGCCACTCCTTCAGATAACACAGTCAGGCTGAGTGCATCATAATACCCAGACGTTCAGGATTATTCATTTCATTGCTGTATGTGTAACTGGACCTGAACTGGATGGATGGAGAAAGGGAGACCACAGGAAACCTCAATCATGAAGAAAATCCCAGAGCAGCAATGCCTGTTTAAAGCAAGTAAATATTCCTCTGTTTGGGCAGTGCCGTGGTGCCCGTACCATATATCCATTGACCCAGGTCTGAATCTACTCTGAGGTCATTTCCTGATCCCACCCCCTCTCATCTCTGTCCACTACTCACTTTTTCTCTCTCTCCACTTTCCTGTCTAATAAAAAAGTGAAAAAGGTGCCCCCCAAAAAAACCCTTCAAAAACACTCCTCCCTTAGAGCAATCCACTTCCTCCTAGCTTAAAAACATTCCTCCAGACATCGGCCACGGCTCCTCCCCTTTCAGCACCTCCTCAGTCTCCTCTTCACACGTGCATGCTGTTGTGAGGAGTAGCATGTTGGTACAGTCGATCATGTCGTCATCATCATAGTGAGGTCTCCACGCAGGAGCCGTTGCGATGCAGCGAGCGGTGGTCGTGGTTGAGGCAGCCCTCGTTGCGGTGCACGATGAGCACGGGGAAGTAGAGGGCGTCCTGGTAAGCCGGCGGGGCCTGCGTCTGCTGCTGCTGCAGGGGCTCGTCACTGATGGCCCCCGTGGTTGTAGCGGCCATGGCGGCGGCAGCAGCTGTGGCAGAGGAGGAAGACTGAGCAGGACCGGCCAGGCAGCGCGTGCTCTCGGTGGGGCAGCCAGCCTCCACGAGGCTGCCTCCGCTGTGGCTCCTCCAGAGGCAGCTGCGGCGGGAGCCGTAGAGGCGGCCCAGCGAGAAGCGGCTGGCGCTGAAGGGCAGACGCGGGCTGCCGCCGGCGCAGATGCTGAGCGCGCTCCGCGAGAAGATGGACGAGCTGCTGATGGCCCGGTGGCAGCGCTCGCAGTTCTGGCGGTAGCCGCCGAAGCCCCCGACCCCGAACCCACCTGTGCCACCCCCACCCCCTGCCGCTGTCGCGCTGCACGAGGAGTAGGTGTTGTTGGCGCCACCGCCGCAGCCGTTGCCCATCGCTAGGTCCATGAGCACGGCCTCGGAGTAGCTGGGCACCAGCTGCTGGTTAGAGCGGATGTGCCACTCCAGCTCGGTGCTGTCGATGGTGTTGACGCGCGGGATGTGGCGGCAGTACGGCGGCCGCTCCTCGCACGGCGTCACGGGCACGTAGTCGAAGCCGAACAGCTTCTCCACGTGGTAGTGGACGCACGCCGTGTGGTACTCGTTCAGCACGCGCAGCGGCCACGAGAGGGTCAGCACGGCCGCCGCCCAGAAGACGGCGTGCGACGCGTACCAGGGCAGCTGCTCCGGGTTGGCGAAGGCGATCACATACTCCTTGAAGTCCACGTTCTTCAGGTGCATGCCCTCGCGCGCCTCCATGTAGTCGTCCAGGCCCTCGTTCTCGGTGAAGAAGCGGGCGCGCTGCGTCAGGTAGGAGTTCTCCGACTCCACGTTGGCGAAGCTGAAGCACTTGGTGAAGCGCAGACGGGTGACTGGGAAGACGTCCAGACCGCTCAGCTGCTTGGAGATGTCCTTCACCCCGCAGTTCCCGTAGTCAAACTCCGCCTCGGCCACGTGGGTGTTGACGCGCTCGTGGTACACCTGCAGTTACAGTTACAATTAAAGATAAAAGATAACACCTGCAGTTACAGATACAATTACGGATAAGGTATTTGATAGATGCGTTTTTCAAAACGTATACAACATACGTAAATGACGTACAACATTGTAAATACGAAATTATAATAAAAACGTACACAATATACGTAAATCACGTACAATATTGTAAATACGAAATTATAATAAAAACATGCTCATCTAACTTAAAGAAAACAAAAACAATATGTGGAGATATGTATTGAATATATGTGGCAATATAATCAAATCACACATACACTTATATGTTATATAACATACACCTATATGTACACTTACATGATCGAAACATAACATACACACCTGCGTGGTGGTGTAGGCGTCACCGTTGCGGTAGCGCGTCACCTGCCGTGTGCGCCGGACGTAGTGGTAGCTGATGGCCTTCCACCAGATGCACGGCGTGGCCTGCTGCATCCTCTGGATCCGCTCGGACACACTGTCCACGTCCACCTTGAACTGCAGCTCGTTGCGGCTGTGGCAGTGCCAGCACTCCACCAGGTAGACCACGTAGAGCATGACCAGGAAGGCCAGCGGGATGTAGATGTAGCCATTGGAGCAAGGGCTGTCGTGGTACATCATGGACTTGGCCTTGTAGGCGCTGTCGAAGGACAGGCGCGTCACCTTGGTCACCTGGCACCAGGCCATGGCGCCCACGCAGGCGTAGATGAGAAGTGAGAGCACCAGGCATTTCCAGTGGGACTCCCGGCACAGAGACTTGCTGAGGGACTGTTTCACGGGCTGCTGCTGCACAGTGGAGACAAGACAAATCAAACTTGTCAGTGCATCTGTTACTGTTACAGTACAGTTATACAGTTATAGTATTTACAGTTATAGTATTTGAGACACATGAGCAGCTTTTCTCCAAAGCAATCTACAACAATATAAGACGCCACATTATAGACAAAAAATACTCAGCTAAAAAAATACTTCTCCCTATGTGCTGGTTGGCACCTTCTATGACAGCATTCCACCGTTGGCATAAGACTGGGTGTGTGAATGAGTGAATGTGAAGCATTTCATTGTAAAGCACTTTGGTACTCTATGGAGGGTGAGAGGGCCAATATAAATGCTATCCATTTACCTTTTATCATATCTTCAGATGTGTGTGTACTCTGTACTCATTGCCTGGAACTGCCCCCATCTCAAATGGTGAATTACAATATCATATATGGGTTGTCCTTTGCATGGTCTAGCATATTTCTTGTGCACTGGAGCACATACCTATAATGTGCTATGACATAGCCTAATATTCTAGGTTCACAGACGTTCTCTGAAGGCCAGAACTTGGACACTGATCAGACAACTGGGTCTGGCTGTACAATTTGTAGTGACAGTTAAATGACAAGTTTCCATCACTGTTGGGTAATGAATGAATGAATGAATGAATGAATGAATGAATGAATGAATGAATAATGACTTCTCGGTGAAGTTCATTGTGATGCCAGTGCTTGTGTACGGCAAATGTGATATAACAGCTACAGTGTACCAGTAAATCACTACACTTAAAGCCTAAGTAGACTGCTGCCTATACACAGACAAGGGCCAGGAAATGACCTACACTTCACAACATACACTTCACATCATTGTGTTGCCAGTGCTTGTGTACTGCAAATGTGATATAACAGCTACAGTGTACCAGTAAATCACTACACTTAAAGCCTAAGTAGACTGCTGCCTATACACAGACAAGGTCCAGGAAATGAGCTACACTTCACATCATACTCAGTAACCACTGCCAGCTGGTCATCCAACCATATGATCGAAAACAGCAACACGAAGCAGTATATTCCTTGGTCATGGCGTCATAACAAAACACATTGCAAACTGCTCCCAACCACAACTCTGGCTTTTTTTTCTGGAGCTTACAACTGTTTTAACTGGCAGACCACTGAATCAGCAAAGCACTGACATTGCTTAACTCAGAGAGACAAACTGACAGCAGCATTTGTCTTTTTTTTTTTTTTTTTAAAGTCTGGGCAGCATGGCCACGTCAGCACCTTGTCCGTCAGCTGATGCTTTCACAGTTAACAAACTTCACCCTTGGATGGCTTCCCCTGTCTACTCAAGCAGTGGACTAATTACCACACATAAATAGCTTCACTATGGAGGTCGCGTGAAGGTACACACAGTACGCCGCCATAGGTGCACAAAAGCGAACGTAGGAGAGGACTGGGCGTGGGGTGGAGAGAGGAAAGGTCGAGGGAGGTGTGCGGGTACGGGGACTGATTAATAGTGGGAGTACAAGCCATGCAATTTTTTAAGTCAAAGGCAGTCTCCTTGCCCAGCTTCCCTTTCATTCTCATCTCAACAACAAAAACAGGGTCGGAGGGTTATATGAAGGATCTAAATCTGTGCATACCACTGTATGTGTGGGATATTTCCAATACAATGTATTCACATCACATTCCATTTGTTTTTTCCCTCATTCAGTCAGACCACACTGCCTGTTGACAGAAAATGCAATAACGCCGGCAGGATTTATTACTGAGTTTCTCTAATGCATCACTGAGGTACTGTAATGTTCACTTTAAAACGGGAACGGACTCCATTTCTCACAGAAGCCAAGCCAACCCAACCACTGTCAGTCCAAAATGCACACAGCCTCGTTTTTCAATGCTATTTAAGCATCAAGAGTTTTTAACAGTGAGAGAAATACTGTACTAAGTGAGTGCTTTAGCATGTAAGTGCTTCAGCAATCCGCATGCATGGCTACTGCTGAACCTGAAATGTAGAGAACAAAAAAATTGTAACTCATACCCTATATAGTGTACTGTATCGTGAACGAGTAAACATTTTGGACACCACCTATGATGCAGAAAACATTCATTCATTACAAAAACAAACATCTTAAAATCACACCTTGCCTCTCCCCAACAAATCTGGAGAGGGTTTTGTGAGGGATCATCTCCAAAGGTCCAACTTCTGTTAGGTACCGTATGTAAGGAATGGTGTAAGTCGCTGTCACTGTAAGCCACTGATGACAAGAGCACCATGTGTATGCATAATGAATGTGTCTCTAAACTTTAGGAGCAGAAGCCAGTCTTTAGTGCGTTAGTGTACACACTCAACCGCAGCATCTCTAAAACTGGTACACGGCCTCTGGGCATTGTTAGCTGCCTACAGATCGCATCAATGGCCCAGCACACCACAGCGCCACAGGGGACCGTAGCCACAGGTCCTCAGCACCAGTCTCTGGAGAGACCGAATGGATCAGTATTCACTACATTCATTCATGTTCACCACCATCAGTTTATTCATGTTTGCCACCATCAGTTTATTCATGTTCACCACCATCAGTTTATTCATGTTCACCACCATCAGTTTATTCATGTTTGCCACCATCAGTTTATGTTCACTGTGGGGCCTAGGGAAGCGCTGCAATTTCAAATTCTGTGTGTGCAACCTGTACATATGGTTTTTGACGATAAAGCTGACGTTGACTTTGACTTCACCAGTTATCTCTCTTTAGGTGTACACTGACGTTTCGGGCCACAGTGTCCTTCTTGAGAGACTGAATGGATCAGTATTCACTACGTTCATTTATGTTTGCCACTATGAGTTTACCAGTCATCTTTCTTTAGATGTACACTGATGGCCCATAATTACAATTAGAGGAAAAATCTGTTCTGGACTCAAACTTGTCAGGGAGAATGCATGGTTAAACAAGACTAAAAGTCTGAGAAGTCTGAAAGGTTTTAACCACCACTGATATGTCACGTTTAGGGCTGCAGTGTCCTTCTTCAGACAGGATGCATGGTTGCTCGTATGCTCTAAACAGCTTGTTGAGGAGACTTACAGTAGGAGTTTGTCTCCCGTGTTTGTGCCTCGATGCCGTGATGCGGGGGTGAGTGCGGGAGCACATGATGGAGGCTGTGTGCTTTTAACATGGCAGCCACCAGTAAATAATAGATGGGGCTTTTCCATAATTATCCTCCCTACCTTGTCACATGGTCCTCCCTTAAGCTCACCCTGCCTTAACTCCCCAAGGATGGAAGAAGCAGGGTAGAGGAGGTGGTTAGGGAGGGAGAGGGAGTGAGTGAGGGAGGGAGGGAGACAGAAAGGGGGAGAGAGAAAGTAAAGGGGGAGAAAGACAAAGAAAGACAGAGAGACCCTTTATCCTAAATCAATACATTTTAGGTAACTCTCTGTTGCCTATTGTGTTACATATTCATTTCAGATTATTTTCCAGTTGACATAATTACAATGCTTTGCTGGCAAACCCACATGCCTCCAATCAATAAAAAACAGTTAACTGCATAGGTTTCATAACCAGTATTTGGCATGAAATACATTTAAATGCATTCTTTATTTAACTGTATCCTTAAATTAAATACTTTCCTTGTTTAGTGTGTTTGTAAAGTATTACACACAGAATCAGTTTTGCTTATCTATATGCTGCATTCTCAAACATTTGCAATGACACTGTTAATCATCTTTAAGCCAAAAAAAACCATTTCTAACATTTAAATGCCACATCCAAAACCATGAGGAGGGATAAGTCCAACGCAATTAAAGGGATGACCAGACCCAGTCCGCATGAAAATCCATCCGCTTCCACAGCAAATGTGCGGCTCCGATATAGTGTGTTTTTATTACAGCTCCAGCTGACCACAATGAGATAATGCTCTTGTTCCTCTGCTTTATGTTTTCCTGGCACTGGCTCCTTAAGATGGCACATTAGTGAAGTTAAAACCTCCCCTGGGTGGCAGAACACTCAGCGCTGAAATGCACCAGCATCATGTTTGTAAGACATGGTGGAGAGCAGGGGGTGTGTTCGATTTGTCATGCAGCCCAAAAACTGTGTGGCTGAGGGCATATCATGTCATAAGATTAAGGCGGAAAGCTCTTTGCTTTTGGGAAATTACTGATATTGTCTCTCCCTCTCCTTCACATGTGGTAGGAAGATAGAAAAACATACAATTTTAACATTAACACTAAAGCACTGGTGTCTGTTAACTCCATAGCTGTACGTGCATGTTCAGTAAGCTATTTATAGCTTCAGTGGATCATATTATGTGGCAGACATACTAGAAAAGCAGTGACTCAGGACTTCCCATGCTTTAGATGGAAAAGCTGCCGATTAGCAACAAATTAATTCCTTCTTTTCATTTGAAAAATACAGAAGAAAAATAACTATACAATATGAAGTGTAGTTACAGTACATGCAAACTGTTTTGTGATTGTGAGCTGATATTTGTAGTTTATTTATATAATGGACATTTTGAGTGTCATCACTAAATGTGGATACATGCTCTGCAAGAACCGTCAACACCTGTGTTCTGCTGAGTGATGTATCAACTGTTTTTTTGTTGTTGTTTTGTTTTGTTTTTACTATAGAGCCTTAACATTTTGTATGCAGTCATCAGTTGATTTCAATTCTGGACATCCACTCCCCCTCACCCCACCCACCTCATCCCACCCCATCCCACCCATCCCAGCTCCAGCCAATGTTTCCATACTGCCTGTAGGTCAGCCATAACATGTTGTGACACTGCCTTCCCTGCCAGCCATGGTCCTGATATCTTTTCCATTCATCTTCACGTTAGGCTGTGGCTTATGCAATCCTAGCAAGTCCTGTCACCATCGGTCTTCTACTGTACCGTATCAATGTTCATTCATATTCTACTGAAAGCCCTGTGCCACATACTGTACTACAACACATTTATCACAAACTGCAAACCGCACAGACTTATCAATCTAGAAGTGAGGTGGAATATGTATGTGATCATGGATATGGATATGAGTAAAAAATATGGAATAATGCAATTATTTTCCCATTGATAGCTATAAAAAATGCAATTACTTTTCCAGTGTTCCTAAGTTTGGGATTATTGTGGTTTTATTTACAGTATCTCTTTCAAAAACCATGAAATCTACTTATATAAGTTATAAATAGCTATATATGTTACATATAGGCAAAACCAGACAAACTTGTGCAGCCTTTAAAAAACAGCACCTCAGTATGATATATGATTGGGCACACCAACGAGCAAATGCAGAAGAGGTGAAATAAGCGCACTGCCTGAGGACATCTAGGAGAACATGCCCTGTCATTGTAATATTTCATGCCTCTGTGAAGAGCTCCCAGCCGGCGACAGAAAGATGCCAATCAATTTGATACCCACCAGAGAGCAGGCATTTCAAGAAGGGGGAGGGAGGGGCGGGAGGGCTGCATTTCAGTGGCTTAAGGGGAGACAAACAGACGGCACACATACACGCGCCTCACACTTGTACACAAACACGCACACACACACACACACACACACATAAATGCACATGCAAAACATGTACTGTACTTCTGCACAGCAAAATCAGCATGGGCTCGTGGAAAGCGTTGCGAGCCCTTAACTGGCAGAAACTGATATGAAATGGGTTCCATTCATCCATTACTCTTGTTGACAGACCTGTGATTAGTGTAACGTGGGTCGAGATTTAAAAAAGAAACCTAAATGCTGCGTATCCGTATAAAACCCATAACGTAGAATTATATTAATGAAGAGCGTTTGCAATGTGTAGCGTAATTAGACGTTGTTTTCTCACCTCCTCCCGGGGGCTCTCGGCTTCCTCTTCGGGAACGATGGTGGTGCTGCTTTCACTCGCTGTGGCAGCCGATGCCGGGGACATGTTGATATTGGTAATAGTGGAGACGCATGGATCACCCTAAGACCTAGCTCCAGATCACAGCGTAAGGTGAACTCGCCATGCATCATCCAGGATGGGCGACTGTTGCCTCAAAAAGCCTCGAATCGTTCAGCGCAAAGCCTCTATAAAATGTCCACAACAAAAACATCTCTTTGCAGAATCACAAACCTGACCGTGGTGGTGGTGCTTTTTACCTAGCCAGCCACAAATGCCTTTTCATAGCCAGCATCGCCAACAAGCTCGTGGGTTAGGGAGACAAACAGCTGAAATCCAGACAGTAGAGTAGGTGTATTAATTCAGCCCGAAAAAAAAAACTGGGCGACAGATGGAGACTCTCAGACAGGATAGAGAAAACACCAAAGCCAAGCAAAGAACAATGGACAGGCATGGGCAAACTGCGAGACGCCGAGCGGAAAATAAACGAATTAGCGCTAGGTGAACAGCTACGTCGTGGGCACGCACGGAGACCACATCCTCCCCAGGTAACGGGAATGAAACGGCACTGGGAGACGAAGGAGTTGCGCTGCTTGTCTACGTTCGTCTCCGTGGGGAAAGGAACGTGACCTTGTTCATGCGCCCTGGGTTACGCACCTCTCGTTAGATGGAGGAGACGTGATGCTGTGAAATAGTGAATGGAATTTTTTTTTCAATAAGATGCCCGACATTATTGGATCAATGTATAAACATTGACAAGCTGTTAAGGGTGTGTCTTCTTGCAATTACTTCCACTACAGTTAATTCACTGTGGAGTCAAATATCTGTAATGCTTTTGACTGGGTATTTGGGTCTGAAATTTTAATGGTAAGGCTACAGAGTGTGGCTCACTGGACCACTGTTCCCCTGTATTGTTGGCTGCTGATGGAGGGGCGTGACCACCTTTATCCCACCCGGGTCTAAACCTGTGGTGATCCTTTTATCTGGTGCCATAGACAGCAAAGATTTAGAGAGACCCCCTCTGTAAAAGCTGTAAGCTGTACCAAACCAGTCACCATGATGCAAGGGCATGGAGAAGACTCCTCAGTTCCATGCAATGAACATCACCATGAAACCTAAGCAACTGAACACCAAATCTTCTTCAAAACAGTTACCATGATGCAAGGGCATAGATAAGACTCTTCAGCTCTGCAGTGAACATTACTATGGAATTTAAACAGTTTAACACCAAATGTTCTACCACTGGGTACTGAATGTTGGCATGTTGGGAAATAGCATGGTACATTACATTGCATTTAGACACTCTTATTCAGAGAAACTTACAGTGAATTACAAGGATAGTAATTAGCCCTTAGAGCAACATGGGGTTAGATGCCTTACTCAAGGGCACCTCAGCCATGGATAAGAGTGCAGGAGAGTGCCATCCACTTTCCCACCTAGTTGGCCGGAAGATATGCATTCATTGGGATCCAATCAGATTATACCTAATGTTTCAGCCACCTGCTACATGCCCTGTGCCTCCACTTTGAGTAACCAATTACAACAGAGTTGGAAGGAAGGGGCATAATAAAGCAAGATCAAGTGAAACTTATCTTAAATCAATACATTTATATTGTAGACTTACTTTTATTGCCATGTGGAGTACAGTAAGTCTAAACAGAACATTTTTAACTGCATGGCTCAAATAATAACAGTACACACAGTATATGTGCTGATCATATAATTACAATATCATGAAAAGGTTTCTATATTTCAGTAATTCTGTTTAAAAATGGAAACTTGTATAATGTATACATTCATTTCACACAGACTGACATATTTCAAGTGTTTATTTCTTTTAATATTGTTGATTATAACTGACAACTAACGAAAGCCCCAAATTGAGTATCTCAGCAAATTAGAATATTGTGGAAAAATTCAATATTCAAGACACCTGGTAGCACACTCTAATCAGCTAATTAACTCAAAACACCTGCAAAAGCCTTTAAATGGTCTCTCAGTCTAGTTCTGTAGGCTACACAATCATGGGAAAGACTGCTGACCTGACAGTTGTCTAAAAGATGACCTTTGACACCTTACAGAAGGAGGGCAAGACACAAAAGGTCATTGCTAAAGAGGATGGCTATTCACAGAGCTCTGTGTCGAAACATTAATAGAGAGGCGAAGGGAAGGAAAAAATGTGGTAGAAAAAAGTGTACAAACAATAGGGATAACTGCCCCCTGATGATTGTGAAACAAAACCCATTCAAAAACTTAAAAGACTGATCAACTCCATGCCACACTGCATTGCTGCAGTAATTCTGCAGTAATTCAAACAAGTATTGAGTGCTGTACATGTTCATACTTTTCATGTTCATACTTTTCAGTTGCCCAACATTTCTAGAAATCTTTTTTTTTGTATCGGTCTTAAGTAATATTCTAATTTTATGAGATACTGAATTTGGGATTTTCATTAATCATCAAAATGTTAAAAAATAAACATTTGAAATATATCAGTCTGTGTGTAATGAATAAATATAATATACAAGTATCACTTTTTGAACGGAATTACTGATATAAATCAACTTTTTCATGATATCCTAATTATATGACCAGCACCTGTATACAACTACACTGATTGTCTCAATACCCACAGTAAATCCTACATGTCTACTAATGTGAACCACCCCGCAAGCTGCACAACGGCTGGTAGAGAGTTTGAGAGGATGGGACACTACCTAACAGACAGGGACACACACCACACACACACACACACACACACACACACACACACACAACTCACAGAGGCACTCAAGGCATCACAGACTAAGTGAGGGCCACCATACAACCTGCTTCACTTTTTTCAAGGCAGAGTCAACACAACTAGACACTTGTACACGTGTTGGCAAATCCACAAAATTGGTCCTCATGGTTGTGTAGCCACTGTCGTTGTCTGTATGTGTGTCCTCAATACTATTACTACTACTACTACTTCTACTTCTACTACTACTACTATGAGTAGTAGTACTACTAACTACTACTACTACTACTATTACTACTACTAATAATAACAACAACAATGTGCAGACAGTTTTGGTTCAGTAACAGACCTAAATTACACTGAGCCAGTGATCAGTCAAATCCCCGTTGGGGCCCAGCCTGCTCCAGAAAGGCCTGCAGGCCATCACTGCTCCCCCATTCCTCCCCATCCTGTCTGCAGGCCACCACTGACAGAAACAAACTTCTGAGAGACTTGCAGGAATAACTCACATTTTTTCTACGCTTTTTAAACACAACTGTAGATGCAGGCCACCTCTGTCCTGATAATGTTTGTACCACCACCCACACAAGGCTATTAAAAGACACTTTTAAGTTCACGTCAAGACAGTGCAGACTTCCTCAAAAAAGTAGCCTAAACCTATGCCCTATCACCGTAATGGTATGCGAGCCCTTTCACTTGTTTGTAGCCTACTGCCCTCTTCTGGTGAAACATGAACCCAAACACAGCCGATGAGACAACAACTTTTAAAAAAACAAAATGATTGTAATATGAATCCAAAAGTATTTCAGTCTGTAATGTAATGTAATATAGTTAAGTTATGTATTTTATTTTATGTATATAGCCATAATTATATACTAGGATTTAAATGTTCAACATTTTCAGTGATTCTCGTTACTCTGAGATGATGAGTGCAGTTGCTTTCCAAATATTGCCAAACTTTGGAATATCCTGTTATAATTCAATTGACTGGGTTACTGTGAACCAGTCTAGGTCAAGTGATCGTGAAGCCAGGGACACTCCAAAGTGCAAAGGAACTGGAATAGGTTTATAATAACATGCCACTCCCTTTGGGGAATCCCCCCCAACAAAAACAGCTTCTGCCTTCTGCTTTAACCAACTCGTTCACATGGCGCTTCCCTCTCTTGCGAGCAGCTCGCATGCTCCGAGCTAGGCATACTTAAAATAAGTTTTGAAGGCTTTACATTTGTTGGACGTTAAACGTAAGCTAATATATTTCTAGTCGTGTGCGTTGCGTACAGTTGCAGACATTTTCGATGGGGTCTAAAGCACAAGGGAGAGGAGTTTCTTACTTTTTTCGCCCCGTGGTAAAAACGAAGCTATCGGTGGTGGCATGAAACTCAACAATATCTCGTCCCTGTGGAGTCACAACGGAACGGCTGTATTTCAGGTGAGATCAACTATATCTGTTTGGTGCCCCACTCCAAGACGCCGGGCACATCGTCGGGAGCAGGTCAACATCTGACTGCATTATGGCGAGCGGCGACGAGGAGAAGGGGAAAATCGACTTGTTGGAGGAGAACCGAATTGACTCTGGTATCGACTCTTACAAGTCGTTCTCTAAAGACGAGCAATACCCCAAGCCTGTACACGAGCAGAGGCCTGAGGATGGAGAGGTCAAAGACAAACTGGACAGCGTGACCGAGGAACGCCATGACTCCGCTTATATTTCATCTTCCATCACAGTCGACAACATTACTGACATTCTAAAGACTTGCTTGACATCGGACTCTCAGGACACAGAGAGCGAGGAAACCTCGGATCACAACGAAAACGAAGTGAATCTGAATCTTCTAACCACTATTACAGATGACGGAGACACGTACGTATTTTGTGTTTGTTGTTTGGTTTGTTGCACATTTCACAAATGACCTTGCATGTTTGCAGAAATACTGTTTTTAAGAGAAGGGGGAAAGGGGACGTTACAGTGTTGACAGCTGCCTAGTATGCTATTCATTCCGTTACAGCCTTGCAAGAGCAGACTGAGTAGCCTTGGAAATCTTGCATTGTGGGGCATTTAATATCCTATAATTAGCATGCGGTTGATCTAACCCCGCCTTCATCGCCTATGTCCACTGAAGGCTGCGTAATTGCAAGTAAAGTTGTGGGGAAAGTTTATGAAAGTAATGCACGGCTCCTTGGAATAGTCTACAGCTACGTCAGTCAGCTCCAGGCAGCAATTAATGACATATCACCTACATAAGCAAACGAAACATACTTCTGTTGCAGCTGTGTTGGCGCGTATGTCGAAGACCCCCTATGAAATATGAAATGAATGTATTCGTCTTTTGAAGGCCTAGGAATTTTTGCATATTATACCTACGGTTTTGTGTATCTAGATTAGGGCCTGCAGTGGCTTAATAAGAAATAACCTCGAATATATGTTATCAAAATATAAATTGAGATTGATAGTCATAGTTATGTGATGTTGGTTTTACTTTATTTTATTTTGAACTGAAGATTGTCAGTGTCTGTATGCTAGTGTCACAGAAAGCAGAAGTGTAGAATAATGGAATTTCCCCCGCTGGGCTGGACACATTCTGATACCCCTCTCTGGCCTCTAGATTCCTCTCTCTCGCTCTGTCTCTCTCTCACTCACTCACACACACACACACACACACACACACACACACACCTGCAAACATCAGGAAGTGTGTTAGTTGAAAAGCATAGTGCACAGAAAATATCGGTGTGTGCACGTTAAGGGCTTGCCTAATAGAGAAAGGTGTACGGTCCTTTTCATTTCCTCTCCAGACAGGTTTCTGTTGTTTATTTCAGCTTCCTGCTTAGGGTCTATTTGAACATTCATTCATGACACAACAGTGGTTTGGTTTTTTTACGACCCCATTTTGCCTCTGACATTTTGATGTCTGCGTCTGAAGGAAACATTCTTGCGGTTGTAGAGGCTACGTCGCATCAACAGCAAGTTTCTGTGACATAAGACCGTTGTCCCTTTTGGAATCTCATTTTCTGTCATGCACATCTGTCTGTATGCAGTGGAGTGCACTGTATTACATTACACACATTCGTCCCATCAAATAGAACTTAAATGGTAATGCAGTAGGCTATATTAGGACATGGAAACTTGCTGTATGTCACCTTTCAGCATATGAAACCCACCAGTCCTAAGGTGTGCCTTCCCATATTCTCAGTCATTGCAAATGATGTTTGGGAAGTTAGGTTATTCAAATGCAGTCAAATATAATATCACATAATAAAAAGACCATCAGCAAAGTGTCTGTTTTCATAAGGAGTCAAAACCAGTGAATTGCTTTCACTTAGCTGGCTGTCTGAAAGCCGAGAGGTAAGGTTGAGACAGGCCATTGCAAGTGGAGAGTCTTCAGTTAACTGCTTTTGCATAGAACAAGCTAGATACTGCCAGGTTATGCAAGCAAGCACTTTTTACACTGTCACAGTATTGATTCTCATCAGTACAATCTTTATTGCATAATAGAGTAAATTGTAAGATTTGCATACGAGCTACATTTGAAAGGGTAGATGTGTATTTGCTTGAAATGACTTTTTACCAAGGAAAGGTTATACATAAACCCTATAAAGAACTGGAGGAGGCCTTTAGTAGTAACAGAGGGTCTGAACAGGCTTTGACTAAGTACAGAACTGATCTTTACCAGAATTATTAGGACTTCATGTTTGGTCTTAGAATGCATCGGATTGGCAATCCATCTCAACAAGAAAACGGTGAACTGGGCTTCCAAAATTGTAACACTCTTGGTTTTACTTTAAGTTATTTTAGGTTAAGTTTCTTTAAGTTGCCTTGATTGCTAATAGTTACACTAAAAGTGCTAGGGCAAAAATCATATTGTTCTACCATTTGTTGGCACCAAAATAATATGTGAATATTTTTTTCTCATTTATTGTTATTATTAACTTGCCTTAGTTTCAAGAGATTCTTTAAATTAGGATTTCAGTTGATGCACATGTGCATGGTGCACTTGAAATAAAATGCTGATGCTCATCACGGCATTACTGAGAACTTGTAAAGCCTTCAACTTTGTTTCTGGAAAGACTTTGCAAGTGTGATTTGAAGGTTGTGGCCAAAGCACTAAAGTTCCAGTGTTGCGCAACTTCAACCGCTGTGTTTTGACAGCCTTCCACTACCTGTTGAAGCTGATCTTTTGTCGAGACAAATTCTCAGTATTTCTTGCCACATTTTCCCCATCTCTGTCTTTTATTTTCCTTTGACACTGCTCTTCTTTTGATTTGAATGAACAATGGTACACCTACATACAGTGCATGCTCACATGGTAAGCGAATCTTGGCATTAACTGGAAACCCATCTTGTCTTTTTTTTTTGTAGCTTCTTGCATCTAGCCATAATCCACGAGGCTAAAGAATTTGCAGATTGGTTGATTGAGCTGTTTCCCAAAGCCGTCCTGGACATTCAGAACAACTTGTATCAGGTAAATGCTGCAGTATGCTTCAATAAAAACTCTGTGGTTACTGTGAGGTGTTGGTTTCCCTGGATAAATTCCTGCCCCACAGACTCACGATCTTAATCCACCTCTGAGCTTTCTGTCTGCGTGCATAGTCTCAGGTGCTTTCATGAGGAAGTAAGTGGTGGAACTCCCCTGTCATTGACTAAAAATATGTCACCATTGAGAAAGTAGGTTAGGGTATGTACTTGTGGGGTGGGGAGCTTCAGTACTTTTTAAATATGTTCTCATGTTCATGAACGTTTGGGAAAAAAAAAAAGCTAATTGAAGCTACAGTTTTTTTGTTATCTTGCTCCAAAGTTGCAGTGGTGACAGAACTGGTTGTATCAGTAAACTCATAGCCAAAGCCTGTCAGGTAGTTAGGTCTTTGGTATCAGTACAGGTCATGTGGCAGTGTGATGTAAATCGAAAATAAAAGGTAGAAAAGAAAACGAAATGAAAAATAATAGATGTTGTAAAGTTAAAAGATATAAGGCCATTCAAAGAAACCCACCTGTTATCTACTAACCTTTGCTCTGGTATACTTCCCTTTCTATTTCATTAAACCACGTGGACATGTAACTCTTACTCAGAGACCATCACTTGACAAGGGCCTTGTTTAGTCCAAAGGCAGAAGCAGGTAGAAGGAACAGTCAGCGTTTTAGAGTATGACTCATGGAACGCTGCTTTTCTCTCGAGTCGAAGTTACCAAAAGCCACGCAAACAATAAGTCAAATCTCTTTGGCTGCATTGCTCACTGATTTCCTCTTGGTGGTCAGCGTGCCCTCCGGTATTGAGTAAGCGCCAAAATTGTCACCTCACATAGTCACAGAGGCTGGGTTAAAACCCTCCTATTTCTCAATGAAAAAAAAAAGGCTAATTGCAAAACAAACACACACACTTGGTCTGGAGTTGTTGATTCATGTGCCTCCCACATGCTGGGTTTTACGACTGCGGACCACTGAGCTGCCTCCCCCTCTGCGCAGCCAGTCATCACTAGCCTCCCCCTCCTCCACGACCCACCGAGCACTGTGCCCTTTTACCCCTTTGCACCACAGACACTGCTGCTGCCTTCCCTGGTTCCCTTTCATCATCTGTCCTTTTCCAAATCCCCACAAGTATGTTGGTGTGCGTTTATCCAGTTGGTATTCATTTGTACTGTTGTGTTGTTGTGTGTATATGTGTATTTAACAAGCTTTAAAAGTGTGCCTGGTTATTGTGTGTCTTGCTGGTATGTCTACTCTATGGTCATGATACAGCGCCAGTGTTATTCTTTACATTCCTCCAAGAAAGGAGGGAACAGCCGTCCCAAGTAATCAGGGGAGCTTTAATTAGGATAACATTTGTTCAGGTGTAAGTGTGGGCCTAATGTTTTACAACCATTCTTGCTAAGGGTAGATCCCATAACAGAGTAGCTGTGTCAGACATATTCATCTAGGGCTGAGGTTATTGGTTAGCATTCCTTCTGCTTTGAGGATACTGAAGCATGGACTGTTTGGTTGTCTAATTAGAGGAGAAGATGGTGAATATGTGAACGGATGTTCACTGTCCCTTTGGTGCACACCACTGTAGAGATGTGGGCGAAACCTCATGTGAAACTTTGTCCTCTCCCTTGGTAGGCCACCATTGTAAAGAGAAGCCCAACATCCGAATACTTTGTAGGCACTAACTTGTTCCTAATTTGATCGCCATCCCCCAGACTCAGTCTCCATGGATCTGTGGTGTCAGAAAAATATCCTTCATGTCCTTCATTCATCCTCCCTGTCTCTTTATAGTGTCAAATTTCAAACTTCTTGTCTGTGTTTTGAATCTCCAATCACCCTCAGTTACTGGTACTCAAGGTCCTGCCCCCTAAATGTAGTCTGTGACCCCTTCTGACCTTTGTGACCAAGTGGAGTAGGACCAGCAACGATTGCTGAGATATTGCTAATAAAAAACAGTAAGATATTTATCAAGACATTGCTAACTAGAGGCAGTGAGATTGAGATTTTATTGAGATTTTGCTATGTAGACTTTATTGAAACATTGCTAACTAGTTAGCTAACCTCCACATGTCTTTAGTTCTTTTCCTCTCACATTTGGTAACTGTTTCCAGCCTTTGCTTCTTAAGCATTCTTCCTCCATAGCTTGTAGCTCTGTTGGTCTTATTTATCGTCTATCTTTAACTACCTAGAAAAGCACCTTATCAAATAGCATTGTTCATACATTTTTCATTGGAGTGTACTTAAATTCGGTATTGTTGGTATTTGTGCCTTGAAGCTTGTTGCTAATCTATAAACATGTTCATGGGCCTAATGTATTGTGGATGTGAATGTATTATTGTATTATGTATTGTATTATGAATGTATTATTGTAAATGTATTATGTATGCATTGTTGCTACTTCAATAGACAGGAATGTGGTCAATCAATATATATTGATAATTCTGCATTGTTGTTATTTCAGTTGACAGTAGTGTGTAAAATCAATATCCAATGATCTATTTTATCTCTGCAAAACACAATGAAACAGTTTCTCTGGTGTCTGTTTGGTTTCTCCAGACCCCTTTACACCTGGCCACATACCTGAACCTGCCAACAGTGGTGCGGCGGTTGGTGGAGGGCGGAGCCACTCTGATCCTGCAGGACCACGATGGGAACACCCCCCTTCACGTAGCCTGTGAGCAGGGCAAGAGAGAGTGTGCCAACGAAATGACCCGAAATGTGTCACCTGGCCAGCTCAAACCCGTACTGGAAGCACAGAACTGGAGAGGTGGGTGTCCGCAACAACAATAATTGGCTTTCCATTTTCAACTCATTCGCAATCAGTTTATGCACATTTATAGTAATTCAGCTAGGGAAGTGCACATCAGTGGCTGCATTTGTTGAAGCATAAAGCTAGGATTTCTTATTTGAATGGTCAAAATGTGCATGTAATGCATTGGGAAGTTATTGGAATGGCAAATGCAGTGTGAAGGTGATTGCAAACCAGCGGTAGTAAGTGAGTGATTCCCATTTTTTCATTGTGATCACACAGCACAACACGGCACACAGTGCACACAACAAAGTTGTGAATAGTAAGTCAGTAGTGGGCTCTACAGAATATCACTAGGTTTCACATAACATGGCTGCCTTTCACACACAGCCACACACATCAAAATCTGTCTGTACTTCTCACTGTCTGGTTGTTGCTTGTCTGTGGGTGAACACAGACTAGGTTAATAAATCTGAATTCTTGCCTTGTATGTTTAAAATAAAGATAAAGAAATTCGGTGCACTATTAGTAGCTAAGCAAACAGCTGATTTTTACTAAATAAATGTATGAAATTTATATACTGCAAAGGAGTAGTTTTGTTCACATGGCTAATGTACTATTTATAAATACTTCTGGCAGTTGTCATGTTAGTGTTTTGGTAAAACTCTTAATCTTGTTTTAAATATTTGATTTTAAACAAGAGCCCAAATGTTGTATATTCTGGTGGTCTGATTTTTATTGTGATTGTGTTGATGTAAGTGCTTATTTATGGTATATAGTCACATTCACCATGGGCTGTTCATACTTGGATAAATGCATCTTCAAAGACAGAATTAAAGCAGTGTTATCATCTTGGCAGTATTGTGTGAAATTGGTATCCTTCTGTGGGAAAAATGCAGTCATTGAAACCAGTCAGGCAATTTATTTTCATTTCGATGAAAGCCACTGTACCTAAAAATTCCAAATGTCAGCGTTCTGTCCCTACTTCTAGGTTCCATGTGTGCATATTGATTCTTATTGTCCTCTGTACATACCTGTTTTCAGGTGTCACCTGCCTGCACCTGGCTACGATGCACAGACGTCATCAACTCATGAAGCTCCTCATTAAGAAGGGTGCAGATCTGAATGTGCAGGTGAGACTGGAGTTGTGTGCACAGAACTAGTGGTGGTTTAGACCTTTCACATAGAGTCTGTCATAGAGAAGTGATGCCAAGATGCTTGGAAAAATGTCTTGTCTTTACACACTTTGATATTTCTGATCAGTTAACCCTTCTTTAAATGTTAAAAGTTGATTTCCGAGGTCCAGTCCAAATTCTCAGTTCCAAAAAAAATATTCTGTTGTTCAGAATGTAAGCACATATTTGTAACCCCCCCCCCTAAAAAAAAGCTGCAATGACGTCATGGATACAGGTAGAGTAAGAATGGACAGCAGCAGCAGCAGCACGTCTGTCTGTCTAAGGGCCACTTTGAGGTTAGGTGAGCTAGCTTGGATCTTGTAAGATTCATGAGTGCTGTAACTGGAGTTGGGGCATTAAAGTCGGGAGCCGAGGGCTGACGTGCAGGGGACTTTTTCTGGAGTCCCCCCGCTTCTGCCAGGCCTCTCATATGACCACAGGAAGGGCCTAGCAACAACAGTCATTTCGGATGCACAAGAGTTATTAGGGGTCATGGCACAGAGGGGACTGTGCTGAGCTCATGGTAAAAGCTACAGGATGTCTTCAGTTGTGTGGTATTTTTTTTGTCAGTGCCAATTAGTGTTCATATCAACTTTAAACTTGAGTGAATTAATACAAAAAAGTCTGAAAGAAGTTTTGGTACCAGATTTGTCTTTCTGATGTTTTTCTCTTAGTTCACTGGTGGTAAAGTGTTAACTTGTGACTGTGTGGCTGCCAAACAGCTTGCATTTGTTGTTGACCTCATCTTATGTGTCATTTCACACCTCTGGTGCTTGCATTTGATTTCCTATTTTTATTATGCCTCCTGTGGGCCCTATGTGTTTCACGAGCTGTCTGCTTGTAGACACACGCGTGAACACATATGTCCATTCTTACTAGCATCTTTTCTTTTACCTTTTTCTTTTAGTTTTACTTTAACTGATTGACCTAAAGCAAACGTTGCTTGTGTCATTTTATTTATTGATTTATTTGACTTATTACACTTTAGATGATGTTAAAAAAGCTTTTTTTGTTTTTTCTTCTAATTTTTATTCTTCTGAAAAGTTTTCACCCTCGCCTGCTTCTAATGCTTCTAAATTAACTGTACAGCTTGCATCTTTGGTTGACGGTTTGAACTCATCATTCACTGCGTTCACATGGACGAGTCGAAACCGATTGTAACTGGTTTGGGATCGTATCGGCTTCATGTGAACGGGATAGCAATTGGTTTGATATTGGTTTTCCGAAACCACTTGGGACGCCAGGCTTGGGCCGGTTCCAAACCACTTGGTGCTGCCATGTGTACGGGATCGGATTGGTTTCGGGTATTGCGCATGTATCAACGAAATAAAAAACGCAGTTTGTTCCTTCATACGGACTTCCTAACACAGCAGAATGCACAATATGTACATAAATGCATCAAACTCCTGAAACACCATCTTTGTATGCCGCCAGAAAGATTGTTTATTGTCTTTATTTAGTAGGAACAGTGCAGAGCCCATAGAACATGTGCCAGAGTATTACGTTTTTGTTTAGACCAGGTAACATTATGATGACGACCTCCAAATTTGAGATCAAGCGGATGAGTGGTTCAAGAGTTATGCGTGGAACAGACGTTCCTTGCATTAAAAGATAATGATAGAAAGATAGAAGTTGACTACAGCGCCCCCCACCTGGTGTAGCGGAAAGGGCCAGGTCTCTGACCGAATCCGCTTAGACGAACAAGGAACAAGGATTTGGGGACAGACCACCCGTTGGGAAGCAACACCCAAACCAATCGCAAACCAAACCAATCCCACTATGTGAACGCAGTCATTTAAAAAAAAACGTCTCTTTTCTGCCTGTATGTGCAACCAGGAGGGGACGAGCGGCAAGACCCCGTTACACATGGCTGTGGAGCTTCATGACATCCCAGCCGTGACCTTGCTGCTGAACCACGGGGCAAATGTGGATGCCGCCATGTTCAACGGCTGCACGCCGTTGCACCTCGCAGTGGGTCGGCAGGACGCCGCCATTGCTAATCTGCTGTGCCAGTCTGGCGCCGACCAGATGATCAGGAACATGGAGGACGAGACAGCCATGGATCTCGCCGCCGGAAACGACGACGTAAGTCTCAAACTCTGAAGAGATACTGCTGTTGATGGTAGATGAGGGTCACTCTAAGCAAATATTTTTGGTAGTAGATAAATTATATTGCCACAGAGAATAATGGAGTCACACTTTACCGACAAGCACAAGGTTGAGGGATAGCAGGGGAATGTCAGTGATGAGGCTGGGGGAAAATGTCTTTTTCTAACTGGGTTTAGTCAGCATTACCTACATTGTAGACCATGCTTTGCTGTTATTTATGTGAAATTTGACGCACCTTTTTTCCTGTCCTCCAGATCCTTGCCCTTTTCCCCTTTGATGACATTCAGATCTCTGGAAGGTCAGTGGTTGGAGTGAACTTCTAAAACCAAAGAGCGAGACAAGGCTCACTCACAGAACAAGCCATAACGCCTCTCACCTACCGGGAACCTCATAGTATCTGTAGATATTTAAATATGTATAGAAAAACAGTATCTCTATCTAAAGCAACTATTGCTTCAAGACATCAGGAGTGAAGTACATATCTCATTAGTTTTCATTGATGTGGCTTGAAGAAAATTTACACCATTAACGGTACTTATATTTAAAGACATTTTAGATGGTTTGGTGGTTGTGGTATATCTTGAGGTAAGAATAGTCAGTCATTAGCAGAGCTCATCAGGCTATTTCTGTCTTTTTTTTTTAAAGATAAACAATGCATTATATGCCTTTCTGCATCTTGTAATGACATGAAAATATTGTTTATGATTTTGTAGTAGCTTTATCATATGTGAGCCAAGCTTTTCAACCACTTTTGCCCTGTAAGGGATTGTTAGATCATCTTTACCTTGGAAATTGAGGTAAAGGCTTTTCTATTCTCAGATGGCTGGCATTGTTTTTTTGTTATGCCTTGTCTCAAGTGCGTTGTCTTAGATGATAAACAATGGAATTATACCCCGGTCAATTCAATCAGTTCATTTTTTAACCTTTGTCAGTAATTTGTGCATAAGACACTGCTTTATGAAATGCACTCAGTTCTGTCTATTAGGCTTTTTTATTTAAATAAATGATTCTGCCAGGACAGCTCTGTGTGTGTACAAGTCTGTGTGTGCAAGTCGGATGGCAAGTTTTGCTCTGATTATACTTGTACAGATAAGATGTTCATTTTCTTTTTTGTCATGAGTACTGCTTAAAGCTTTTACTAGCCAGCCTTTAGTGTTATTTTTCTCCGGATTTACAACAGTAGAATATATTTTCTAATAAAAAATTAAAAAAAACATGTCATGTCTATTTTTTTCTTTACAAATCACTTAACTTCCCACGCAGAAGAGAAGATATGCATTGGTGTTTGTTCACTATGGTAGGCCTATCATCCAGCATGCTTTTTAGTACAACTTCTGGATGTTAAAACAGACTGTAATTCTCGTACAGCTCTTCAGTCTGGAAATGTAGGGTCCCATGTTTATGCGTTTAATATATTTTTTAAATATAACAAATTCACCCTCTTTGACAAATGTCATTTGCCAGAGATATACTTTGTAACTATTCCTTTCCCATAATCTAGTACAGGCCTCTTCAAATGGCGGCCCTGGGGCCAGATGCGGCCCTTGAGATGATTTATAGTGGCCCCCGAAGTGTAATGTAATTTAGTTATTACACATGAGAGTGAATATATTCCGTAAACACGTCCGTGGGCTATGGCGTTAAGATGCGAGGTCCAACATCGGATAGATTACTCAGCGATGATTTGAGTTCATTGCTTTAATTGATACCTTGATAAGTTATATTGCCCGGCCCCTGGTTTAGTTTCAGTTTGATTAACTGGCCCCAGTCCCAAACTAATTGAATAGCCCTGATCTAGTACAAGATTGTTTAAAGACTGGGGATTACCTATCTTCAGCAAATAGGCACATTTTCAATAAAGCATGTTTTCCCTGTTTGCCTGTCTGCTCAACAGTGTTGTGGAGTTTAAGGTGTTCATTTGAGTTCTCTGTTACCCCATCATAAATTCCTGCTTGCCTTAGAGTCGTGCCCTACTAGCCTTCCTAAAGCCAAATCTAATGACAATAGTAGGCTAATTCTTTCAGCAGATAACTTCCTTGCTGAGCAGCAACAGCAGTTGTGTTTCCTGTGATCTCTGTGTGTAAGAGATACCATCTACTATCTTCCTTCTTGCAGTATTGCTCATACATTGAGGGGGTTCACAAACAGGCCATTTGTTTTTTCATCATGCACGTCGTTGCTGAACATGGCCTACTCTTTGCTGTGAATTGACATAAGAATGGGATTAGGTTTTTCAGTCACTCTCTAGATTGTGGTACTTGCTGTTACCTAGTTTTCTATGCACCATGGGGTACATGCATACGTGTGCATGATCACCTGCAGGATAATAAAACTAATTACATATATGTTATGATTAAAGTAATAGCAACAACATTGTTATTACTGCGAAGTAGGCATGGCTATAAAAGTTTACATTAGTTATATCAGCATCTATGATGGTATATAGGCCTATAAAAGCAGAACTTGAGACAATAGGCACACTAAACCAATGTGATCTATTCTAACTATTAAACTATTCTAACTCTATTTTAAACGAATCTAACTAAAACATGTACACTTGGCCGCCTAGACTACTTGGAAGACGGGGACCCACGGGCTAGTTGGTGGTCCTCCTGTCCAAGCGGTGTCAGTGTTGGTCTTGAGTGGATAGCTCTATTATCTGTCATGGATGTCTCGGGTTTCAGTACTCCGTTGGCAGTGGCAGGGGAGGAGGTCTACTCTGAGTTGAACATCGAAGTGAAGCCCTAACTTCACGTTAGCTGTCCAGGTAAGAACACTGTTAGGAAACATAGCCGAAATTGCATTTGTATGACAGCTCCATTGTAATATTGCTAAACTAATGTGGAATCGCCTGTCTGCAGTTCATGTTCCGTTCTAAAGGAGGAGGTGGAAGTGTGCGGCGTCTCAGAAACGCCAGTGTTCGGAGCTCGTGAAGAGTTGAGAGAAAATGCCATCTTTTTCATGGAGGTATGCGGTTAATACTTTGCTGATGTATTGCTACATTGATGGACTGAACTACCTCAAGACGGCTTGGACTGTCATGGCTGTTGATATATTTCTGGCTTCTCTTCTTGGCTGCTAGGTCAGTCAACACTTAGTCAGCCTTGGTTCATGTCTGAGTAAGGTTAGCCAGCTAACAGTCATTTAGCAGAAGTGAATCGATTAGCTAGCTAACATTTTAGAAAGGCTATAGCCAAACACGCATCACCCAGGCTTTGTAACTGGCTAGCTATTGCTTGTAGGATTCGGGGTTATTAACCCGGACAGTTTATTTCCTATTTGCAGTATAAAGAGAATGTTCGCGACTTGTTGTATGTGTTGTTCTCTCTTTCGGTCTTGTTAGCTAAGCTACCCCAACTAGCAAGGCAGTATAAACTGACGGTGGTAAGCGTTGCCATTGGCAGCTGCAAATGTTTAACAGTGGAAGCGAAAGTGCTAGTCGACCAGCACTAATGTGTCCTCGTTGTTCCTCTACCTCATGTAACATTAACGATATGATGCATTAATTATCCTCATTTGCATTTGCATTGTATGGATTTAGTATTCTCTTATCAGGGATGCATTCTGACTGCAAGGTGTACTTGAGAACAAGGTGTTAGATTATTGAGTAGCCTTAGATACTGTAGGTGCTGGCCCCTCTGCCATTCAGTCTCCGGTTTGCTGGTATCTGGTCATTATTACCTTCTGTATGCATGTGAACAGGTTATTGACATTCATAGGTCTGGTTTAAGTGACATCAGATTTCCAAAATGTCAAACATAGACTTTGACAGCTGTTTTTTCATATGCAATGCGGTTTAGAAAAGTCTAGGCCTATACCCCACCGATAAACAAGACTTTTATTACATTCTACATTAAATTACATTTTTTAAACCGCATTATTCTCGCTATTTTTAGAACTTTTTTCAACCCAAAGTTCCTGTGTCACCGGTTTGACCGACCGTAGGGACAATAAGCAACCGAAGAAACGGCATTCCTCTCTTAGAATAGTCTACAACAGACTTAATCTTGTTCGGCAAAGGAAAACGTCCGTGTGTAGTCACAAACTTTAGTGGGCCACGTTGGCAGAATACCTAAGGAGGTTGGATGTAATCCAAATCCATGTGAACACAGACGCGCCCCACCTGCCTATTCATGAGGTTGTCACCCAACAATGCTGCCTTTTTTTTTTTTTTTTTTTTAAACTTTAACCTAATCAGACATGGATCACTATATACGTCACTGTCACTTTGCATGATGGTTTTCATTAAGAAACAGTTTGGGGGGAAGGGGGGGACCTGTAACTTTTAGTCATGAGTTATTTTCCCAAATGTATTAGCAGAAGGTATGTAGTTCCTTGTTTCATGAACTGCACATTGAGAAGGCTGGGTTGTTTGATATTGGGCCACTGCTGGTGTTGCCCTGGCCTGGATGCCGCAGGCCTACCACACAAAAGAGGCTCTGTTGGAGCGTAGACCCGAGGGAGGAGGCCTATTCTGAGAGTCTCACACACACACACACACACACACACACACACACACACACACACACGAATGCACGCACACACACACGAATGCACGCACGCACACACACACACACACACACACACACACACACACACACAAACACACACACTCTTACTTACACACAGAACGGAGTATGTGAGATGCACCTTGTGGAGGGGTAAAAAAAATGTAAACTTCAGCAGTGCCTTAAAAAAATAGGCACACCTAAAGGTTCTCTTACCCATGAATCCACAACAGTTGGGAATGTAGGTAACAACTTCATAGTCATATTTTGTTTCACCACTCTCAGCTTGTTTCTAAACTACTGAGGGCAATTTGAGATTGAGATTTGAGAATCCACCCTCTTTACCTTTTTCACCCCCCCCAGGCTGTTGCTCATGCTGGGTTCTTGGCCTCTGGCTCTGGCTGAGTCAGATGGCTCCTCTCTCCTGGATGGCTGGCAGGACATGTGGCTCTTTAAGTTCCTGGTCAACGTCCTTGGTTACGCCACCATTGTCATCCCAGGCTACTTTCTCATCAGCTACTTCAAAAGGATCAACTACCTAGAGACAGGTGAAGTATTAACTAGTTTGGGGAAGATAACGTCTCAATAAAACACCTCATAAAACACATTTTTTTTATGGTAAGGTCCCATCAAGTGTTTTGCATTTTACACTAATATAAAGGTGTAAACGTGTAAATTATTTGGTTCATGGTCGGTTTGGTTGTGATTCCTATTTATAATCTTTGCTTTATCATGCCTGTTTTGGCCATGAAACGGCCACAGTTGCTAATGGCATTACGTTACAATAAACAAACAAACATAAAAACACAGCTTCTTTATTAACCATGTCTCTGTCTCCCTCCGCCTAACCCACCCCAACCCCCACCCCCACCCCCTCAGGTCGTGGTCTTTGCTTCCCTGTAATAAAAGCCTGTGTGTTTGGGAATGAGGCCAAGGCAGGACTGCTGGACGACGTGTCTGTTACGTCCCGCAGCGACGCAGACTCGTCCTCTTCCACCAGCCAGGCCTTCAAGTTGGTCTTCTGTGCGGCAGGACTGCAGGTGAGGGAGAGTATTTTAGTGCAGTCCCCTGTGCTTTAGTGGACTCGGCAAGCTAGGAGGAGAGGAATGTCAAATATCAAACATCACACAGCATCACAGTACATAACACGTGAATGAAATTTAATCAATTGATATACACAGCACTGCATACTCTGTAGGTGTAAGTAGTTGGGTTTTTACTGTACTTATTCACATCAATTATGTGCATCTATAATAAGTCGGCTTAATGGCATGCCCATCAAAGGCCATTTTATACTGCGAAGATTAATGCGCATTTTAAGTGTTTCCAGGTGAGGATATCTTATTTGAATAACCCAAATGCGCATTAACAAGTTGGATGTAAAACCTGTTCTTGACCTCTGTGCAGAATAGCAACCCCAGAGTATGTCTAATCTGCCAGGTTAAATGGTTGGAAGCATTTTGATATTGGTCTGTCTTCCAAGGTCATTTGAGTAAATCATACATGTATTTGAGTGTATGAGCATAAATCTACACACAGGGTAGGGTTTTCTCTCTCTCTGGCGCGTGCTCTCTCTCTCTCTCGCTCTCTCTCTCGCTCTCTCTCTCGCTCTCTCTGTCTCTGTCTCTCTCTGTCTCTGTCCGTGTATTGCATGTTCTTTTTCCATGTGTAGAATATTATTATTAATATAATTGTTTCCAAATTTTGGATACATGATAAATTGTGTATTTGTGTTTTTTGAAAGAGTGGTACAGAGAACATGGTCATATTGTATGTGATGTACCCACAGTTATGAAAGACATACAATATAAAACAGTATTTCTTAGATTGGGGCTGCATGTATTAGTTATTTTCATGGCTGGCTAATCTGTCAAGTATTTTTATAGTTAGTTGTTTGGTCTATATATTATCAGAAAACATTTGAAAACATTAATCACTGATAACATCCTCAAGGTTCTTCCCAAGGAATTTGTACTTTTACAGATAAGTACAGGAACGAGACTGAAAAAAATCACATATTAGGAACCAGAATGAAAATGTGTATTTTCTCATTTAAAAATTACTAGTTATACTAGTACTAACTATTCATAAAATAGGGATGAAATGATTATCGAAATCTGTGGTGATGTGAACAGTTTGGTTCAGTCTTAACTATTTTTTGTACGTAAAGCATGTTTTATGTGTAGATAAAAAGCGTCTTTACTATAGGGTTCACTTAGTTCAAAGGTATGAAAGTACCTGTCCTGCTGAAACATGAAAAAAATCCTTTTCTACAATACAAAAATAAGTATAAAATTAGTCAAAGGCATTGCATTGTAGTACTTGATGGCTTCAGTCGTGTTGACTGTCAAGAGAAGTTTGTAGAGGCTTAAGGCTAGTGGAACAGGCTGTTCAAGATGAGCATAAAGTTTGCCCTGTGTTCTTAATTCATCATTGTTATCAAACCAGGAGCTCGGCCTTGTCCAAAGATCATTCGATATCGAGCCTCAGCACTTGATGTTCTTAGGTTGAGCCTTTTCATTGCTTTGAAAAATGGAATGTGATCCCGATAAACTGTGTTTGACTCAAGTGCTGAAATTAAAAAAAAAAAAATTCACTCACTCACACACACACACACACACACACACACACTAATTTCAAGGAGGTTTAATTTTCCTTGCCTAAATATAATTTGAAATCAGTAAGAACTTGAGCCTTTAAGCCTTTTCATCTCTTTGAAAACTGCAATGTGATCACAACAAATTAAAATATAAAAAAAGACCACACACATAATGACATTTAAAGGAGTCTTCATTTTGAGCCTGTTAGTTTGAGCTTTCTTTGATTGTGAATGTGAATGTACCCATATCAGCCTCCATTTTAGTCAGTTTATAGTTATAGTATTTTTGGCTCGGCCATGTTCGGACTCGACTAGTTTTTAAATAGGAGCATGTGACTTCGGAAGGCTACTCCATAGAAGTGATGAATGTAGGCCCTCTCCCAGTGCGAAAGCATGGGACCACTCCTCCTACTACCATTGACGGTATCTCTGAACCAGGTTTCTGTGTTGCCCCTTGTTAAGGCAATGCATGTCAGACTTCCGATAGATTTCTGATGCCCACACAGCCCGTGACAGTGAAACATGGGCGCAATACTTCCTGCCTTCTGCTGGTCATAAATAGTTCAGATATGCTTTATAGCGGAGCTATCTTTGGTGGGAAGCCCGGCAGTTTGTGACCATGTGACGTTTTATTACATAGGTTAAGTCAGGTAATCGTGTTTACCCACTCAAACAATATGGGCTTTTGCAGCAGTCACTATTGCTTATTCTGTGTGTGTGCGCGAGTGTTGATACTATAGCTAGCTACACCAATCACAATGTCAATGTTTGAACTACGTTATGTAAACCCTTTCACTGTCGTGATGCTGTGCCAGCAGGACAGAATGACATTGAAGCAAACTTTGGTTACACTTTATTTTGCTGCCCCTGTTACATCAATTGGTACAGTGTAACAAAGTCTGTAACTATATGTAACATTATATACTTACACTGCCATAGGGTTAGGGTGGATGTTTGGTATGTACAGTGTAGGTACATAATATTACATGTTACATGTAGATACACTAAAAAGGAACTGTAAAATAAAGTTTTACACATTTGTGAAGTTGTACAAATAGAATGCATCTGGCTATATGTAATACTTGAAGTTAAAGCTTTGTCTTCTTGAAGATGAAGCTTTGTCTTATGTTTTGCTAAATAAGTATTTAAATTTGTGTGCAAATAACAGATTCTGAATGCTGAAATGTTTATATTTTCCATTCATTCATTCATTCATTCATTCATTCATTCATTCATTCATTCATTTATTTATTTAATTTGGACGAAATGAGATATTTGGTTATGTGATTTTGGCCTCCCTTGTAAAGCACAAATCCAAAACATTGTACCATTTTATGCACTAAACAACTAATCAATAAATCAAGAAAGTAATTGGCAGATTAATCACCTATGAAAATAATAGTTTGACTGTTATTATATGAATGACCAATGTGTGTGTGTGTGTGTGTGTGTGTGTGTGTGTGTGTGTGCGCATTTTTGCCATCTTCTGTCTAGATCTCCTACCTGACATGGGGCGTCCTGCAGGAGCGCGTGATGACGCGTGCGTACGGCGCGGGCGAGCCGGGCCACGAGGAGGGCGAGCGCTTTAAGGACTCGCAGTTCCTGGTGTTCATGAACCGCATCCTGGCGCTGACGGTGGCCGGCCTGTGCTGCGTGCTGGTCAAGCAGCCGCGTCACGGCGCGCCCATGTACAAGTACTCGTTCGCCTCGCTCTCCAACATCCTCAGCAGCTGGTGCCAGTACGAGGCGCTCAAGTACATCAGCTTCCCCACGCAGGTGCTGGCCAAGGCCTCCAAGGTCATCCCCGTCATGCTCATGGGCAAGCTGGTGTCGCACAAGACCTACGAGTACTGGGAGTACTTCACGGCCGCGCTCATCTCCGTGGGCGTCAGCATGTTCCTGCTGTCCAGCTCCAGCAACAAGCACCCGTCCACCGTCACCACCTTCTCCGGTGTGGTCATCCTGGGCGGCTACATCATGTTCGACAGCTTCACGTCCAACTGGCAGGACAACCTGTACAAGTACAAGATGTCGTCGGTGCAGATGATGTTCGGCGTCAACCTCTTCTCCTGCCTCTTCACAGTGGGGTCTCTTCTTGAGCAGGGCGCTCTGTTCGACTCGCTGGGCTTCATGCTGCGCCACTCGGAGTTCGCCTTCCACGCCATGCTGCTGTCGGTGTGCTCGGCGTGCGGCCAGCTCTTCATCTTCTACACCATCGGGCAGTTCGGCGCGGCCGTCTTCACCATCATCATGACGCTGCGCCAGGCCATCGCCATCCTGCTCTCCTGCTTCCTGTACGGCCACGCCGTCTCCCCCGTGGGCGGGCTCGGCATCGCCGTCGTCTTCCTGGCGCTCTTCCTCCGCATCTACGCCCGCGGACGCCTCAAGAAGGCCGGCAAACGGGCGGCGCCGCCTCCGGTACAGAAGGTGTGAGCAGATGCAGAGTGGGAGAGAAGGACAGGTGGAGGGGCGGGGAAAGGGAGGGGTGGGGGAGGGGTAAAACGGGGACAAAGGGAGAGACTTTTGTACAGGTGCCACATTTTCGGTGGCAAGTTTGTCGTCCGGTCCTGGTCTCGTTTTTAATTTCTCATTTTTGCTTCTGTTTTTTTTTTTGTTCTGTCATTCAACTTTTATGGCGTCATATGTCCTTACTGGTTTTTTTTTTTTTTTTGGTTTTTTTTTGAGGGGGGTGTAAGTTTTGTACTGTTCAAAGGGTACTTAAAGGGATGATGCCTTTCTTGGTCTTTGGGAGATAAGGGATTGGGCGAGGGCTGTAGCAGCAGTGCCGTAATAGGCTCTCAGAATGATTGACGCACACACGGGGCGGAGTCACTGCTGCTGCTCTTCGCTCGAGCGTCTTTTTGCCAGGTTTAAGTCGTACAACTAAATTGACACGTAAAATTCTCATTCAGTCAGTACAGCTAGTGAGCTTGTTAGAATTTGGAGTGTTGAGCATCCAGCACATCTCCTGTCAATCCACATTCCCCCCCCTAAACATGTGCAGGTCTCTGCTGTATCGGTCAGAGAGGATGACGCATTCCCTCTAAGGTGTTAGCTTCAACTAGCTAATCCATGAAGCACAATCATCCCGAATGAGTCGTCCCTTGCATCTTCTTATGTCCACCTGGATGTAAAGTTACTGGTTGCTTTTGTTTTCCCTTTTTAACTTTTTTTCCCTTGTTCTTTTTAACATGAATGTCTGAATGGTATGCCTAACCATGAGCACTAAAATTAGCGTTTTGACAGGTTCATGTACCAAGAATGGTACTTTCTTCCACCATGCAGTAATATATAGAGAGGTTGGAGGCATTGTAAGTCAGGTCCAAGAGGGTCATACCCTCGATGGACGGTTGAAAATGGGTGGGGAAAAAAAAAAAAAAGTCTTTCCCTAGCAGCTTTCTCCATGAGCTTTTGTATGAGACTCATGTGTTGGGCGGTTATGCTACTGGGTGTAGCATATAGTAGCTTTCTGTGTACGCACTGTTTGTTAACAAACTGGGGACTGAATTGGGTCGGCCACGACATGGTTATGGTCATTTGGAGCATTCATGTGCTACTGGCACGACCAGTCGCACCTAACTGCATAGACAAGCAGGCAGGTTGTGAACAGATGATCTGTAAATTCACAGATTGGTGCATTGTGTATGGATGGCATCAGACCTTAATTCTTTGTTTGTTTTGTGTGAGCGTGTGTGATGGAAACCTTAAAAGGACTCATTCATTCAAGTACAATATATTTGGGTCTGCGGTTTTTAATAACTTTTCTTCAGCTGCCTACTCGTTAACATGTTAGTGTAGTGTAGAAGCAATCAATCGTGTATTTTATTTTTTAATAATCCATACGTTTATTAGGTTATTCACTCTTTTCTTGTCTAGCTTTACACTCGAACCAAAAGAGATGTACTAATAGAACTAATCTAGATCTTCACTACAATTTTTCACTCTGGCCCAGACGGCATCTCATTACATGGCAACAAGCAGTTCATTTCTATGATTACGAAAATGGAGAATTTCACAATGCAAACAGTAATAAGCATTAGAAAACGAATGTCAAAATGCTTTTTGTTTAATCATTCATGTGTGGCATTGATTAACAGGTGTTTGGTATTCCTCAGTCTCAAAGTGGCGTTTCTAAAAGTAAGGTCCAACCCTGCCTAAAGGTGAAATTTGCTACAATGGATTTCTTACTTTTTTGTTGGAATTACTATGCAAGTAGTGTTGGAAAAAAACATGTAGGTTTTTTTTATGTTTTATTTTAAATATTTGTTTACAATGTTTTGTTTATTTGGGGGGGGCGGGGGTGGAAAGTTCTGCATATATTAACACTTTAATCGACCATACTGTACTGTACTGTCATTGTACCATCTACTTTTTTTTTTTTTTTTTTTGGTTGATGTCTTGTTGTTTGTCAAACGATGCATCACTCTCTGGGAGAGCAGCTTAGTGAAATGTGTGTGTGTGTGTGCGTGCGTGCGTGCAAGCGCTTTTTAGCTCCTTTATGTACATGGTTGACACATCCAGGGCCTTGTAATGTCGAGATTTCTGGAATTTCTTCACCCCTTTCTGAAGAATGTGAAGGAAAGACTGGAGGACACGCGGTGGTGGGGGATTTTTGGAATACAAGAGAAAAAAATGTGATTGAACTAATGTACTATTATTTTTACTCTTAGTATCCCTTGTTTTAGACTTGTTTTTAATTATACAACGAAACAAACATTGATATTAATTTAAATACATGAAACAGCTGTTACAAATGTCTGTTGTCAAGTGTCTTTTTGGTGTACGTGGGGTAGGGACGAAACTTTTCTCCTGAACAAGAGTGTGTTGAGTGTGTTCAGGGAATGAATAAGACTTGCTCCACATGAAAATGGAGGTGGATCTGGAGATCTGAATGACAATTTAACAGTTGCCTAAACTGTTAATCTCTTCAGGATTGGTGCCAAAATAGCCTTTTAGAAATAAATGTGTGTAAGACAAAGCTACTTATATTTCAAAATAACGAGCAGTTATCTCCAGTGATCATCAAAGGGCAGACAGTTTGTGGATAATTATAAACATCTGGGCACTCTCATAGACTGACAACTTACTTTTAAAGAAAATACAGAGTTTATTTTTAAAAGGTGCTCACAACTTCTACTACTACTACTCCGTAGGCTTAATAATTTTGGAGTGATCAAGAACATTCTCTAAACTGTGTACCACAACCTAGTTGAAAGTATCCTTTTATATGATCATGTGGTATGGTAATCTTAAGTATACAGAGGAAAAATAAACTACAGAGAATAGTGAACATATCATATCAACATCGAAGATAATTGGAAAGCAACAAAAGTATCTGAGCATAATTTATGAAGAGCATATCTTAAGTAAAGCTAAGAAAATCAGAAATGACCACTCACCCACCACACAGTGAATTTGAGCTTTTCTCTCAGGGAGGCAGTTTGGGGTACCTAATGCCAATAAGAACATTTTTTAAAATTCCTTTGACCTCAATGCAATTAGGGCAATAAGTAGCACAGATACTCTTACTGAAATCACCCTAGTTTTTTTTATAGGTCGTCTATTTATCGTATGTATTGATTGTTTAAGTATATCACAGGTCCTTGTTTTATATAGAATGCTGTGTTTGTGTGTGTGTTTGTTTGTGTGTGATGGGGGGTGCCGTGCAAGGCTAGTAAACTGATGTCGATTGTGTGTTTGTACTATGGTGAAACCAAAGACAAATTTCCCTTTATGGACAATAAAGTTATTCGTATTCGGAATAACATCAGTTATTGTCAGTTGTCGCAATAAAAACAAAACACTTTTACAAGCGTTCCTATGCACCACTCCTTATGGGAGGCCAAAAAGCCATGTGTTTTGAGTGCAGATCAGTTTCAGTATCCTGTATTCATAAATGGTGTGGTAGATCACCAAAGAACCTTGAAGATAAAATAAGGTATGTACACTTAGTGGAACATACTGTATCCCGTATACTCACAACCGTGTGTGTGTGTGTGTGTTTGTGTTTGTGTGTGTGTGTTAACATACAGTTGAAGGGGAAGGAAAAAAAGGTATGTATACTTAGTGGAACATACTGTATCCCGTATACTCACAACCGTGTGTGTGTGTGTGTGTTAACATACAGTTGAAGGAGAAGGAAAAAAAGGTATGTACACTTAGTGGAACATACTATATCCCGTATACTCACAACCGTGTGTGTTTGTGTTTGTGTTTGTGTGTGTGTGTTAACATACAGTTGAAGGGGAAGGAAAAAAAGGTATGTACACTTAGTGGAACATACTATATCCCGTATACTCACAACCGTGTGTGTGTGTGTGTGTGTTTGTGTTTGTGTGTGTGTGTGTTAACATACAGTTGAAGGGGAAAGAAAAAAAGGTATGTACACTTAGTGGAACATACTATATCCCGTATACTCACAACCGTGTGTGTGTGTGTGTGTGTGTGTGTGTGTGTGTTAACATACAGTTGAAGGGGAAGGAAAAAAAGGTATGTATACTTAGTGGAACATACTATATCCCGTATACTCACAACTCTGTGTGTGTTTGTGTTTGTGTGTGTTAACATACAGTTGAAGGGGAAGGAAAAAAAGGTATGTATACTTAGTGGAACATACTATATCCCGTATACTCACAACTCTGTGTGTGTGTGTGTGTGTGTGTGTTTGTGTTTGTGTGTGTTAACATACAGTTGAAGGGGAAGGAAAAAGAGGTATGTATACTTAGTGGAACATACTATATCCCGTATACTCACAACTCTGTGTGTGTGTGTGTGTGTGTGTGTGTTAACATACAGTTGAAGGGGAAGGAAAAAAAGGTATGTACCCTTAGTGGAACATACTATATCCTGTATACTCACAACCGTGTGTGTGTGTGTGTGTGTGTGTGTGTGTGTGTGTGTGTGTGTGTGTGTGTGTGTGTGTGTGTGTGTGCGTTAACATACAGTTGATGGGGAAGGAAAAGAAGTTAAATGGTTAAATGGGTACCCACCAATAGCCCCTTGACTTGTTTGGGGAACTTTCCCTCCACTCATTCATTGCTGCACCCTCCACCCTTAGTCCCTCCTCCGGTACGGTATGCCCCTCTCTCCCCCATGGCATGACTGAGCGGCGTCCTCTCGGTTCCTCTTTTCAGTAATTCAAATGAGGAGTCAAGACTTTGACTTTCAGATCTCTTCCAGCATCCCGCATTAGAGGAAACTGTGAGTAGTCGGAAATAAAGATTGTGAAAGTTTTTCTGTGGTTTGAGGTATGTGTGTGTGTGTGCGTGTGTGTGTGTGTGCGTGTGTGTGGGTGAGCACACACACACAGTTGTCTAAGGACTGGAACGCATCACTCTCATTACAACATTACAATTGCGAGGTATCTCACAAGTCATCTCGATCAACAGACAGCCCTTTTTTCAGCATCAACTGCAGAGGATGTTTTCTACAGATTGTGAGCTTCTGTCTGGTGGATTTTCACAACAAGGAAGATAGTCTGATAATATCATGCCACAGCAGTGACCTTAAAAGACTGTACCGTGTCTCTGACGCTCTCTTAACCAAATGTTTTCAGTAAAGACACCAGGCCATGGCAGGCAAACTCACAGGCCATGTCTGAAATGTTCACTTGTTTACTACAGTTCACTACAATAGAAGATGAGTTACACTGTCCTACATAATGCTACTACATAGTGAACTAGTGAACATTTCAGATTCAGCCACAGAGTTGTCAATCCTGGCTTCAGAAAGTAAAATCCCTGCCATATATTTCTTCCTTCCTTCCTTCCTTCCTTCCTGTGCACAGGTGATTTCACCAAGTTGTGTACACTTTAAAATCAGCTGGTTCAGAAAATGGTTGTATCAAATACTTGGTAGGGTTTTTGATGCTAAAGGTAGGTTTGCCACCTCTGCAGCTCAATCGTATATGCAGTTAAGGTGTGGAGAAATTTTATACCTTACAACAAAACGTCAAATACACAAACATACGTGCCACTGAGATAACACATGACGCAACTGGAGATTAAGCAAGGCACTCACACTTGAAACCTTGGCTTACATAGTTCTGAATATGTCAGTGTGCTCAACCAATCAAAGTAAAACTCCCACCAAACCAAACCCAGGCCAAAATATTCTGTCATAATCGTATAGTGACTCAATGTTTCTGAAGGGCATTTATGTGTATTTGACGGCTTCGGTATGAGTGTTATGGAGATAGGTGGTGGCAGATGTTAGGCCCCCTACACACATACACCCCCAATCAAGTTTCCTTGTGTCGTGGGAGAGAAAAGGATTTCCCTATTTATTATTAAGGTTACAGCTTTCAAACTCCCCTTCAATAACCTTGTGGTGGTTATTGTGTCGAGTGAAACCTCTGTCAAAGGTCATTGTGGTGTACAAAAATGTAAATCTTGTTGTTGAATACACACACACCCTCTCAGAGAGGTCAGTCTGTGGTGGGTTGGGATGAACAGGCCAGATATCTCCAAGCAGATGCCTTTTGTGTGTGTGTGTGTGTGTGGCCCGCTTGACATTGACACTATGCTTGACAATACTTCATGGCCATTGCCTGCGGCTCTGTTGGTGACCTTTCATTTCTCTCTGACGACTATTTTTTATAATGTCCGCAGACTTAGTCAGGCCACACAAGCATTTCTCAGAATCAAAGGTGGACAGTAGCTAAGTAAATTTACTCAAGTACTGTACTTAAGTACCATTTTCAAGTATCTGTAAACATTTTGACAACTTGTGACTTTTACTTCACTACATTTACTATACAAATATTGTACTGTTTACTCTAATACATTTGAAATGTGAGCATGAAGTACTCATGCCTTACATTGATAAGAGGTGGATACACTGAAGGTTTTCAATTTAAACAACTATTCCTATCCAACTATCCCTATTTCTTCTCCACTTCCAACACACACACACACACACAGACAAACACATTTATGCACAGATTGGACCGCTCAACATAATTTACTACATCTCTCACTCTCAGTATTTCATTGTATGTATAAAATAGTGATATTGTATATGAAGAGCTGGCTCCATATCATCAACAAAAAACACATAAAAAGAAAAAGTACTTGCTCTTTGAATACCTAAGTATTTTTGAAAACAAGTACTTTTGTACTTCGACTTAAGTAAAAATGTCGCATAGGAACTTCCACTTGTAGTGGAGTAATATTTGACAAGGAGTATCTATACTTTGACTCAAGTAAAGGGATTGTGCACTTCATCCAGCTCTGCTCAGAATGTCTAATAAGGGGATATTAATTTTATAGATTCTGTAGAAATAATATGCCCTTATTAATCGTCTTGATATCATGCCATACCATAATATATCAGAGGCCTACTAAATTATCTCCCGCTCCAGTAATGTTTATAATTCTTAGCAGACATTTTCTACCCAAAATGACATACAATACTAAAAATAACACATGATAAACAGAAATACTGGGTTCAAATTTAAAAGAATAAAGATTAGTATTATAAGCATTATAATAAACACTATATACTTGTAATAGGCTCGTAATAGTCAAAACATTATTACTCTACTTCAATGCACAATGAATGACTAAAGCATCATACTTAAAAAGATGACCTGGTGGGCCTAATAAAAAAACAGTCTATGGCAGATGGCAGGTGATTAAAACAGGACTGTTGCCTTTTTGAGTGTAATGAAACCTGGTTGTGATATCACTGAGCTACACACATTATGAGCTCAGGATGTTAAAAATGTCAACCTGTTGAGAAACCCATCACTGATTACTGTCTCAAATCTGGTTAATGTTTTGAGACATTTGTGTTTTTCTTGCTTCTCATCTTCGAGTAGGCTCCACGCAAGTCCTCTCAGAATGACTCAAGCAGCAGTCTGGGAAGTGGGTTGCATGGAGTCGGACACCCACCCACACACACACGCACACACACACACACACATGCACACACACACACACACACACACACACACAGTGACAGAGAGGGTGCACATTGCGATTTTGAGCTTATGGTGGTGGTGGTGAGCTTGTTCCGTCGATTCATTTTGCACTGAAAGCTCTCTGCGGCACACAAGTAAAGTGTGTGTGTGTGTGTGTGTGTGTGTGTGTGTGTGTGTGTGTGTGTGTGTGTGTGTGTGTGTGTGTGAGAGAGCGAGCAAGAGCTAGAGAGCTAGAGCTCCTCTTCTTCCTCCCCCTCACAATGCCTTTGCCTGCCACCAGCGCCTCTGTCTCTTTACTCTAAATCATGTGATCTCAAAGAAGGCAAAGCTAGATAGGTGACCTTAGAGTCACAGTTACCTCTCAACCACCAACAGGACGTGAGTGAGTGAGGAGAGGAGCAGCCTCAGAAGGAAGAAGAAACTTTCTGTTGCTCATCATCACGGCCTGGCCTGAAAAGTTTATGCTTTCTTTTTTCAGTTCTCTACACAAGTGGCTTACTCATGGCTTCCAGTATTTCATATCAATTCCAGTATGAGTTCCACTCTGTCCGTCCTTGATTTACCAGTTTGACTACCTTGTGAAAATAGGCCAATAAGTTTAAGAAGAAGAACTGTGTGTTATAACAGTGGATTCATGAACATGAGGACTTTGACCAACAATAAAACCTAGTAAGCATGAAGAACAAAGTGACCTTTATATAAGTATAAAATTGACACTTCACATTCCCTCTATGCATGTATAGGTTGCACACCAAGATGGATGTCAACAGTTAATAGCAGATAGGCCCATAAAGTGACACAATGTTGTAGATCAGGTCAGGAGACATCTGATGACCTTCAGTGTCGCTTACTAACCTCCTAAACATTTTAATTTATACCACAATACAACAGGAAGCAACCTCAGATAGGTATATGAAACCAAGAGAGAGCGGAAGGATGCATGTTGATGTTGTAGCCTAAGTATTCATGATAAACAACCAATTTCAGATATCACCCTTGTTTCTGTAACACATGCAGTCAGGGGCCTCAGACTGATGCTGTACTATAATACCATCAGCACCCATGTGTGTGTAACAACATAACACCGCATTACATGATAACTTGGCAAGATGTAATAAACATTCCCTCCACTATTTAATAACTCCTGCATTTTGTAATAACATGTTGAATTTTGTAATAGATTGCCTGAACACAATATTTCGCCCCATTTTGTAATACATTATTACATATTGTGATGGTTATTACACAAATGCTGAGACAGCTGTTTTATTGTTATTTAAATGTTATATTATGGCACATAACCAACCACAATACATATCTTTACTGATATTTTATTTTAAATATTAAACTTAAAAAGCATCTTAAATTTCATTGGCATGAAAATAAACTCCTAGCATCCTGGTAGCCACATAACACATCATAGCCACATACTGCCCTAGTAGTGACAATGCCCATTTTTGAATTCTGATTTTCTTTCAAATACAGCCATGTGTGTAACAGCGTGCTGAACCCAAGGCCTGGCACACAGCTCTGACACATGGCCTCCACTGAGGGGAGTATTGACTTGCTTATATACCCTTAATTAAAGATATTCAGGCTCTTTAATGGGGTATTATCTTTAGTAGGGTATTACAGATATTGTATGTGGTTTACCGTCATACATCTAACTTAAAAACAAATGTAAACAAGTTTTGTACAATAAATCTGTTATTAACATATGTGTTGCAAGACTAGGATATGGCCTCCATCCAATGTTGTGCTTCCACTTAATTGTTGGCAAGTTCATATTTGGTAGCTTTAGGGTGGATGATGTTAGCCTGGTAAACCAGCCCAGCGTACTTCATTTTGTTTTGTACAGAGGGTCTGGCTGTGCTGTACTGAGAAATGTTTTTCTTCCTGGAGGTGTGGACTCTGCTGAAACTTTAAAATGACTGGATCTGCCTTTACCCAAACATTAATGTGTAATTGTGACGTATGCAATGCACCGGATTATGGTGCAGGAAGTTATGAAACTTTCTGACTAACAGACTAATGGACTAACAACTAACCGAGCAAGGTAGAAGATTAAACTCCGTGGGGAGTAAGGCAATGACAGCTCTCCCACAAATGAAACGCTTTAAACATTCTTCTTGCTCCGACTTGAATTCCTCGATATTCCAAAGCATTGCCACCACAGACTGAAAGGCCTTGCTTACTTTGTTCTCCGTTGCCATTGTCGATCTACATCCACAGATAGACTACAAGTAAAATGTAGCGCACACAATCGACGTCATTGCTCACAAACACTCCCTCTGCTCTGTCCGGTGATTGGCTAGGACGGATTCTGCCTACAACCAGCCATTTCAATCAGACCTGCGCCAGACCCTCTGTGCAAAATGAAGTGAAGTACGAGGGGCTGGTTTACCAGGACAGGATGATGTTTGTTTTGTGGTATTTTTCTCAATGGTATAGTCCAGGTGCAGGGCCCACTAAGTCCAATAACCATCCTTCCTTGCCCTCCTTTCCAAAACTTGACTACTTGAGCAAGTTTTTTTTTTCCTGAACCAGCCCTTTCAATTTCTTTATATTCATTCTTTGTAAATATTCACATTTGCAAATATTCTGGTAAATATTCCTTCATATTTATTCTTTGTTTCAAATACTTCACTTTACGGTAGCCATCACATAAGGTGAATGCCTGCTGATCTAATTATGTATTATACCTTTTGTATCAGTTAAAAGGTTAGACAACTAGCTGGGTATCATTATTATGGTTAAGAGACCTTTCATTTTTGAAATGCTAACTGTAAATACCCATAAGTCAATCAACTGCATTACCTGGAATTCATGCTATGTTTTCTGGTATGGAGGAAGTGGAAACCTCGTTGCTTGCTTACATTTACAGTTTCCGTGAAATAAAAGAATATGTGGACGCAGGGGTTCAAAAGAATCATTGTAGCTTCTTTCAGTTTTGAAATTTTGCCCCTCAGATTCGGAGAAATCATCAGTGTCGCAACTAACCCGTGCGTCAACTCCCACATCCCCTATCCCACCCACTGACAGCTGTCGATGAGAACCCATAGCGCTACCCTGTGGTAAAATACATTAGTTGCAGCAAAACATAATTGTCCACCCACACTTTCTTCTCATGTGCAATGATCTTACACCATATATCACCATAAAGGACTTTTTATGTGCGGGTGTTTTTTTTTGTGTTTCTTTTTTGTTTAATGTATACATTAATACATTAAAGGGTTGAAATATTGAGGCAATTTATGGGAGCATTAAAAGCATGTAGGCCTACTTGCGTAGTACACAAAGCTTATGATCTTATGATTAATATCTCAATCAATCACAATACAATACAATACAATACACAATACAATACAATACAATACACATTACAGTGCATCAGGGTTTATTCTCAGACTTCCACTTTGCTTTTTACTAAGCTACCCTCATGCCATACAAGGAAACTGTGATGAGCACGATTACAAAGGGAAATAAACCTATACTTCCCCCCTGTGGAAATACCCCGCTGGACAGCATTGCTGGTGCACCATACAACCCTTATGACACACCCACACAGAGCACCACTGACAGACAGGCAGGCACTTATGGGAGCCAAAGGCCATTCTGTACTCTGTAGGGGCCCCAAGCAACAACAAAAAAAACCCCACCACTTCCACTGAAAAACTGCATTTCTGTTGCTGTAGTTTAAAGGTTGCCGTGCCGGCCCTCCAATGGTCTTTAGGTGCCTGGGGAGCCCCAAGCACCTGCTTGTGTTGCCTGTTGACGTTTATGATGGGAGCTCCAGGAATCGCTCTCTGAGGTGCTAGTCGGACCCTGATGCATTCTCAGCTTTTCCGACTGCACTGATGAGGAAATGCCACCGTCATGGTACGTGTAAAAATAAGAACTGCAGGTCACATTCGTCTACAAATGAATCAGTGTAAGTACTGACCTTGTCTTGTCAAGTAAAACAAAAAAGGCTTTTAGGGACAGTTAAAGTTAATATGAAGCATTAACTGAGGCATACAAATCACATCAGTAACAGAGAATAGAACATCAACACATCAGGCCATGTCCTTTTTTGGAAACGTCTAGCAGTGTTCTGTAATTCTATGGCTTTCGGTTTCATAATGATGTATACATTAGGCCTGAATAGCACTCCGGAAACTCACTTCATATAGTGCATGTAGTAAAATGGCAATACTGGTTTTTATGATGTGATGTGGATTAGACTTTCTAATGTATTAAATTATTATTATAAAGCAATTATTAAAATGCTGACAGTGACTCAGGAAACAAAATATGCAATTAAAATAACTTTTATTGCAACAGGGCAGGTCACCCCAGAGTTGGGTCATCATTTAGGTAAACAGTGCTTGCCCGGCAGTGTCTTGGCTTTCAGTAGTTTTGACCTTAAAATCAGTGCATCAATTAGATGTATTGCATGTGTTGTAAATGAACCGCAACCATGGTCCTTTTTCACCGAGAGAATTCAATTCGGGTTTGTTTGTTATGTCATCTCACCAACAATTGTAACAGTAAATGACAATTTACACAGACACAGCTAAAGAGGGAGTCGAGTCGACGTCAAAAACATCCTGAACAGCACCATGGATAGATGTGTGGTGAGGGACAGAAAGAGAGAGAGAAAGAGAGGGACAGAGGGACAGAGAGAAATGGGGGGGGGGGGGGCATGAAGCATGAGCAGTTCTTGGGAGGTTCTGCTTAGAACAGCTGGATCATGCATTCTCTGGACTTTCCCACGCCGACCCACTTGACTGTAAGAAAAGAGGAAAAGCATGAAGTTAGGACAGCACATTTAACTCTTTCACTGCTAAAGGTCATGATTGTAGCTCTGCTGTTTACAGTTCAAGGCCACAAACATGGCTGCAATACCACTCACATATTCATATTGACTAACATGACATGACATTTATAGCATTATATATTCAATTACAAAGCAACATTCAAACAGGTCACAGTGAAACAGTTAAGTAAGGTATGGTCATTGTCAAAATCATCAACTGATGATTTATTCCAGTGGATATTTTCAGTGTGATCTCTTCCATTCCTACATTCCTTTTTTGGTCATTTCCAAGGAACTGGGCATATTACCAACTTGCATAAATCTCCAACCCCCCCCCCCCCCCCCCACACACACACACACACACACACAGACTGGCTGCTGTTAAAATTGCCATCTAACTGGTTCTTGGATGTTCCTGCGAACAGACGGACGGCCGACTGACTTACTGGGCACGCCCACGTGGTTTTCCACGAAGCGAATGTAGTTCTGGGCCTTGGGCGGCAGGTCGTCCCACTTCCTGCATGGCGAGGTGTCACTCTTCCACCCCGTCAGCTTCTCGTACTCCACCTCCACCTTCTGAAGAACCTCCATGTTGGCTGGGTGTGGAGGAGGGAAAAGAGCATCATGGGGCGAGGCTATTACAGTAGGCAAAAAAACCTCTTGACAGTTCACTCACTGATTTAAGATGGGTACATTAAAAAACAAGAGAAAGGGGAAGGATGAATGTTGTAGGCTAAGCATTCACGATAAACAACACATTCCAGATGTCAGCACTTGTCAGTGTCTTGTTCTCCACCACCACTGTCTGAAGAGCCTCCCTTTTGGCTGGGTGTGGAGGAGGGAGGAGTACATCATGACATAAGGAACTTTTTTTAAAAACCCTTTTCTAAAATGTTTTTTATGTGACAATTATGTTACATGACCATTTGCTCACTGATCTCTTGTGTAGCGAACAAGCATGAAGGATATGTAGTTGTTGGCTGTGTAAGTGGCCAGAAAATTAGGCCTTTTTTGCATACAGACCGGAAGAAACGTCAGCTTAGTGGTAATGGGATATGCACCCCTACTAAGAATATATTTTCACGTTGTGTAGATTCAGTAACTCTGGCAAAGACTTCAAGGAGAGATGGCCAGCATCAGGGTGATAGCATTTACTCTGCCTCGAAACTATCACTGTTTTGATCAGTGTGTGAGATGGTACCTGGGAAATATGGGATTCGTTTGCCATTGAGTTTGTATGCCACTCCAACTTTGATCTCGTCCATCACGTCAAGGATATCAAGTTTGGTTAAAGCCAGCCTGGAAAAAGGCAGAGATACAAATTCACAGATAAACAAACAAACAAACAAACAAACAAACAAAAGCCTTGTAAACAAAGTTTGCTACATATTGCCCTTGCGAGCCCTCGGACAGTTGTGGGGAGGGCAGATATATCCCAACACACTTAACTTGCACCAGCCTTACAGTATTCCATACATCAGTTTAATAAAAAAACAACACACCATATTTACAAATATTTACACATATACCGTATATGTAAAACTACCATACAGCAAAGTAAAAATAAAATATAATATGAGATACAGTATAAACTGAGTGTTAAAGGAGCCCAAAAAATTCCAAAATCTTATATAATAAATATGAGGAAAGTGTAAGAAGAAAACGGAAGAAGAAGAAGAAGAAGAAGAAGAAGAAGAAGAAGAAGAAGAAGAAAAGAAGAAGAGGAAGAATAATAATAAGAAATATCTAAGTTGACAGTGGAATTTCATATGTTGTCATCTTCTATAGCAATGCATTATGTATTCATTATGACTGGTGAAGTGTAGTCTACTACGGTGAGGTACGAATGAAATGAAGTGGATATTTGCATCCAGCACTGACGCAGTGAAGCCGTTGATCATGTGGGCGTATCGCAGGATGACCAGATCCAGCCAACCACAGCGCCTCTTCCTCCCTGTGGTCACGCCCACCTCATGGCCCCTCGTCTGCAGCAGCTCCCCAATGTCCTGCAACAAGTCCCGCAAGAGAGACGCCCAACAGGCTCACATTAGCACACACACATACATACATACACACCACTGTTCTCAGATCAGCATCTGTTTACAAGGTGCTAAGATATGAGGGGGTTCTACAGCAGCGGCCTCTTTAAAGAGACTGACATACTGCTGTGTGAACGCCAGCTCTGTGTGCCTGCTGCTAAAACTGAGCTGTGACAAAAGAGGCATTTGCAGCTGTGTCACCTGACTTGTCATGGGATGGCCCAGGGACTTTGAGTGACAGCTGGAAAGGGTCCTGAGAACTGGGGGCATTTTAAGAGGGGGGGGGGTAATGGACATGTGTCTGAACAAATGTCTCACTATCTACTACTACTAGAGTTGGCAGGCCATTCAAACCTGTAATGACTCTGAGCTTTTAGGGGGAGACCATATGACTCAGTCTCACAGCTCAAGTGGTTCACAGTATTGTGACCTCCATGTATTCTGGATCTTGGGGGCCATGAAAAAGCCATATGCTAACATTAAGGTGTGGTAACTGCACTAAGTGTCAGTCAAAGGAAAGTTGTGAGACACTACTATGTTGTGTCAAGCTACAGTATAGTAAAATACAGTTTGTATATATACTATAAAGAATGTATATACAAATAGAACTCATCAAATTGGTCCCTCCCCAAAAACAATGTAAAGAAGTGCGGATACACAGATATTGCATATATTAACTCTACATGGAATATTCATGCATTATTATCAAAAAATATGTCTATCCTAAATATTGATATGTATTCATTTTACTTTTTATCGTAACAGAGTGACCTGAATGCATGAAGTTAAATGTAAACATACAGTATGTAACACACTCACATTGAGCTGTTCTGTGGGAAACGCCCCGATCCCCACTCGTGTGGTGTAGGCCTTCACAACCCCATAAACATCACCAACGTTCTGGGGCGGGATACCCAGCCCCGTGCACACCCCCCCAGCGGTGCAGTTTGATGAGGTCACAAAGGGATATGTACCTTTACATTGAGAGTAAGAAAACAGTAAAGGTTTTTTTTTTAAAAAATCATATAAACGAAAACATATTGACAATGTATATATTGAATATTAATTTACATTTGTTCTCCTAAATTGAAACAGCGGTATGTCTGAAACAGCAGTATTTGTGTTTGTATTGTAATCATACTAATAATAAACATGGTTGTTTTATGTAAACAAATAGGTCTACCCGTCTCTGTTACCAAGCACCTGAGTTTTTGAAATGTCATCCCAAAATACTGGAGACGAGTTTTTGCATTACTTTTTATATGTGTTATGGCACACATGCACACACACACACACACACAAACGCACGCTGCACACACACACGCACACACACAAGGCCTGTGCTTAAAGTAGAAACAGTAAAGAACCTTCAAAGGGACTTTGTTGGGGCACCAAGACAGACAGAAGTATCACCTTACCAAAGTCAATGTCAAGCAGCGCTGCGTTGGCTCCCTCCACCAGGATCTTCTTGGGGCAGCCGTGGAGAGCCTCGTACATGAAGTAAACGCCATCTTGCACCATCGGCCGGATCCGCTCTGCGTACTCCTACAGGTTTTCCACATAAAAAAAGACATGGATGAATTGTACAAAATGTGTATACTTTTTATTTAAAACTTGTCAGATAAAGCCAGCAAACCACTTACACAATGCTTTCTACCAGTTTCTACGAAGGTGATTTTTTATTCCCTATATAAAACATGTAAGTCCTATTTGTTGCTCTTTTGTATGAGAAATAGGTGACTATTATTATTATTATTATGATTATTATTATGATTATTATTATTATTATTATTATTATTATTATTATTATGAGTTAGTGACATATGAGGCAGTGAACATTCTTGTAAGGTTTTTTCTGTGTCTTTTTTACACATGTACTGTAGAGGACACAGGGAGTATTATTTGCCTACAAAGGCAGGCTCTCGTCTGAGGCATGCTAAATAAACCGACACACATGCGGGCAAGGTCACATGAGGCGTGAAGACAAAGAATTCACACCTCACAGTCAACAGTGGCCAGCAACAGAAAGACATCATGTTGCAGCAGCACACTTTAAAGTGTATAGTACATCTCAGTCATCAAGCCAATGTATGTTCTGATTAATGTATCTTAATAAGAACTTATTCAGATACTTGCATCAAGTGTTATACATTTCTAAATTAATCTAGTTTCTAATATGATTTTGAGTTTATGAGTTTGAGTTCATGAATGATTTTAAAATCACAAATGCACAATATTTAAGAAAACATCAACACACCAGTATGTGACTAGTAGCAGTAGCAGCTAAAACACATCTGTTCGCCCAATGCAAACTCATAAATCACAGATCTTCGACAAGTATGTCCTTAACTCTGCAAATGAGCTGTTAATTAACCGACTATGTGGATGTCATCTTAGATAGGGCTTGATCTCATTTATAAGGCCAGAGGAATGTCTAGGCCTGCACACAGAGAGATTTGATCAGTGCTATATTTAAAGAGGGAAGAAGAAGAGCAGGAACACAGGGAGAGTGAGGACATGAGCCACTAGTGCGCACACTGCCAAGGACACTAGCAGCTCCTAGGGCCCTTCTTAAAGCAACACTATGCAACTTTTTCAGGTTAGCTGATCATCTTCATACGTCAGTAGATGCTTAAATGAGTCATTACCAGGCGAATAAAGACTCTCTCGAAAACCCCACTTGCCCCACTGTGGACAGAATACCATGCTTGCAATATCTGTGTGTCCATCCTGGCACCCTCAGACACACAAAGTCATGAATATCGCGAGAAGCAGGATCACGTTAAATTCTAAAGAAATTCTAACTTTACTTACCTCGGTGGACATGACTACTACTTTCGTATTCGCTGTTATGTAATTCGGCATTATATACTCACCAGTTACTGTGATCAGTTAAGTTGAAAACACATGCACAGGGTGAGGGGAAGGGAAAACAGTCCATGCTTACGAGAGTGTCCATTTACTTGGAGACACTAGGGGGAGCGCTGTTCAAAAAAAAGCACTCAAAGTTGCACAGTATCTCTTTAAGGGTACCCCACTTACTTGGAGTTTCTTCAGCTGGTCATCGGTGTCCACTTCCAGAGAAGAGAACATAGACTGGTACTGTTGGGCAAGCAGTTTGAATCTAAAATCACCACAAAAATATGTTGTTAAGTATCACATTGTTAAATATCCATAAATATTCATTTCACTTGATAATTAAGAGGCAACACGCAAAAGTGTGTAATTTAATAGCTGGGTAAAAGTACACTTAGTCCAACCTGGCAGAAAACTCTTTGAAGTCAGACAAAAGGTCACAGATTCTCAAGCCAGTCCGAGAAGCTTTGCTGGAGTATGTCGGTCCAATTCCTTTTTTTGTGGTTCCAATGCTGTGAGATGACAAGTACGATATTCTCAGTGAATCTCAGGGAATCAATTATGAAGTCCCAAAACATTTTCTATGTTCACAGCTTGAAAGAGGCAGACCTAGTCTGCTGTTTGTAAAAGTATATCTGCAAGTTTCCAGCATTGCCATAAGCCAAGTTTTTTTTATACCAGTTTGATGATTACATTTAAATTAAATGAAAAATAATTAAAGGCCAAGCTTCAATAATTCCCAGTCAGCTGATGACAGACCGTGTTGCTTACTTTTTCCCTTCCTGGGCCTGCCTCTGCACCTCCTGCAGTCCATCAACCGCCTGGTGGAAATCAAACACTGTCCACAAAGGAGAAGCCAGCATCTTAGCACTGAATTTGTTACCTACCGTGGTTATTAATACAATTTTGTTGCAGCTTAAAAAATGAGACCACCTCACCTATGTGGGCCCTGTCGGAAATAACCAGTCTTTTCTCCCAGTCCTTCAGACCTGTGCAGAATATTATCACAGGCATATGTTCCCATAGTGAGGTAATGTAAGATCATCAGCAGAAAAGGAGAATAATCAAACATCAAAAAGTGATGTTAATAGAAAAAAAAAGACTTTAAATAATTTATCTCTTGTCTGTGTGCTTCCTTTGATCCAGTTTTTTTTTTTTTTTTTACGGTGGCACACTTCCCTTCCCAGAGTTTTTGATGTCATGCTGTTTGTACCTTTCTTTTCATTTTTATCTCCCTCCTCAAATAATCCAGGAAGATGGATGACAACCCCATTACCTAGAAGGAACACAGAGTTTCTGCATCAAAGAGCAGAAGGGGCTGACACATTGCAGGCTGCTGTTTGGCTAGTACCCATGACAACCTCATTGCGTTAGCCGTTAGCTAAATGAAATGCTAATTGAAGGAAACCCACCGATGAAAGAGGTGGCTTTGGAGTTGATAATGCCACTGGGAAGGAGGTGGAAGTCGTATTCCTTCCCCTCTACCACTACAGTGTGTCCTGCATTGTTGCCTCCCTGCAATACAGATGACAGATATGAGACAGACCATTCAAAAAGAAAATTAAGACTGATAATATCACATCAAGGTGTATTTTCTTGGTTTTAAAGTTAAAAATGCTTCCAGACTTTGAACAAGTCTATATAATTCTGAATTGGCCTATCATTGTTGGTAAACCATTACTTTAACATCTAACTGGAAACACTACATGGTGTGACAAGTTAAAAAGTATATAGGTATGATAATGACTTAGGTAATAGCTGCTTTCTTGGCCAGAGAACAATTGGGCAGAGATGGAAGGACCTATCTTTAGAATGGGAGAGTCCTACCATGTAAGATTTGTAGAGTTAGGTTTTCCTTGTGCACTTAAAACCAGCAATTTCACAAATGAGCTCATCTACCTGGCGGAAGAGTTGTGATAATAAAAATAAGCTTACTAAGTTTAGTACGTTTACTTTCAGAGGCTGGTTTTGCCACCTCTGCAATTAGGAATGCATCACATGACACACCTACAGTCTGTAAACATCCCAGCATTCCTGGTGAACACACAGACTCTTTGTTAGCTTGGAAACACAATGATCAGAATGCTTCTAAAAATGCCCTCCCTCTATATTTTTTGCCCGAGCATTTCCTACAGTAACACCAGCCAACAACATTGCACGTGGCTGCACAAACCGGTGTTGGATGGCAAGCACCAGCATATACGTGACAGGCATGAGAATTAACTTGGCCAAATGTGAACCTTTACAAGCTACTGACATAATAGTTCACCGGTCACTAAACAGTAAATTATTATTTTGCATCAAATTGACCAGCCACTTTCACATTTTACTAGCATTTGGCTGGTCAGTTTCCATCCCTGATGCATGATGTTTACCATGGCATGTATCCCATTGGACAGTTGGCTTTTAGTTTAATGTTGTTAGTTATTTTTTGGCTAAAGACAGACAAACCTCTTTCATTTTCTAATCTAAGACACTGCTTTAGTTTCAGACACTGACAGCTCCACACAAGCTACCTCCTCCCCCTGTCTCTTTCTCTTATGCCAATGGCTATGCTAGCTATGTGGATCCACTTCACGATACACTAGAGAAAGAGCTATTTTAACAAGGAGGACAACGTGAAGCCAGACAGCAAGGGGATCTCGGTCTGGCCTTCTCATGTAACCTGACTGGCCCCCTCTGCGTTTATTTCCCTGTACTAACCTAGTTGCTACACACATCCCACGCTCAACAGACAGAAGGGTGGGCCAGGAATCCCCACCACCACCACACACGCGCACACACACACACACACACACACACACATGCACACACACATGCACACACAGTGTCCGTGCCAGCCTGGTTATATAATGACCAAACAATGGCTGAGTTGGTGCCCTTCATACTGATTAAAGGGGTGTACTGGGACTACTCTGTTACTTAACCACTTTTATTCATATGTCAAAGTTACTTATTATTGGCTGTGTGTTGTTTATTCTGCTTTATTCATATATGTGTAGGTTAGTTCGGAAAGACTGACAGAAATGTAAAGCAACAATGTGAACATTTGCATGAATTAGAAAAGCACTAGTTAAATACATTCTCACACAGGTGCATTTTGATCAAAATTAAGATGAGTTATTATGAGTTACAACTAATTACATGACTTGCATTTCAGAGTTCCTTAATCCATTCACAATAGAAAAGCACAGTGCATCAACAATGGTGATACAGCTCCCTCTGAAGGCACACTTTGTTTTTGTTTTGTTTTTTAAAGAAAATTTTGACAAATTCTGACAAATTTATACATACATTCATACACATATGCATGCATTAGTCTAACCCCATATTTTGCTTTATTTGATGGGTGGCCTATTGAAGGATCCCAGTCCTAACTGTATGGGTATGACATTGGGCTCTGTAAAGTTTTGAACGCTGAAATTCGGTAAGGTCTAACTAACACATTAGTTTGTGCTCCGTCTGCTCCCAGAGTTCAGTTACTAATGTAAAACTTGGACCCTCCCTCCAAAAACATGTCTGGAGCCCTTAAGAGTGAAGAGGTGACATTCTTTTTCTAGCACTGACGGCCATGACAATCACATGCTACACAGAGACTCTCGAAGGAGATACCCCAACATCAAAAATATATAGTAGGTCTTTATAGCAAGTCCCCAACTGGAATACTGGATGATGTTAAGGGTCATGAAACACACGTCTCTCTCTCTCTCACACACACACACACACACACACACACACACAAAGACAGACACACTTTTAAATAGTGTGAATGCTACTGAAGCCATTAATACTAAATTAAAGGATGGAAAAATCTTAAAAGTTGTTTAGCTTTATTGAGTTTTGGCTTTAATCGAATCACTTTAAAGCAACGATGAGTATTTTGCGGAGTAGTTCAGCTGTGTCACTGTACGCCCCCACAGCAAACAAATGATACTTTTGGAGTCTGACGCTTGCCGTCTGAAAAGATGCCACCCCCTCACTAACTCGGGGCAGACCTTTGGAAAGAAAGCCTACTTATATACCGTTACAATGACTGAGCAGACCCCGTTCGCTACAAACAGCCTATTGATAGCCAACGCTCAAATGTCATTGGTCAATAGTTATAGAAAACAACCCTTGGAAAATAGTTTCTGCATTCTGCTGTTGCAATAGGCTAATAGCTTTTCCAGCGACTATACCACCGTGACAGATCGGCTGCACACATGATTAACTGCTTGAAAATGTGCAAAGATTGTAGGCTACCGGACCCTTATGTCACAGTACAAAATCCCATGACGAAGTTGTAGACCATTCGAAAAGTTAGGGAATTCATTCATTGCCTGCAATCTTTTTTTTTTTTTTTGACAATTCAAAGAACTTGAAAAGTAAATGCAAATGCGCTGAAGAGCTACGCAAAGGTCTCGTGGTGTATCATCACAGTCTTTCAAATCATTTTGGAATATTTGTTAAAAGTTTACAGTACGCTGATACATTACAATTACTCCAGTTACCTGACATCTGCAGACAATGTCCGACTCAGTCGCAAGCAGATCGACAACTTTTCCCTTGCCTTCATCGCCCCACTGTCCTCCGAGAACAACCGTCACCTTGTTCCCCACATCATTCCGAAGCCGCTTCTTCCCGCCGTTGGAACTTTTCTGATCTTTTGCGGACATGTTTACACCAGCCTAGGGGCGAGCGCCTCCGGACTGACACGGGACAGAGAGAGTGCGGTCAGTCACCAAGCCTGAAGAGACGGACCATCCTAATATGGATCGGACCTCCGTGATGTCAGAGGAAGCAGCACAAAGTGACCTTCACATGACCACCCTGCCGTGCGCCCGACTAATTGTGCAATTGTTTGAGCTATGCCATGTCTGTCCTAAAACCCACTACAGACAGTGGTTTGCTTATGAAAATACAGTATGAACACACACAGAGAAAAAAAAACAGTTGGCATAGACTAATCAAACACAGACAGAAAACAAACAATCTGACTCCAACGAAGCAGACACTTTATTACCATACTTTTTACACTGTGTTACACACTATAAGAGTATAGACCAAGTGTAACAGTTCCGGGTGTAAACAAAACTCTTTTCAGTAAGAAAATATGGTATTTTGAAAAGACTATTTTCTGATTAAAGCTCAGTTGGTCTGATATATGTGCAAAGAAAGCAATCTTGACTGTATGAGTGTGTATCTTTGACAGATTTCTTTGAAATGTAGTGAATTCCAGAGATACATAATTTGTATATAGTCAGTCGTCCATTTCTGTCCAGTAATGAGGATAGACCTCATCCATGTATTCCCTCTTGGTCAGGGAACATGCAGTACATTGCTTCTGATATCCCAGCGGTCAGACAGTTTAAGTTTTCCTTCCTTTTTTTGTCTAATAAGCAAAGGTCTATTTTTTCAGGTTTGACATTTGGAGTTTGGATTTTGGTTTGGCTTTGTTTCTCTTCTGAGTGCCACCTGTGGAGAGAACACATACAGCAAAAGTGAGGCAGATATCAAAAAAACCAATAATATTATTAAAGAATATCCCCATTGTTTTAAACACTGATTTCGGAGGAAGATGAGGGACAGTAGAGTTTACGGAAATGAAACACATAGGCAGGGCCAAGATGAAACATGATTAGAGATGGAAAGTAGCATGTCAGCAATTACCATAAGAAGGTAGACCTGGTGTGATTGAGAAGACTTAAGACTTAATACAACACAGCAAACAGACAGGGCATTTACAATGTTACCACAGGCATATTATATAGACCATCACGTGGTTTTAATACCACAAGGTGTGAAGAGCATTTGACATCACTTGTCTTTAGTTTATTAATGTCCTTATAAAGATTTTTTTGGGGGTGTTGTGGGAGTGTGAAAAAAGTCAAGGCCCTCTTGTCAGAAAGTTGGATCTATTTTTTACAAGTCACTTTACTGCAGGGGGGATAAACTACACAGTGAAAATAGTATTAAAAATAAGCATTAAGGTTTAAATTGCACTAAAAAAAATAAAACATCTCAAAATGTTACACAGCAGAATAACTACTACTGTAAACAAAAAAAATCAAACTGGTGGACCCACTAAAATCAGTGTGTGGTTAGACAGGGGTCCAGTGGATAATGTACCACAGCATCAGTGACCGAGACTGAGACCTAATCAGAGCTAATCAATAATGAAGGCCTGCAGGCATTAGATGAATGTGTGCCGTCTCCATGGCCAAAACAGCACAAACAAGAGGCCCAGAGATAGGCCATTACCCGACCAAATGCACTGTCCCAACTGGATTATGTAATCATGGAAAAGCTAGCAGCCCCTGTGTGTGTGTGTGTGTGTGTGTGTGTGTGTGTGTGTGTGTGTGTGTGAGTGTGAGTGAGAGAGAGGGGGGGGGGGACTGGCAGGAGTGAGGGGGTGGAGCAGGGGGGCTTGCCAGGGTGGGGTGGGGGTAGCGGGGTAGGGGCTGCAGGAGGGGGTGTTGGGGGTGGGGGTAGAGTGTGGGTTAAGGTCAGGTCCATTGGTGTTCAGTTAGTTGCTATGTGCTCTCCGGCAGGGGACATGTCTCCTAAATCAGCTCAGCTGGGCAAGAGTGGAGGGAGGGAGGGAGGGAGGGACAGAGAGAGAGAGAGAGAGAGAGAGTGAGAGTGAAATGGGTAGATCAAGACAGACAGACAGACAGACAGACAGACAGACAGACAGACAGACAGACAGACAGATAGATAGATAGATAGATAGATAGATAGATAGATAGATAGATAGATAGATAGATAGATAGATAGATAGATAGATAGATAGATAGATAGATATAACCCTTGTGACTGAAAAAGATGAGATTGTATAACAGTGCGTGTGTGTGTGTTTGTGTGTGCCCAGATGGAAATCAAAGATTGCATACAAAAGACACACACAGTGTGTTACAGATACAGACATTGCTTCCCAAAAGATCCCACATTGGCAGACAAAGAGGGGCAGGGGACAGACACAGTGGAAGTGTGGAAGACACAGGATGACCCGAAGCAGTGCTGGTGAAAGAGAAAGCATGTAATGGGCAGTACTTATAGAGGCTGACCAGGCGCCATCACTGACGCGAAAGGCTTTTAGTACAAAATGACCACAGTTAATTGCCCTTCACCACGCGGCAGGGAAACCTCCGAGGCTGAACATACCTCACTGCACAACACAACTTTTTTTGTGCCGTTTGCTGTGCTTGTCTCCTGTACCATGGTCTGTGTTGAGGAAAAGCACCCCTCCCAAAAAAAGAGAGGTAGACATTCTTTTTTCAGGTTTTACATTTTTTTTTAAAAAATCCATACAAAATATTGACTGAGTAATCACAAAAAAAACGCAGTCTATGTTTTTTAACAGGCCTTATCAGCAGGGCAGGCAAGCACTGCACTTTACAAAGGACTGTCCAAATAGTGATAATGGTAGTGCACATGTTACTGATTCACTGTAAAGAAAGGGGACATCTAGAGCTCTCAAGTTTTAAATACAATACTTTTGAAATACTTACCAAAAGTGATACTAAACACTCTCCTTCTTGCGGTCCCATAGTTAAATCTAGATTAACTGACTCGAGTAAGATCTGAACAGAACTGGCCACATTCACATACTGTAGATATATGTACTTTCTGTGCTGTATGTATATACATGTATATACTATATATATATGTACGTATATATATTTATATAAATAGTAGAGGAAAGATAACCTCAAACACTGTTGTACAGCCATGTATGATATCCAAATGATTTAATGGGTCTGGAGAAAATGTTTTGATTACCATCAGGCTAACGCCGGAGACATTACCTTGGCTTTTCCTGTGCGAATCCTTTTTAGAGAGCGTGCTCCGCTTTTTCTTCCTTGTGTCTCCTTCTCCTGTAGAGGCAGGCGCCTCCGTCGAGCCATTCTTCTCCTCAGAGGCTGCCGCCCCATCCGGAACCTTCTCCTCATTTCCACTTCCCGTCGCCTGTCCTGCTGCTCCTCCTTCGTGTAGGTCATTCCCGTTAAAGTCCGGCTGGTCTCCATCCATGACCCCTACACTCCCCCCAGGCCCCTCTGTAGTCCTTTTGGGCAGGTTATGAACCTCGGCCTGGGGGTCCCCATCCTCGGACTGACCAGGGGGTTTCAGGGAGTCTACGGGTACCACCGGGGAAGGTGGCCCTGGTTGGGGTGATGGCTCGGCAGCAGCCTGGGTTGCCGGGGTGTCATCCTGCAGAGGCGTGGGCTCACTTGACCCCTGAGTGATGCTGACTGGGGCTGCAGGCTCAGTGCTTGTTGTGGCTGGTACAGGGACATCAAGGGTGCTGGGGGTGGACGCATCCCCAGGCTTCAGATCTGTTAGCATACCTAGTACACACAGACAGACATAAACATCGGTACACCAATTCCCATACCACACACTCGCACACACACACAATGAAAAATTGGTCACACACACACCGAACAATGTGACAGTACCCAATAATACTAACAACAATACTAACATTCTACCGTTGCCTTCAAGTTCAGAAACTATAAATAGCACTACACTAATCTTGTTACTTATTCCTGTAGAAGAATGATCTTCCTGTAAAAGATGCACATTTAAGCAAGAGGGATTGTCCAAGAAGCTCTCGAAGGCAAAGCACTATAAGCAGCCTCTGCTGTTGCTCATACCGGTCTGCGTGCTATCCCTGTTTCGGCCACCAGGGGACAGCCTGTCCCTGTCTGTCCGTGGCCTGGTCTTCCTCAGTGGGAAGCCCTTCCTGATGTCAGCCAGCAGGTGGTCGATGATGCAGCCTTCCTCCTGAATCACAGGGGTTTTCAGTACTGAGAGAGAGAGATAGATGGAGAGAGAGACAGAGAGAGAGAGACAGAGAGAGAGAATAAATGTTACGTTAATGTCACGTTTATCTTTTGTTTACATTATTTGGTAGACACATTTTAAGGTGTATCAGTAGTGTGATGTGACAATAAATATTTGAACTGATTCAGTGTTTACAAAACAGTACATCATGGTAGATGAATAATAAGACAATGGGGTGCTCAGAAAAAAAAGACTTGTCAATTTTTGAGAAAAATTAAAAAAAAAAAAAAAAGCTTGAAAATCGATTGGTTCATAATCATAATTAATAATGTTGAGCTACACTGAACACTTCAAAACCCCAACTAAGAACATAAAAAGTTTTAAAATTAAAAAAAAAAATTCAATAGAGAAAGGAAATGCCAAATAAATGTGAACACTGATCATGTAGAGGTTAATAAACATTACACCCACTCAGCTTTCCGTCTTCCCCTCTCTCTCGCTTCGCCTCCTCCTCGGCCATCCGTTTCCTCCTCTTCTCTGCTTTGATGGCCAGCTCCTTCCTGTTCTTGTTGTCCTGTCGATAACAACACCACTGCATTAGACTTCACCAACCCTTCATGGTGGTATCCCTGTTGGCAGTTATGTACTACAAACAAACTGTATGTGTACAAACTGTTTTATTAAAAAGCTGTAAGAGCTCGTATATTAGAGATCATAAAATTATATAGCTTTCAAGGTGGTATGACTTGGAAAAGTTATGTGCTACTTAGCTGTCTGTAAGTGGTCTGTGACCTGTATTGTTATGGATGTGTAGACTTAAAAAATGTAGACTTAAAGGATAACAATCCTTTTCAACAGTTCTTCCCAGTGCGTACAACATTCTTTCAACAAATCACTGAATGTTTGTCAGATACACCCTAAAAGCTAATTTTCTGACTGCGGTTGTTGTACAACGAAGTGCACGTCTGTTTCTCCCTCTCCTGACATTAGTTTTCCCTGACAGTCACATTTCTTAAAGGAGAAGTTTTGTGTGAATCAATCCATAGCCATGTTGAGTCGAGATTACAGAATGTTATTGGTAGAAAATGTGATGCAACATAGACCAAATAATAAACTGGTAGTTCTTTTTCCTACCAACAGAACTCTGTGACCTCAAACAACAGGGCTTTGGTTTGACTCACACCAAACCTCTCCTTTAATTCCCCGCCTAGCATCAGAAACTAAATGTCAAAGTGGCAAGAAAATACATCCCACTCTTTAAGACAAACTAGCAATTAAGCCATACAAGTCACTTCCAAATAAAAGATAGTAAAAAAATAATTATATAGTTAAGCTTGAGTGATGAGCACAGCACAGTGTTGTGGTCAGTAAGATGAAGGTACAAAATAGGATTGTGAATATGTGAAAGATACAGAAGTAACAAAACCGTAATTTGATGCTTTTGGTAGATATCTTAGGTTATGGACCAGGTTTATGTTTACATGTCAAATCTACACTGTAAATTTACAATACATCATCTCCATACTTTCAAAGCTTTGAGGAAGAGGCTACGGAATGTCTTCAGGGTCCCAAACAGCTCCTCAAGTGAGAAGCGAGACACATCTTCACAGAAGTACATGGCCAAGTCCTCCTTCTTCTTCTCAATGGAGGTCAAACGCTCCTCTAGATCGCTGCAGTGCTCCAAGCAGCTCTGTTGAAGGGGAAGTATCGCTGGTGTGATTCGTTTATAGTACAGTTAGTATAGTTAGAACAGTGTATCTGCACTGAGTACACTATTTTAATAATAATAATAATAATAATAATAATAATCTTTACTTATATAGCACAATTCATACATACAAGATGCTGCTCAAAGTGCTTTACAGTTTGGCAAGGTCACAACAAGACAACATTTCTTGCAGTCCAGTGGCGCCGGAGCAGTTGAACACAATAACATAATGACGCAATGCCTCGTTAATGCGGGCTCTTGCGTGACACAATCATGCACTTTTAGCAGTAGTGGCTAAGTAAAGGGAGAGTGCACCTACCCTGATGTCATTTAGGTACTGCTCCTTGATGTCCTCTATTGACGAGGAGGAAACTTTCTTTTCTGAATTCTTCAGGCCTTTGATGAGGGTGTTGGCCTCAGACTGGACAGAATCCAGGCTGAACCTGAGTGGACGAGGATGATATTACAGGTAAGCATTGCCATTGGCTAATATCTGAGACATAAAGCAAGGCGAAACAGACAAGATGGAGCATGCCACAGCAAAAAAAGAATGCATTTACATATGAAGAGTTCAGATGCAAAACTTTAGTCCATTTTCAGAAATACACAAAAATTTTGTTGTTTTGATAATAAATTCTATATATGTAAAACCTCAATTTAAATATTATCAAAAAAAAAAATCAAGCTAAAACAATGCAATTTGAAGTGGACTGATAATATAGTTTAATAAAATTATATAAATATATTTCTGGAAATTTATCACAAATGGGTTTTGCATCTGAAAAAAACAGCATTTACATTTCTTACCCTGCAGCTTTTTCGCAGATCTCCAGGTCGTCAGGAAGTTGTAGCAGGTCAGAATGGTTATGTTCGGCCTCCTGCAGAAAGATGTGATAAAAACAAAAACACACATTTGCCCCGAAAGTTTTGGCATACTAACTGCACAACATGCCACTCAGAGACTAAAGAATGCTTAAATAAACAACTTCAAAGTCTGTTTTCTTGGCGATGTTGCCATGACATAATGCTCACTCTAAATGCCTCTGAATTTATTTTTTTTTCAGTCCAAAAGGCAAAGAAAGCATGTACAGGAGAATTAAAAAATGGGATAAAAGATAAGCTAAGCAGCTTTGCAGAAATACTTTCCAACTGCGCTCATTCAAGACTGTTGGTGTGGGATATCAACAACAAGTTATTTAGCAGCTGGGCACACTGCTAAGCAACACTTAAACATTTCCTCAAACTATTTTTTAGCAGCGGAAGCCATGAAATGGCAACGAAAGATTTAAAATATGACATTGTTAGAAGTTTCTACCTTTCTATTATCGTTTCTGGCAAGTACCTGTATAATAAGCAGGATAATGTTTAGCAAGGCGGTCAGTCTTGTGGAATCCTGCATCACTCTGTCAGGGCTTATTCTACGAGAATGACCACCTCACAGAACATAATCACTCACAGATCAAACTCTGACAGTGGCTAACTGCATTTTTAGATAATAGTTTTGGATAAGATGTAGCTATAAATCCTAGTCATAAATAATTCTCCAATGTGCATGTCAACATGCACAACTCTAAAATGCAACCTGAGCTTTATTTGGGCAGTGGCCTAGATGTGTTACCTCAAGTATGTGATGGAGCAGTGTGATGTGAGACTTGTTGGCCTTGGTCTCGGTAAGTTTCAGCAAGGTGCTTATCTTGAAGCCTTCAGCGTTTCCTGTATGGGTCCCCTTTGTAAAACACACACACACACACACACACACACACACACACACACACACACACACACACACACACACGCGCAAGAGGATTATAGCAATTTGCAGGTATGTTGACAATACTTTAGAGGATTGGCATCTTTGCCATGTAGGGGCATGCCTGTGACCTACTGTGTTTATTAAAGGAAGCATGGCAGCCAGGTTGGCATGCAGCTAGGGACAGTTATGGTTAGCGAGCAGGGCAGCATACTTAGTCTCTACACTTATACATGGTCTTATGAAAATAACCACTCTAGCAAGATAAGAGTTTATAAAAAATCTGATATCTACGATATCATATAGCATCTGCATGTTACAACTTAAAATTCTTTCAGACTGGTGTATCAACAGTTTTTAGAATTAGGTATTGAATCTATTGTTAAAATATCCAATGTTTTCTTTCAGATCAATAATGCAAAACTGTTAAAAATCTAGCCATCTGAAAGGGAAAAAATGCAGAAAAATTAGCTATATGACTTAATTTAGAGGAACAAAATCAAGTTAGAAGTTCAAAACACTGTACACATCTTCAGAGATCAAGACATATTTTACCAAATCCACCAGTAACCATGCACAACCACCTTGAATTTTTCAGGTTTAATGAAATTGAAATTGAAGTGTGGGATTATCAGGGTGTAGCTTTTTTGTTGTGGTTCCAAGTTGGTACACAGTGCCTGAGAATACTGTGTTAAGGGGCCTTTGGAACAGATATAGCTTCAGGGCCTTTGTGTTTTTAGCTGACTCTGTCAATAGCACTGGCTTATTATCTTGCGTCAATCATAACACTAATCTGATTGGGTTTTTGCTAGCCGAGTAGTGTACAAAAGACTCTCCAATTAGTCCTAACAACATATCTTTGAAGACATATACGCAGGAAATAGGCCTGCCCATACTGCCTGTGACGCTGCATAGAATTTCATGTTCAAGTCAGTCTGGCCAACCTGCCTATTCTTAGCTGTTCCTTTGCCTGAGAAATCAGGCACCAATGAAAAACAAAAGCTATGCAAACATCATCGCAGTCAGTGGTCTGATTGGTTGTAGCTTCGTCCAGTAGTAGACAGAGACATTTGATAGACGCCCAATGATCCTGCCTCTAAAAACTTACTGTCTATGGGATTTTTGCCAGAGCAAGCTCCATCTACATGCTTGGTGCGACAGCCAGGCTACATTAAATTACAGCAGACATTATATTACAGACATTACAGCAGAAGTATAACATGGAAACATCATGAATAATTATACAACATGACACTATAAGAATCAAACCTCTCCGTACATAGTTAAGGAAGTTGCCAACATCCAGAATAAGTTTGCAGAAGCTTGGCAACCGGGGGCTTTCTTTCAGACCTATAAAGACACAGATTCAGAGTTGCAAAGGCATTAACAATGACACAATCACATCTTCTGAAAAAAAGTGTACTTCTCATCAAAGACTCAATCCTGTGCTTTCTTACATCTATGAAAGCTCCAGAGAGAGTGCTTTATAAACACTCTGTGGTGTTGTAAATGTACAATGTGCAGGATGCAATTATTTAAACCAGAGGGACATTATAACACCAAGGCATTGCAGCACATTGAAATATCTAGGTGCAGGAAGGCCTCATGTATTCACAGGCCACAAAAATAGCCAAACTGAACCAGCCATACAAAAATGGCCACAATATGACACAATGGCATTACACCAAGATATCTAAGTGCACATGCCTGTGGTACTCACTGTCACAGGCTGCATCCAGGATCTCTGCTTTGGGCTTCAGCATCTCCAGAACAGTGGTGGTTTCCTCACACAGCTGCATGCACTCAATGCGCAAAGGGTAGCTGCATGTGAATCAACCAGAGGCAGTGTGTCACTTCCTCATTGTCACTTGTCATGCTGCAGTGCATACTATGCCATACTGTAGGTGCTCCATAAACCTTCATACATGTCAACATCAAACAATTTTTAAAGGAACCTTGCATACCATGCTTTGTTTCCCATTTCCTGATAGCTTATTATTAGCCTGATAAACCAGTCCCTCATACTACACTCCATTTCCTTCAGAGGATCTGGCTGTGCGGTATTGAAACATGTTTGCTTCCTGGAGGTGCAGACCGCTGAAGTCTAAAAGGACTGGATCTGGCTTTACTCAAACGCTAACGTTTGGTGACATGCAGTTAGTCTGGCTATATGGGTGCCGACGCACTACAGTTCAAATGTAGCACACGCAGTCAACGTTATTGCTTACGAACACTCCCTCTGTTTAGGTTGACCACTGACAACACCATTTAGAGCAGGACTGATGGAGCCACAATAGAGACGTAAAAAATATATAAGAATGTGTACATGTGTTAGAAAAGTAAAGTTAGTTAATCTATTTAAGAATGTTTTAAATTACAAATAATGTGGTCAGTGAAATGAAGCATACAAGGTCCCCTTTAAGGACATATTTATTTTCCAATGCTTATTCTAACATTGAAGTGCTTTCCTTAGGGTAGAAATTCGGAGTTACCCCGGTACGGCCAGCAGCAGCAGATAAAACTGATCAACACCTGCTAGTTTTTCTCTCTCACCATCGTATGACTTCAGGTTCTCAATCTGTGAAGGCAAAAAAATTGAAACAACATAAGCATTTGGCTAAAACGCTTGTGCAACACATACAAACCCCAGTGCTTTGGATGAATTACTGATGCTATGTTGTAATTTAGCTGGCAGCTGTAGCCACAAGTACAGACTAGAAAGAAAAACTCAATTCCTGAGCATTTACGCCCTAATTTACGTGTCCTGGCCGATCAACAAAAAGATGTCAAGACCTTAAAAAAGTCTTTCTCACATTTAGGTGGTGGTTAAGGTGTGGCAACAACGCCCTGAAGACAGACACCCACCTCATGCTTCTCTGGAAGTAGCTTCTGCAGCTGTTTGAGGACCTCCATGTCAAACTTGGAGCGATCGCCGTTGCGAATCATTGCAACAAAGTCCTCATTGGAGCTGCGGGATTTGTGATGATTCAAAATCAAGTTCGAAAGTTTTCATGGATAACAGTATACTATGCTCAACTGGGGACACATGAACAAAACAACACAGACACTTACCACCTAAATTGCTTCAAAAATATGTTCAAGTTGAGATTTTTCTTGGAATCAATGAAGGATATCTATTAAAAAAAAGATTAACATGATTTTTGCATTAAAGTTTACTTTAACTTTAACTGCATGACAATAGCACCATTATGGCACAGAAAATAGAAATAATATGATACAAATAAAAAGCTAAGGAATGCAAGTGAGAATTAATTTAAAAAATATATATATATATATATGTACTTTGTAATGTACTCTGAAAAAGAAGAACTATCAACACCCTAATTTCTGTCTTTCATTAACACTCTGGCACATTCTCACCTCCTTGGGTTCTTTCTTCACCACTGGGGTGCTGGTCTTGGCCTTGGGCTCTACCACTGGCATGGAGAAGAGCTCCTCGATGCTGCAGTAGTCTGGCTCCGACACGTCAGACTGAGCGGATGTCCATATGGAATGACTCACTGCGTATGGACATAAGAAAAGCATTAAAATACAAAACATTTTGGCAAACATGTTTATTCCAAAACACACTTTAATACTATCAGGTAGTACAGATATTTATGCCTAGAAAGAGCCTAATATAAGCTATTTAAGTCAATTGGCATGTCAATTTTGACGAATGAATGTTTTAATTTCCTGACTGTATGATTTAAAACGGAAAGACCCAAACTTCAAAATGTGTGAAAGAAATATTGCTAGAGTGTATTCGTAGACACAAAGGTGTATTACCAGACAGTACGTTTGAGGGCAACTTCTGCCAGTTGAGCTTCTTCATGCGTAGTGTGGGGTAGTGGCCAGGCTTTGGTGGAGGAGCGTAGGAGCAACCCAGACTCTGAACACTGCGGGCCACGATGATGTCCCCACCCATACCTGGAGGGGGCGGTGGAGGAGGTGCCATGCCAGGCAGAGGGGGTGGTGGTGGAGGGCCCATGCCTGGTAGTGGGGGTGGGGGTGGAGGGCCCATGCCTGGCAAAGGAGGAGGCGGTGGTGGTCCAGGCATCCCTGGGAGAGGCGGAGGGGGAGGAGGAGGTGGAGGTGGAGGAACCCCACCTGCAGCTCCAGGCAGAGGTGGTGGTGGTGGTGGTGGAGGTGGTGGAGGTGCAGCACCTCCCATGCCAGGAAGAGGGGGTGGAGGAGGTGGTGGTGGTGGTGGTGGTGGTGGTGGCTGGGCCCCTGTTTTTTGTCCCGCCTGTAAAGCTATCTCCGCTTCGACCTTCGTCTCCTTCGTCTTCCTCTCCCCCAGTTCCTCTACAGGAAGGGTCTGTACACCCCTGTCTCTCATCCTGAGTGACTTCCTCTCATCTTCAGTTTCACGGTGACCGAATCTGCCCTTGCTGGCCAGCAAACGGGCCATGAGTTTCTCGGCCGAGAGAACTTCCTCTGGAGAGCACAGTAGGGATACATTACACAAAGCCGAGATGAAACATGGCAATAGTTGGAGACATTTGATCTGACAGCTGTTTTTGTTCCTCAAACTGAAAATAAACACTACTGAAAATATTAGCACATACACATTAAACTATTGGAATTCATGCAATTGTGTTCCACATATTGTACCTAAACAAAAAATAATAACAATTAAATAAAACCTGCAAAGACTGTTTGCAACGAAAGAGGCTTCTCTTGTATGTGTGTGTGTGTGTGTGTGTGTGTGTGTGTGTGTGTGTGTGTGTGTGTGTGTTTGTGTGAATCCACCACCACCACCCACAGACACTCATCTCCACGTCCTCACCGTCTTGGGCCAGCAGTGTGGCGCGGTCAGCCAGGGCCTCCAGGACCAGCCAGATGTCACCTCTCTCTGGACCCACCAGCAGCAGGGCCTGCAGGATGGTCAGCAGCTGTACAGAGGTGGGGGACGCGCTCACCTGGGGGGGGGGGGGGGAAGAGAAAGAGAAAAGGAACTTAATCGCACTTTTATCACCCACTTTTGAAACAACACCTGAAACATTATTTTAAGTGCAGGTCACTGAAACAGATTGCCATCTCTGTACCATCCTCACGGCAACTAATCCAACACTAAACACTAACCAATGTGCATGGACACCCACCAAGAAATGGTGCTTTCTCGAAATTCTTGTACGTAATTAAGAGTGTCCCAAGCAAGTATCACACTGCTTTAATGGCAACACTAAGTATTTTTAATGGCATTTTGTCCCTTATGCAAAAATGATCACCAATAGATGTCCTACTACAGTTTAATACAAAGGTCTGACACCTGTTGCTGTGTCTGCTATGTCTAGCTACATCAGGAAGAGCCAAGAATAATGAAGAGACTGTCCTGTACTGACTCAAAGGCTATGGGCTCTATTTTCACGATCATATGCGCATTGTCTAAAGTCAGTCGCGCAAGTTGCTTTGGGGGCGTTCCCGACACAATTTGGTATTTTGACGGCGGGAAAAGTGAACATTGCGTCAGGCATAAAATAGCAATGACAGCATGCGCATGCCGCAAATGCACAATGCGCCCCGGCATGATAGGGCCCTATGAGAGACATGACTAAGGAGCATTGCAATGTCTACCCTATCACTAAAATAAACGTACAGGCATGCCAGAAGGTGCCATGTCAGGTGCTGTGTACAGTTAAACCCAGATAGAGAGAGCTAATTGCGCATAGCTTTTGTGCAGTGCATAGGACTTTTCACACTTGGGTATCGCCCTGTAGTTATCCTAAAGGTCCTGGAGTTTGTTGGGCCTGGTTGGGTGTTGACCTGGCCAGATCAAAGACATGCTGTCATGTTTTATAAAAAAGGCCTATTAATAAATGTTTCCATGTTTTTGCTTTTTTATGTTTTTTGAGCTTAAAATGTTCTTAAAATATGTCTTTGGGGAATCAACACACAAACGGACAGCTGAAACACATTGCCATTTTTTCCAGCTGCCTTTGTGTTGCTCCACAGTGCCCACATTGCTCACCACTTGTGTTCAGTTTTAATTTCTAATCCCATCACTTCAGATACTAAAGCTCTTCTGACCCTGGACACATTAGGATGCATTAGCATTTACACCACAATTGACATGCAGTCAAGTGCATCCCACAAAACCTCGGTAAGTGCTTTCAAAGATCACATCAGAGTGCATCTCTGTGGTTAATTTAATTATGATCCAACTACAAGAGATGCACTTCATAAAGTGTGTGCGTGTTTGTTTGTGTTTGTGTGTGTCCTAAAACCGATACATACAGTATCTAATCTTTTGACATGAGACTTCAGTCTTCTCCTTCTTAATCTCCTCTTTAAATCAAATATGTTGCACATGTGCTGGCTCTGGTAGGACAGCAACTTAAAAAAATCGTCAGACACTCACTGCTAGCGTTTATGTTTACTTCTGTAAACACTGAGCACGCTCACTGCATGTGACGTTGTCGTGTCCTCCAATGCGCATGCGGGACACTTTTGGGGTGTTTAAAGTTCACACTGGAGATCACATGCAAGTCGCATTTAATTGGAAATGTGAACGACCTCACAAACAAAACAAAAAAAAACAAAAAAAGAGCATTAAGCCCTGCAGTCTAAGACGTAGCCATAAAAAACCCTAATAATAATAATAACCTTTACTTGTATAGCACAGTTCATACATACAAGATGCAGCTCAAAGTGCTTCACAGTTTGGCAAGGTTACAAACAAAACAGCATTGGCCACAACAACGCAATGCCCCTTTGATGCAGGCTCTTGCGTGAGCACATGCAAAAGTCCGTAGGGGCAACAGGGGTGAGGAAAAACTCCCTGAATTGTATGTGGTTGAATCAAACCATTAAGCCCTGCAGTCTAAGACGTAGCCATAAAAATCCCTCTCTGGTCCTCACTTGTGTGAAGAGTGCTGTGAAGACCTCATGGTGGTTGCTCATGTCGATGCCCCCAAACGCCCTCTGTAGCTCCTCCTCGTCCTCGGCCATTGTCTCCTCAAAGGCCTCGCACTGGATGAGCAGATCGTCATCCTCCTGTTCCCTACAAGACCAGCAGAGAACGAGAACAGCCTCAGGGATAACAGACCTTCAAAGATCATCAAATATTGGGCACTTGAAGATGTGTAGTGTGTGTGTGTGCGTGTGTGTGTGTGTGTGTGTGTGTGTGTGTGTGTGTGGGATGGGGAGGGCATCACTTATATAACTTACCGTAACTTTGGCAGGATATCAAGAATCTGTAAACCTGCAGGATAATAAAGGCAAGAAGTAGACATTGACAGCTAAATCACTGTGAGCATAAGGTGGTTGGTGACAAACCTTATATACAAATAATATTATAGTTATATAATTTTCTTATTGAAAAGCAAAACAACTTAACAAGATAGTAGGCAGTTAGCTACGTTAACACCAGCTGTACATTCATTCACATAAACCCGACGGTACTGTCCACACTGTGGTCCTACAGAAGTATTACTTTAATAAAAAGCACAACACTGCTTGCTTGATGAACAAACTACTTCAATGAAAGGTTAACAGAAAAGCTGATGTTTTGGTCAGTCAAACCTAGCCTAGTAAACCAGCCCCTCGTCTGTTAGTGGTTTCATCGACATGGTTGTCTCAGGCAGCATCTTGCTTGACCAATCAGGGAACAGAGGGAGTCAGGACCAGACATTAGCGATTGGGTAAAGGCAGATCCAACTGTTTTAAACCAGCAGAGTCTATACCTCCAAGATTGGTTGCTGATTGGTCAGGCAAGATGCTGCCTAAGACAACCATGTCAATGAAACCACAGGCAGACCCTGTGTATGAAATTAAGTGAAGTACGAGGGGCTGGTTTAGTCAGACCATGATCAGAGTGAAAACTATCCACCTCACCAATGAACTCTTTGCTCATTGAATACTGCCTCAACAATGAACTCTTTGCTCATTGGCTACTGCCTCACCAATGAACTCTTTGCCCATTGACTACTTCCTCACCAATGAACTCTTTGCGTATCTTGTCCCTGGCTCGGAGCTCCTCTGTGCTGAAGAGGAGTGCGTTGACCACGCTGAGCAGAGTCACCATGTAAGGCACATTGTCCGTGGCCTGCAGCTCGTTCATGATCACGCTGAAGCGATACTGCTGGCTCTTCACATTCTAGGAGCAAAATTACACAACGTTTGTTTCTTTAGCTTCAGCAATCAACATTTACTCATTCATGGATTATTAGTTTCATCATCATATAGGATTTTTTAAGAAACAGATAGCTACAGTCTTAGTGACTAAGTAGAATTCATTAGGAACAATTCCATAGTCTGAGGTCAGTTAACAGTGGGAAGCGGAAGGAGTCAATTATGCCATGGTATACTTTATAAAAGTTGGTTAAAATAGTCTAATTGTGCTTTAATTTAAGATTATGCCTGTGAAGTATTAAAATTAAAAATAAGGCTAACCAGAAAGAATGAGAATTTATTTGCGTTTGAGGCTGAAACGTCAGCTTCTCACAAGAAGCAGCAGCAGTTCAAAGGTCAGGAATGTATGGATCTCAGGGACCTTATCACACTTTTATCACCCACTTTACTGGTAGAACTTGTTGCAAATCTCTGTAACATTTGGTGTCTGCAAAAAGAGCTAAACTGAGAAATGCCTGATGGGGTAAGAGAGGAATTCCAACTATGTGTTTTGGCATTTTGTAATCAAGCATGCTGTTCAGTGAACATTTTATGGAGCATGGTTCTCTAGCCTTGGGAGGGGGGTGGGGGTGTGGCGGGGGCGTTTACTTCAACCCACTGCAGTGCAATATCCTGCCAGTTAGGCAAAGGCATTCCTCTAAAGTCTAAAGTATTTCACAGACACACCCTGTAGTCGCTCCTCCCTGTGGCTGTTTCCTGTGCCAGGCACGGCCCTGTGTTTGCGGAGGGAAACTAACCTTGTAGTTCTGCAGGGCATCCAGGGCCAGCTCTCGGCCCTTAGGGGAGAATATAGTCAGAGCTGCCAGCAGCTCAGCCACCTGCATCTTTACCATGGTGTTGGACGTATCCAGTGCTGGGGGAAGAAAAAAACAATAAAATAATAATAATAATAATAATAATAATAAAAACAACAACAACAACAATACTACTACTACTACTACTACTACTAATAATAATAATAATAATAATAATAATAATAATAATACATTATATTTAAAACGCCTTTTAAGTTACCCAAAACACTGTGCAAATAAACTGATAGTCATAAAACAAAATAGAATCAATATGTAGGGACATTGAACACCTAATAAAAGACACTAAACTTAGTAGGCACAACAGATAAGAAAGAGATAAACAGCGAAATACTTGAGCAGCCAAGGGTAGAAGAATATTTAAATGTCAGTTTTATGAGTGCTCATGTTACAAAACATTGCCCTCTATAACTGTGTCATCCACCATACTACTAAATTCCTCTATACTATTACTATTACTATAACAGGAGGAAGTCCTCAAATAGAAGCTCATTCTTCACTCCTGAAGTGAGATGTGAAAACACATTAAATTATCTGAGTGATGATCTGCCAACATGCTGACAGAGAGACAGACAGACAGATAGACAGACAGACAGACAGACAGATAGACAGACAGACAGACAAACAGGCAGACAGACAGACAGACAGACACACAGACAGACAGACCAACAGGCAGACAGACACACAGACAGACAGACAGACAAACAGGCAGACAGACAGACAGACAGACACACAGACAGACAGACACACAGACAAACAGGCAGACACACAGACAGACAGACAGACAGACAGACAGACAGACAGACCAACCGGCATGACATTAAGCAGCGCCCTCAGGTGCACACACCTTGCGTCAGTGTTCTGACGTATCCCTCCGCCTCCACTATAAAGTTGATGCCGGCGGCGGAGTTCATGATGGCGCGCACACAGCCGACGCAGGTGAGCTGCAGCAGGGCGTCGGCGATGCGTGCACAGCCCCGCCCAGACAGCCGCTCCACCGCCTCCATCAGCAGGTCCAGGCCGCCCAGCTCCAGGAACTGCAGCATCCAATCACGGTCACTCGCCTCCAGCCTCCGCCGCAGCCCCGAATAGTTCACCATGGAGGGCACCTGTGTCAATTCAGGGTGTCGATTTATTGTTTATTTATCGAATAATTTAT
>CM059282.1:21126803-21241803 GCA_030347295.1 Setipinna tenuifilis
TTTAAAACATTTTCTGACTTAATAGGAATGCATTTGGTGGGGCCGAGGTTACATAATCAGTCCATCCTGCTGATTTCTATAGTCAGCAGGAAAACTGAATGACTAACACAATAATTGTCTCCAGGAAGCAGGGCAAACATGTGGCAATGAGGTCAATCTGCATAGCTTGTACATTCATATTAGTCTCACCATTATAGCTGTCATGCAGGTTGCTTGGGATACCATAGATAATCCATGATAGTCTAGGAAGTTCAAGTTATCCACTTGTACATTCAAACACACTACTTGACAGAATAATTACATCTGTCCTGTATTATGTACGTACATGCAAATGTCAGTCATGCCTCTTTGTATATAACTTCAGTGATTAGATGCTCTTGCCATCTAGGGATGTTTCACCATTGAACAACCTCAGACCTTATTTTGAAACAACTCGGAGCACCAATAACAAGCTCGCCTTGCTTGATGTGTGGAGAATAAGTAGAATGTGAGCTTAAGTTTTGTGTGGGCTTCACATTTCTGATTTACAGAGGATCACTGACTCCATTGTAGCTGCAAGTCAGCCTCAGTGTTTACACAATGTGGGCACGACGGATATAGAAACAAGACTTTTGCCTACCACTCAATGAACCTGTAAGATTTTCCTACTTCATGAAGACACAGCCCTACCCTTAAGGTCTAATATATGCAATTTGAGAAATATGATAAATCAGTGTCATTTACAACAGCTTTTAGAATATAAACCGTTCCCCAAAATAAAGTTCTGTAACCAGTTGTCTCTGTGATTTACATAATAAATCAGAATTGAGACAGGACTAGTAGGAATTGCCCACTTCGTCATCGTCTCCACTCTCGAAAGCTATGCATCTTTTTATTGAATAAACGATTCCTTACCTTGTCTAATTCTCTGACTGTTTTCAAATGAACAACTCGACTGGATCCGTGGGCTTTCCGGAGTTCTGCTGATTCAAGTTCACGGAGAATGGATGTATAGCCGTTTCTACTTTTCCATCGGGTCCTCTGGCTAAAGGGATAGCGAATGAGTAGTCGAAATGACAACATCTGGATAGCTCCACCCTCGGAACGCTTGAATCACCTCATACTATTTTCACGCTCTCCTCCCTTAAAACACTACCAACAGAAATCAACGAGGCTAAATTTCACGTTTTTGTGGCAACTGCAGTCACTGTTATTGTACTCTCTACTCGACTTTCTCTCAAGCTTGCTCCCTTTCCCAGACTGTACGCAAAAGAGGAAAGAACAGAATTACTGTACCGCACAGTCCACCAAATGATTACATTCCAACTCTGGAACTAATCCCAACCGTACCAGCAAAATCTATGCTGCAGTGCACTGTGATGCCTGTGCGATTTTCCTGCCAGACTTCGACCAACTTCCGTCAGCAACAAGAGATCCTGTCAGTTCTATAGGTCAGCACGGTTTGCTACCAAAGCGGTATCCGTCTCACAGAATGAATTCTTAGTTTGGAGTTATACCTAAAACTGGGCGTCTATGTCTTTTTTTTTTAGAAGTTGTTGAAGGTGAGAGCCACATTAGGCGACAGTAACATATCAGCCACGTGAGCAGACTCAAATGTGATTCTGAATGTTGACCATTTGTAGAACATCTTTTTATAATGGATTGTGTTATCTGAATTACTTTAATGGCAGTGCCACTTACATCAAGAGTTTTTTTTTGCACAGGAACACGCATACATAGTAATGTGATATATCAGATACTTTATCGTCAGCCTGTATAGTCATTCTCTGTTTCCTAACTCCACATCCCGGTCTACTCCCTTATCAGACTTGAAATTACAATAAATCATGCCTGTGGCATCACAGATAGGCAAACTTTCGAGGGTGTAGCCCAGCCCTCCAGGTCAAACCAGGTCACCTTTGACCAAACTGACAGCCATTGTGAGAAAATAGGCCTGTGTGTGTAAGTCCCACCGAGCCAAAATAATTAAGTGTTTACACTTGTTCTGATATTCCAACCTGGCACCGTGCACCTTTGTTGTTTGTAGTTTGAATTCCCCAATAAGAGCTACAAAATTATGTTCTGGCATCTTTCTTGGTTATAACTTTATACTTCACCATGTCCACCTTTATAGATCATCCCATTTTTAGTATTAAACTACAACTCACATTAGCATGATGATCATAATAAACCCATACAATAAGCCTAAAAGGCTCTCGCTCTCTCTCTCTCTCTCTCTCTCTCTCTCTCTCTCTCTCTCTCTCTCTCTGTGTAAGCACTGGCCTGAGGCTGGTCTGAATGCAGATTAAGCATAGATTTTATGCAGACTGGCTGTTTGAGTTCATTAATCTCCTCTGAGGGATGAGTGTAAAGAAAAGGAATATGCCAGGACCAGCTGTGAAAGTGAAGGCCTACTTAAGCTAGACGACAGGAATAGCTTGGCAGAGGAAGGCTCCAGTTCGAACAAAAGCTGATTCATTGCATCAGTGAGAGAATGACACCAGAAACAATATCTCAGTTGTGCTGTACTGACAGGCAGATGATTAGGCATGATGTCTGGCAATGCTTAGGAATGCAGAAATCATTACAGGCCATGTTGCCTGTTGGTAGGTATAGGTGACAAGGGTCAGTGGTGGATGTATTCAGTGAGTATATAACCACAATAAATTCAAGCTCCTTGTGTAGATTTTAAATTACTTCTGTTTTTGTGACAAAGCTCAATTGTCAATGTCTGTTATTGCACATACATAATGAGAAAAATAAGATAAACCAGCAGCACAGGATCACAGGATTGAGTGAACTTTAACTTACGGGTGTGGTAAATTGGGTAATTGTATGTCATTTGTTCCCTATGGCCACTTGGTGGCAGCAATGTCCTGTATTTAACTAAAAATAAAAAATAATGTGCCAATGTGCTAACCCTAAAGCTACTTATTAGCCTAAAAGGGTTAAAAAATACACCCATATGAAAAAATACTATAGTAAATAAATAATAGTATACCACATAATTACTATGGTAAATACTATAATGTTTTTGAATTTTAAAGGGGTCTATTTCTGTGTCGCCACTATGGTTGAATGCATTGTGCGTCATTTCTGTGAAAAATTATGTCCTAGTTCTCTTGCTTGACGCTGTTTTCTGTAAGCTATAACAGGTCTAGTGGTTGAACGACTTGCTGGCTTTTCCGGTGTCCCTCGTGAATATCCATGACGTGTCAATAAGGCACCTCTGATTGGGCAAATTCGCTGTCTTTCGCTCGCCTAGCTTCTGTCCACTGTTCTTCCTTTGGGATGTGGGCTTGCCATACATGGCTCAGGGCGGGGCTTACGACCTAGTGACGTAGATAGGTTTAGCATGCTCTGATCCGCTTGTTTTGGTTAGCTCGACCCTTCAATGACCAGTAAAACCATGAGGGTCGAATTTCACGTCTTGGAATGCTGCGTGCATATACTGCTTGCTGTGACCCACCACATTGTAAATAGAGCTACTCAAAGTGGTTTTTAGCGGAAGGACCCCTTTAATGTGTAGTAACTTAGGCCTACTATAATAGTAAACTATACTAACCTATAGTATACTATAGTAAATACTGTAGTGAACTACAGTATTTTTCCCCTGGATAAAAATGTGCATGTTTAAACACAAAAGCTACTTCTGTAAAAGTTTGACTCAAACCAGTTCTCAGCCTGTGAGTTTCAGGCCCATAACTCACCCAGTATTTCCGTGGAACAAAGTGGACTAATATCAACAAAACTCATGTCAAACACAGGAAATTACATAATTAATGTAAAACAGCAATTGATTTCAATACAGGAGGGAAATGAATAAGCATTTATTTTAAGATGAAACTTCAACAAAACAAGTTTTGAAATGATCCAACCTTGATGCTGGTGTTCATAATGTTGCTTATAAGGAAGGTATGGCATTAGTGGAAAAAGATTTGAAAGTGAAAAAGTGAAAGTCATTCCCATTGGTCATTGTGAGCACATGTGGCATATCACAGCACACAGTGCACAGAATGAAATTCGATCTCTGCATTTAACCCATCACACACGTCAGCAGGGGGCAGCCATGACAATGGTGCCCGGGGAGCAGTGTGTAGGAACGGTACCATGCTCAGGGTACCTCAGTGGCACAGTTGTTGGATTCAAACCCGCGAATCCTGCTGTCACAAGTCCATTACCTTAACCACCAGGTCACCACTGCCCCAAAATTGGGGGTAGTGTTTTAAAAAGAACAACTGTGGCTTTATATGTCTGATGACTGACCTTCTAAATAGCTCATAATCTTTCCACATTACTGCCCAGGCCATCATCTTCCCAACTCTTACTGAGGTCAGGGCATTCCTTTTCAAGGATTCTGATAAAGGCACTCTTTCCCTTATCGCTGCAAGACTCTACAGCCGTAAACACACATCTCATTTTGCCCTGGTTGGTGTTTTCATTTTTGATGTGTGCATAGTTCTCGCTGCTGATGAGGCCTTGTGAGTACATCTGATCTGCTATTGGCATCACGTTACTCACCCTCTGAACAAGAGTTGCCTGATGTCTTCTAAGGAATTCAGCATTTGGTGTGCTGTGTGCAATTGCTGTGCTCTGGTGCAGACTGGGTGAGGAACATTCAGTGCTCCTCATCCCTGCTTGCCAAACTTTCTGCTGGTTCACAAGACCTAGCAGCTCTATTGTAAAGTCACAGGCCTGGCTGATCCACACCTCAAAGAAGTTAGGAGCGATTGGGCTCTTTCTGAGCTCTAGGTGTCCTGGGTAAATGGTGGAGCTGCAGTTGGTCTCTAGAGAATAAAGACCATTCAGGTGTAGCCTTCCCTCAGGCCGGCACTTGGCAAGCCTCTGCCCTCTGAATTCCTTTTCCTGCTCCTTAAGCAACTCTCTGAGATGGGCGTCCTCTGGAAAGAGGTACAGGCGGAATGTGAGAGGCGTAGTGCTGCACCGATAGACCTGAACATCTGCATGAATCTCAATCTGCTTCTCCGTCTCCTCTTCCTTCCCAGAAAATAAAAGAGACCTCAAAGAGTAGAAAACTCCAAGAACAGACAAGGAGGGCTTCACCAGCCTGGCATGGAAACGTCTCAGCTCACACGTCTCCAAACACACTCCACTGTCCTGCTTACGCAAAACCTTTACAGCATCCTTCAAAAAAGTCTGACTGCCTCCTAAACAGAGGAAATGTGGCAGGTGGATCTCCTCCAGCTCTCCCGACTCAAGCTTGATGTCCATCAGAGGACCAGCTGGTTTGTACTGCATGTGGACCAGCTCACCACTAAAGACCTTCCTGTCTGTAAAGTGGTACAACAGGGTGACAGGACCAGCACATGACCAGCGCAGGCCAGAGTCCAAGTCCTCATACCTCCCTGCAAGAGAGCTCAGGCGGTAGGTTGAGACACCTTTCACTGTGAAGACTTCAGGCTGCACCAGGACCCAGCAGCAGGTGTCTGGAACTTCAACACAGGATTCACAGCTCCTGTGAGGTGTGGTGCTCTCATATGTCACCCTGTAAAAAAAACAACAAACATCACTTCACTTTCAGACAGCAGAATAATGTTTGATTAATTTAAATGCCCATTGCCTGAATGGTTATGTGGTTTAAAGTTTGGATATCAAAGAAACTCAGGCAGAGTCGGCTGGCAATCAAGAAGTCTCAGAGAGCTTTATTTTCGGCACCGGAGACTCACGTTGTGTAGCAAACAGGCGTAGTCTAACTTACATACAGAATGCATCCATTCTTATACCCTCAGAACCCCATACAGCACCCTTACACGTGGCATATTAATCAATAGAGTTGTTTACCCAGCTTCACGCCCAGCATTACCAAGAACCACCTGTGCTATCACTTGAGGGTGACCTGACCCAGGGTCAACCTGACCCCCCTAGTTGTATAGTATTATATACGAGGCGCCTTTGGGTCCGGCTCCTCCATCCCTGGGGACGCACTTATCTCCAAGAAAGTCAGGCGACACCTCAAGCCACAACACAGATGTTCCTACAACTCTTAAGTCAACAAGGCCACAGGATGTTCTTAGCATGAAGGGCACACAGATAATGCATGGTACAACTATGCAGTTTGAACACACACAAGTTACACAAAGCACGACTTATTTCATTAAACCCTTGATGACTATACACATTTAATAAAGAATATACATTTTATTCCCACAGTTAACAAGTGGTTTCAAATGCCTTTATAAGACGTCAGTGTTTTGCACAAGCCATAACAGCTAAATTGTCCAATCATGTTAAGACAACAACTGTCTCTCTGGTTGCAGACATATTGTCAATTCTATGCTCTGACTCAATTCCATTTCGATTCAGTAAAATACTTTTTGAATGGCCCTGTGCATCTTTTTACTGTTTGATACAGTGTACAGTGATACAGTTTTAATACAGTGTCTGTCTTTCTCTTTGATTTAGCCTCAGAGTTTCTCTCTTACCTTCCTGGTGCAAAGGTGGCAGTGTGGTCATGAACGATGGTGGGCTTTTCATCCTTTTCCTCTCTTTCTTCATTTTCCTTCATCAGTCTGTCTTTTCTTTCATCTTCATTTTGCTTTTGCATGTTAAAGACAATGTGGAACTCCTTCTCAAACGTTTTGCTGAGTTGCATACCCAGTTCTTTAAACTGTGAGTTATTTTAAGCAAAGCAAACACAAACACACAGATATAAATACAAATAGAAAACTTCTGCATTCCTCATTTTTCCAGTTGAGATGATCATACAATTTAAAGCCTGAAAGCCTGTCCTGGGATTGTCCTGAGATTTTTACTGGAACACTGGCAAAGAAAACTGTGGGTCATATTCTCCGGTAGGTGTCTTTCATATTTACAGCATGTTTGGGAAAATCTAGGTAAATCCCACAGACCAGGCTAAATGTCACAGGGGTATACAAACTGTGCTCCATCCTAATCTTACTTACTACCCTGCTCCACCCTTTCCCCGGATACTCACCCTGTTGAAGATGGCACAGTTTCTGAAAATGAGCCGAATGTCTGAGATGAACTCCCCCACTAGACAGTAGCGACTCTCCAGGTTCTCCCGTACCTTCTCCAACCACATGGGTCGAAGTATCACTGATGAGTAGTCTGACACCTGTCAATCAAAGGACAATGGAATGTGGCCTCAAATTTCACAACACTGAGTATATGGCTGAAAACACACACACACACCAGACCCTCTCTCCAAAACTGAGAAAAACAAACACAAACTTCACTTACAGTTTGGCGAAGGTCAGTGGTGAAGACTCTCTGCTTATCAACATTGAATAAAAACAGCAGAAGGTACTGGCATTGCTGTGAAAGTCAAAACACACACACATGCATGCGCACGCACACACACACACACACACACACAAAGTAAACACCAACTTACAAACTACAGTGTTTGAGGCAGAGAATTAGAATAAGAGGTGGGTTTGATGAAGCCCAGATTAATTGACAGCTATGCTGTCCAAAAGCATGAGCTCACCAGTTTATAGTCAGAGATTCTACTGTCCAGCACCTGTGCCTGGGTCATGTGATCAGTGTACCGCCACTCTTGACTCCTTCTCCAAATGCAAAACGTGCACAGCCACTCACCTCTGTGTAACACGCACAAAAAACAGTACACACACACGCATGCACACAAAATGCACGAATACCATGCACAAACAGACACAGACAGACGAACACACACACACACACACACACACACACATACACAGACCCATACTCAGGTGGAGCTGATAGAAGAGAAGTTAGGTGGCAGCCTCTTTCTCTTTCACACACACACACCCCATCTCACCCCCCCCCCCCCCCCTCCCAAACCTACTCAGGAACAGGTGATGATAGAGAAGGAAGGTGGCAGCCTGTGTGGAAGGACCTGGGACACCCATCACAACATAGTAGCTGTCCTCCTTGTCCACAGGTAAAACAGTGGCCATCATTTCTCTGCAATTCCTGTTTGCACCACACACAAACATACACAAATCAGTACAGATGCACAAGTAAACACACACACAGACACACACATCATTGCAAGCATGCACACACACTAAAAGAAAAACATGCTGAAAAAAACACTCACACACAGACACACCCACATACACACATGCACACATCGAAACAGAAATATGCTCAAATAAACACACACAAACACCTGCCCCCCTCCCCACCACACCCACAGAAAGAGGAACATACTGAAAAACACACCCAGACACAAACACACAAGCAAACATAGAAAGGCTTGTCCACCTCAGACTTACACAAATGAAAGGCTTAAAGACAGACTGTATCTGGTTTACCTGGCCTCTGTGTCTAACTCAAGTGTAAAGGAGTAGAGTGGGTGAATAAGTGAAACCTTACCAGGTCTGCCATAGAGTGGCTGCACATAGGACACATGCACAACAAGGAGTGTAACTGCAGGACCTTCCTCTACAAACACACACGCATACACGCACACACACGCACACACGCGCACACACACACACACACACACACACACACATGCACAGAAGCAAGCATTTATAACTTATGGTCACACAAATACATATCAGAGTAAGAAACAAACAGAAGAAACATCAGGAAAACAAACAAACAGAAAATGTCTCTCTTTCTCTCTCTTTACCTGTAACAGGTAGCCGAGAGGTTGGCCTCTGCAGGTGATGTCTCTTTTCCACAGCCCATCTCCCAGGTTAGGGTTCAGGTGAATGAACTCTACTGGGGTCAGCCACCTGTCCTCTGTACGGATGCACTTTCCTATGCTTCCTACAAAGGTCAAAGGTTGCCAGGGGTCACACGCTTTAAACATGAGACATCCATGTCATTTACTGTATGTACAGTACTCGCACCTACTAACAGATGCACACTCAATCACACACTTACTTAGACACAGACACACAGACACACACACGCACACATGCACACACACACACACACACACACACACCTGAAGCAAAGCGATCTTTCTGCAGTATTCCAATAAAAGGCCCACACTGGACAGGCAGAGTACTTCCTTCAAACATGGATGTGACCTCGTCATTCTTGTCATGTTCACTGCTGGTGTCTACACCCGTACATGCCCCTTCTGGTTCCACTATCCTCCCCTTCTTTTCCTCTTCGTTGCCTTCTTCCACCTGCTTCTCTTGTCTCTGGTTTCCTTTGCTTCTGTCCTCCCCCTTTCCACTGCTGTCATGGCTGTGGTCATCTAAGACATACGGAGAGATCATTGTTTAAAGGTGCTGCAATGTTGCTGTTTACATTTTCTCTTCTCTACAAACAACACTATTAAGTAACTTAGTGTGGTCTGAGCTGAGAACTCACATGTGCCTGACTCTCCAGGGCTGGAAACAAACAGAACTCTTTTCATCTGCATCAGAGAAGAAGAGACACATTACATACTTCATACATGGAGACACACACTGATACACACTACATTTCTGAAACACACACACAGGGTTACACCCTGCATACCTCAAACACACACAGATACACACATCATGCCTCACATATTCACTGCTCACGGAGATGCTTATGTGTGAGAGTGTGTCATACCTTCTTGCTGAGGGGCGTGGGGTCCGTGCTGGTGTGTACGTGAAGTGCGCTAGCCTGAGTGGAAGTCAGAGTGTTCATGTCCACACAGATCATCACCTTCCATTTCACACTCGCACACACATACAACTGTAGCATTGTCCATATTAAACGCACTGATCAGCAGTCCAAACACAGACTTGCACTCATGACTGTAGCAACGCCTTTATCAATAATACTGATTAGCTTGCCAGACACACTATGGCAGTGGCTTTATTGACAGTACTGATGAGCAGCTGATCTTTGATCAAAACACACACTTGCACACATTACCAATAGCAACAATCAAAATCGCAGACACATACTGCAGCAATGCCTTCACTGCCAGACAGACAAATACATACATACATACATACATACATACATACATACAGATGTATATATGAGACAGATAGGCATAGACCTGAGCACATAAGTTTATTGCTGTATGTCTTAAATAATCAATCATGCAAATCACCAAAAAAAAACAAAACAAAATAATGTTACTATGGCAATACGTGGGTAACAATCCTTAAGGATCCTTTACCTGTCTTTTTATACCTGATTTCCTTTTAAGTGGGGGCAACTTCAGTTGATTTGTCTACAAGAAACAAAGAAATACTAAAATAAATACATATCAACTAAACTCCATACACCTATACTTGTTAGTGTTAAAAGCCACAATCACATCACCTTTGCTTCAGATGAGATAAGAAAAAGATAGGAATAAATATTTAGAGGGAAAAGATAACAATGAAAGCAGGGTTAGATTTGCAAAGGGCCAACCAAGCCCAGGCCAAGAGGGGCAGAGGGCATGAGGGCCTGCCTCAGAGGTTGGTTGGAGTCGAAGCCAATGTTCCTGAGTGAGCATACCATTAATAGAAACATGCCTAACAAACCTTTCTAATATATGATACAGTGTTGCCTAAAATTGCACGAAAATCGGCATGTAATCTGGTGATGAAATTAATAAGAGCTAAAGCGTGCAAAAGTTTGTTAATGTACATTATCTCATTTACAAATTGACTTAGCAAAGTGAACAGTTGTGTAACCGTACACAAAAACAGGCACACACAGACTAGTTTCCTGTCACCTGAAAGAGCTTCAGTAGAGGTGTGTTTCTGTAGCGGATGCTTTTCTTCCAGTTCTTGGATCTCTCCTTGCCTCCCAACCTCTCAAAATCCGATGGTGTGTACCACTGATCCTGGTAAAGAAAGCACTTCTTTCCTGCAGAGGGAAAAGACAACAACTCTCACAGTTTCACATAGTGAAAGTAATTTCCATTGCCATTGTGATTACAGAGCACACCACAGCACACAGTGCCCCTAACGAAATTGCATCGCTGTATTTAACCCATCACACACTTGAGCAGAGGGCAGCCATGACATAGCACCTGGGGAGTAGTGTGTGGGGATGGTTCCATGCTCAGGGTACCATATGGGCTCTTCTGGCAGTTGGTGGGTTTGGACCTGTGACTCTCCGGTAATAGGTCCATTACCTTAACTGCCAGGCCACCACTGCAAAGCTGGTGTGAACCAGAGGTGGCACACACATTCCACTTACACTTAGCTGACATACAATAGGATAAGCAGTAGAAGTAGAATAGGTAGCAACGTCTCACCTCTAGCCAGTTTTTTTTTGTGAAGAAACCCCTTTTTGTCCCCACAGGTGACAGGTATTCGGGTCTTATGCATCCTCAGAGAAGAGCCTAGGAATAAGGATGGAGAATCAGGAGGAACATACAGAGCTTTTCATGAAACCCATTTTCCAAACTAGATGCACCACATAGTGGTACAAGGCATGACCTCCGCATTGTGCTGTGACGTTCAGCACAAAGGGAAATAGTGACCCCCATAGAATGAATGTTCATTCTGTAATTATAAGCCAAAAGGCAATTTTTGGGCATTACAGCGTCTCCTATAAAACAAATTGTACGAAACATAATGTGTCTACAGAAGTTTGAGTTGTGTTCCTACATGGCAAATTTGATGCGATAATGACCTTCTCCATCCAAGATAATGGCGATTCAAAATCTATTTTTTTACATTTACACTTCTCTTTGCTTGTACTGTCCATCTTTGGTTGGCTTTTGCTGAGTGCAAAAGATCCTGAATTACAGAAAAGAGTAAAAAACTTGCACTCGAAAACAATAGGCAATGCTATATGATTATGCAACTTATTGTTTTTTTTCTGAGCAAGGTAAACAGGTAAACATGTCCAATGTGAGTACTGTCACAGCAGGCATATACACACAGACAGAGAGAAAGGGAGGCCCACCACCCAAGATAATGGGGATTCAAAATCTCATTTTTTACATTTACACTTTTACCTAATCAGCGCTACACACCAAATGACCATTTATAGGCTAAATTTATACACATTGTCAAGACCAAGGTATAAAAAACCTTTGTTGCAACGGTTGCCAAGTGATTCCTTGAAACTAATTTCGGTCTACCCGGCTTCAATGGGGGTCCAGTACAGAGGGGGTGTGACCCCCAGTCACCAAAACCTTATATTCCTCATCATTCGCATGGGGCTACATCCCCACTAAGTGGGGGATGACATAATAAGAACAACCGGACAACAGACTACTAGTTAAATGTACACAGTACAGAAATGTAGTAATTACAGATTCACAGTAAGAACATTTATCGTTTAAGTAGCATGAGTGTAAATGTGTATTGTTAATAGACTGAAAATGTATACTTACGGGGAGACACTTTCTGAAGTAATTTCTTCTTCGAACTGGCAGCACTCTGAGAAAGCCCTGCTTGATGTTCCTTCTCTTCCCCTTCCATCCTTTCCCTACTGAGGCTGGCTTTTCCTTTCTGTCCACTCATGATTTTCACCTTCTTTTTTTTTGTGTCTTTACTTTTTTCCTCTGTGTCCTTCTCTTTGCTTGTACTGTCCATCTTTGGTTGACTTTTGCTGAGTGCAAAAGATCCTAAATTACAGAAAAGAGTAAAAAACTTGCACTCGAAAACAAAAGGCAATGCTATATGATTATGCAACTTATTGTTTTTTTTCTGAGCAAGGTAAACAGGTAAACATGTCCAATGTGAGTACTGTCACAGCAGGCATATACACACAGACAGAGAGAAAGGGAGGCCCACCACCCAAGATAATGGTGATTCAAAATCTCATTTTTTACATTTACACTTTTACCTAATCAGCGCTACACACCAAATAACCATTTATAGGCTGAATTTATACACATTGTCAAGACCAAAGTATAAAAAACCTTTGTTGCAACGGTTGCCAAGTGATTCCTTGAAACTAATTTCGGTCTACCCGGCTTCAATGGGGGTCCAGTACAGAGGGGGTGTGACCCCCAGTCACCAAAACCTTATATTCCTCATCATTCGCATGGGGCTACATCCCCACTAAGTGGGGGATGACATAATAAGAACAACCAGACAACAGACTACTAGTTAAATGTACACAGTACAGAAATGTAGTAATTACAGATTCACAGTAAGAACATTTATCGTTTAAGTAGCATGAGTGTAAATGTGTATTGTTAATAGACTGAAAATGTATACTTACGGGAAGACACTTTCTGAAGTAATTTCTTCTTCGAACTGGCAGCACTCTGAGAAGGCCCTGCTTGATGTTCCTTCTCTTCCCCTTCCATCCTTTCCCTACTGAGGCTGGCTTTTCCTTTCTGTCCACTCATGATTTTCACCTTCTTTTTTTTTGTGTCTTTACTTTTTTCCTCTGTGTCCTTCTCTTTGCTTGTACTGTCCATCTTTGGTTGACTTTTGCTGAGTGCAAAAGATCCTAAATTACAGAAAAGAGTAAAAAACTTGCACTCGAAAACAATAGGCAATGCTATATGATTATGCAACTTATTGTTTTTTTTCTGAGCAAGGTAAACAGGTAAACATGTCCAATGTGAGTACTGTCACAGCAGGCATATACACACAGACAGAGAGAAAGGGAGGCCCACCACCCAAGATAATGGTGATTCAAAATCTCATTTTTTACATTTACACTTTTACCTAATCAGCGCTACACACCAAATGACCATTTATAGGCTGAATTTATACACATTGTCAAGACCAAGGTATAAAAAACCTTTGTTGCAACGGTTGCCAAGTGATTCCTTGAAACTCATTTCGGTCTACCCGGCTTCAATGGGGGTCCAGTACAGAGGGGGTGTGACCCCCAGTCACCAAAACCTTATATTCCTCATCATTCGCATGGGACTACATCCCCACTAAGTGGGGGATGACATAATAAGAACAACCAGACAACAGACTACTAGTTAAATGTACACAGTACAGAAATGTAGTAATTACAGATTCACAGTAAGAACATTTATCGTTTAAGTAGCATGAGTGTAAATGTGTATTGTTAATAGACTGAAAATGTATACTTACGGGGAGACACTTTCTGAAGTAATTTCTTCTTCGAACTGGCAGCACTCTGAGAAAGCCCTGCTTGATGTTCCTTCTCTTCCCCTTCCATCCTTTCCCTACTGAGGCTGGCTTTTCCTTTCTGTCCACTCATGATTTTCACCTTCTTTTTTTTTGTGTCTTTACTTTTTTCCTCTGTGTCCTTCTCTTTGCTTGTACTGTCCATCTTTGGTTGACTTTTGCTGAGTGCAAAAGATCCTAAATTACAGAAAAGAGTAAAAAACTTGCACTCGAAAACAAAAGGCAATGCTATATGATTATGCAACTTATTGTTTTTTTTCTGAGCAAGGTAAACAGGTAAACATGTCCAATGTGAGTACTGTCACAGCAGGCATATACACACAGACAGAGAGAAAGGGAGGCCCACCACCCAAGATAATGGTGATTCAAAATCTCATTTTTTACATTTACACTTTTACCTAATCAGCGCTACACACCAAATAACCATTTATAGGCTGAATTTATACACATTGTCAAGACCAAAGTATAAAAAACCTTTGTTGCAACGGTTGCCAAGTGATTCCTTGAAACTAATTTCGGTCTACCCGGCTTCAATGGGGGTCCAGTACAGAGGGGGTGTGACCCCCAGTCACCAAAACCTTATATTCCTCATCATTCGCATGGGGCTACATCCCCACTAAGTGGGGGATGACATAATAAGAACAACCAGACAACAGACTACTAGTTAAATGTACACAGTACAGAAATGTAGTAATTACAGATTCACAGTAAGAACATTTATCGTTTAAGTAGCATGAGTGTAAATGTGTATTGTTAATAGACTGAAAATGTATACTTACGGGGAGACACTTTCTGAAGTAATTTCTTCTTCGAACTGGCAGCACTCTGAGAAGGCCCTGCTTGATGTTCCTTCTCTTCCCCTTCCATCCTTTCCCTACTGAGGCTGGCTTTTCTTTTCTGTCCACTCATGATTTTTACCTTCTTTTCTTTTGTGTCTTTACTTTTTTCCTCTGTGTCCTTCTCTTTGCTTGTACTATCCATCTTTGGTTGACTTTTGCTGAGTGCAAAAGATCCTGAATTACAGAAAAGAGTAAAAAACTTGCACTCAAAAAACAATAGGCACCGCTATATCATTATCCAACTTATTGTTTGTTTCTGAGCAAGGTAAACAGGTAAACATGTCCAATGTGAGTACTGTCACAGCAGGCATAAACACACAGACAGAGAGAAAGGGAGGCCCACCATCCATGAGGAGGTTCCGGAGTCTTCTGAATATAGGGTACTGCTGCAACATGTGGTCGGTAAACACACACTCCCAGAAGATCCTCACACTCTCCGACCTTTCCTTCTCCAGGCTGTCCAGCACGTCATACACAGCCTTCTTCTGCCGCTCCTTACTCTTCATCCTGACCACTCTCTAAAAAAGATACTTTTACTTAATGGCTCGAGCAGTTTTAAATTGTTTACCTCAATTGTAATTTCAGTGATTGTGTTCCCAATTTCTATTGTGCTTTACAACTTTTTACATAATGACTGTAGTAATTTTGAGTAGATTGCCTACAGTGCAGGTAATGTTTTTGATTGCATTCACATTTCCAATTGCACTTTGTAGCCTAGAATGGTCCGTACTATTTAAAGTTGGAAGTTGAACTTGAACTAAAAAGCTCCAACCCTTATTTTGCACTCATTCTTACACAAACCCAATTTAGTGTACTGTTTAATGTAGTGTTATAGTATATACTGATATGGAATTTTAGGAACAACTAATTTTTTCCAATTGGTGTTTTTTTTACCCTCTATGAACACAAAACTTTGTGTCCAGTTTTTTTTTTATTTGAAAGATGCCCGTTGATTCCGCTTATGAGGAATTCCTGTCTAGGGGAGGTTTGCAAGACCAAGCTATGTCTACGAGCTTGGTGTGACAGCCAGGCTAGGCACATGGCAGATTATTCTTCTTGCAAGAACACTTTCTCCTAAACCCGCTGGCATGACAAGAGCCCTTGCCTCGAACATGGGCTTACCTGAGTGGGGGTGGGGATATCCTATTTTAGTGCCACCTTTGGTCACTCTGAATAGTTGGTGCTGTGAATTTTCATAATTATAAAATGGAACCAAATCTACCAAGCTGTACTTTTGGTTATGCTGAAAGTGAATGCCATTTCTCAGGTTATTCGTTTTTTTTTTAATGGATATCCCCACCCCTACACTCCAGGTTACCTCCAGGCCATGTTAAGATAACAGAGGTCAAAGTAAATCACTGAGAAATCAGTAAATCACTAAAAAAAATTGCAGAAAGTATACCACAAGTGCGTGTAGCTGTTATATCTGCCAAAGGTGGCTAGTTTGATTAGTTGGAAGTTTAGGTTTATAAATTGTTTCTGTTACATTTATTTTAGTTTATTTGTTGTAGAATATCATTTTAGAGTAAAATAAGACTGCATGAATTACAATTTTAAAAATCTAGAAAAAAATAGTTATGTGCAATGTTTTTCACAATTTTGTTTATCGTCAAAATACAGATGGTCCCATAGGCTTAATGTTCCATATTTTCCTCTGTTGTTTTCCATATCATGTGATAATTAACATTGGATTATTATGGTTAAAAAGGGACATTTCTGTAATTAAAATTAGTTTTTTTTTATATTGACATTATTAGTATTTTTTAATCACCCAATGTGTATGCGTAGCCTATAGGCCGGTGGCAGTTTTGCCCAGCTTAATAATCATGATTGTTCATGTGACATATTATTAGCCTCTAAATCACATTAGCAATTCAATTGCATAAAAATATACACATATCGTGCTTGACAGATATCTATTATTGTTATTCAGATATCTATTATTGTTATTCAGATTTTAAGCAAGCTATGGAAACATATCCGCCATCTTGCATTTAGGCCTCACGCATTCACCCCAGAAAAAATGTAAACATATTTAAAAAAAAAAAAAAAAAATTGCAAAAATCTATATGAAATGTTACTAAACCTTATTTTTGCTACATATCAGCGTATACTACTATGTTTTGCCGTGCTTACCTGATGTATATCCTCTGATATAAGGTCATAATCCCTTACTTGACAGAAGAAGGTATACGGTTGATCAATGCACGACATCTCAGTCTTCTTACAATGAAAGAAGCGCAGTAATTCATTTTCCGTCAGGAAATCTAAGGGATCCATTGGTACGGTAGTTGCGCGTCGCTGTCGTCACCTAAAATCTACACAACAATAATTTGCCGTACACTAACCTACTTACAAAAGAATTGACAGTGACATTAAAACACACATTTCCGGATTATGTGCAATACTCGAGCAGAAATCTAGTCGTGTGACGTTTGGAAAATGAAAGTGAGAAACGAGGTGTGTGCAATACAAAGTTGTAGAGTCCCGCCTCTTTAATAAGGCTTTGCTCTAGTCTTAAACTCAAAAAAAGCGGGTATGGTGGCCTATGTTAACAGTCACTCACCTTTTCACCGTCACACGCACACACCTTCCATTATGGCTGCAATCCCTGAACGTGTCTTTTTTTTTTTTTTTTCAAAGGAGTTTGAACACTGCAAGAGTAATATAGTCTACATGACGTGATGTAGGTGTGCAACATTTGGCAAAATTATATTTGTCAACGAATAATTCAACATAATTTTTTGATTGTTCAAATAAAACAAATACATTAAAGTGCATGGGGTCATCTTAAGATATAACCTGAACACAATGTTTTGAGAAAACACAAGATACTTGTGCACTTAGGAAGAGTATACCTTTGGGAGAAGAGATTAAGTCTTGACTACAAACCTTGTTCTAACACATTATTTGGGGAGAACATTTAGCATTTAGGTTTACTTTTTTATTAATTCTAAATCCTAAGTCCATTGTCATATTGTTGAGTTTGTTTGCAAAGTCACAGGGACTATAGTTGGTCTGTGAAAATGTCCAGGACACTTCCATCAGTAGTGCTCCTCAGGATCACTGGGTGTTTCAGGCCTTTAGTCACTATACACCCTGCTCTGTGGTGGCCCCCCACTTAAGGTGATCAATCCTTACCATGTGTCCAGTATCCAATTAGTCGATATTATTCTCTAAGAAGTCCTATTTTGGTGACTGTGAGTTGGCTAGTCTGTGCTGTAAAGCTACAAACATAGAAACATACATTACAAACATAAACAGAATAAATAAAGAGTTCTTTTGTCCTTTTTAATGGTATATTGTATTGATTACAAGCTATACCATTTTAAATTCAATGATCAAGGACTCATGGGTGTATGATAGAAATTTGTGGTCATAGTTGATTTTTGTATTGAGAATAGGTAAGCTTAGGTAAGCTAAGTGCTTGCAAACTTTTGCAATGTCATCTGCAGAATGTGGGATTCTGTTCAAAGTGAAAAACTTCGAAGCTCGCACAGCCGTGCAACCCACCCAGTAAAAAAAGTCCACCGAGCCCACTTCAGCCTTAGCAACATGTAAACATGGAATTGGAATTATACATATTACCAGGAGGGGGTGCTGTAACATTAAAACACAACTATTCTGTAGTAATATACTATGTGAACCCAAGCGGCAACGTTCCAGGCTGAAAAATGAAGCCGGAAGTAAACGTTGTAAGGCTGCAGTACCTATTTTGTCCTTTGGGGGCTGGCTCCAAAACAGAGCAATTTCCCATAGACTCCCATGTTAAAAGGTCCATTTTCACAGCTAAAATAAACATATTTACAGCCTGGTTCAAAAAATGGTTTTAGTGTCTTTCGATAGTTTGGGGGTCCATGACAACTCTGAGGGGGGTGAATTTTTTTAGAATCCATTTGCTTTAAGCACAGTTAAGTTTTAATTTTATGAATAATTAGGGGCGTGGTCCGTTTGATTGACAGCAGCCGGCCACCGCTGCTGACGTCGGATATTTCACGACTATATCATTTCCAGCATATTCAATAATATGTTACATCCAGGATGTCTGACGTTGCTGTTAATTGTTCTAAAGGACCACCAAAGAATGTTTCTTTACATTTTTATGGTAAGTGACATTACACTACTGTTTATCTGCCATCATTACTAATATGTAGCATCGCTGTTAGCCCCGTAGCCTGAAATGACCTCAGAAATGTTAGCATGTTAACCCTGGTGTCAAACTTGCTCCCGAATGACTCTACTGCAACATAATATTACTCAATCTGCCATTATCAAGCTTATTTGACAGCTACAATCGGTCAGTAGAATGACTATAGTACAAAGTCAGTAGAATAGCATTGAAGGAGAGTTTGAGTTTTGTCTCGGCCGTCTTTGAAGTTCAATACAGTCTTAGCTCGCACAGCTAACGCAAGCTACGTTACAGCCTGCTAAGGTTCGTCAGCTAGTAATGAAGTTGACATATGTGACAATACCGTCAAATTATGTCCACTGACTCAGTTCTTCATCTGTGCTATACTTAAGAGGAAGTACGTGTGTTAAAAACATAGACTGTGTTAATACGAGAGAGAGAGAGGCACTTTAAAGCACCCTTGCTTGTAAAGTTTATTGAGTAGCTAAAACTTGACTCCGCTTAGAATTACATAAGAAAAAGATTTAAAAAAAAATAGTGCAAGCCTACATTCACGTAAGAATGGGCAACCTGGCCTTACACATTACATTTTGAATAGTATTGTAAATTAACATTTCAAACATCTCATCAGTTTTCCTTTAGGTGACTCAGACAGGCTGGACAAAGGGATGGATGGTTAACTTGAGACAGAGCTGGACTCCACACCAGAGCTCTCATCTGTGCTGTCAGCACTTCGAGACATCACCACGGATGCCAGGGACAGTACCAACCTTTTTGTTGCAAATATTTAATATATATATCTTATTATTTCTCCTCCAAATGTCTGGGAAACTTTAAATATGCTTTAAACATTTATTTTATACAGTGATGGAGTGTTTTGGAAACTATGGTAGTGACATACAATTACATTACAATTATCACATGCTTTTATTCAACACAACTTACAGTAGAGGACACAATGCCCATTTATTCTTGACTCCATTAGGCCACAGATGCCCTTTGCTCCTATCTTGATGTTTTTGTGCATCACTTTTGCTTACTGCTTTTCTTGCTGCATTTGATACTTACCAACCTGCCACTTTACTGTATTACACATAACTTTATTTATTCACTTAAATGTTCTGATTTCTTTACATGTATGGGTAAATATCAATGTATTGTCTAGTCAAAATGTCTTGTCAATATTCCAATGAAAAATATGCTACTGAAAAAAAGGCTGACACGTTCGATACTTATTCATCCTGCTTTACATGCCATATACTGTTTTTTTTTTTTTCACTTTGCTCATTGACTGCAGTGTATGTTTAATTCACTGCTTTTGTTTACAATGACATTAAGATTTTCCCTTTTATATATTAATAGTAATTGTTGAAAGACATTTTGATTTGATTCATTCTTGGTTTAATAAATATATTACAAATTCCATATACATTTCAAGTGTGACTTCAGTGCAAATCAAAATCAATAACAGATTTGTGGTAGAAAATGTTGTTTGTTGAAGCAGTTTCAGACATGTGCTGTCCTTATATTTAAAGTTATCACGAGTTTGACATTCATTCACCAGGCAAAATATTACAAGTTCCTGTACATTCAAAGTGGGATTTTAGCATAAAGAATTCAAAATCATTAGTACTGATATCCCCAAGACAAAGCTAGCCATTACAGATCACACAAGCCCTGCTTCAAGCAACAAGATGATCACTTGTCCAAGGTCATTCCCGCCGCAGTGGATGAGCAGGACATATAGGACGGTTTCTTCTTGTAGGGCCTGGGAGAAAAACAAGAGGATGTCACACCATCTTAGTCCACCCAGGCCAAATCACCTCATCTGGGCATGAAGTCCCAAGTTGGTGGCCAGGGACCTCCTTGCAGCCTCTTCCCCTCTTCCAACCTAGCTGTGCCCCAGAATTTATGAAGTTGGAGCTGTAAAAGCAAAAATGAGAAAAGACAATATTAACATACATTCAACGAATTAGATGGTCATAACTATTAGCTGTTCAAGTTTTTAAAACGTGAGGTACGGCGATATTTGTATATTTTCTTAAGGTTTTATTATTATGTCACATTTGAGCATTTGCTATATGAAACTATGTACTACATAAGTAATATGTAGTTGTCTTCCACTATGTTGGATTGTCTTCAGTCGCTTTGAAATGGCCTCAGAAACCATTTTATGTACATTTGAACATTATATGCATTCAAGCTACGACAGGTCTTGATAAGAAAATGTGAGAGCACCGACATGCACACCTTCATTTATAAAGTCCACAATGTACACCGAATAAATTAGCAGGACTACATCAACAGCTGAAAATAACCACTACAGATTTATACATGAAAAAGACGGATGAAACGGGCTGGTTAGTCGAAAGGTTTCAATCACACGACAACAGAACAAATTCCATGTCAAGATATCATGAGCACGTTACCGAATGCCACAAAGCATGCACTATAGTTAAGACCTCTCTTATTAAATCGTGTGCAAATGGGCAACGTTAACGACCAAAATCATAAGAAAACCATAGTATCAGTTTGAAGCAGTAGTGACAGAGTATTGAGGGAGGTTTTGAAATCTTTGGTAGTCAGAGCAGTCATAAACGACATGGTTGCTATGCATTGCTAACTTACGCTAATAGCCTACAATAATTTAGCAACTATAACTGATGACTAAAAACTGCTCTTTCACTACATTACACTGAATAGTAGCAAACGGTCTGCATGATTATTAAATTTACTCATGTACTGAAAATAATAATGGATTTAGGTACTTACCAGCAAAATAGATGAGTTCAGTCTGGTCAACATCGGTCAAGTGTATCGCCCAAAATACATGCAAGCGAAATTTACCGCTTTCGCCCCGCTTTCTCCGTGAAAGAAGTTCTCCGCTACGTAATTTGCGGGAGCTGGCTTAGCCTGTAGGGGCGGGTCTTCAGGCCGCCTGGCACTACCTTTTCATCCATATATGGAATGTCAGGTAGAAGGCGGGTTTAGAATGCAGAACGCATTGGTTAAGATGGCGGCGCCCTGAACCTTCAAATTAAGCCTCATTTTGGCTGTGGGAAAGTCTATGCGTGACGTCACAGATGGTTTGTCCAGTTCTTATATACAGTCTATGTGTGAACCCTATCTCGGTTTGAATATCAAAAAAAAAAAAACATTATATGTGTTACATAATACATTTGTCAATAATTTAAATTTAGGAAAAAAGGAAACCATCAATCCCTCTTAAAATATATATTTATTGAATAAGATAAGTATAATCACACCATTTGCCATGTGAGTATATTTACAACAGTTCCTAAAGGCTTTTAAGCCAAGAGCTTAAGAGGTGAGTAAATTTTACAGTCTGTTCACAACCACTTTATTTTACAATGTGTTTCCTCTGTGGGAGGAAACAAATATACCAAGAGGCACAGTTAAGAAGGATTACGGCGATTCCTTTAAACAGTGTGAAACTGTTTTAATCCATCTCTGTACACTCAGTCTGCCAGGAAAAAATAGATGTTTAATTTAACCCTTGTGTCTCCCAATATACAAGTGAAGCAGAAGCTAGTCACAGTTTAGTGGGAAGTGGATAATCAAAGGCAGAACAAAGAACTTCCTTCATGGTTCCACACCCTGTTAAATAATCAATACAGTCTCTCTGCTGTGCAGTTCATAGGGGCTAATTTTTTTTTTCATATCAGATTGTACTGCAGTCCACCAATGTAATAGCTACTCAGCAGGTTCTCACTCCCTGTCCATCACCTTCAGGACATCATCCAGTATGGAAGGTCCTAGGTCCAGGTTGAGAGATAGTGGGAGGTCATCCCCGGCCAAAGGGCCGGCAGGGGACCGTTGGCCTTTGGGGGACAATTTAGCCGTTAGTGTGGCAGGTCCGTCCACTTCTCCACCCCCCACTTCCCTGTCCCTGAATGGCAGTTCCACCTCCACCTCGTCCAGCAGTGGCAGCGAGTGGCACTTCTTGTGCGTGAGGCCCGTGGCCCTGCGGGCCTGAGCGGCGGCCTCCTCGGGTGTGAGCAGCCTGGGCGGCTTGGGTGGCGGCGGGCCCATGAGGTAGAGGTTCTGGTCGCTGTGCGAGCCGTGCAGGATGAGGCTGCCGCTGCGCTGGAAGACAGAGACGTCGCCGAACGACTCGTCCAGGCCGATGTGGGACAGGTGGCGGAAGTCGCCCAGGGGCTGGCTGATCATGTTGCTGGAGAGCATGGCCCGCGGCTTCTGCTTACGCGACCACCTCAGGGTGGCCGACTTGAAGTACTGCGAGTTCTTCAGAGGCATCTGGTGTGAGACAGAGAAAAGACATTTTTTACATCAATATAGGGTTTAAAGTCCCATTGTGACTCATTCGATGCCTGTATGTGACTGGTTTTACGATAATAGATCAAAGAGCATATAGTATAGAAGTAATCAAGCCAGCACATGTTTACCCACTTGCTGTGCTTACAGGTTCATGAGCATACCTTTGAGCAGATATTAAGAGCTAATCAGGGGAAGACCAGCATGGCCCATTTGCTGTGCAGTAAGTGCAGCAGCTGTTTTAAAATCAACAGGTTTAAAGTTATCTGGTGTTATGAGGTTAGGTTATCTAGTGTGGGCAACATGGAAAAAAATCTTGAGTCAGAGCCATATTGTTGGCGGTCACCTCTGCAGTCTATGACTGCTTCAAATCATCTGGTCATGAGCAGTCAACAGAGTAATACTGTATACTTTCAGAACTAAAGGTACAGTGAGTTTCTTTTTTCTTGAGATCTGGTGTGTGAGACTAAGAGATTAAAAAGTTAGCAGCAAAGTCAGCAAAACCTGTCAAAACAACATTCACTATGACTGTCAAGGTAAAAAAAAACTCCAGGATATAAGTGTAATGTAGATATTATAAGTATATTAGACATGCCCAGCATATGGCCACCCTTTGAGGTACCGTACACGTAATATATATATCTGAATCATGTTCCAGAGAAACAGTTATGAGCATAACAGCATAGCTAACAGTATATGTGGCAATCAAGACAAGTTCCAACTGGTGCTAGTTTCACTGTACCATCTTATCTCAAAGATTAAAGGTTGGAACAATTTTCACTTTCTCATGGTTCTCTCATGGTCCAGACTAAAGTGCAATTGCCTGGGGAAAATAAAAACTGTCTTTTGAAACATTTAGCTGGAAAATGATAGGAAGTCCACCTCATTCTTCCCTTTGTTATGTGTGTGTGTGTGTGTGTGTGTGTGTGTGTGTGTGTGTGTGTGTGTGTGTGTGTGTGTGTGTGTGTGTGTGTGTGTGTGTGTGTGTGTGTGTGTGTGTGTGTGTGTATGTGACTGAGTGTTCTGCCAGACCAAAAAGCACCTGAGGCAGCCAAGCCTTTCAAATCATGTTCAGGGAGAGGAATGTAGCCTATTTTCTCTTTCTTAAGGCAAAAAAACCTCTGCAGCTATTACCGTTCTTGACCAGTGGGCTGCACAATGCACCTGCCAGCTTTCAAAAACATCTGAATAAAATCCCCTTAAACTTTGCAGCTGAGATGCAGACAGAGCCAAGCTCCTCTTTGCAGCCTTAAATGTACAAACCTGTTTGCCTGCACTGTTCGCAGCAGAAACTCTAATTTAAAAAGCAACCAAGCTGGCATATGGATTTCTCCTCGGTGAGCAACATCCCCCTACATGCCATTACCTTGAAGCAGCAACATTCCTTTCGTTTCACGTAAGGGAATGGTGTGACAAGCTTCAGCTATGTGGGAAAATGTTTTGGGGATTCTTCCTCAGATGAGATAACCAGCCATAGGTACAAAATGTACAAAAAACCCAACCTCATAGTGGGCAGTTTTTCTACTCAAGAGGGCACAAAATGTTCACCAAACAACATTTTCATACAAAAAAAAATTATCTGTGGATTAGAAAATCATCACCTTAGCAAAACAAAAATGAATCGGCAATAAAACACAACCCACTTTGCTGGTATTAAGTTATGCAATGGACATAATCCCATGTTAAGTTACACTGTTAAATCACGTAATCCCCATAGTGCATGTAGACCGACTTTATTCTTAAAGTACAGTTTAAGGCTTACCTGAGTGGACCTTTTGAGTCGACTAGACACTGTAGGTCCAAAGTCTGCCTGTTCCAGACCCCTGTAAGCCGTCTGAGTAAGTGAGTTGTTTCTTTGCTTTCTGTGCTTCAGGTGATATGGATCTGTGTGGCGGCACAACTGACGTTTCTCTCTGTGCTTGTACCCCCGAGGTCTCAGTCCCACGAGAGGCTCTGTATCAGACAAATCGCCCTCTGTTGCTTGTGTGCGGTGGGTGTGTTTCTCCTTCAAAGATAAGCCAGTTGACTTTCTCCACCACTGCAATCAGCTTTTTGTCAGTTACTTTATCACCACACAGTTTTAGTCACTGGGTCCTAGTGTCACTTTTTTTTCTTCCTAAAAATCTCACACAATATTCCCAAAGTGAAAAGAAGAAGAAAAAAACAGCACAACTTGACAAGGTCGTGGACTTCGATAGAATGTGGTCTTTGGGACTTTTAGCAAGGGGTAGTATTGGGGGTGGTTAAATGGGGGAGGAGAGGAAGGAGGAGCCTGCATCCATTCACATCAATGACTGGAGGTGGAGAAGCTGAGATGAAGGCTTCATGTTGCCAGGGGGATAACGTTACCTCACCACCATAAATTCCTTTGAGGGAGAAAAAGGCAAGCACTGAGCAAATGGTTGTATCACTCAGTTAGCAACTTACCTTCATGTGGCTAACCACTAGTCCTCTAAAGAAAGATATGACTGAGGCAGAAGCCAGATGCATTTTAGCCTACTAGGTGGTTAATCAATTCATTGTTTTACTGATTGTTGACATATCAGTTATAACATCATCACCACCAGATGCACGTTTTTCCAGTTACCTCTTATGTAATGGTGGAAACCAAAAACTCCTCTTCTTGGAATTAATTATCTCTAACAACATAACATTATGAAGAAAGACACTGTTAGCGTCCGTTCAGACAAGGATAAAACACCTAGCCCATAGGCTCACACCACTGTTAAAGAATGGCTAATATCTTGATTGCGAATATGTTTAGAGAAGTTTATCCTCTGGTCAGTGTCGGTGCAAACAGTTTCACTGCCATTGCTCCCGCACTGTACTATTTACATTTGTGCCTAATGGCCATAAAAAGACAACTGTTTTAAAAATGTGTGATGTTTATTCCAGACTTACCCAGCCTAAAGTATGGCTTCTGAATGTGCCTCACCATTGTGACAACATTACAATATGTATCAGAAAAATGTTAACGTGTATTTCCCCTGCCCTTAGCCTTCTTGAACACTTTGTGAGAGAGAGAGGGAGAGACACACACATACTTGACAGAGAGAGAGAGAGAGAGAGAGAGAGAGAGGAGAGAGAGAGAGAGAGAGAGAGAGAGAGAGTCTGGCAGTTTTCTTACACAATATTATTATTGCAGCTTCCCGTTTTAACAGGTTAACGCATGTATGCTGCCTGCAACACATTTGCCTCAGGTATTCTTTGAGCTATTCATGAAAATAAATGAAAACCAAAGTGTCTTCATTCATAGGCAGCAACCAACAGGCCCCACAAACACCTTTCCGCTTCCTTGAGGAAAAACAAGCATTACTAACTAATTAATTCCTGTGTTATCACCACTGATTTGCCTGCTGTAAAAAAAGCCCTTTGATCTACAGCAGATTTGACCTTTGCCAGAGAAGACACACACTTCCTTATGACTTCTGCTGAAGTGCTGTTTGTGATTACACAGAATTTATCCAATGAGAGAACCTCCACTTTCATCTGACGTCAAGAAGTAGGCCTAATAAACTTGCTTATCTTTTTTCTCTAACATACCACAGCATCTAGAGCTAGTTGCGTAGCATCTTGTAAAAAAGCTACAAAATGTTAAAGGGGTGCTGTATGCCTTCTTTTTCAGAAACGACCACTAGTTTCTTGACTTAAACTAGGTTTGGCCTTTCGAGAGAAGTTGTTTATCATTGCTTTCCTGGTACAGAGCTCTTTGTTATTATATGGAATTCAAAATCATCCAATAGGAATGAAGCTGCATGGGCAACGCTTTGCTTTTATCACAGGTCATTAAGTAATAAAACCATTTAAAAGTATCCTGAAATACCTCAGCATCAAAGCCAGCCATTAAAATCTTACATTAGCCATATAGCCATTAAAATATATATTACATATTTGAATCAAAACACACAAAAGTGTGTGATATAAGACATGCTTTAGAGTACACCTTAAGTAAAAGTTTGTCTCATAAATTTGAGTATCATTCATTTCCTGACAACCCTGACCTTGTCACCCAAGGCAGACAAATTGTTAAGTGGCCGAACATTTCAGTTTGTTAGTCTGACAAGGTTTTAGTGGAAAGGACACATCGATGAGGCAATGTCAACGCAATGATAAAAATCATGTTTGGAATGTCTTTTCGGCCACGCTGTTTCCTTGAGTATTGTTTACCTGCCAGAAGACTATGCAGAAGATCTGTTGCAACTATGAGACACAATGTTCGACTGGATCAGAATGTGGCCTGTCTCATTATGGCATACCTTTGCATAGGGCTTTGAGCATTCCCAAAAGCCTAAATGCGATCCTAAATGCGATCCTCCGAGCCTAAAACCTTAAGCATATGAAATTCTACCCATGGAGTCAGAACTACAAAAACACCTTAACTGAATGGTGAGCAAAGACACACGTTTTTGTAAAGGAAAATAAACGCTAAAAAATATTTAGATAGTTTAATACTTTGCCCACCTTTTACTTTTTTAAAGTCATTTACTTTAGCACCTACCTCCAGGTTAATTGAAAACACTATGTACCTATAAGAAGGTAAATTATTTGAATACCAAATAGTTCATAGACGGGAATGCTCCTCAGGCTGATGATACCAGCAGGTGCAGTGCTCACGAAAATGTACCAGAGATAATATGTGAATGCACTTAAAGGGCCTTCTTACACTGCCGTCTTTACAGTGAGTGATATGTCAAACAACACACCTGTTCAAGTGTTGAAATGATTTATTGTGTTAATGCTGATGTCCTCTATCACTGATTAATGAGATGTGAAGCTGTGAAGTTCCATGCATTCCTGCCATTATTTGACTAGTAGATAAGGTTAGATTAAATAACCCCATCACACAGATTTTGGAGGCAAATAAGAGATTCTCTTCCTGTAGGAAAACTCTGGATGACATTTTGTCTTTGTCCCCCAATGTGCTGGTGAATCTACATGTATAGCCTCGCTCACTCAACAACATTAATGATTTGTGTTTTTTTGTTTGTTTGTTTTTCACAATTTTAACTTCAGCCGAGATTAAGTAAATGATTAAGGGCTATAATCAAATCACTCATCAACAAATCTTTAAAATGCCATTATCGAGCCATCATCACCTATATCAAAACTAATATGTTTGTGCCTTCATCATTTTTTAAAATCTCATCCGACAGTAGTACCACCATGAAGTTACATAACCTCTTCTTTAAAATCACTTCTGACACCACCGAGAGTACTGCATGGGAATTTGAGTCATTTGAGGGACATCTTGGCACTGTTTAATGAGGGGTGTGGTGCAGACTATGAATGTATGTGGTAAGTATGTGGCAATCTGTTGCATTGATACCTCTACGCCATCTCAGGAATGTGCTTCTCGCTCTCGTCACCAACACAAAATCCAGTTTTCCCACCATCGCATATGAACAGGAAAGTGACAAATGTTTATGCAATATCAGCTCTCACGCACACGCCTTACACTGTATACAATACCAGAGTCGATGCCAGGTTTAGGTAGCTGCTATGCTGGATTTTGAAATGAATGACATAATGTGTATTAAAGCAACATTAAGCAGTTGTAATTAAGTTGGAGAATTAACACTAAGTAGTTGTATAATTATATTTCTAAAATCATTTCAGTGGTTCATCAACTCTTAACAGGGTCAACGCCACTTCTGAATTTGCTTTGTGGGCTATAACTGCACTATGCAAGTTTGCCAAAATGGGTCGCCGATCTGTAGTTCAAATAAGACATAAAAAAGACAATTATGCTCCCACCGAAGAGGAAAAGTGCTTTAGTATTGCTTTAGGTTTCTTATGAATGCATGAATACAAACATCTAATAATTTTAAGCCTATGAGTTATAAGATCAGAGACATAAAGTGTGCTGCATCAATTATTTAATTCAGGTCACAGTGTAATCCAAACAATGAACCATTTGGTCACAGTTTATGCTTACAATTTCACAGCTTATACACAACAACAATAATACTCAGTGACTACAAGTTAATGGTGTCTTGTATACGTATACCATGGCCTGACAATTTCAATTAGATGGTGGTGTCCTTGTGTAGACACCATATGAGCGTCTGACCCACCCCGGTCATTGCCACCACACTAAAGCCAACCTTCTCCAGCTTGTCCAGGACAGTCCTGGGTGGTTCATCTACGTGATACTCCCCACTGCAGAGACAGACATCAGGGATCACGTGTTTACTTCAACAATAACCAAACAATGCACACAACCAGTATATTACAAAACAGATTGTTCAAAATGCCGAAAAGTAGCTCGGAATCAGTCAAAGGTAAAAATATTTCTAGCCAGTAATGAGGCAGGTAAGAGAGAGAGAGAGAGAGAGAGAGAGAGAGAGAGACAGACAGACAGACAGACAGACAGACAGACAGACAGACAGACAGAAACAGAGACAGAGAGAATAATCTGTCTTTGATCATGTTCAAAGACCTACATGTAAGCTTTATTTGTTTTACAACAAAAGGTTGCTCCAGCGTAAACATATATTAACACAGTAATTAGTCACTAAACCTTCCTGTTGAACACAATAACAACAATCACATGAAAAGCATTGTGGGCGTTAGCCATCATCTCTGTCTTTTTATTTTAATTAATCATAAGCCTTGACAAAAAAAGTGTTTTTCCTGTGTCATACTTACAAGTTGTTGCCCAGCATTGTGGTTTTTCTGGCTCCTAAATAATTCATTATAGCAGGATCAGACATGTCATCCCCAACTATGGTTGGGCCAGTTTCCTGACAACAATAACACCATTACAGATAACGATATTAGTCATTGCCAAGCACACTAAGTGGCAACAGTGCTGTACTTAAAATTAAGGCATAAAAGCTTTCCATTATGAACTGAAATATGCTACATTTTAAGTGAAATACTCACAGAACGCAGCAACGTGCTGATCAGAAGGTAAGGCATCCTTGGAAAACGATGTCTCACAATATTACTTTATTAAAAGACGAGAAGCCAAGCATTTGAAGAGTGCCGTGAAATGTGTCTAAATGGTGTGCAACCTGTAATAAAGTCTCAGCACCCACCTCAAACACATTTCCTATTTTCTAAAAGATATCATCTTTAATATCCTCGCCTGCGAAAAAAAAGGCTAAAGCTCATATACCTATAAAACGCGTTCGATTTTTACACATTTTTTCACAACTTGCAATACTTGCTAAATGCCTTAATATAAGCTTCATATTAAACAGTGAAATTGTTTGTGTTGTATAAGGCTGATTACAATATTACAATAGGCCAACGGTACACTGTAGGTACTATTTGTAGGTGGCAAATTGAAGTTTCCCACCGGAAGTTTTATATTGCAACACATTCCATGTTTTCGTTCTCCTCCTCCTCCTTGATCTAGCTGTCACAGCCATAAGGGAGAAAGTGAAACAAACATGTATTGACAAAAATGGCTATGTGAGATCCAGAAACGTTTAGACTATAGTGTCAAGAGTTAAGTCGATAAGATGTTGCATGTACAGGTTTGACATTGGGTTATATTTCGAACATAATCACTCCGTGGGTAGCATCTCTTTGGCATGTCGTAGTCGTCGCGTGCGTTGCAAGCTATTGCGTTATGTCTACTCATACTCAAGAGAGCTTCTTCTTAGCTGTTTGACAAGGACTATTATGTCGTTGCATGCTTATCATGTTAAGTAAATATTCTGGTGGACAGTTTTGTATGTGTACCCGCAACTGTCATACCGTTAAATCAAATTATACAAAATAGCTCACTCTTTGGTAGTCGGACTCGCATCAAGCGGTCAGTTTTGCTTTCTATTTGGGGGTTTGGAAATAACATTGCTATAGCTGTTTACTCGTGTTGATAAAGATGCTTGAAAAGAGCTTCAATTTAGTAATGAAAACCAATAGCGTAACCTTAGACGGCCCATTTTGAGTGTCGGTGTGTAACACTGCTGTAATGTTAGCGAGAACGTGCTAGCCTGAGAAGACCCATTATGAAATCAATATTAAACGTGGAATATCGTCACTATATATCAGATAAGATTTAGTCCAATACTATCACAATTACAATTTCTTGTGAAGTGCCCTTTTTGGTGGACTGAGAATAGTCGATTATGTTGGCAAGTGGCATCATGAATACGTTTGGAAAGAATGGGTTGATAGGTCTCGGTATTGGAGCCACGGCTGGCGCTGGTGTTGTCGGATTTCTTTTATATAAGGAAATTATCAGAAGGCAAAACGAAGATCCCGATGTGCCTCAGGCAAGCCCCACTACTGTCTTAACAAATGATGTGGATGGAGCACAGACACCTGCTCTTGAAGTGCAAGGTAAGGAAGAGAGACTGCAAAGGTGCATTGGCCTGCTGAAACCCAGTGTGAGTCTGTTAGCCATGTGCTGGCCACACTAATACTGATTTGTTTGGTTTTTGCCAAGTTTTCCCACAAATGAAAGATCATTTTGGAAAAACTAATGGGTTTCAATGGGTTATGGCGATCTTTAGAATTACATACTGCCCTCGTGTTAGAATGCTTCAGATTTGTCAGGATTAATACATTGATAAGCTGACCTACTGAACTGACTAATATGACATTTTCCCATTTTTTGCACACGTCCTGGTAGTCTCTCCATCAGACATTGCAGTGCTTGGCTCGCTCTACAGGGCCTCTCTCTGGAGCAGCAAGTGGAGCTAAGGAATCGTCTGGACGATGTGCTCATGTGTGTGGCGGGACTCAGGAGCGAGGTGTCCGAGCTCAGGAGTGGCCTGCAGGACATTGCCCAGAAGATCATCGAGGATGTGAAGTTAGTGCTTTAGTGTCTGCTGCTATAGCGTGGCCTGTTAGGCTTGATTGTTAGGCCTTTGGTGGCTTGACGAATGTTGATGTGATGCTGATGTGTTGTGTGTTCATTTTCCCCTCTGGGTTTTTTTTAACATCCAATTACATTACATTACACTTAGCAGATACTCTAACTAAAGTGACTTACAATAGAGAACACAAATCAAGCTAAAGTGATGCAGAGGAGAGCAGAGTAAGTTCAGGACATGACCTTTGATGACCTGTGTGTTCCTCCACACAGGAAGGGCTTGGAGGAGAGCCAGCGGGCCCGCCGCCGTCGCCACCTCATCCCACGGGAGCGATCCGACTCCATGAGCTCCAGCTCCATCTACTTCAGTGCCAGCGCTGGCCCAGCCAGCCTGTGGGGAGGGAGTGAGAGTGAGGCTGGGTAAGTCTGTTAGTCCACCATGATTGAACTATGTACTGATGATTTCTCTTGATATGTCAATGTTAGTGGTATGATTTCTATTGACAAACACGCTGAAGCTCAGAGAGTAATACATAGCTTGTCAAAAATGTTTGACTTGCATGGAACCAGATCATCAGACTTGCAACAGTTTTCATAGGCAAACTTTAAGATACAGTACCTGTCCCTTCAAGAGGTTTGCCACCTGGATTTGAATAAAGAAATTGGTAAGCCCTTGCTGGGATAGCTACTGCAGTGCTGAATACAGTGTCTGTTAAATCGAAATAAAATTAGCTGATGAGCTGATTGTAGTAAACGATCAATGTTGTTTTTTTTCTTCCCTGATGTTCTGCCAAGGTTCATAGGCCCACGTTTTAAAGTAATAGTGAAATGAAGAGAGCATAATAAATTATTTCAACATTTAGATTGAACACCACAGTCCTGACCTGAACCTCACTGGGAGAGTCACTTGAGATGTACTGCAGAAGACTAGGAAATAGTTTGAAGTAGTGTAGTACTAATAGTTGAAGTGGTGATTCAACAACATGTTTTTTTCTCCCCTTTTTTTGGTCAGACCATGTTCTACAGGGGTTTAAAGGCCATTTTAGTAAGGCGTGGGAAACTCATGATCACTATCTTTTTTTTTAAACAGATACTCCACAGCCAATGCAGAATCCGACTACACAGACCGCGAGACGGACAAGGAAGGTGACAATGACAACAAAGAGTCAGAGGAAGAGGAGGAGGAGGACGACGACGAAGATCGCAGCTGTGCCACCGTGCTCACTCTTCGTCAGGAGGACTCCCAGGCCGAGGAGGAGGAGGGGAAGGGGGATGAGGACGCGGAAGAGGCAGACCGGGAGTGGCCCACCATGGCTTCCATGGTAACAGACGTGCCCAGCGCGGAGCTGGTACTGCTCCTGTCACAGAGCGACCTGTTGCATGAAGGGGACAGCGCAGCTAAGAAACAGGGCTTCCACCTGCTCCACACAAACAAACCTCTGGTGAGCATGGGTGCATCTTTGTTTTTTAGTTTTATTTGTTTTTGTTTTTGACAAAGTAGATACAGGCATTTAAGGTGCAGCTTTAATAAGGAGATTCCCGTGAAAGGTTATACATAGAGATGGGTCATCAGTGTATCTGCTCTGTTTTCCGGGATGGTCTGTCTGGTAAATAATGACAGTTGCCAGTGGCTGCAGCAGATGTTTATCTTTTATGTCACATCAGTTCTGTCAAGCGGAATATTGTGTTTTGCACGCTCTAGCACATGGCTGGTACTATAAAGTGCTTTAAACACAAGTATACGGTCCACTTAGTTTACTTTTTATATTGAATACTGTTGTTTTCTTGTCTAATAAGTTGTAATAAAGCACAAAATCAGAGGAAACAAGCATGTAAAATAATATCAGTATCTGCACTGATCATCAACCAAATTGTTATTGTCCTGCACTGCACTGGTCACCAACCAAATTGATATCCTTTGGTGTCAGTATTGACCCCAACATTTCACAGTACATGACATTTATTGTATATTTAATGTACAGTTGACTTGGCACAAAATGGTCATGGAATCAGTTTGACAGAGTAGAATTCAATGTGGCCTTCCGCCTTTGCAAGCATGATGTGATTATATAACTGTTTATCATAGCTATGTGACTGTAGCTTTTCCTCCATCTCACTGTATTGGTTTGTGATTGAAGCATTCTGACAGCACGGAATTCCTGTGGCGGCTGGCACGAGCATACAATGACATGTATGAGATCGCAGAGGATAAGGAAGAGAAGAAGTCCTATGCTGAGCAAGGTGGGAAGAGAATTTTTTTAATTTAAAAGTGCTGCATGCAAGATTGTGGCCAAACCTGGCACTGCAGTCAAATTCGAAATGCTGTAAAGCATTGTTCCCCCACTACAGGCAAGACGCAAACCACAGAATCAAAACAAATTTAAAATAAGTTCTAAAATGCAAACATTCTGGCTTCAGTATTGTTGTCAGTGAAATCAGTATTTCAAGTTAACACGTGTGTTTAACCTCTAGTGACATATCAGGACTATTTTTTTGATTTTGATTTAATTTGACTTTCTAGCATACTGATATACATATATTTTTACATATAGCACCTGTAAATGTTCCACATGTTTGTGAAGTACTTGCCACCACAGTAATGTCACACATATTGTTGTTATTTATGACTTAGCTCTAATTATTTATTAATTAGCTCTTTTGACTACTATGACCTGGATGAATGAGAATCTTGTTGTTGTTGTCATATCAGTGTGGTATGGTCTCTGCCTGGGTGATGTTCCTCCAGTTGAGTTAGCAAAGCACATTTGCTAAATTAATTTCCCATCCTGAATGGAAGATGTTATTAGAACTTGGAATTCCCATTGCGGTTATGTCATAAACATCACATGCGGTGAAAGTGGAAAAATACCAGTCGTACCAGTTTTGAAATTTCAACTTTGAAGTCAACCCATAGTGGCTTTGTACAGACTAACAGTTTCAGTAGTTTTATCAAATTAAGTTAAATCAGCGCTTCTGAGATGTTATCCACTCATTTATCTTAGTCGGTGGACTTGTGCCACTGTTTATAAGTGACAGAACCTTCTCTCTGCTCTCTCCACATAAACGAACGTCTCTGATCCTCTTACCTCACCAACGCCCCTCAGGCCGTGACGAGGCAGAGGCAGCACTGAAGAGGAACGGCCTGAACGCTGAATGCCATAAATGGTAAGTGAGACGTTTTGAACAGCCAGAGGTGAGAATTCGAGAGTTCCTTTATTAAATCCAAGAAAGATGGTTCCACACAACTGAAGTACTTTTCTTTTTTCTTTTATTGGATGGCACACACTGCTTAGGCTGTGTATGAAATGTGCACTCGTTCACTATGTAGTTCACTGCATAGGGTGTGAGTTACATTGTTTTGTCCCCTATATAGTTAACAAGTGAACATTTCAGATTCAGCCTTAGTTTCTTTACTGTTTATTGTTTACCCTCCTATTCTGAATGCATGTGTGTCTCTCCTCTAGGTTTGCCCTCCTCACTGGTCTTACCTCGCAGTATGACAGCATGCATGGCAAACTGAAAAGCAGTCACATCCTTAAGGTAACAACAGCACGCAAGCAATACCTGAGATTTAAAATGTGTATATTTGTCTACAGTGAAATGGGGAGAGCAGGTCAGTAAAACATATAAAAGTGCAATGTGTACATATCAGAAGCTGAAAGACGTATTCACAACTTAGGAGATTGCTTTTATTTAGGGGTGCTAACATCTTGCAGTATATAACAGCATTTTTATCCAATTTGTTTTGCTGTAAACATTGCAGGAGCATCTGGACCGAGCCATCGCACTGCGGGACGATGACCCTTTCTGCTTCTACCTGCTGGGCCGCTGGTGCTACGAGGTTGGTCTGCATTCATGCCAAGGCTCAGGGAGCCTTTAATCAGTCCCAAATTAAATATTACTTATTGTAATACAATAAAGAAAGCAGTAAGGATTAGCACAGTACTGATGCATTATAGTCTCTGTAGACGGTTACGCTATGGTCTAACCCACGGTTTTCAATACTATGTACAGTATTCACAGTTATTTTACACTAATAACCAGGGGTGGAGATACCTACTTTAGAAAAAGTAAAAACCCTGCCATGCGTTCCTTTGGCCTGTGCACTAAACACAGCTTATTTCGCTAATAAGCTGATTTACCTGCCTGATGATTTGTGTAGTCTTTTAGGATCAGCCGGCTTAGAAAACTGATGGATCAAATATGTGGCATAAGGGGTTTCACCTTCTGAAACCAGGATCGCCACCTCTGCTAATACCCTTTCAAAGAATGACTTATTGATTGACTACAGCGCCACCCACCTAGCGTAGTGGAAAGGGCCAGGTCTCTGACCATTATCTGATTACACAAACTCCATGTGCACTTGGATTTTGGGACAGACCACCCGTTGTGTAGCAACACCCAAACCAATCCCAATCGAATCCAATCCTACCATGTGCGCGTACTCATTCTTAAGTTTCGATCCAAGAAGCTATGTTGATGTGTTCCACTGCCAGGTGTCCATGTTGGGCTGGCTGGAGAAGAAGGCCTGCCGCTGCTCTGTACGAGTCCCCACCTACCTCCACCGTCCACGAGGCTCTGGAGCACTTCCTGAGGGTGTGTTATCGTCCCATCACATTCCCCTGCACCCACACGAACACTTCGAGAACACCCCCCCCCACCCCACCCCCAAACTTCCTGTTTAGACTAAATTACACTTGTGTGTCAGAGTTGCACAGCTGTGTTTTCTACAGGATATGTTTTTTTAGACAGGAGTATACAGTATAGTGAACTCAAAGGGCCTTGTCTTGATAAATGTGTTGTGTGTAATTGGGCAGTGATGAGATTTTTGTTTTGTCTTTATAGGCTGAAGAGCTTAGCCCTGGCTTCTCCAAGACCGTGAGGGTTTACATTGCCAAGGTACTGCTTTTATGAGATGGCATCAGCATTGCAGAGCTTTTTTTTTCTTTTAATCAGATAACCTTTTCAGAATTTTATGTGGACAAGCCTAGTCTTGAACAAACTGTTTTGTCATCTGTGGAGTACTCCGTTTACAGTTCTTACCGTGGTGCAGTATCCCATTTTGAACTTAAACATCTTTGCACACCTGTGCAGCTTTCCACCACTGGATTTATTTGATCACCTGATAAAGGTTGTATGATTACACCAGAGACACAGTTGTAGTCAAATTACATGTTATTACTTAAACTACATCCCCAAGCTTTGACTAGTTGCCCAGGATATAGTAAAAACTGAGTTTTTTGTCGGCCTCTTCTCCCAGTTTCCCTAGCCCTTTTGAACTAGTTTTCTTTTTGGGTTAAAATGCGGATTTGCTTTAAAGGGTGTTTGGATTGGTCACCATCCCTTTACTTACTGCCACCTAGTGGCCAAATGAACTTAGCCTGTTTTTAATCTTAAATTACGCTGTGGTTGTAACTTGTACTAATAATAATGAAATGTGCTGATATGTTTTCTCACAATCCCCACCATACTTGTTTGCTTAGTGCCACAAAGAGCTTGGAAACACCTCAGAAGCCAGCAACTGGGCCAGACTGGCAATACAGATGCCCAGTGTTACCAGTGAGGTAAGCCTTTTTTGGTCAATTTTATACCACTACAATTTTATACCACTACAACAGTATATAACTATAACAGTATATAACTATATAAGTATATAACTGTATACTGTGATGTAGAAGTCTTTTTGAATGTAGTTACTCTTTGAATGTAATGATCTCGAGCTAATGAAACTATTCTTGATGCAACTTTTGGTTTTCTTTAGGAGATTGGCAACTCTGGCCTTGAAGAGGAACTGAAGACTTTGATTGACGCGCCGTCAGATCTGTCTCCATCTAATGGGGATTTCTAAGCTACCGTCTCTTCCTGCAGCACTTGCATTAGTATGTGTGCACAAATGAAACGAAGCACTGAAGACTGCTTATCATTGCAGTCACTATTCCATTTCATAGATGACCATGCGTGATGTTGCTTCCATTGTGGTTGAAAGTGTACCAAGCATCTAAGGGTCAAATCATGTTGTGTGTGTTTGCTGATATGCTGACCCAAGCATTTGGCTGTTTCTTCAAACTTGTGCAACAGCTTTTAAGGTGACTTAAATGAATCGTCTGCGAGTACTCTTACATTATTTGTTCAATCTGAATTAGGAAAACTGTCGAGTGCTGAAATGCGCTCAGCATTTTAATGATGATTTCTCCTATAATTTGGCTTAATCAGACTCTTCAATTATTTTTTACATTTCCGCACCTGACAAGTGTTCACCAGCTCATGCTATTCAGTGTGTTTATCTTGCAAGTGAATACATATCCACCCTTTCGACTTTCCACTCACATTCTTAGTAATAGGTAATTCTCCTTTATGTAAACCATGTTAAATATATATATATGATTTAACTATTTATTTGACCCCAGACCACAAAAAATACAGCATGTGTAATTCCAAGCTTTAAGAAACAAATCATTCAGTCATAAAAATAATGCATGATTAAGTTCTTAAGTCTCCATTCATTGGCACAGGCTCCCTGCCCAGAGTTTTAGGAGTTGGTGCTTGCCCTAAGGATCATGTCCATTGTGTGGCCTCAGATGAAATAAGATGCAATATGGGAAATCAGACATGAAGACCAGAATTTTTGTTTAGAAGTGAAAGAGAACAATGTGTGATCATTCTCACATTTCATAATTTATTTTTTACAGAGATCACTATGTGAAGTGTAGTACTATATGTCTGTTTGAAGGACTTGCTAACATTCCATGCAAAGCTGTTTACTGTCTACTGACTTTGTTTGACCACTGCACTGTATTCTTTTAAATAATCACTTGTTGACTGACATATTTATTAAAAGTTGATTTGAAAGGGAAAATCTGCAAATAGAATTCTTTAAAAATTCTTTTTACACAATTTTCTGTTGCGAATCATTCTTGGTGGTGGGGTGGTATAAAAACTATCTATTCCTATTTTTACATCCAGTCCAGGAAACCTTTAAAATGGTGCCATTTATCTTATAATTCTCTCCTTTACACTGAAATACACGGTCAGATGTACCAGACCAGGTAATGAGTACGTCATTCAGTTAGCCACGGAACCAGATATCCTGATCGTAAAGGGAGTTTAATAAACATATACACAACATATAGAAGGTTAACATAGAAATCCACACAAAGGTAGCAGGACAATGAAAAACAAACAAATCCCTTAAAATTAAACTAAATATTGCATCATCTACTGTACACAAAATTATTGTTCCCCACCTAAGAACAAACATATTTATTAAGTGTGCACCTTTTCAAACACATTTGCAAAGTCTTCCCAACACATGTTCTCTTGTCACGATGGGATAAATACCACTTCAGAAAAAAGCACATCTCTGCTTCAGCTCAGAGTTGTAGAGAGCTGAGAGAATTCAGATTCTGTGCAGGCTTCACAAGCTTCATGGTGCCAGTCAAGTTCTCAACAAGCCCTTAAGCAGAACCTTCCAACAAGGCACCATACACTAAAGCCAATGTGCCAGTCCCAGTAGTTGTGAGCGCGTGTTCCTCTAGATGGAAAAGACCACACTCTTCAGTCTTTCGCATCCCCAACACCATCAGCGTTAATGGCAAACATGGCCTCTGCCTCAGGTAGACAAGGGGAGTCGTATATCTTACATATCCTCGTCTCCCCCCTTCCTTTTCTCAAATACAACCTATTGGGAGAGAATGGTGAAAAGGGAGGAACAGAGGTGAGTAGAATGAAAAAGAGAGTACAGAGCATGATGTGACAAAAAAGAATGGCTCTCTTAAAGCAGGAATCAGGTATCCAAAATAGAGGCTTTGTGTTGTGCGTACCTTGTAGTAGATGCATGTGCTATGATATTGCCACCTATGGGCTTCTTGGGGTCGGCAGAGAACATGGCCGCTCCATCCACCTGAGCCACCACCTGGTTGGTGATGACAACCGCCACTCCGAACTGCCAGAGAAAGCAGAGAAAAAGACACACACACACACACACACACACACACCAGAAATAATCACAAAGAGTACTTTGTCAGACAGCTGTGTGGTTTGCTTTCTGGCTGTGTACAGCAGGAACCATAAATGGACATGATTGTGACATGAAGCAAGTAATTTTACAATGACGAATTGATATTGAAACTGGATACTGAAGTTAAAATTCTCAAATTGAAATTGTCCAAACTTGTTTCCTTTTGAGGAAACAAAAAGGTTTCTCAAGTGGAGTCTTGGAGCAAAGTGGTTACAAGCGGTACTTCCGGTACTTCAGGACCCACCTCATCGGCCAAGCGTAGCAGCATGCGCAAGAACCTGGCCAGGTGACCCTGGCGGGCAGAGAGTTCTCCTCTGCCCGAGTAATCCGTCCTGTAGAGCGCTGTGGCACTGTCCACAATCAGCAGGGCATATCTGTCGCAGACACACAGAAGTAGTCTGCCATCTACACATAAAGCTAGGAATTTTACAAACACAGTATTTCCCAACATGATGGCGATACACACTCCCAGTGTTTAGAGTGACTAAACACTGTTTAGTTCTTAGAGGTGAACAATTTAGTGAAGGATAAATTATAATGATGGTTTTAGTGTTGGACGAAGCACACAAACATCTTTAGGGTTTTCAACTGGACATATCAAAGGCCTAGAATGGGAGTGGATCACTGGACTGAATGAGAGAAGCCCTTACCTGGATTCGGCCATCATGGCAGACGCCTGATACAGCAGCTGTGTCTGGTGGTCAGTGTTGAAGGCTCTGGCATAAGCTACATTGTCCAGGACATCACTCCCCACCAACCCATACCTGGAACCAAACACAGCATAGAACACTTAGCATTGTCTCAGCCCATGGTGAGATGGTTGGTTTTTACTGAAGAATGTCAGCAGGTTGTGTTCAGTCAAAGCTGTGTGTTTAAACACAGGGGTCCATACCTCTCAGCCACAGCTAGCAGTCTCTCTGGCCTGAAGGTCCCCTCTGTGTCTATGTACATGGCTTTACCCTCTCCACCACCTTGGTCAATGGGCAACTGAGAAAAAGGACAAACAAAATGTTACACACACACACACACACACACACACACACACACACACACACACACATCTTTTCTTGACCTCAATTCACCTGTATGAGTATAGCCACACTTGATGGAACGATTTTTACCAAGTCTTATTTTTTTACTCTTTCCAAGCTAACAGAGATCCAATAAATAAACAAAGAGTACTCATAGTAGAGGTTCACATTTATATGCAGAGAGGCTAAATGATGAGGTAAGCCAGACATGTTTTCTTTTTTATAAGGATGTGCAACACTAGTGTGAAGGGTTAATGCAATTAGTGCCTCTGAGTGGTCAATATAGAAAATAATATTCCACTTGGCTACACTGCAATGGGCAGTCTAAACTGTGGGAAAGCAGACAGGGGCTTTATACCTTTTATAACAGAACACATTACCTGACAGGTCACTGCAAGTGTGTGACACAACTGTGTTTTTCCTGTTCTGAACTCCCCAAACATCTCAGTAATGGAGCCCGTCTCTATGCCGCCTACAAGAGGAAAAATAAGAAAAAACAAATATTACAACCCAGACAGGTTATCAGATCGATAGTGATCTCTTTGCAATCTGTACTCTCACTGATTTATGATGATGCCAGAAATTACATGGTGGGTTTTTAGAAGCATTATTTGGTTAGGAATCTTTGGAATGCCCCAAACACTAACCCTGAAGTAGCTTGTCCAGCTCCTTGGAGCCCGTCGAGACCTGGATGATTTCTGCGCGTCGCTGGTGAAACTCTGTTGCTGTGGTGAATCCCATAGGCACTAGTTTGGCTGCCTCGCCCTGCGGAGTGGACCACAGGAGTGAGTTACAAACATACAACAGTGGAAGCTGGTCAAATACTGTGACTTGTATTACAGTAAATGCTTTACCAGAATCTTCTCTGCTTTTGCTTCACTGATGCCCTTGATGTTTAGCAGCTCCTTCTTCGGAGCATAGGCCACCGCCTCAATGGTGTGGAAGCCGGCATCTTCCAGCTTCTTTACATCACTGGCGCTGATTCCACATTGCTGTGGGAGATGGACAATGAAAAATGAATCTACTGGATGTCTCAAGGCTTGGACTTAGGCCCCGTTTACACATACCTGGGTATTTTAATAAACGCAGACATTCACCTTCGTTTGTGCCTTTCGTTCACAAACAAACGAAGGTTTTCCCTCGATAAACGAAGCTCCAAAAAAACTCCGGCAAAAGTGGAGATTTTTTAAAAACTCCGCGTAGCGTTTGTGTATGAACGGACAAAAACGTAGTTGTAGGCAATATCCGCGGCAAAAGACGCATCAGCCATTGCTCACCTTGTTCATAATTTCTTTTTTGTTTTGTTTTTTAAAAAAACGAAGCTGTGTGCACGCAATTTTTTTTTTACAAACGAACGTTCGAAGGTCTGCGTATACCAAAATACCCGGGTATGTATGAACAGCACCTGAATTTAGAGATTTATAAAATGTATTAGATTTCTAACACTTTTAAAAAGGCCTGCAATAGTCTGACAAGTGTGCTTTAGAAAGATTTAAAGTAAAGGCTAACAAACACCTTATACAGTACTACTGTTAAGTATTTAGAATTTATTTTTACTGAACCTCTGGCTACTGTATAGTGTGATAACACCACAAGCAGCATGACGTATATAATGGCTTATAATAGGTGGACGTGATAAAAAATGTCTAAGGATGGGTTTATCTTTGTCAGATGTATACCTCAAGTCTGCTTAGTGGTTGAGGTCCAAAACTCTCCTCCTCCTCGACTTCTGCCTCCACCCTGGTCTCACTCCTCATAGCCATTGTGCTCTGTGGAAGAAAAGTTCAACTTATAGTTGGGCGAACGGTACTCATGGCATGAAAACTGAGGACTGCGTATTGGTCAGAATCAAATCAAACATGCAAAATGCAATGTGAGTAAGTGCTACAACCGAAATGTTAACCCATCGTTAAATGTGTAAACCAACTTGCTGTTAGGTAGTAACTGGTGGTTAGAGATTTAAAGTTAAAGCCTCACGTTCTTTTACTGATCTATGAGAAAATGAACGTGCCCACTGTTTGGTTGTATGTAACGATAAACTCTCAGAAGGTAACATTAGTTACATTAGGCGTATGGTGAATTCGGGCACGTGAAACAAAGTATACGTGTTGATCAGGACGGCCCATAACGTTAGTCAGCTGGGTAGCTTTCCAACATTTTACCCTGTAAACACACAATCCTGTTGATTCATGTTAAATCGGATCTATACCTGTCCTAGATCAGTAAACTAATCAGTGAAATTACCAAGACTGCAAGCCACAACAGATGGCTGGATGTAGGCGAGCATTACTGTTGTCATTCATTTACATATAGCTACTTGATTAGTCAACAAGTCAACTTCGGTGACAGACAGTTCTTCAAAATAGCAAAGCGGCGCAACTACCCAAAATATGGCACATATTTACTGGCCAAGTGATTAGATGACTTTTACCAAGCTAAACTATGCTAACTTACAACATCGAGAATCAGCTGGGGCACTAAAACACGCTAGCTGACTTGTTTCAGTTGTGAAAGGTTTAGCGACATCCTTTCAGAAATAACACATGACTGAAGTATCCTAAAGATGCTGTAACAAACTTAAAGTTAATGTTATTCACTTGGCTTAACGTTAACGCCGTTACATTTCAACAACCAGAAAAACATCTTCCTACCTTTTCTCGGTAACGCTACCAAACTCAGCTGAATTTTCCCGCTCGCTGCAGCGTGATGACGTTTCAGTGGCTTTAACTTTAACACATCATACGCCTTCCCGTGGCACCGCCCCAGAGACTTTCTAACCTGAGCGCCCCCCTCAGTCTATGCCGAGACCTGTCCCTCCATCCCATACCCTGCTTACATAATTGGTAGCAATAACCATGCTATGCATTAACCACTCTTGTTCATATATAAATCAATGATTTAATAACTGAAAGGCTTGACAGAAATAAAGCACTTTTATTCGACATAAAAAATGCACACATCAAAGCACTGCAAATGGTTGCTATGATCCAAACGTCCATGGCAAACATGGGTCAGTCATCCTCAAAATTGTTCCTCAAGAGGTATTCAGCCTGTGACACAAATTCACAGTTTAGAATCAGGAAAAACAAAACAACACTGAAGAGCCATACACAAGAGAAAAAAAAAAAAACAACACAGAAGAAGAAAAGAAATTACCAGGAAGTCCACTGGATCGTCTGCCTTGGCTCTACAACTCTCCAGCAGCCCCTGGGAGATGGTGGGCATGACGAACTTCATCAGGTAGTTCCTCAGGGGGAAAGAGCGAGCCTCCAGCAGCTCCTCCTCCTGCCTTTTCACCTCCGCCATGTGTTGTTTCTGTGCTCACACAAGAAAGCAAATGAAGAGCAATTTTTTTGACAACATGCATGAGATTGGAGCTAAATTGAAAAAAAGACAATCTTGCATAGTTGTTGTAACAACATTGTTGTTACATTATTGCTGAAACATCACACTGAAAAAAATATATAAATATAATATGATATATAAATATATATTTTAACAGAATCAGCTGAATATTTTCAAAATATTTGGGTCTGGAGGAATTAGTTTTATTTTTTCATAAAATAACAATTAAAATGGATTGATAGCATTTTGGAAAACTGTTCAAATGTACATAGATGCCCCAGTCAACCTTTTCTTCTTCTTCTTAAAAAATGATGTTAATATACTTTACCTACCGCAGACACACTACACACATCTTAAACGACTTTTAAAGACATCTGCAAATGAAAAGCATTTATAGTGTATGTTCGCATTCACATATGTCTTTTAAGGTGCATCCATGACACACTGTTGCCCCCTATTCTATTCTGCTGGGTGGTTGACCCACAGACACTCACCCACTTCTCCAGCTCAGCAGCTATCCTGGCGTCCTCCTGCGCCTCCTTGCGACTCCTCTCAGCCGCCTGCTGCTGGAGCTGCTCCTGCCTGAGCCGCTGGGCTTTCAGCTCTGCCGCCCTGCGCTCCTCTGGCGTGAGCCCATAGTTCTTGGGCTCCCCGACCAGGCTGGTGATTTGCTTGATCACCGCAAGGCTGTCTCGGTCGTCTGGATCATTAATTTCTTTTAAAATAAACAAATAAATAAATACAACAAATTCAAACTAAAAAGCATCAGAAGTACTTTAAAACGACACCACGTCGTAGTTGGCTAAGGTGCCTGTACCGTAAATTCGAGGACCCAGGTTCTATTTCAGCCCAATGTCATTTCCTGATCCATTCCCCTTCTCTCTCCCCCAGTCATTTTCTGTCATCTCTCTACTGTCCTATCTAATTAAATACAATAAAAGCTAAAAAAAAATACTTACAAAATACTTACAAAAAACAAAAAAATACACCATGCTAAAGGAGACTGATGCAATAGTACAAATCATCCATGTGTTTCTGTAAGGCTGCAAGCATATCTTTGTCATGTACTATATGTGTACAAGTGTATATCTGTACATGTATGTGTGTAAATCACCTATGTGTTCTGGGTGGAACTCCAGCTCATCAAAGTAGTTGAGCACTGTCTGGTCTTCCACATTGGCCTCTCTGAACGCTGCCAGGTTGGAGAGGAATTTCTCCTGTGTGTAGCCCAGCTTCACTGCAGCCCTCTCGGATAGGTTGAGGACTCGCTGCTTCAAAAACTCATCAGTGGCATCAAGAGAGAATATATACTCTGCAATATACAGGAAAATGATTCTGAGAACCGCAGGTATTTATGCATTGTGCATATGCTATTTTACAACAGAATAGAGTAGAAAAGAATAGAATAGGATGGAATACAACTCTTTGTCATTACATAAGTACAGTAATATACTGTTTGGAGCAAGCCAACAAGATGCACATGGATAGAAGCAGTTAAATAGAATTTAAAAAATTATAAACATATACGAATATATATAAAATTTAAACAAATATATAACTCAAATATTGAAGCATACCTTATAATGAACATCACAGCGTTAAAGTGGAAGGTATAATTTAAGTGCATAAGTGTTGCATGGTAGCGAAGTAGCGTTGATATGATGCACTGAGGTGTGGGTGGAAGAGGCATTGCACATCGCTAATTCTAATTCGCCTATTATTTCATTTAGACTGACCTGGCATGATGGCTGCAGTGAAGAGATTCATTACTGGACTTAGGTCATCCAGTCCTGCATTCTCGTCTGGATTCATTTGAAGGTTTGGATGAACAGAGGTAGAATTTTAGCACACATGTGGCATACACAATTTAGCCAATATTTAAGTTCTGTGTGAATGCTGAAACAGAAAATGAGTACCATAGAAAAAGTTTTTCGCCTCTGAATATGTCTCAGGAAAGCCGTCCAGGACAAACCCATGGTTTTTACATGACACTGAACTCAGCTTGTCTTTGACCAGTTTATGCAGAGTTTCTTCATCCAATTTTCCTGTAGGTGCATAAAACTCATACATCATTTTTTTTCTAAGAAGAAGTTTGACTGATTGGCCTTCAGATACTCAGCATCTTCAGTTATCTTCCCATGCTCCCTCCCGCACACACAGCCCATCATCGGCTACCCAAGCCAATCCTCCCTCCCACCCCTAACTGCACTTTATGCACTTTACACCCCCCCACCCCCCAAACACACACAGAAACACACACACACACACATCCTGAAACTGAACCTATGCACTTTACTCCTCCCATGCAGTTTTAGACAATCACTAATTGCACTGCATGTCCTACTCTACCCAGTACTGTATGTCTATGTAAGTGACAATAAAACATCCTTGTATCCCTGTATGTGACTGTATACAACATCCTATGTTATACCATGTCTACCCCCCAACCCAAATAAAGACTATAAGTCTCTTACCGGATGATGTCTCATCAGTTTTATGCTCATCCTCAGCACCCTAAAAATAAAAATCTCATCTTGAAATGTTGACATTAACCCACAAAACAATGTGTCTTATTGCAGTAAAACTAAAAAGAAATGCATGAATTGAAAAAAACAGGATTGCATAAGCATTCAGTTCATATATATTACTAAATGGCTCACCAAGGATTTAATTTTCTCAGTACATATGGCCTTTACGTCAATATAGGGTGTCTTGTAAAACCTGCTCAGTTTTTGGGCCACTGTGCTTTTTCCAACAGCAGGAGGCCCGAGAATGCAAATTTTGATTGGCTGCATAAAAAAAACAAGAGGGAGGTTACTTTACTCAAACTATTTCACCAGAGCATGTAAGTTCAAGTTATCCACCACCAATAAAACCCCATCCACTCAGAGTAACTAACCAGTAACTGTCTGATGTTCCTGTACTCTGCGACGATGAGATTTATGTTCTCAACAAATCCAGTTTCGCAAGCCCACTGCACGTTCAGAGTGTTTTTCACCGAAGAGGCCTCTACTCGGAGATTAATGCTACTAAGGTACTCAAGCTCTGCAGGCTGTAAAAGAAACACAGAACACAGCACACACACACAGATTAGTAGTCACACATATTGTGTAGTCTGGCCATGATGGAGAGGCCAGGTACAATTCAAGGGGTGGCATCAATGGTTGTTTTTCAGAATGCCTCAGCATGCAATAGGATTGGCTATGACCAATCAGACCAATGGACTTGTTTATTTGCTCTCTACAAGGACAGGCTGACGTTATTGGTCTGAGCAGACCTGGGAGAATAGCTAATGAACTTCAATGAGTTGTTGCTAGACTGTAAACAGGATAGAAATTTTTGTTTGGTAACTAGTGTATGTCTAGATTTCTAGGCTAACAGATTAAACCACATTAGAGGACAATATACACAAAACCTCTCAAAGGACCTAAATCAATATCATTATTGTATGTACACTGCATTATTGGTGTCAATAGGATTAATATTACCATCACTGTTAGTCTGTCCCAAGTGGGAAGTGGTGCCCAGGGTTGGTAAGCAGTATACCAGTTTCCCTTCCACTTACCGTGAACACTTTTGCTTGTAAGGCTGCTTCCTTTGGTACCACTTCGGTTTTCCCTGGACCCAGGTGCAGACTGATAGCCTTACGTGGACAGATCAGACACACAGGGATGGCTCAGTACATGTAAAGCATGCCATAATGATATCTTCATTTTGATGTCTTTGGGGGCATTTGTCAGTGTCTTACCTTTACAATGTCCTCTAGTGTATTCTTGGCATCATCCACCGTGAAAAAGAAAAATTCCCTTGGTTTATGATCGATGATATTTTGAATCACTCTACATGTGAGGGGAACACACACACACAGTTTGTTTGTGTAATAAATATAGAACTATGTATAGAAACTGTTTTAGAATGATAGTATTGTGCATAAATACAACATTAAAATCAAGAAGCAGCATACCCTGCTAAGTCGTTGATGTGAATGGTAGGTACCATGTTTGTACCTGTCCCATAAACGGGAATTTTGTCCATTTGTCCAAGCCACGCCATCTAGTGGACAGAGTGTAAAATGACAATCCATAAAGACACAATTCATGTTAAATATTTAAGCATGATATTAGAGACAACCTTAACGTACCTTGAAAAGGGGGTGGAAAATTCCCTCTCCCATGCCATACTGCAGCCCTGATGTCACCACATATGTCGACAGCCGAGATTTTTTCTGAAACAAAGTTGTAAATAAAGACAAAGGCAGTATGTTACATCTCAACTTGTTTGAACTGTTTTTTTTTTTTTCTTTAAACCTTATGTTGGACACATCTAAATAGTTTTAAACAGAGACACAGAGTCTCCTATTTCCAAGTGGATGCGAAAAATTACGGAATAGCCAACTCAATTGTTTTGCCTGACTGTACTTACAGTCTTACCCAACCTAAGCACGTTTTTCTCAACAGCAGAAAGCTCTTTGTAGTTGGGATGTGGTCGCCTTCTCCTGAAATCATCTTCTGTGAGTGACATGTCAGGGTCATCCTGAGCAAAAGAATAACTAAATGAATGAACTAAACTTCTGTTTATTAATCACTTATGATTATAAACTGTCATTACCGGCATCTTACTGACCAAGTCTTGTCTAGTCAAGGCCCAAGTCATTAGTGGTGTCACCAGAATAAAAATCTTTGGGACACCGAAATGCTCAATGTGAGCATGAAGGGCTGCATGGAATACAAAAATGAAACCCTTTATGCTAGAGTTAGGCTAGAGTATTTTAACAGCTAAACATTTATACAAATCATAGTTATAAACCAATGCAAATCTTGTGCAAATGCTCACTAAAAAAATAAATATCAAAAATATACATTTCATCAAAAGTAATAATACCTACCTGTGATGGCCCATGTTGCTTCATGTAACTCATTGACATCTTCAGTGATGTTATACACAATAACATCACAGTCCATCAGATGTTGATAAAGTTCATCTCTGTTATCTGACTGGAGTTTGTGGGAAAAAGGAAGAGAATTTTTCATTCAGTCTACCTATTTTAACATCCACTACTCAGTTATTTCTTGGTAGGTTGTCCACTGGGGAGAAATCATTAACCAGACTAAAGAGCCACCTTGGTCTACATAGGCCTAGAATAGATTATGTATTTGTTTATTTGTTTGAGACAAAATGATCAGTTCTACAAAGGATTTGAGTTATAACAGCTTTTGACAAAAGAAGGTATAAAATATATCACATATTTCTATTGAAAACATACGACATTATTGAACTTCATTTATGCAACTGGTCGTCTGACCCCTTACCCAAGCATTTTAGAAGCATTAGGCTTGTGTAATTCAATCAAGTGTAGCCTATTATTAAAACTTACTGAATATTCCTCAACCGTAAAACTTTGTTTTTCTCCATTTGTGTTCGAGACAGTCCCGACAATCTGAAAGGTTCGTTCTTGAAATGTCGAGTTGTCTTTATCCTGAGAAGCAATAGTTTCTTCCTCTTCCTTTTCATTGCCTTCCAAGGACTCACCAGCGACACAAGTCGATAGAAACTGTCTCGGGCCGGGTGAGAACAGGTGTCAAAAACACACAAATAACTGGGAGCTGCGAAAAATCAAGTATTGGTATATATACGATTCATTGTATTTACCTTTGCAATGTACTTTGATGCATATAAATCTACTTTGTTGATAAATACACGTTTTGTGCGCGTTGCAAGTCCTCCCGGATTGTCGGCCATTGTTTTCCGTTGCTATGCGATAGCGACACTGTGTTGTCAAGGCTATTTGCTATAAGATCTCGTGCAGTGTTCTCCAATCTCCACACACGAAAAATCTGAGTCTTTTTATTCAGAATTTATTTCACAAAATACTTATCACAAAACAAAACAATTTAAAAGTGTAAAAATGCAGTTATAAGGCAATTAACATTTAACATGTATCATGTTACAAATAAAAGGCTATATCATGGCTTAAGGCCTTATTTCCAATAATTTCCCCTAATTTTATTAGGCATTCAAACACTTTATTATTTTTTTATTACATAAAATATTTCATTCAAGTTTTTCTGGTGCACGTGATTAAAACTTTACGTGACTAGGAGTAAGGTGACCATATCTCCCTGAACAGACTCCCTCATCTCTTCCTTTCATGTTCAAAATCACACCATGGAATTTTTTTTAGAACATTCAAATTGTCCTAGTAAACAACAGCTAATCAGTCTGCCAGTACTTGGAAGTTATCGAACTGGGCATATTCAAAAGAGTATGTCCCTATGGCAGCCCATCCATTCTTTGGATTAAGAATCACAGCATCCTTCCACAGTGGGTATCCATCGAGCATCCCATAAGCCCACTGGCCCTATAGACAAACATAAGAAATTATTTAGGCATTTAGGCAACCGTCTGAGAACAAGTTGGAAACCGTGGGCCGACCTCCATTGCCACTGTTGACTATTACCTTGACTGTGAGGCTCAGAGTATGCCATTTCCCTGCGTTTGTTCCCGATAAGCCCTCTGCTCGAACCACCTTCCCTCCTTGAAATAAAGCAGTACATGGTTTTAAATCTGTTTGTCAGTTTACTTAAATGTAATAGTACTGTAATAGTGTAGTAATAGTACTCATAGTACTATAAGTTGAAGTGTGGTACTGACCGATATCATTGGTCACTCTGTAGGTACCATTGGCAAACACCCAGAAGAAGACTCCCATAGCCTCCCTTACAGACTCGCCTCCCTGGTCCACTCTTGCAGCTATGAACGCGCCTCCCGAGTTTGCGGTTTCAATGAAGACGTCACATGCCACAGTCACATCTTCCCTAAAAAAGGAAGGAAGGAAGTGTATACACATGAACTAAGTATGGAATAGTTAATGTACAACTAGAGCAGTCAGGTAACAACAGACATTGGCCCCATCTTACAGCATTAAAGAAGGTCAAAAACAAAAAACAAAACCTCAGCATTCAGAAACGCAATATGATCATAAAGGTTGTGTGATATGGCAAAAACATTATATGACTGCCACATGACACCCACACTGAGCCCCTGACTGTTTCAAAGTAGTTCCATACCGAAGACACACAGCTGAGACACTGGTGCTCAGGTCATGATGAGTCATATTTGATTAATGCAATGTCATACCTTATGTAATTCTTCGGTGCCCTTTTTTTCCTTCCCAGACTTCTAAATTTTTTACATTTAGCTGATGCTCTTATCCAGAGAGACTTACAATAAATTTGGTACAGGCACAGCCCCCCTAAATCAATGTGTGGTTAGATGCCTTACTCAAGAGCATTTCAGCCATGGATGAAGGTGCAGGACAGCACTGGTTATTCACCAACCAACAACCAAACAACAATCAACCAGCTTTCTTTTTACTAGTATAGGAACCGAACCTGTAAACCTCCAATCCCAAGACCAATTCCATAACTACTGGGCCACACTGCCCGACATCTTTAAATATGTCATTTCCTTTCTGCATAGGCCTTTCCGTACTCTGGCCATGCAGGAGATTCAAACGCACCCCCTTTGCACTTAACCAAACATGGTGCTGGCTGATCTTGTGGTGTACCTTCCTCTTTTTTTATCCAGGGAGGGAAGCGTGCAAGGGCTTTACATAGTCAATACAATACACATGACAACTTGCCCCCAGCACACCAATAACCTAAGAGCTAAGTGTTAATATGTCAGTGTAAATACCAAAATACAGACAACCAAAAGGGCTTGTTATCACATGACGTTTGGTATGTTATATTCGTTGAAAAGGGGAACTGTGCTAGTCTCAGGTTTCAGGTGACAAAATGGACACAAGGACATTGTGTTGCACAATGTAGCTATTCCAGTTTTGAAGTCAAACAACTTGTTTTAGAGAAACTGCCAGTGTGACAAGTTAAAGGTGTAGTAAGGTGCTAATTCAAAGCACTTTTTGTCACATTCAGCAAACATCTACCCATGATCTGTTGCCTATGCATAATGCCTGAAAAAAAAAGCCAGTCCTCGTACACAGCCTTGACTTCTTAACCTGCAAATACATTCTATACATATCTACACATATGACATTATCCCAGCCAATCAGTGACAGGAACAGCAAGTTCTTAGTCAAAGAATGAGGAAGGGGCAAGATAGTGAGAGAGGAGGGTGGAGGGAGAAGGGGAGGGGAAAGGGAATGGAGGAAGAAGGAAAAGGAGGAAGGGAATGAACAGAGGCTTTTGTTTAGCCATGGAGTTCAAATATTAACACTCGCCATCATTATTTACTCAAGCTTTAGTCTTGTCCCCTCTACTACAGTTCACTACTGTAAAAAGTTGGTGTCTGGGCACTGTCACAGTGTCAAAATACACTTCAGGAGCACAGCACAATTTCATTAAACCATAATCTATGCAGTACATATCCTGGACTATTCAGAAGTTTATTATTTTTATTTTATTTTTGCTATTAAATTTAGCATACCTCTGTTATAACTAAATATCCAAACGGTTAGAAGATTTACAGATGTGTCTTAAGTCACACTGTAACGGTCTAGTCAAAATGACATACCAGTTGTGGTCTCCGATGACGCTGATGGTTTGATCTGCATCGTTTGCCCAAGCTATTGGGCGCTGAGTGACGACCTGTCGCAGTGTAAAGACATGAGGTCCAGGGTCTGTCAGGTTTTGGAAGTACTCAAACACACCAGTCTGGTCAGCAAAGTATGGTGCCTCATCAAAGGCAGGATTCCCTGACAAGACAAGAAGCACAAGAAGGCCCATTTCATAATTACATTAAAACAACTAAGAAGTAATAATTTTACCTTTTTTTCTTCCCCCCACGCCACAGAAAGTGGCATGTAGTACTTTCAAAAATTTCAGCTCTGTCACGTAAAACGAGGCTCAATAAATAAAGTTAGGCAGAAGGTCCTTACGGACATTGAAGTCATCAAGGTACTTCTTAGGGAATGGAGAAGAATTGGGTGGGTCTGTGTAGTAGCCCTTTTGTCCAGTTGTGAGAGTGGTTAAGGTGTAAACCTCATCGACACCCAAGCTTAAGGTGAAGAATCCAGCATAAACCTGTGGGAAGATTCAGCACATTTAATGTATACATACAGAATAAGTGCAAAGTTGAATGACACACAAGACTGTTCTTAATACTCTCATGTAAAAAGAGACACACCACGTTATTGGGGAAACGGGCTCATTTTCCAACTCCCTTACAGTCCTGGTCCGGATTAAGTGTTTCTTTAAGATGGTGTGGTCAGTGTGTAACAGTAGACACAATAAAAAGACACCGACCTTGACAGTTTGTAGTTTCTTGAAGAGGACATGCTCTGACTGGTCAAAGTTCAATTTAGAGTACCACAGCTGAAGCTCGGGGACTGTTGCCTAAGGCAAGCATACGCAGATTATATTCAGATTTGTGTTAATGAACAGATCAGCATTTATACATTACGAAAACCTGGACCAGGAGAGTTTCACTTACAAAAGATCCCTTGAGGCTAAATGTTGCATTCTGAGGAGACACTGTGTAAGGTGGAAGTGGAGGCCGAATGCATGCAGAATGGTCATGAGTCTGGAACACAATAACAACATTAGGACAGTGATTGATCATGACATTGATCATGTTCTGCAAGACAGGTACACAGACTTCACTTCACACTAACCATAGTTTCGATGACAACTGTAAGATTCCCTTTGCCATCAGTCAGAGCTACATAGGAGCCACCTTTAGAGAGATGCCCAATGGTCTGCAGATACCTCCAACCTGGCTTTGCAAACTGAGTGGTGTGAGCTGTGATGTGATGAGAAACTAGAGGTCACAGTTTGAACATTTTTTCGCTCATTACACAAAGGCATAACTTCAGAGAAAAGAAAGAAAGAAAGATAGATAGATAGATAGAAGAGAAAATAAAATAAAAGAAGTTACATTTTGACCTACTTGCTGCAAGTAAGAAAGAAAGAAGAAAAAGAAAAAAATTGTTAGACACCTGTAATCCATATGGGTGACTCCACCACATAGTTCCCACTCCACGGTTCTTCTGCGGTCATCAGCCCATCTCCTCCAAATGAGAGGTCCCTATAGTAACTTGCCACCAGGTTCCAGGAGATAGTGCTAAAAAACAACACAGGCACACATAATGGTGAAAGTGGGTTCTGCTAAAGCCTTTGTTCAGGTGATCACTTTTATTGAGATGGTGGAAGGGGGCGGGGTGGGCCAGCTGTGGTCTAATGGTTAGGGAGTTGGTGTTGGTATCAGAGAGTCAATTTCAATACCAGTAAAAAAAATGTGGGTGGGGGAGTAAACAACCAGTGCTCTGCTGCATCCTGATCAATAGCTAAGGTGCCCTTGAACAGGGCATCTAATTCCACCTTGCTCTAGGGGGACTGTCCCTGTACATAATTCATTGTAAGTCAGTCTGGATAAGAACATGAGCTACTGTAAATGTAACGTAATGTAATGTAATGTAGTGGTGGGGATAGGGTGAGGAAATACGTACGAAGTCATCCTGCCATTAACATAATTCTGGTTAAGAATGCGGGCCCAGCAGCCTCCACCAACATCATTATTGAAGGTGCTGTAGTCTTCAGAGGACCACAGTGTCTTCTGGGTCAACAAGGCCACTGGTGTAGTATTGGTCCCTGGATAGTGCACACTGTAAGAACCAGTACAGAGTTACCATCAGAATCAATTTTCAATTTTCAAGACAAAATTGGTTTTGGTCTTACACAATGATGTCAACAGTGCTTATTCAGTGAGAACAAAAGCATTTACCCAATGATGCCAACATTTCTTACCCAACAATGAGGACAGTACTTCTCCAATGATCTCGACAGCACTAACCCAATTTTGTCAACATTTCTTACCCAATAACAAGGACAGTACTTCTCCAATGATGCTGACAATATTTACCCAATGTTGTTCACAGCACTAACCTAATTATAACAATATTTCTTACCCAATAGTGAGAACAGTACTTCTCCAATGATGTCAACAGGACTTACTGAATAATTGTAACAGTACTAACCCAATTATAACAACATTTCGTAACCAATAATGAGAACAGTACTCCAATGATGTCAACAGTACTTGCCCAATGATGTCGACAGCCCCATTAAGATAGGGATCCAGCTGCATGGCGGTTGATATGTCCCAGTCCCCATCAGCTGCGATGATACCCACATCAGGAAGGCCAGCCTTATCTAAAGTGTTTCTTAAAACCTAGAAAAACAAGACATATGTTACAACTACAGTAGAAAGAAAAGGAAGTTTAACAGCAACAACAAAACAGTTGGATATAATCTGTTACCTTTATGTAATCAGCATCAAATTTCCTTTCATTCCATATCTGGAAAAGAGCACAGCAAAGGTGAAAGTTAGCAAAATCAACCCCACAGAATATATATCACTACTGCAATCCAAACAACTCAGAATATGAAACAAACACAATTCAACGTACCCCAACATAGTCAATGTCAAGGTTATGATATTGCTTTGCTCCAATGATCCAAGACACAACATAACTGGCAGTGAGGTCACGAACATGGTATGGAGTACTTTGACCTTTACCGAGCCAGTTAGGAAATGCCCAAGGAAGACCTGATAGAGAAACAAAGAAGATTCTTCGATTATGGGCGACCAACAGACTGAAAAACAGACAGACTCAAGTTCCCCCTTTACTCCAATAGACAACTGCATGGTCTTACCAATAAGTGTGATGTCAGGGTTCCTCAGTTTGGCCTCCTTCATTAGCCACCACTCATACCCTCTGAAGTAATTCTCATCGCCCTCATAGTGCATGTGGGAGGGCTCTGTACCATCTAAAACACAATACACATTTACAGAAGCAGAATGCCAGTGTGTAATGTCTCAGTTGATTTTTGCAGCTGTTTGTAAGTATTAGTGTTTTAACACTGACAAGAGATTTATTGTAGCTTTGGGAGAAGAGATTCAAGCCTTCCTGACTAGAAACCTTATTCTAACATATTATTTTTTGGTAGAACACTAAGCACTTTAGGTGGAAAAGGAGTGCTCAGTCAATCGTCCTTATGTTGGGTTGTCAATCGTCCCAATGTCCAGTTGATATAGACTACTATGATTCACTGCAACGTATCAAAAAGACAACATTGACCAGTTACAGACAGTCTAATTAACCCTTATGTTTGTAGGTATTACAGCTGTGCATGTGATTCTTCCTCCAGTCAGTGTATTTTTGAGGTGTGACCAACCAAAGTGTAATTGAACCTGGCCATGGACCAAAACTGGACTGAGCAAGACACAGAAACAAGGGTTACTAAGTGTGTTCATTACCAAAGCATTTGTAGACTCCTTGTAAAGATTTATCACTTTATAAAAGTAGCCAGATACCACACAAATGAGCGCATGATATATCATCATAAAAATAATTGCATTCCATCACAGTGGCTTCACCGTCGCTGTCATTTCATTGTATATATTTTTATGTACACCAGCACTACACGAGAAACTACGTCACATATCTGAACAAGAGAAACGCAAAAACAATAGCCTGATTGTTTGAACAAATGACCCCCCCCCCCCCTTTTTTTTTTTTTTTTTTTTTACAGATAACATGCTTTCCCAAGATACGCTTGAGGTTGGACGTTTTCATTCAATAACGGAGCAGTCTGTTGTAGAGTAGAGTACTCAAAGATCTTAGACCCACTTAAAAGAATCCAGTTAATTCAAGTGTCATGACTAGACCTACCAGTAGTCTGTGCATCTCCTCCAATTTCAACTTTCAAAATCTGTAAGGCGGCTCCAAAGTTTGGCTGGAAAAACAACACAGCTTACATGAAATGAGTTTTGACAACTGTATGTTATTGATGTTCATTCAGGAAATGAACATACCTTGAATAGGTAGTCCAATATTTGGCTACGATACGGTTCTTCATAGTTAACCAGAAGTCGTGATGTAGCCTGTGGAGAGAGTACAGACGTGAGATCTAGCAAATGTAATGCAGTGGTTGTTAAAACTAAATACATAGACGAAAATGTACCCCTCCTCCGCTCAATCCACCGATTCCGTCAAATCTTCTCCCAAGACCGACCAGATCATCTAGGACATAAAACTCTGCATGTATGTACATGCATAGCGACAAAAAACTAAGGATTATACAGAAGCAGGAAGCCATGTAGAAAGTAGTACAGCGGGATGCATTTCAGACAGAATACAACACTTTGTAATTGGCTTAAAATGAGAATCCGAATTATGGTTTTACAACCCAGTCATGTTACCACACATTACGAATGTCATATGATCAACCAACACACTTCCTTGTTGGGCTGTAGTTGTTTGGGTCTGTTCGACGGTGTCAGGGTTGGCTCAAACACAATTTTTACGCAATTTCTTAACAATAACTTTTGCATTCCTGTGGCGGTTGATTCTCCCATGTAGTTTGGTACGACGGCGTATTATGGTAATGTATAAAATATTTTTTCCTGGGGGGCGGATAATATTCCGAGAAAAAAGTCACACATTTACAAGAAATGAACGCGGAAAAGGCGCAAATTTGCAAGAAAACCCCCCCCCCCCCCCCTCAAAAAAAATGTATACATGGTTCTAAAATGCCGTCGTAAAGTTTGCCAGTTTTTTAATGCACAACGGAAGCTCATAACGTTTCAGCATTTTCTATAGCCTGAGAAAAGTGTGTGATGATGACCTGAGAATGCATGTCTAAGAGGAGTGAATAGCCTATTTGCTTGCAACTTTACAAGAACATCGTTTATGTTTTACTGATTTCCACATATGGAGACGTGTGTATGCCTGCGTGTGTGTGTGGCCGCTCTGTCTGTCTGTCCGTCCAGATCTCACCTTGGCAAAGAGCCATAGGCTGGTGCCACAATGGCCTTGGTATGTTAGACACTCTGGATCATAAAATAAAGCACCTCTTGCACGCAGTCCACAATTCATCTTAACTGTCAGCTCGGTTTACTAGTCAATGGACTGGCGTTGTCTGTCATAATCAACTGCCAGCACCCACATACACACATCACACACATCACACAGGAAAGTATTTCTGTGGGTATCCCTGATTACCGTGCCTGTCAGCATCAAGTCTTCCTGGAAAGCTTAACTAGCAGGTAGCCAGTTATGTTTAGAAGAGAAAACAAAACATGCTGGTGAAATGTAGTTGATGTTTAAGACATGTTTGTTATAATAAACATGAATAATCACAAAACATTTCTTCATGTACAACATACAATTAAAATGTTCTTTATTGTAAAATGTGACTATTATTTCAAACATAATGAAATCCCTATGATTTTAACATAATGAAAAGGTTGCTGTTGCTACTGGAAAGGGCCTGGACTTTTTATGTCGATTTTTGCTGTTTAATGTCAAGTAACTTCTCTCAATTACTAATCATTTTTGCCCCCGTTTTTATCCTGTATTGCTGTAAGTGTTCACATATCGTGAGCATTTAGTGGTGGTCAACAGACCATTGTTCAGGAGGGTCTGAGTGTTTAGGAGCATTTGTGGCAGACAACTGTCCACACTCAGTGAGCAGCAGTGGCAATCGTGGGCAATGAATTAGACAGCTGTCTGAAACAGACAACTCTGGTGCTCCCCATACCTCCCTATAAGGACAGAAGACCCCCATATGTTCTAACACACTTGGCGCTTTGCATAGAAGTTCATTGTTCTTCAAAAAGCGTCACGTACTGTGGCACACTCAGACATGAACACACACACACACACACACATACACACACATACACACACACACACACACACATATTAAAAGACACTATCAAGACCTGTGCTTGAGACAATGGACAATAGAGGCTTGGTCCAAGGTATCAGTGACACTGGGCAGACAATACAATCCTGGTGGATTGCGTCTACCTACTATCTATGTCGCGTTGTAAAAAAAAAAAAAAAAGGTTTAAAAATAGGCAGGCTAGCCCAGCAAGGGGGTACTGTGTGCTGTTCAAAAATGCTCTCACATAATCCAACTGTGCCTCTGACCTCAAGCCCCCTGAGCCTGTCAGACTCCCTGACTGTGGAGAAAAAGAGGAGTTGGTATTCAAGAGCATAATGACTATTCATGCTAAAATTCATCAGAACACATTTGTTTTTACCTCACATTCAAGACAACGAATAGATCATAATGTAGGTGTCATAAGATTTAGTAATCAATAAAATGATGCCATCTTTAGATGCATTATGCCTGGTCTGCATCGACATCTCTCTCTCTTTGTGGCTCCATATAAAGCTAGCGGATTCTCTGTCAAGGATTCTTCTCCCCTAAATGTTACTGTCACTTCATAATCCAGGTAGGCAGGAGCACATAGCATTCTGTTATGTACACCCCCCGAACCTTGAAATAGTGAATTAGGTCAGCAGCTTGTCACTATAAGCTCACAGGGGTACTGTGGGACCCTGGCGAAATAAGCCCCCCTGACCCCCCAAGACTCTATATAGGAAAAAAAGACTCCATTTCCTCATAGGGTACAAAAGGCCGGGAGCCGAGCCGAGCCGGGCGGGACGGGACGGGACGGTGGGTGAGAGAGGGCCAGGGAGGGGAGGGGAGGAAGTGGCTTGTTTGAAGGTGACGAATAAGGAGCTTAGAGGCTGCCGCCCCCGGAGCGGAGGCCTCACGCCGATGTGCGGCCGGCCACCGGCACCTGTCACCCAGCATGACCCTAAAAGGAGAGAGCAGGGCCAATCAGCATGCAGCTAGCTGAGGGGATCTGCCACCAGAGCATCCCAGAACAGTTGTGGAGGAGGCATCAACCCCCCCCTACTCTCTCTCACACACACACACACACACACACACACACACACACACACACACACACACACACACAAAACATAGTCATACACAGAGTGCACACATACAATCACAGCACTCTCACATACATACAGAGTACACAAACACACACACACACACCTCCACCTCTCTTCAGCTGTCTGTCTGTCTGATTTCGAGCCCTCACCTCCATAGACCTTATCAGAAGCTAACTGACAGTTGAAGGGGGTCCACACACAGACGACAGGCATATGAAAGCCCCCCACACATGCGCCTCCTTAAGCAGACCACCACGTCTCCAAGGACTCTTTACTCCTCCTGCTCACCCCGCGACCCCCCTTTGGGGAAGCCGCTTCTCCAGTTACAGTAGTCTGGGTCCTGGGGTGTCCGATCAACAGCACTTTTAAGAGACGCCGTCAAACGATTTTACTCAATGAAACCGATATGTGACGACGTCTCCCTGGTTACCTTTTGACCCCTGACTGCGCTTAGAAAGGAAATGACAGATCGGTTTGTCGTTATGTATGATTAACTCAGCAGTTTGCTGGCTCTGATTCCCACCGTGTCAAACAGTTGTTAGTCATTGGTTACACAATTTCTATTATGTGTAACTTGTCTAACTCTCTAAGAATGGCAATACAATGCCCAAAATACCCATTTCATAATGTACATTAACAGATTCATAGATATTGATATTACAGTGTAAATAACCATTATGTAATGTTATGTAATATTCTAACGCAGCGGTTCAGTACAAGTCCTTTAGTATTGAACTGACTCTTCAATATCACTTCACTGTTACAGGATTTTTATGTTTTAATATTCATACCATATGATTATGTACATTCCTGTATCGCATACTAGATTGCCAACCAAATAAATCAAAGGGGCAAAGAAAACACTTAACATTAAATCTAGCTGCTATCATTTAATGAGCACTCTAATGGTCTGAGTGACAATAACATATCGCCCTGCGCTCGCTTTTGTGCTCAACCTTTATTTTTGTCCCAGGGTCGGACCCCTGTCTCCAAGGAAACACCTCTCCATTTTAGTGGCGTCCCGTCAAAGCCTCAACGCATTCCAGGATGCACGTTGACGCGTGTGGCAGCTCTTATTTGGGCTTGTGTGAACCCAGGGCCCCGCCCCCGGCCCCCTACCTCCCCTGCAGTGCAGACATATTTAAGGAGCATCCGAGACCCTCACCCCTTTGTCCCAGTGGAAACTCCAGTCTTGCGGCACAACTTGGTGAGTGTCTTCCTCAACCCGTCTGATAGTGGACTATACTACTTCAGGAGGATATACTGTACAGAAAGAATAGTGGCTATGCGAAGAATAGAAATATTATATACTGGCTACCATCAGAAGGATAAATAGAAATGACAGTGGTTGCTTTAAGAATGTAAAGAAAGAATAGTGGCTTTGACAGGATGACAAATAGAGATAATTGTAAAAAAAAAAAAAGTGGTTGCCATCAGGAAGATGAATAGAAATGCCAGTGACTAAATCAGAAGGATAAATACAAATTACTTCAGCTACATCAGCAAGATAAATAGAAATAATTGTGGTGACATCAGGAAGATAAAATAGTAGTGGTTACATCAAGGTGATACAAATTAATAATAGTGGTTTTATCAGAAGGATGAATAGACGACAAATAGAAATAATAGAGGTGATATTGGGGAAGAGAAAAGAGAAGAATAGTGGTTGAATCAGGAATATACATAGAAAAATGAATGGTTTCCATACCAACAGACAGTAATTTCAAGATAAGAGATGAGTGATACCAATAAGGCACTGTAGGTAAAATGAACTGATAAAAACTTTCTTAATTAGAGGTTATTTCTTTTTGGGAAATATAATCTCCGCATTTCTTTGTCACAGGCTGCTAGGCATTATCAGTGGGTTAAAAAGGGTGAGTTACATACCAATCTGGAAAGAGCAAACTTCTCTTTTATTAACCCTGCAAATTCATGACGATACTCAGATGCAAAGTAAGTTAGATGTCAGGGCAGATGTTTGCAGTATAGGGAACAACAACCAGGTTTGAATCTGAAATGGTCAGTCATTCACTACATAGTTTACTATATAATAGGGAACAAATCAATGCGGTGTTACTCAGACCCTATACGATGCACTATCAGGGTGAATGAGTGAACATTTTGGACACATGTATTCAGACCCTGTCAGTCAGGCAGTTAGTTAGGTAGTTCAGCTGTTTTGTTATACCTCACTGTCAAGGCTGAGCAGTCAGATGGAGGCTATTGTCAGCAGCAGCGGCAGCGGCAGCGGCAGCGAGACTTTAGCATCTCACATTCCACACACACACTGGGCCTATAGCTTAGCCCAGCTAAGCCAACGCTGAGGGGAACAGCAGCTGCGTCTGGATGCAGGTTCCACGGTCAGCTGTCAACGGACAGCCTCTCCGAGCTGTGAAATACTTAGAGATAGGGGGCTCATAAGGGCCAGTGATTGGAATGACAAAAGCTGGCGCTCAAAATAGTAACTTGAATTTAGTGGGGGGGCTCAGCTATGTCCCTCTTTGGCTTTGCAGAGAAACTCAGCTTATCAGTGTGTGAGATAGGCTGTCACTTGTGCTGTGTTTTAAGACGCTCTGCACAAGCAGGGATGGTTACCCTCCCTCCCTAGGATTTTGATATGACAGCAGAAGTAATGTTTACTTCTTATGTCCAGGCAGGAAGGCCATTCCAAATTGTCAAAACAAAGCTTAAGTTACTACGCTATCTTTTAGACTGAAAAAAAGACAAGTCAAAATCAGTGAATCCACTAGATGTAGACGATTAGATACTAAGAGAAAAAGCATCAGTGTTGACCAAAGACATTGTTTCTTTTTTGGCTTACTGCAGACCATCCCAGAAAAGACCAATCATGTGCGACGACGACGAGACCACCGCCCTTGTGTGCGACAACGGCTCTGGCCTGGTCAAGGCTGGGTTCGCCGGTGATGACGCCCCCCGCGCTGTCTTCCCCTCCATTGTTGGCAGACCCCGTCACCAGGTAAACAACCCAGGCCAACACCCTCTCCACCCACCACCACCAGAGTTACTGTGTTATGGCATCCTAATGTGTGTGTGTGTGTGTGTGAGTGTGTGTGTGTGTGTTTGGGTAGGCTGTGTTAGTATGAAGCTTGACATTCTGCATGTGTGTCTCTCCAAACAGGGTGTGATGGTGGGTATGGGTCAGAAGGACAGCTACGTGGGTGATGAGGCTCAGAGCAAGAGAGGTATCCTGACTCTGAAGTACCCCATCGAGCACGGCATCATCACCAACTGGGACGATATGGAGAAGGTTTGTATTTAAAAAAAAAAAAAACAAAACATAAAAACTCAATAATAATTCACACATACAGCTAGATAGAAAAAGTTTAGTTTAAATTATATACAATCAGCAAGTCATCTTACATATTCTTAAATCTGCTGTGAGTCAGCAAAACAATGTCAAAGACTATTATTATTATTATTATTATTATTACTTATCAACCTAGAGACATGATTTGAAAAACCCCTGTTTTAAACAGTCACTGTCTCCTGTACCCCCACACAGATCTGGCACCACACCTTCTACAACGAGCTGCGTGTAGCTCCAGAGGAGCACCCCACCCTGCTCACTGAGGCCCCCCTCAACCCCAAGGCCAACAGGGAGAAGATGACCCAGGTGAGACCATGGTGACCATGAACCGTCTCTCAACACGTCTCTCAACACATCTCTCAACAATCACGTCTCTGTCTTCCTGAAGGTCAAATGTCTGTCACAGAGGATAAAGATGTACGCCTAGGGTGCTTAACATGCCTCTCTGCACTTTAATCTCCCTGCAGATCATGTTCGAGACCTTTAACGTGCCCGCCATGTACGTGGCCATCCAGGCTGTCCTGTCCCTGTACGCCTCTGGCCGTACCACCGGTGAGTATCTACTCTTGTACCCACATACCACAGGCAGTTACAATAGACACATACCACTGACAGTTACAGTTACAGTTACAGTAGGGTAAATCATTATATATGTGTCCACAAAAAACTTTAAAATGTACTGACAGATTAAAACAGGATTGTTGCTGGCCTATTTTGCCAGGGCTTTGGCCCTAGGGTGTTTTGATTCCAGCCTGGGTAGCCAAAATAATTCTACAGCTGGCCAGTTCATTTTTAATTTCGTTGTGCTTTCTGGTGCATTTCTATTTTACATTTTATAGTCTTCTATAGCACCTTTTTAATGAAAGGTTCTGCTTCTTTGAGCTTTCATTTGGAGTGTACTACCTTTAGGATTTCCTTAAAGGCTGAAAACATCCCTGAATGACAGGAATACTGATGCACTGTTAATCTTGTGGTAAAAGAAAGCAAAGCACAGTTCAGTTTTGATGATAATACTGTTACTGAGGCCACTTTAGGTTAGGCAAAGTTCCACAGTCTTCACGAATCTCACCGGTTATTCACTGTTCCAGGTATTGTGCTGGACTCTGGTGATGGTGTGACCCACAATGTCCCCATCTATGAGGGTTATGCTCTCCCCCACGCCATCATGCGTCTGGATCTGGCCGGTCGCGACCTGACTGACTACCTGATGAAGATCCTGACTGAGCGTGGCTACTCATTCGTGACCACTGGTAAGAACTAGTAGCTATAGGGTAAATTCAAAAGTCTAACATTTAAAATAGCCTACTTATTAACAAAATGTTTAATATTTCATCTAACATTTCGTTAATACTATTATCTATTCATCAACAATACAAACCTATTTAAATTTAATTTTGACATTTACAGCCGAGCGTGAAATCGTGCGTGACATCAAGGAGAAGCTGTGCTACGTCGCTCTGGACTTCGAGAATGAGATGGCCACCGCTGCCTCCTCCTCCTCCCTGGAGAAGTCCTATGAGTTGCCTGACGGCCAGGTCATCACCATTGGTAACGAGCGTTTCCGTTGCCCTGAGACCCTTTTCCAGCCTTCCTTCATTGGTAAGTATTCCATTCTTTCAAGGTGACTTTTAACAAATTTATTTGAAATCTTTTATCATGTTCCTGTATGTCAACATACAGTAGTGTGTTGCCCTCTAGTGTTCAAAGAGAAAAATGCAAGTCCTCAGATGAGGAACCTGCATATTGATGATGTGATCACTGGTCATGCTTACCTACATACAACTTTACCTGACAGGTATGGAGTCTGCTGGTATCCATGAGACTGCCTACAACAGCATCATGAAGTGCGACATTGACATCCGTAAGGACCTGTATGCCAACAACGTCTTGTCTGGTGGTACCACCATGTACCCTGGTATTGCTGACCGCATGCAGAAGGAAATCACTGCCCTGGCCCCTAGCACCATGAAGATCAAGGTGAGCTCTCTCTCTGATATCTCCCTCTTGCGTCATTACGCCATTTTGTTATTGTTCTCAACTGCTCCAGTACCACTGGACTGCAAGAAATGTCTTGTTGTGACCTTGCCAAACTGTAAAGCACTTTGAGCTGCATCTTGAATGAATTGTGCTATACAAGTAAAGATTATTATTATTATTATTATCTTAGCCCACTGATATACACTTGACTGAATTTTACCAGGTTCAAAGGGCTAAATAATTGAGTACTCATTAAATTCTTGCCTTCTTGTCTTCTCCCCTCTAGATCATTGCTCCCCCTGAGCGTAAGTACTCCGTCTGGATCGGTGGCTCCATCCTGGCTTCCCTGTCCACCTTCCAGCAGATGTGGATCAGCAAGCAGGAGTACGATGAGGCCGGCCCCTCCATTGTCCACAGGAAGTGCTTCTAAGCAACCAAAAACTCAACCCACTCCATCCATCTCTGTCTGCAATTGTACTGTGTTGTTTACTGTATATACATGCCCTGTTTTAAAAAAAGTAAATGCCCATAAAAGTGATTTTTTTTGTGGTCTTTTTTCTAAGCTTGACCATGTTAGGTGAAACAAGTTTTATGGTCAAGCCACCCACACTCAGGGCTGCCCATAAGAGGATAAACATGAAAGCTTTTGGGGGGCGGGGTAGTTAATTGAAAACCATAGGAATTTCTTGGAGGAGGAGGAGAGGGGGGGCAATAATCGGATCCCTTCAGAGGGTCAAGTGCAACCCACACTTAATCAGCTTAACCAACTGGATTTATGTAGTGCTTTATCTGACATCAAAAGTAATTTATAATACCACTTAGGCACTTGATAGTGAAAGGGGAACCTCACTAACCACCACCACCTGGGTGATAACAGACATTATATATATATATTATATTTGCCTTAGAACACTCACCACACACCAGGTTGAGGTAGAGAGTGATTAAATTAATCAAACTTGTCAACTATACTTATGGATGACAGGAGGGTGGGGGGCATATGCATACGAGCCATGCTGGGAATTCACAGGACACCAGGTATGTGATGAGAAGTTTTATGACCACAATGAGTCAGAAGGATTGCATCTCCTACAGCACAGTGCACCCATCACTGCGCTGGGCAATTGGGATTCATTTTAAACCAGAGGGAGGAGTGCCACCTTTTAACAACTCTACAACAGTATCAACTTGGGGGACTTGGGATGTCTGAATGATTTAAACCACTGTAACTGAAAAATGTAGAAATAATTCAGATTTTATTTCCTGACTCAAACATTCTAAGCTTGTGTAGCTAATCAATCTGTGTTACAGGCATCAGAGTTTATCTACGTCAGAGTGTGCTGATCAAACATTTCAGGAATCTGTCCCTTTCTACACAGACATAAAACACACACACACACACACACACACACACACACACACACACACACACACACACACACACGTCTTGGTGATAGCCAATATTGCACATACATACATACATACATACATACATACATACATACATACATACAAATTATTTTATAAAGCATTCACAGTGACTCATTAAAAGGCACACAAGCTATCAGAAATATGTGCATAACTTTATGGAGGGACTCTTATAGTGGCCTGATAATATCGCTGTAGTTTCTGGCTATCTTTGATGACAGGTAGGCTACCGTGTCTGCGAGACAACACTGTCAGCGCAGCAGCTACAGTATGTATTCTGTGTCCATTTGGGTTAATGTCAAATCATAAATAGCCTAATGAGAGAGACAGAGGTCTGTATTACACTATAAAAATACTACACTGTCACTGTCATTCATGCTACATCACCTGTCTCCCTGTCACTTGCTGCATCTGCCACTTGTCCCAATTAGCTAATTGGTATATGGCTTTCGAAATGCAGGAGACTTGGGATGTCTGTATTGGACTAGCAATATATTAAACTATATTAAAACAGATACCTGATACTGTACCTTATGACAAATTAAGGTGTGCAAGAGTTAAACAGAAGAGACGTGTCACTGGAAATGGTGAAGAGCTGCTGAAATACTTTAACTTCTCTACAGCAAGCTTTATATTGAGCACAGTGGGTTAAATGTTTTTAAAATGACACAGTTTGCTACACAAACCTTGCCTGACCATGTGCGTTATTCAACAATAAATATATGAACCTTATTACTGGTTATTATGGGAAGGCCCATTAATTCAATCATTTTATTCTGTCCAAAATTAACAAGCCAGTAATAGGAAAAAAAATAATTTTATTCTCTGAAATACCAAGAGTGTAAACTCATAAGCCAGACGCCGTGTGCTTTCACGACGAAAATTAAACTGAAAACTGGTCAGTGGTCATTCCGTGTATCAAACTAATTTGTTTCCCTCAGAATGGAATGTTTAGTCTGGCATAAAGAGGGGGCACGCTTTAGACATTTTACGTCATCTCAGTTCCGGAGAGACAGCTGTTATCAATGGAGGTAGTTTGTTAAAACGTAAAACGGCTCTATGAAATTGTTAGCTCGCTTTTGTTACTATTCTGTGCGAAGGACAACACAACGATGAAGATATCAGACACGGACGTAATTCGTTTAGCAGCGTTGCACCACCTTCGCACAGTTCATGGGATCAAGCTGAAGACTGCCCTGAAATTTAATGACGATTTAAGCACTGGGACACCGTGCAGGAGGGTCAGTTTGGTCTGCTCAAGTTTAATTAGTTATGTCATGATAAAGTGTGGCAATGCTGATTCAAAGGTTTGCGTGTTCATGTCAATATACACTGCTGAATGCGTGATGTTTACTAGGATGATCAGTATTCGGTGTTAAACATGTGCAGGTAAGCAACTACAACCCAGGTCCTTTATCCTCATTTCTCTTTTTCCTACTTTGCCTAGACACAAGTTTTTGGTGTCCCACTGGAAAATGTGCATACGTGTGCTGTAGCAGAGTATGGGCTGGTACCAAGGTAAGTTCACTTACATTCAGATAGTTTTATAGACTGACATTCAAAGAAGTAGGCCTCTTTAAATATGTACATCATCTGCTTAAATTTGCAGCATTTTGGCTAATGCTTGTCAGCATCTTTCAAACCATGCTGACACAGAAGGCCTGTTCAGGATATCTGGCTCAGTCGTACGTCTGAAATCTCTCAAGGTAAGTGTGTGGTGTGCTCTGCTCATCTCCATTTCACAGATATACATTCATCTCATGACACTTCTTTTTTTTTTTTTTTTTTTTTTTTTTTTTACACAGGCCAAGCTGGATCAGGGGGAGGACTGCCTTGCCGCAGCGCTCCCCTGTGATGTGGCCAGCCTGGTGAAGCAGTTTTTCCGTGAGCTGCCAGACCCCATCTTTCCAGCAGAGTTGCATCAGGCCTTGCTCCAAGCACAGCAGCTACCCACCGAGCAGGCTAGGGCCTCGGCCACCCAGCTGCTGTCCTGTCTCCTGCCTGAGAGAAACTCCGCCACGCTGCGGTTCCTTTGCAGCTTTCTCAAAAGGCTGTCGCAAAGGTGACCCAGTTACCTGAAATCAATACAGTGGTTTAATGATGACAAACATACAATGTTCCATCTCAAACGTTCCTTGTGGTTTTGTTTCAGAGCTGCTAAGAATAAAATGACTGCCTATAACCTGTCAGTGATCTTCGCTCCTAACCTCTTCCACTCTGACACTGGTAAGAAGGCTGTTGAGGGACATGATAAATTTCAGGCTGCTGTCACATCCACCTTCATCGAAAATGCCCACCAGATCGGTAAGACTCTCTTCTTTCATTTCATCAAATGACCTGTTTGGTTAGACTATTGTTGAGTAAGTTACAATCACCTTACAACTACATTTTAATCTGTTTTTACGTTTCTTTACATTACACTGAGGACTAAGATCAATGTTATTTGAGCAGGTATTTTCAGAAGTTGAGTTGACTTAAAAAAAATAAAATAAAATGTTCGTAAGGTTTTCACTGAAGTAGACTGAATTTCCACTAGGTGTAATTCCAGAGGTTGTTTTAAAAGCAGTCCCTTCACTTCAGGATGCATGTTTGTTAGAAGAGATAGACATGGACCTAAGGAGGAATAAGAGACGAAGGCTCTCTGATGCAGGTACTTGTACTAATAATAGTATCCTTATCCATCAGGTTTAAAGCCAACCTTAAGATGCACCTCTTCTCACTTGCTTTTAACTCCGTATTCATTCGGTCCATCCTTCTTATTTTTCTTTATTTTACTGCATTTTATTTCCTTTCCTTTTCTGTCTTTTAACACATTTATAGTCTCTATTTGGTGTTTGGTTTTTGATGACCTATTTTTAAATCATGCATGTCTTTGGGTCAAGTCTGTTTGTTTTTTTTTTTTTTTTTTAAATCAAAATGACTTAACGGCACAATGATATGGCCATATACAGATCACTAATGTACTTTATGTACCTTTTGGGGTATATGTGGTTTAGTTTTACCAACGATACAGGTGACTCCCTGTTCAGATGGAAGCCATTTCTCTCAGACTTCGAAGGATGGATCCCACAGCACCAGAAAGAGGAGACCTAAAGAACGAAGGAGCTTCTGTTTGGGGATGCTCCCACGGGTTCTTTTCAACTTGGGTAAAATGGTTACACACTAGGGCATATGGCACGGACACATCCACTTACACAGAGATGCACACACTCAAAATGTATTTAATTGTCTTAAGAACAACCATGTTTTGACATGTTTTCTCACAAACACAGCCGCACACACACACACACACACACTGTCCTGAGAATGACCATGTTTTATCATGTTTTGTCATTACTGTACCATTTGTAACCTAACAGATGATTGATTTATGTCCAATCTCGTAGCTGAAGAAGACGGCCGACCTACAGGCTCAGCAAAAACAAGCAGATGTTCATCAGTATACCAAAAAGTCAGGAAGTAAGTTGCAAATACTTTTACAACTGTTTAGTATGACACCCACACAGGCATGTGTTTAAAATGTAATTTCTTTCCTTTAAAGAACTGTTAAAACAAGCATCGGCTGTTTGTCATCAAGCAAACAAGAGGAACATCACACAAACATCCCGACCGACTTACGACCAGCAGTCGCGCCTACAGAGACACCTGTTCGGAATCCTAGAGGAGAGCTCCAGAATACTGAGGCTGCACACAGGAAAAGCTCCTCCCTCTCCAGCTTACTGAAGGCGTTATGCTGTCGCTCCAACCCAGATCTCCTGGCAGATCCTGTGCTTCCCCCCTCCGAAACTGGTGGTCTCACCCCAGATCAGTACCGTGTCCATATGGACACTCAAAACAACAACACACCAGAGGTCAGTCCCGGTGTCAAAGGGGAAGACGCAGAATTGCCAGCTTTTATTTTGTCACCTTGTGACACCCCTGTTGGGTCAGTGTTTGGGAGAAGGACTGCTTCGGGTTTTGTGGATTTTAATCAGGAACCAGAGAAAGTGCATTTGCTGGAGCCAAGCACTGCTGCAGCTGAGCCTTTGTTTGGTACAACAAGGACCCCAAAGCCTCACGCAGGCAAAGTAGCTGCCCGTGTCAAAATCTTCAGTAGTCTCCATTTAAGATCCCAAACTCCAAAAGGAGTCCGATCTCCTCTTCATTTTCAGAGGACCCCTGTTTACCAATATGTGAAGAGGATGAACACCCTTATAGAGAGGGGTTGTGTAGATGGTGGTAGCTACCGAGGGGTTGCTCAGGAACAGTGATTTAATATGGCAAACCGTACAAATGAACTCATTTTATTTTATTCATTTTACGCCTGTTGGGCAAATAAGGTCAAGAGGTAGAAAATTGTTAAAAATTCAAAATGTTAAGCTATTTGAGATTTTTGTTTTTTCCCTTGTCATGTGTTGAAATGTTTTCACATTTTGGTAGTTTACTGGAAGCTTATGTTTCTTTTATTAAATGTCAGTTTTTCACTTTGTGGTGGCTCTTTATTAAACATTTTTAAAGATGTCATTAGATTCATTTCATTATTTTTAATCACAGATCGTGTTTAAAATGTTTTTCAGACTGTTGCGTTGTTTTGTGAATACTTTTAGCAAGAGAAATAATAAACAGTTTCTCATTGGCATTATTTGTGTCCTTGTATACTTCATGTGCATCATCAAACTGAACTAAGCTAAACCTCGGTGGTGGACGCCTAAGTGCTGCCGCCATAGACTGTATGGCTGCCACTGATGGACCACCTGGCTGAAATGCAGCGATTTCCCATCCGAGTAAGCCAATGACCGTCCAGGAAATGTGTGCAGTAGCAGCGCTTAGCAACAGTGGTAATGTAGGCAGTGGACAGGACGGCATCCTTGCTGTATGTGTTTCCTTTCGCTCCATCTGCACTGCATGGTGAGTAAACTACACCACATTCATTAATTTATGCCAATTTTTGGACTCTCCAATGCCTGTTTTACTTATGTTGCTTTAAAGGCAGTGATGGAGGGTATCTTGTACTATATCTGCCTGACTGGTGTGTAATGCATCCTCCATCTTTTTCAGTGGTCTACCTCTGGCATGGCTGTTTATTTGCCCACTACACAAACAGACGTTTCTGCTGTATTTCCATCGTAACGAGACAGCTGTAATAACAAAATATGTCTAGCCCTTATGACAAATTAAGAGAAATGCGGTTTTGACCATGGGATGGAAACAGTTATATTTCTCCAACAATTGGTATTGCCGTTATACCACAGTCCTCGTTTTGCGTTTTTTTCAGGGCAAATAGGTACTGAGCTGTATTTATGTAGTAAATGAATTTCTCTGTGACCTGTCCTTACACCGTAACTGTAGTCTTGCTTGGTTAATATATAGGTTTAATTTTTTAGCAGGCGCACGATGGCCTAATTTACTGTCGGCTGTTACGCAATGGCAGACAGGCGACATGCGTTCATTTCTGGTTCATTCATCATTAACTGTCTAATGTTTATATTGACTGTAGCTGGTAAAATAGCCAAATACAACATTTTAATTTCAAGTACGTTACACATTGCTATGTCTAAGTGTCTGGTAAATTTCCTTTTTTAGCGAGCGCAAATGATGGATTCGACAATCAGAAGCACACTGGCTGTTTATCTGAGCCTAGTGGTGGGTATGTTATCCGTCGTGTCAGGTCACAGCCCTCGCGCGACGGACCAGGTGTCAGAGGGTGACATCCAGCGCTTGCTTCATGGTGTTATGGAGCAGCTGGGCATTGCTCGCCCCAGGGTAGAGTACCCGGCGCATCAGGCCACCAACATCGTCGGCCCTCAGAGTATCCAAGGTAACCATTTTTTTTCTTACAGTCAGGATTAATGTGCTTCTATTTTTATTTACTACAGAGCAGACATGAATAATATTAAAATGCCGTGCATCATGGCAAATCATATGAAATACTTATGATAACTAACATGCCAACATTTTGTTCACTAGGGGGAGCTCACGAGGGCCTCCAACACCTCGGGCCGTACGGCAACATTCCCAATATAGTGGCAGAGTTGACCGGAGACAACGTTCCCAAAGACTTCAGCCAAGACCATGGCTACCCTGACCCACCCAACCCCTGCCCGCTAGGAAAGACAGGTTAGTATGTCGAACTAAATGCAAGGTCATAATTTATCTATATAAAAAGGTGCACTATATATGCACATGAACAGTCACCTATGCCACCTGGTGAAGCACAACTATTGCATGGAATATAGCCAATGTTCAGCCTGTTTAGATATCTCAAGTCATTTCTTGTAGACTATACTAGTAGACTAGATTTCCATAAAATGCCCGTTACATCATGTACATACTACAGCTTCTGGTATTTTATCTAATGGATGTTGTATGCATGGTGAACCTTGAAAGGATGGTGGGGGGTACTGCTCTGGGTGAATATTTGAATATGCGTGTTGCAGCAGCTGATGGGTGTTTGGAGAATGCCCCAGACACTGCCGAGTTCAGCCGGGAGTTCCAGAAGCACCAGCACCTTTATGACCCAGAGCATGACTACCCAGCCCTGGCCAAGTGGGTGAGTGTGGGCCCTCATGGTTAGGGAGTTGTTCTTGGAATGGGATAGGAGGAGGGCAGGTTTGATTCCCATAGACCAGTAGGAAAAAATGTGGATGGGGGAGTGCATCCATGGCTGAGGTGCCCTTGAAGAAAGCATCTAACCTTCCTCCCACATTGCTCCAGGGAGAGTGTCCCTGTACCTAATTCACTGTAAGTCGTTCTGGATATGTGTCGTATAATATATGTCTGCACACAATAAATGGAAATAAAAATAAGGTAAAACAAACAAAAAATGTACAAAGTGCATAATACAGGTTAGAATAGTGAGAAGTTTCTATTGCTTCCTGGTTAAAAAAATGTCTTCATGAATTGACTGTCCTCTGAGAACAGAGGTGACAGGATGTAATAGAATTGCACATCTCACCAGTAACTCCCTAAAGGCGGCCGTTGAGTGTTTCAGCTGTACCTTAGTCATCGTAATCACACTAAAGCAGTCATATTATCACCAGTCTATTTACCATGTCAATGTACATGTTAAAACGCTTGAAAAGACCTAACATCTATTATGCTTCTTACTTATTGTCCAGTCTTTTTCATGGCGAACCACATTGGCTGATAAATGTGTACTGCAGGTGGTATGGTTTACATAGTTCTGTACACTAAGATAGTGCCCAGACATCCTGTCTCCTGTGTATAGTGTCCTGTGAAAGTCACTTAAATTGAGTTATTTTTATGGTTATAATATGCTCACAGAATTTCCTGGAATGATGATTATTTGCCATCAATACCTTTACAAAAAAATTTTTTTTTCAAAAGGCCCAAATAATTTTAAGATTTTTTTTTAAAGCCAAGGCATTATACTTAAGTATTGCAAATATCTGGACAAAGAAAACAATGTCCTAGTCCTAATACAAAACAAAGCAATTTGCTCTCAGAGGACAGAGGTAACCTCTTTCTCTTTTTCTTCTTTTAGAACAAGGAGCTGTTGTACGGAAAGCTGAAGGGTGCACCGAAAAGAAGAAAAAGGGTATATTGTTGTCTGTCTTAGAAAATCTGTTGTGTGATCTTTGTGAAACCACATTATTTCCTGTGTGGGGTGGATTTTGAGGGAGGGGGGGAGATGGACGAGGGGGGACTGTGAGCAATTCAGCCTGCCTGTCCAGTGACTTCACATTTACCCAACCAAAACACATGGCATAAACACAAACATATCTCACCCTTTTAATATTTCAGAGTGTCAACCCGTACCTGATGGGACAGCGGCTGGATAACGTGGTGGCCAAGAAATCAGTCCCACATTTCTCTGAGGAGGAGGAGGACACAGTCACCAGCAAGCCCAAGCCCTGAGCCATGCAGCCATTACATTTCTCTGTGACTAAGTTAACAGTCAAAACATTTTAATCTAACCAGTCACTCAAAATTAGATCAGTTTTTAAAAAAGGCGGAAGAACCCACCTCCAGCAACTTTGCTGTTCCAGTCACTCAACATGTAGTTTGGAATTGCTGTATATGTAAATTCTATGTATTAAATTCTAAAGGTGTTCTTATGCACACGACTGGCTCTGTCGACTGTTTTTTTCCCCTCCTTATTTCTTCGGAGGGAGGGATGGCTTTGGGGGCGTCGCCATCTCCGCATCATGACAAGCCAGTGTATTTAAATGTTGGACATCTCGGAGGTGGCACGTTTTAGTTTGTGTTTTCTGTCTGAGCCTGAGGAGCCGTGGGTGAGCTGGTTTGTAGTACCGTTTTTTTTTTATTTCATCACTTCGGTGCTTAGTCGACTCGCAACAGGGACTGGGTCATGTTCTCCGCTTGTGGTCACAAGTTTGACAGGTGAGCTCAAACATTCTCAGGTGTAACGATTTATTGCACCACTTTATGTGATGGTGATAATCTTGGATTATGCTAATAACAACTAATTTGGTTCGACATATTTTTTTTTATAAAAAACGCGGGTTATTTAATTTGAACAGACCTGACATGAATCTTTGTTTTACTGTTATTGGTGTTATTTAAAGCCAATAAAACCTGCGAAATAGAAACGTTTAAATGTATTTAAAGTGTCGAGCGTTGGTCCTGCCTCGAGACTGTATATTTATTTAACTATCATCTCGGTACAAAAGTCTGGGCAACGTAGGCTGTTTTACTGACTCGACTGCAATTTTACATCATGCGATGTGTAACATAAACTGCTTTTTAAATCTCTATCCAAGGATGAAGAGAGACACAACTATTGCTGCGGTCATGGTCCTCTGGCTACTTCTAAACCCAGTGAGGGGCAGGGGGACCGGGGGATTTCAAGGCGCCATTCCCCATCCCAATAAATACAACCCTAACCAGTCGGAACAATCACCGCAGACACCACAAATCATATTCAGAGGGATGGGGCCGCCTACACCCGCCGAGGAGGTTCTGGATTCCAGCCAAGAGGCCCTGCTCGTCACAGAGCGCCGCTATCTGAAGCTGGACTGGTGCAAAACGCAGCCACTCAAGCAAACCATCCACGAAGAAGGGTGTCTGAGCCGAACCATCATTAACCGTTTTTGCTATGGGCAGTGTAACTCCTTTTACATTCCTCGACACGTCTACCAGGAGGACAACGCTTTCCAGTCATGCTCAACTTGTAAACCCAAGAGCTTCACCACCGTCACGTACACTTTATTCTGTCCAGGAAAACAACCCAACACCAAGAAAAAACGCGTCCAGCGCGTAAAACAGTGCCGCTGTACGTCTATAGATCTGGATTAAACTCGCAACTCCATATCATTGAGCTCTTTGGATGGACATCTATGTTCATCACAGATTAAAGGTGAAAGATGAAAGGGGACAGTGGTTTGACATGAGTCGGCACCAGAGCCCTTGTCCTACACAAGTGCGTTGGTTGGTAAACTGACGGTGCAGTCTATCCAAGTGCATGCCAACTACAGCCTGCGCATAATCAACATAGGTCTTCCTTCCTGAAGACATACCTGCTTGCTCATTAAACTGATATTCTCAGCACGGGGAAAAGGTTGGGAACTTTCTAGGAGCACATCTCATCTACGCAAGACAGAAATGTGTCGGTCAATATATCGTATTTCCACTGTGTGGATTTTTAAAGATAATGCACGCTAATTTAATCTCAGTTGTAGAGTCATTGTGATTAATGACACATAACGACCCTGCAGTAGTTTCTGTTTCTTTATTTCTCTCTATAATACATTATTAAATGTATATATGTTGTATACTATTGAAATAAACTTATTTTTACATCCTGTAATGGCTGTCGTTAGTTTGTATATCTTAGCCTACTAGGCTACAGAAACATAATGTATAAACGTTGCCAAAAAAAAGCTTCACAAACATGTTGAAAAGGGAACATATATTTGTAAACAATAATGGTCTAGTTTTTAAACATGTAAATATGTAATGGGATAACAACATCCTTCAATGCAGAGTTAATATTGACCAATACTAATTTACTGATATGTTTATTCAAGAAAACCCAATTATAGTTTAGATGCAGAGTGTAAGTTCTGTGTATTGAAATATGGCAATTATGTACAAGTTATTTATTAATATTTCAAAATGTACAAAATGTAGAATTTATGCTATTAATAAAAGATGTAAAACACTTAAAGTATTTTAAATATAATTCAGATATAGTTTTAGCACTGATGACAGAAGTGTTGATTTTTAAATGAAACTTGATCATTGATCTATACCTCCTAGTGGCAGAGAGACTGCAGTGGCTCTGCAATAGTTTTCATATTTTAAAATAAGTAGTTCTCATCTTTCCAAAACAACATTCCTTTCAAAATTATTACACTGAAAACATCTTATTCCTATAAAAAATGACCCATGTTAAAGTGCTCGTTCCTTGCTCCTCCTGCATAGGTTTCTTTGGTCTCTTCTTTCCAGTGCTAACAGTGCAAACAGTATTGCTGTTATTCAGACAGTCCCAAACACATGGCACTACACTATGCCCAAGTCCGAGTGGGAGCTGGCAGGTATACTACAAAGTTAAGTGATACACCTGGTTTAGTTAATCCAGAGGTAGTTGTAAACCTGTGAGTAGAAGAGCCGAGAGCTTCATTGTCTTAATTAAAGAAACAGTAACAGATTCTTCTTTTATTAGATTTATGACTACCTCTGACTTAAATAAACCAGGTTTGCCATTTAACCACCTTTGTACTATACACCTCACAGGTCTGGCTGAAGTGCTACGCCAGACCACCGCGGCAGAGGGACCGCCCTGAACGACAGGATGACAAATGCCCACACAGGCACAAGAGAGTCCTGCAGGCTCCATCTCTGCTGCTGTTCTCCTCTTGTCTTCTCTGGCTCTTAGTTGGATCCCATGCTGGCCTCTTTCTGGCGTAGCCTCTCTTTCTGTTGGTGGAGAGGAGAAGCAGAGTTCTTATATCCCAGCAGGTGTCATGGAAATAAACGTCTTAGAACTTATTACACTTTTACACAATATATAATTTTGTACAAAGTTGTTCATTAATTTTAACGAGCAGCTTTGCATTCCTTATTCATCTCATTGTACTTTAGGTACTTGCAGAAAATGCCTGCAGCCCCTTTTTTAATGTAATTTAAGTCCTTTAGTGTTATTTAATAGTGATACTTCCTGGTAAGTGTACATTTGGGCAAAGTTTTAACGAGGCCCATGTTTAAACTTTATTTGAACAATTAGCAGTAAATGTGCCAAGTGCAAAGCTGGTGTAAACAACCAAGATTTTTATGTGGCCAACAATCATTAGGGGGCACTTTTCACCTCTTTCTGTGCTTCCCGGCAAAACCTTCATCACTCTCTTCAGTCTTCAGTAGACTTGTAAGAACTTGTAAGACTTTGACTTAAAAAAAATTGCACAGACTTGAATGTGCAGATTTTTGTGTTTTTAATTCAAAGCCCTCATCATTACATACCTTAAGCTAAATTATAAAAGGTCAACTTTGTATCCTTGCATTGTTTTGTATTGTGGGGGTAATTTCTATTAAAAAACAAGGAGCTATTACAGGTCCAGACAGAGTGATTGATCACCACCCCTGTCTACTTCAACAGCCATTGTTATGCTAGAAAATTTTCGTCTGGGAAGTTACAAAGTTGGGCAATAAAAAATGTTGTTCCAGTGTTGCTCAGCTTTTTGGCTTTTAAAAACACGAAGAGCCAGAGCCTGCAAATGCCCCATGACCGATGGCCATAAGAAGAAAAAAAAAAACTACATTGATTGGATACACTTGTACAACCAGCCTACGGGAAACAAATTTCTTGGCTTGGCAGTAACATCAGCCACTAGCTCCCTGAAACAAAGGCCCCCAATGCCCCCTGAGAAGTCGAAGGTTAGGAGTTTACTCTCACCAGGCCGTTGGCATGCACCTTCCTCGTCTCTACCTTCTTTTCTCCCGTGATGTTTTTGACACACTGTTGGGCCTCTTTTAGCCTGCAAAGCAAGTGATTATGTAAAGGCACACACCAAAACCCCAAACATACATATGCATGTGCACACACAGACACACACACACACACACACACACACAGGAGAGCGAGCGCGCAGACACACACACACACAGATCAGGACAGACAGACAGGCAAACAGACTGGAGCAAACACACACATACACACACACACACACACACACACACACACACACGGATACCTAAGGTATATGCCACTGCTCTTCATTTTCTCACCTTTCCCTGGAGATGTTCTTGCTCTCCCGCTTCCAGCGTGTCTTGAAGTCTCCGCAGAACTCGAACCAGAGCATGAGGACATGGCCGGGCGTAACCTCGCTTTCGCCAGACTTGGGCTTCGCCCCAAAGTAAACCACCAGGTCATGGAAGCTGTATGGATAACAGGAGAAAATAAGGAGAGAGGAGAGGGGAGAAAAAACAAATCGAAAGGTTTGTTAAGCAATGATTTGTATTTGGCCTGTGGTATACTAAAAATATTCAACAGATAAACTCTGAGTAGCCTTTTCGAAAGAAGCAAAGTTAAATTACAAGCCTGTAGAAGTAGCACAGAATATATATATATACTAGAAGCTAAGTATAATTATTGCATCAAATCAATGTGGCTCAGCAAAATACATGTGATATCAATGGGGGATTTGTATTTCATACCTTTTTTGCGCACACACCAACTGATACTCTGTTGCCCCGTGTTCTTGCTGTGCTGCAGATGAAGCACAACCGCATTTTACCAACGAGGCCCCAAGTTCAAACATAGTCCACGTATGAGTGAAGTGTCAATTAAGCGTACAGTGTATCGCATGGCAGGGGCATTTAAGGACAACTAAGTGTATTTCGGACAAAGACTATAAAGCTCATACACAGGCTCCTGCTTACAGCACTTTGAAACGAGAAACCCTATCTCAAAAAACAGTTTAGCCCAGACTATGGTTAATTCTTGTCTGAGACACCAGTAATCTATGTTTTTGAACACACAAAAAGATATTCTTTTAAAAAAAAGGAAGCACATAAGTGCATCTTTATTTAATTAGGAGTTTGTATATTAAATTCCTTTTGTGAGTGACTCTGTGGCTGTCTATATCTCGTTGCAATTAAACCGATCAGGATCACACTGAAATGGAGCCAGACAACAATTTGGTCTCTTAACAAAACAGCCATTACAAGTGCAATTAGAACAAAAAGGCCTTTCTTGTTGCCACAGTCATGTAGCCTTGTCCTGCTGGTAAAATCACAGGCGGACTCACTACCTACAGTTTTGTATTTCCATAATGGTGCCACTTTAAGCCCATTGACCTCTAAGAGCAATTTTAGACTCACAGACTCGCTTCGAGTCTGTCAGTCTCTCAGGTGCTCCGCTCGACCTACACTCAAAAGTCCCAGCCACTGCCAAAATCTCCCCCTGATCCCTATCTCCTCTGTCTGCCATCGGGACAGGACTGGGAGCTATCTAACCCTTTCGCAGTGAAGACCACAGACAGTTATCACCCGCCCTAGTCCCAGTCCCAGTTCCAGCCCCAGTCTCACACACCCAACCCCCTCCCCATCCATCCCTCCCTCCCCCACCCACTCCCAAAAAGGGTCAGTCGCCATAGAGATATTCACCATAGCAACAGGATGTGATTGACTTGATCTGTGGTTAACAGACAATAGAATAATTATGGTGTGGGCCCTCCAAAAGAAAAACAAACAAAAAAAAGAAAACAAAATGGATAGTGGGAGAGGATGGGAGAGAAAAAAGGACCGTTGTCCCACAGCTACAGTATAGGCTGCTTACAGTGGCTTATGACAACATGGGGAAAACAGAGACCTCGTCTAAGATTAGACATACACAGTGGGTTCACAGAAACAATAACTTTATGTAAGGACGATTTACATTAAGGAAACGTCCCCGTCTGTCCTTACTTAAAAGTTGTTTTTCCCCTCCATGAAATTGCAAAGTTCTGATGTCGTGTTGTGTGAGTCTTCATAACTATCTAAGTGAAAGGAATTCATGTGGCAAGAGAAAAAAAACCAGCCGATTTTATGAATGACTGGTGTGCATGAGAAAATATGGAAAAACATTTTTTACCTGCAAAAACAGTCTGTAAAGTGCTACCCTCCAGACAGACACTTGTTCTCCATCTGGTGTGCTTACCATTTGAAATGAAGCTCTCCATTTTCTCCTTAAACGGATGAATGTACTCTTCAGAAGAACTGGCACACACCCTCTGGACATCTTCCTCACAAGCTACAAAAGGAAAAAATATAAAAGAAAAAAAGAAAAAGAAAAAGAAATCATTGCTCTACACGAAGTACTAATTTACTATCAGTTCCATTACAGGTTACACAAGTCCTTATAACACTGCATTTGTTGGAAGTTAGGGTCACTTCAACAGTGCTGTGCAGTGCAGATTTAAAACAAAAAAACAGAACAGAACAGAAAAAAAGTTGAAGGGGCTCCACCTGTATGGGAGTCAAAGGTTATCGCACAGGTTTCCCATGCGCAGAGCCGGTTTAGATACTGCGATGGCGGCAGCAGATATGATAGGCGATAACCACTGCTCCGCCTGTGGCACCAACTGGCGCTGTTTGTCCCTGCTGGCTCACCGTCCAATCAGAGGATCAGAGGAGCCAGTCTCCTTTCCACAGTCATAATATGCCCTGATGTGAGTGGATATGGTCGATCTGCTTTTGCCCGGATTAGATTACAAAGAATACTGTTTTCATTCGGTCGTTTGTGTAAACTGTGGGGGCTGTTACCTGCGAGTAGAAGCGTATAATTCATAGGATTTCTCTTTATGTATGGGAAGAGTGTCCCCTTTTTCCCTTTTTTATTCTGAAGAGGGTCATTCAGTTGCATGTAAATAGTGGTACTGTAAAAAGTGTAGTCTGAAACTACAGGGTGATACACTAGTGGTCAAAACATCATTGCCGTGCAGCTGTGAGCCAAAGCTTTTTTTGTAAAAAAAAAAATGGCCATGTGTTCTGTTCCTCTCTCAAAGCCGTCCACGGTAATTTATGTGAAAATGTTAGGCCCCCTGACACTTTCAAATGAAGTCAGTGTGGAAACTTGTGTTGTGTGCAGACAAATTGACTTAATACAATGTGGCACAGAGCTCATATGTGCATGGTAAAAAAGTCATTATTGTCTTCAAGGGAAAACAACTGGTGGTGGCAGTGGGGATGGGGATGGGGGTGGTGAGGGGCAGGGGGCTGGGGGGGGGGGATTCTCGCATTCTCTTTCGCCTCAGCTCACAAGGACCCCCGAGAGGGAGTCGTGTGACGGAGATGTCTGGCCGGCTTAAGTTTCACGGCGCGCCGCTCGCTGTGGATGTGGTCACCTTGAGTGGTCAGAAACCACAGAGCACAACAACAACAACAGAAGAAAAAAATGAAGGAGAAGAAGAAGAAGGAGAAGCAGAAGAAGAAGAAGACGACAAAGAGAGAAAAAAAAAACGAAAAAAAAAAAAACAGCCAAACCAAAGCCCAATGCGGCCGCCATGCGCAACCTAACCATCAGCAAGCACAAACAAAAGGCACAAAGGTTGAAGACGGCGCATGGGGGCAGTTCAAACAGTGGAACAAAAGGGGAGACCGCGATAGGCATTCAGACTGGGCTGATAAGGACGGCCTGTTGAGAGGCAAAGAAAAGAATCAACAGCACAGATCTGTAGGGCCCACACTGAATCACAGCAGATACAGTTTAGCGCACAGATAGACACAGAACGAGAAGCGAGAGAGAGAGAGAGAGAGAGAGAGAGAGAGAGAGAGTCTATATATGACAAAGAGACAGCATGTAAGAGAAAATAAAGGAGAGCATCTGTGTATGAGAGAGAGAGGGAGGGAGAGAACGTTTGTGTATGAGAGGCAGAAAGAGAGAGAGAGAAATGTGTATGAGAGAGATAGAGAGAGAGAGAGAGAGAGAGACAGAGAGAGACAGAGAGAGAAATAGAGGGCAAATCGCCATCTCCACAGTAGCGGCACACAGATAAATCTTGTCAGTGTGGACGCGATAAGGGGAGGCTTCCCTGAGATGATGTAAGAACAGAGGGCTGCTGCATGGCATCTGCACCTTACCTGGCCTAGCCCTGGCCCGCTGCGACGTGGACTACAGAAGCAAAGCGCAGTGCACAAACACAAAGAATCTGATGGGCAGGATTAGAGTCCTATCTATGAGGCGCCATGGCTGAATCACACAGACTCCGCCAAGTCTCCTCTTCTGTTCGCTCACTCACTCACAAGCACACACACACACACCACACACACACACACACACACACACACACACACACACACACATAGCCACACACACATGGCCACACACACATGGCCACACACACACACATACAGTACATATACATACATATATACACATACATACATACACACAAAAGCTCTACAATACACACACATACACACAGACGTAAGCACTCTCATGCCAGTGTGCAAGGGCTGGTAAAATAAGCAACTATATGTTAAAACTGCAATTAGGGCTTGCCCGCATGCAAGTCGGTGGTGTTAAAGTGAATACCCCCCAAAAAAAAACAGAGAAAAAGAGAAAAAAAAAAAACGAGGATTGAAACCTGGTTAAAGCTGGTATAAGCTTCGCTGTGGAACGCCAGAACACAATCTTCTGTCAAAGCCGGCACTTAAGTGCAAACAGAGCTTTGTGCTGGTTGTGGCGCATGGCACTGGACCAAATGTGTTGCTGGGAGGTTCCTTGTGTTCTTTTCGGAACGGTCATGATTTTTAAAAGAACGCCATAGTCTGCTGACAGGGCCTTTGGGCCCGAGAAAGAATCTCCAGCGGCAAACTTGAGAAAGGGATCGAGTTACCCCTGGTTATCATCCGGAGGGGGGTTCAACCTAAAAACTAAAAGGGGGGGAGGGGGGGGGCTAATGCCAATGAGCTGAACGCAAAAAAAGAAACAGTCTAAGATAGATACTAACCATGTGCCCTCAAAATTGTTTGACTGTCGGATGCAGCCCATTGTCATACAACATGTTTACTGGTCTTGTTGTGTGTGTGTGTCTGTGTGTGTCTGTGTGTGTGTGCGCACACACCTATGTGTGTGTGTATGTAGTGTGTGAGTGATTTTCACATTCAGTATTTATCATGGTAGCCTTTGGCTACAGTGTGATCTGTGGTTTGTGCAGGGGCAGCTAGAGCAGCTGCATTGACACAGCACAGAGAGATCTGGTTATTGTACGTGGCCTCCTAATGACAAACTAATTACACTAATTACAACGACTTGCCAGCTCGTCGTGGGGACCTAACTGAAACAACATGACTCTCTCTCGCTCTCACCTGAGAGGTCTTTCCCAAGCTTGCGCAAGTCTTTGGATAGGTCTTCGAATTTGACTTGGGCTGCCAGAAAGACGTCTTGAGGCTCAGGCAGCGGGAATGCACTGTCGTCCGTGCCAGCATTCTGGGGAGGGTCAGAAACAGAAACAACAACGGTCAAGAGTCATTCCTTGCGGAACCGCCAGCTTCACATCGAGTTACCTCCAAAACACACCAGACACAGACACCCACTGCTCACTCCTCACCTCATCCAGGTTCCGGAGGTAGTATGACACGATGTAGTCCACCAAACTTATCCGGTTGTCCTGTGGGTAAAGTTCAAAAACACAAAAAAACAGAAACACTGACTTTCTCTTCCATGCAACATGGAACAGCTCCATCCTCTATATTAATATCTAAGAAGCAGACTGGAGAGCTGAAAGTAAAGCGAGAGCAAGCAGCACCCACCCTACTCTTGACGTCCTTGAGCTTGGGGAGGATCTCCAGACCGAAGCCATCGGCTTGGCCTCGGACCCTGCTGCCGCCGTTCATGTAGTTTCCCAGGGCCAGCACGAGGCCCACCACCTCACGAACGCTCGCGCGCTCCAGCAGGCCCTGAGAACGGTCAGGCAGTTGTCACTTCTCCCAGTCAAGAGGAGACTTGAGAATGAACAGCAGTGATGTATACGGCTCTAGCTGAAACTGAAACTTCTGTAGTCCAACTTTAGAAATGGACACCACTTATTGTATTTCAGAGCCCCAGTCTTGCAGTGGGTTTTCGGGGCGTTGCCCCTTCATGTATAATATGACAGATGCCATATTATTGACCTCAAGAGTTACTGCTATCGGTCATCTGGGACCTGTTAGTCATTCATCTCTTTTTTTTTTACACTTTTAAACATGCAGGTGCTGAGGACATGGTTACCTTGCAGACCCGGGAGAACGATCTCCACTTTGCGTCGAATGGACGCAACACTGTCGGTGAACACAGACTGAATATGAGGCATCGAGCTCGGCCACAGAAATCAGGGATCTGAGAGAGTTCATACAGGAACCTGGCCAATGGAAGATCAGGGATAATGGACAGGGGAAAAACACAATATTGGACAAATTGAATAAAACTGTGAACACACAATGCTTCCAATATTTCAACATTCACCTACAGCCTTGCTTATTTTCACTTTATTTCATTTCAAAGGCCGAACCATTGTACTCTTTCATACACATTAACACAATCTTCCAGTTTTATCAGCCAATGCAAAATATGACACTGTCACCAAAATCCAATAATAATCATCTTTCAAAACAAGTTGAGGAGTGAATTAATAAAATTCTGAATCAAATTTTCGGGTTATACTGCACAACAAAATACTGTAAGAGTGTAAGAATAGGACAAAGAGGAGAACAAAATGGATGCCGCACTGTTCTGGTTTGTCCAGTAGCTTGATGTTCTCTTCATCTGAGGTCTCGTAGTATTTCCTCAGCTGCTCCAGTTCCCCTGGCTGAGCTCGCTAGACAGCAGAAGAGTAACCAAATAACCAACAACCCCAATAACCAATAACCCATCCACAACATCAACATCAACAATAGCAACAACAACAGCAATACAATACTACCACCATTGCTACTACTACTAATAATATGCTACCACTATTGCTACTACTACTACTAATAATAGTAATGATTATAATTAATAATGCCCCTAGCGAAAACCAGTCTAAAGGACGTCATATGACAAATGGCCACTCAAAGTGCCCTCGTGGCACAGGCGGAATGTAAGAAGTGGGATACTTGCGTTTTCATACAAAGCCTCGATGGTCTCCAGGTCCACCACAGAGTTGTCCACAGTCAGAACAGCTTGAGAGGGAAAATGTACAGAAATGAATCACTACAGACTGTAAAATTGCAGTCTGGGTAATTTACTTCACAGTGGAGTGGGGGTGGGGTGGGGGTGGGGGGTGTAGGGGCTGGTTTGCCATTAATAGGCCTATGATGTGTATGTGGGTCGTCTGCCAAGAGACACTGCCATTAGGTGAAACGGGCCATATAAGAAAAGAAGCTTACGCTGCACTGAGATTTTTTTTTTAGGTGCTTGCAAGAAAGAAACTACAAGAAAGGATACGAGAAAAACATGTATTACAAACTCATTGCAGAGGAGAGGAGAGGAGAGGAGAAAAACACCCCCCCAACCCCAACCCCCAGCTTGAGGCTGATGAAAGGAGAGACAACAACATATCATTCCCTGCCCCTGTGATCCACATGGACCCCACAGCCACAGCTCAGAGCCATGCCTACAGGAAAGTTGTGCTTGGCTGGGTCCTGTGGAACAAACACCAGAGAGAGAGGAGAGAGAGAGAGAGAGAGAGAGAGAGAGAGAGAGAGAAGGAAAGAAGGAAAGAAAGAAAGGAAGGAAGAAAAAAAAGAAAGGAAGGAAGAAAGAAAGATAGAACGAACGAAGGACAAATAAAGACAGAAAGAAACAAAGAAACAAAGAAAGAAAAAGTGGGAAAGCTGAAAAAAAAGAGTAATAGATGAAGAAAAAAAGAACTAGAGGGATGAAAAAAGAGAGAAAAAGAAAGGAGTCTGTCTTCTTCTCCACAGCACAGAGGCAGTGAGTGACAGGCTCCTCCTCTGTGGATGTACATATCAATTTAAAGGCCACAGCTCTGCTTACCACTGGGGGGGTTTGAGCTCAGCTGGAGGGAAAGGGGTAGGGGGCATTTGTGGATGAGATTAGCCCCTCACCAAACCAGACAGTCTGAATGACATTTATGCTTGCACTACTGTTTTCTATTATGGAGGCATAGAGAGTTTGACTTACATTCACGTTTTTTTTTTTTTGTTAAGTACTTAACAAACAGTTAAGTATCTTCTTCTGTATGAAAGGCTCTTTATAAAAACACACATTATATTTATTATTATTATTATTATTATTATTGAAGTGACACTATGCAACGTTTTCGAGTTAATAAATCAACTTCTGAAGGCGGTAGATGTTTAAAAGGAGTCATTACCAGGCAAATGAGGACTCTCTCGACCACCCACCCATCTCCTGTGTACAGAATACGATGCTTGCAATATCTGGGTGTCCGCACCCTCAGAGTTGAACATCGCGAGAAGCAGGGTCATGTGCAATTCTGCAGAAATTCTGACTTCACTTACCTCGGTAGACATAACTACTGTAGTATTCGGCAGTTACTCTGATCAGCCGAGTTGAAAACACATGCACAGGGTGAGGGGAAGGGATAACCAGGGGGCTCAGGGTTTGGCTGGTTAGCGTCAGACGGTTATTGAGAAAAAGTACTTAAAGTTGCATAGTATCTCTACACACCAGGAGTTTGTGAATTGTCAAGAACATAAAATGTACGCATTATGTAATGTCTAATGAAGAACTACCAAAACTCAAAACATTTTTGGGGTGGTTTGGGCCACCGACAGTTTGACTTACCCTGCCTAATGTCCTTCATTTCCAGGTGAAGGCTGGAGATGAAGATGCCTACAGCCTGAGAGCGCTTGCTGTCCAGAAGCTTGATGATCTGGAGAGGGTTGATAGAGAGTACATGAAAGAATGTCCCAGATTTGCAAGTTATTTTTGCTCCAGTTACCCTTTATTTGATATCACAGTGAAGATTTGACAGGAAATAACTGGAAGGAGACAGAGAGAGGGCAAAGGACCAGGAAATGACCTTGGGCCGGACTCGAACCTGAATCCTTACATTATGGTATGGGTGTCTTAGCCAACTGTGCCTAAGGGTCTCCCAAAATGCCTCTTAGTTGTTTATTTTTTCTTTCTGAAGTGTGAGAAGAGAAGCTGGGAAGAGTACTGCTGTGGAAAGTCTAGGTTAGAAGCCAGGAAATCATAACAGAGTGATCACATTTCTCATATGGTCTTAAGTGTTTAGGAAGAAATATGCACTCTATGGGCTCTCCCCCAACTCCCCTTATTTACAAATTGAACACAATTATGCTAATTTTCGGGGGGGGGAAATTACAGGGCGAACTGCAGTAAAAAAAACCTGTGAAGACAATGACTTCTCACTGGGCCACAAGCATTAACCAGCAGTGTTGCTACATCAAACAGGAGGCATTCTGGGGCAGGCTTCTACTGTCAGCAATTTTCATTCGCTTAGGCAAACCACTCTGATGGTAATACAGGCTATGCATTTTCCATGACCAACATTTTATAATGCAGAGGAGATGACCCTCTTCTTTTCCCTTCTACTTGTGCAATGTAAGAATCTCTTAAATTATAAAACCAGTGAGTAACATTACGCTGATTCCAGCATTTGACTGCATTTTCATTGTTTTTAAGTTCCACAATTGCAGGGAAAGTTGCAAGTTTTCACACCGGTCTGAGTACTACAAGTGCACCACTAGCTCTCGTTTCTTCATTTAGTATATCTAGTACATGCATCTAGATTCCGGCTGTAGGCAAATCAAGGGTATATTACAAAGCATCATCCTGTTGTTTTTATAGCCAGACCTATGACTGTCTTGCTCAGTATCAAAGAGGTGGCTGTGTGGTCAGCTCAGGTAACTTCATTAGGACTGTGTGATGCTGTATATACTGTAAACCAGGTGAACAGTCCCCCTAGTGGACACACATTTTGTTACACTTTCCTGAGTCTGCAATCAGCTAGTCATTCATGTTCTGACCTTCCTGGCTTTGTTTCGCCTCTGGTAGGCCTCCGACAGCGGCTTCTTCTTGGTCGCCAGCGAAGCTTTGGCAAACAGGTCCTCAAACTCACGAGGGTCAACGATGTGCGGCTCCTCCAAAGAACTCCACAGTGTATTTTCGCTGTCAAAAAAAGGGGGGGGGGGGGGATAAACAAACAGAGACAGAGATGAGGACGCTGACAGACTGTCAGCCACTTTAAGAACAAACATCACTGTCCAGCTGGCTTCATTCAACTGTTAGGAAAGACAACACTGCAACCCTCTTCGCCTCCATAACAGCAGTGGGCTGTGGGGGGAGAGGTAAAGCAATAAGGTCATGCTGCACCTCCAAAACCCTCTCTGCCTTCAGGGATATAGCTAGCCAACAGGCAGCATAGGCAACTCTTAGGCCCCCCTGGGTTACTACAATGCTGCTACAATGTCGGAAGGCTGACAACCTTTACTCTACAGCGGTGGTAATGCAGTCAATGACAACGATGGGTTTTTGCCTATGGCCCCAACTTAGTCTAGAATCGCCTCTGCCTGTCTTAGGCTTAGTTTCTCTCCTCCGTTGTTGATACAGTTCAGCCAGCTCAAGCAGCAATGATAACGCAGCTGCACTTCCCTGACTAACCCCCTACTGGTTTGGACAGCCATATTTTCAAACAGGGCATCTGATTACAACTCAGCAGCCAGACAGAAAGAGAGAGAGAGAGAGAGAGAGAGAGAGAGAGAGAGAGAGAGAGAGGGAGAAAGACAGAGCGATAGATGAAGTCAGATGACTGGGAGGCTGCCACAATCCCACAGAAATCGATGCCACCAGCAGCGGGGTCCTGGACCCCATCCACCGTCTTCCATGACCGTGACCATGGCTTTGGGGGCCACGAGTGCGCCGCCATCGCACCCTGCGAACCTCCCAAGACGGCGGCTGCAGGAAAGAAGCTGCAAATGCTAGGTTTGCATTTCAGGCGAGACACGGCTGGATGATCTCAAGGAAAGTTGTGTAATGTGCGACGGGACGGTCTGTGCCCACATGAACGGCACTCCTGTCAGTAACACCTCAACACTCGCCCACTTAGTGGTGTGGTGGGTTTGGAGTGAATGCTAACATGTTGATTGATTCTATCTACTTTCAGGTTATATGAGAAGGTTGTGTTTTTTTCTCATGAAACCCCTTTTCTCTGAACACAATTTTAGATACTTTGAAAACTGCTCTTTTGAATCTAGGGCTGATGGGAGATGTCAGTTGTCCGCAGTGCATAGATTCCCATATGCTTAAAGCCGCACAAGAGGGAGTTCATCTTGTGACAGTGAAAAGAGACTCTTAAGCGCTTTTATTCTATCATTTTATTTTATTCTGTTGTTACTCATTATTATTTCGTTTCGTTATATTCACTATTATCCCTTCAGCCATGAGACTCCTGAACCCTGCTGAACTGATCTGAATGATCTACGTCTTATTTATGTATGTATGTATTTATTTGTTTGTTTGATTATTTATTTTTGTTTTTCCTACTCCTTGGACTGAGCTACCTTAACAACAATTACCACCAACTTTGTTGTGTGACAATAAAGCAATATGAATCTGTCTATCTATTCTTACTAGTTCTATTGCACTACAAGTATAAAACATTGAACTGAATTAAGGCAAGAGACCTACTTGGTGTTATGAATCTGGATCCTTGTCCAGTAGAGGGGCCTCATGGGGCAGGAAGGCTCCAAAGCAGGCTTCCGGGGGGGTATGTCCAGAGATGAAGTCAGGGTGAAACCAACTGCAGGCGGAGGAGGGGGAGGCAGGGGTCCTCCGCCAGGTGGGGGTGGAGGAGGAGGAGGAGGTGCAGGTGGGGGGCCACATGAAGGCACAGGCGGCGGAGGAGGTGGGGGAGGGATGGGGGCTCCATTGAGCACTTGTGAACCGGATGTAGCAGTCGGCAAACCAGGAAGTGAAGGCACAGGGGGTGGAGTCAAGACACTGTCACCTGGTGACACCGGTAAAGATGATAGAGTTGAACAGCCTGGTTGGAGGGGAAGAGGTGGAGGTGGAGGTGGAGGTGGAGAAGGTAGCTCCTGTGCTGCAGTCTGCTCAGTTTTCCCAGCGAGGCCGAGGTTAAGGGAAGTGAGGTTCAGTTTTTTTGGAACGCTGTGATTAGAATTCTGGCTGACGCTCCTACTATCCTCGAGCTCGTCGTACTTGATGAAGGTCTCTCTGTCCGTCTGGACACAGACGGTCCGGAAGGTTCTGGGAGAGAGGTCATCCTCGGTGGACACACATGCATCTTGGACGTTCCCGTGCCTGCCAATGTCTCTTCGCAGATTCACCAACGCCGCCTCCAGGCGAGACACGGTCTCGTCATTCTCCTCACGGAGTCTGAAGAGCTGCCTCTCAAAGCCAGCCTGTATGGAGAAATATGGTGTCAGTCACCATAAATGCTAAATAAATTCCTAGGACACCCTGTGTCTATGATACTCAACAGTCAATTAAATTGGACCCTTCCCATGCTCTTAATTCAACATACTGATTGGTTGGAATGTGTACAAGTTAGTCTGGGCCACAGTGTTTGTTTTCCATTTAGAAAGCCAGTTCTTTGTAGGCACACACAGACAGAGAATGGAAATAGCCTGCTAAGGGACTGTGCAGAGTCATTAGCTGAATTTGCCAAAAATCACCCTGGATTACAATCACAAACCGCACATTTAGAGCAATATAATTTTTTAAAATGACACACATTACAGTTGACTTCTGTTCTGCTACAGCTAAAGGAACGTAGTCAAAACTTACTTGTAACTTTTCCACTTCTTCTTTGCACTCTCTCTTTAGCTGCAGAAGGGCCGATTGGTGTTCTAGATAATAACAGACATGTGAATGCCCAATATGTTTATCCACACCATTTAATGTTATGATTATGTTATAGCTTACACAGGCACACACAATAAAATCTCAACTGAACAGATTGCTAGTTGGCAATTACTTATAGAAAATTGGCCAACTTTCACAGGTCCACAAGGGGGCACTACCAACACTGTTTTAAGTAATGTTTACTTCTCAAAAAGAAAAAAAAAACACAACTAGTTGTATAGGTGTCAGATATGCATGTGTTCTGTGTAGCAAGGAAATGTGAACCTGTGTGCAGAAGGTGGATATCTTGACTCCAGTCACACCCCAAAGGGTGACATTCTTAGTCTCTACCTGAACCACAATCAAAAGCCTTAATGGCTGTCTGACTCTTGTGCAAACATTTGCACCCTGGAAGGTCACAGCTACTTCAGTCTGTATATTTGTCTGACAGGGAACAATGCATTTGCAGAGAACATTACATGGAATTCTAATGAAACACTGCATCAAATTTTGTAGCATTGAACTAATTTGTTCTGAAGCCAGCCAGCCAGACAGACAAAGTCATACTGTTAAAACCCAGCAGGTATAGTGTCTTCTCCCAGTGTCTTTTTTATGTTAGAACAGTGGTTCTTAACCTGGGTTCGATCGAACCCTAGGGGTTCGGTGAGTCGGTCTCAGGGGTTCGGTGGAGCCTCGGTGGAACTGTTAATGCACGGTTCATTTTGTGCACCAGTAAAAAATCATATATATTTTTAAATTTTTTTCTAAAGAAGGGTTCGGTGAATGAGCATATGAAACTGGTGGGGTTCGGTACCTCCAACAAGGTTAAGAACCACTGTGTTAGAACCACGCTTAATCTTCCTGTCCATTCTATCTGTCTCACTGCACAGCATGTGTTTTATAAGAGGCCATATGCATCCTCTCACTCTCTATGTATCCTTCACTATAGTCTATCCATGTTCCCTGTACCTGCCTGCGGTTACTCTCTCACTCTTTGGATTTACTCTCTCATTAACTACAGTATATGCACACTTTCATTCTATTTACAGTCTCTTGCTCCCACTAACCTTCATTCACCTCATCTATAATTTTTCCACAAGACAGCTTATCACAACATGGTTCCGGAGACCAAAAACCACCGTGCTGGAAAAAAAAAAAAAAAAAAAAACGATGGGTGGAGGAGGATTTGAGAGTGTTTGCAGAACCGGAGTCAGGTGCCAGGGCAAACATTTACCGCTGAGCAAACACTGACTCGCTCCAGCGGCTTTTAAGCAGAGGGGGGGGGTCCGTGTGTGCCTCCTGCTAATGACATCTCACCTGCCTCTGTGTACTTCAGTCCGACCTCGTCCTTGGGCTTCGGCGGAGGCCAAATGGCCTGCAGGCGACGGGGGGTCCTCTCCTCATTCTCTGCAGGGGAGGAACCCTCAGACTGGAGAAGAAAAAGATGAGGAGAGAGATAGAGAGAGAGAGAAGAGAGAGAGAGAGAGAGAGAGACAGAGACAGAGACAGAGAGATAGAGATTAGAGGTTGAAGATTTTGAATAATAATTTTGCATTGTATACAGCATATCAGCCTTGGGACAATGAATAGGTGATCAATGTAATAACAATGAATCTGCCCTGCAACAGGTAAAAATAAACAACACAAATAGTACACATTAAGAAAACTCCACAAAATGTATATAAAAACATTCATACAGTCATGAAATATGACATCTAAATGTTTTCCACTGTGTTTTTCCCTACTTTTAAATTTGGCGAGTCCGCCTTTCGCTCAAATATGGCTCTCAGCATTTCCGTGTCGTTCCTGATCTTCCTCTTCACTGCCTCCAGGTCTGCTTTGTCTATGGTGGGCTTCTTCAAGGGCTTTGGTGCAAAAAATGCCTTGAAGGCCTCAAATGCTGACTCAGTGTTGGTGGGTTTCTTGGTCTCCTCTGCAGGCTTGGTGGCAGGTAGCGCCTCTATCTCCTCCACATTCTCACCCTCCTCTTCCTTCCTCTCATCCTTATCCTTTGCTTCCTCTTCCATGTTCTTCCCCTGTTCCTGTTCCTCTTCCTCTTCCTCCTGTCCTGTGTGTTCCCCTTCACCACCCTCACCGTGGGGCTGTGATACCTGCTGCTCCTGCTGCTTTCTCTCCTCCTCTGTCTTATCTTCCATCTTGTTGCTCTCCAGCTTGAGGAGCTGGGACAGCTGCTCCAGGAAGCCTCCCTTGGGTTCCGCTGGTCCCTTGGTGGGGCTTACCCTGGGGGGCGACTGCTCGGTGAACAGGCTCCTCCTGATGGGCTTTGTCTTCTTGTCCAGGGCCAAGGAAGGGTTGTCTGTAGCCTTATTCTCCTCATCAGTGGATCCTCTCTTCAGCAGCCCACTGAAAAAGGATGGCAGCTGGACAGGCTTATCCCCAGGTGCTGGCTGTGGAGAGGATGGCTCTGCAGTTGAGGGCGATCCTGGGGCACTTGCAGAGGAGGGCCCTTCTGCTTCCATGCTGACTGTTTCTCTGTTCTCATTTTGCTCATCTTTTCTCATCTCCTCTTTGCCCTCCTCTTGTTTTCCATCCTCAGAGTTGTTGTCCTCTTGTTCTGATGGAGGACTTCTTCCACGCCTACTCTGAGCTGAGTCCCTGTCAGCTCCTGGGTTTACATCCGCACCTTCAGCACGGGAGGCTACACTGCTGTCTCCACCTGGATGATTGCCAGTCTGTGCGATAGATGATCCCTCCACCATAGTAATGGTGATTAGTGTCGTTCTGGTTTGTGAGCTAGGCGCTCCAGTCCATTCATTGGTCAGACTAGGATCACCAGTGACATCACTGGTGCGCGGTAAAACATGTGTAGAAACGCCTGATGCAGGTATATCTGGATTTGCTAGGCTGCCAATGCATGTGTCTTCTGTGCTCCTCACACCAGTGTACACATCTTTGACAGGACTTGTAGTGTTCTTGTCTTCAGTGATGTTGCTCACAGATACTCTTTGATTTGTGTTGACTGTGGAGCTGCTGTGGTGGTTTGTAGAGATCTGATTCAAGTCAGAAAGTGATTCTTGACCTTCTGCAGATGTATTATCAGTCTGACTGTTCATGAGCACAATCGGAGTATTAACATGCGGAGGTCCGCCTGGCTTGCAGCTTTTTGTAGGCTCACCCTTGTTTATGTTCTCTGCAAGACTTTCATCAACCACTGGAGCATTTTGATGATCGTTTGATCTTCCTTCACTATAAGCAATATCTGCATCCTTAGTACCCCGATGATATGTACCCATGAACATGTGCTGCTCTGGACTGCTTCCAGCTAATTTGTCACAGTTTGAATCACTGCTTTCATCTGGTTTCCTGGTGATTGGTTCACTCTGGTCAGCGGACTGACTCTGGCTGTCCATATTTAGCGATGTCTGGCCTGCCGCTGTGGTGTCTGTAACCTCGCCAAGGTCTTTTGCATCTTCGACTCTGTCGGAAACAAATTCTTCCCCAACCTCTGGGCAGAGGGTAGCAGGATCATTTGTTTCGACTTGATCGTCATGGTGTGCGTGACATTTCTGAGGAGCAGGCTTGGGCTCCAGTGGCTCATCACCTACTGTGTTCTGGGATTTAGACCGCTGCACTCTGGAACTGTCTAGTGTGTCTTCCACTCCGCCAGATATTTCCTTGTTTGCGAGCTCAGGGCAACCAGACATTTCTGAGCACATCTGGGGAAGCGGCTTCCTGCTCGAGTTTGGATGATTCTCAGATTGACCCGGCCTTGTGGAGAATCCATCTGAGCCGAAAAAATCCTCTCTGCTTTCCATTTCTCCGGTTATTGTTTTTGTGTCTTCATTCGGACCCACGGTGTGAGCTTTCTTCAATTCTTCTCTCAGCCCCTCTTTTGTCCCTGGCTCATCACTCCATCCGACGGTTTTGGCTGGGTCGCCCACATTCCCGACACGCGGCTCTCGCTCGGACAGCGTCCGGAAAAACGTCAACACCCTCTCCTCAGCCGTGTCAGCCTGTGCTCCGTCTGCCCGTGTAAAAATGGTGGCAAATTTGTCCAGGAAGGTCACAGGGGCAGGGTCTGCATGAGATGGCGGATTGATTTCCATGTTTGACAGCTAGCTAGTTTGAGAACTTACTAGCGTCAGCAGAACATCCTCCTACCTTCTGACATATATAGATCTCAATGCTCTGGGACACCAAAGTGAATCCACATGACAAACTTAATTCAAGAGACAATGTCGATCCCACATAGTACAGTATCAAATTATTTTAGAGAAAGTCCATACCACAGAAAAATCCAGTTCAACCCCAATATGCATCCACATTCAATGGCACATTGTTACAAATCCCAAAATGTTCTAAAACTTTTTAAAATAGGGTGCTAAATGTTTGACGGTGCTCCAAACATTTCTCTTCGGTGCAAGTTTTCCAGAGTAAGCCTGGCCAGGAAAATTCAGGCCGCCCGTTGCCGCGCAGAAGCTCGTTGTGGTTGCGGAGAAAAGTGAGTCATAGGCTGAGATCAGGCGCGGTGGGAGCGCAGAAGGATGTCTGCTGCCTGCTCCTGCCACTGAAGTGCTTGTCTATCCTCGTCTGCTGTAAGCTGCTCAAAAAAAGACTAGTAATGCTGTGCAACTGCAGAGGAGTTAGCAAGCATCTTTACTGAGGCATACATCCTACAGCGCTGCGTGGACCAGCACAGATATATGTTGCTCCTTCTGACTCCTTCTCACACATCTCACTCCTTCTGAAATGCAACCTTCACTCGTATGCCCTGGTGACCAGGATGTTTGGCTATGGCCTAGATCAGTGTCAGCTGGAGAAAGGGAGAAAGACACCACACCCAACCAGCCTGAGCTAGCACACACACACACACACACACAAACACATACACACACCTACACAAATAAACACGAATGTAAACACACACACAGCCGGCTGAGTCAGATGGCTGATATGTAAAGCGTGTCAGCAGACCAGGAGACCTGCTGTCTCCCTAGTGCTCAGCAGGAGAGCTAAGCTAATCACAGCGATAAGCCATTCAATCATGCCCCACCTATACAGCCTCATGCTGCAAACACAAGCCCAGGAAAAGTCAACGAAAAGAGAGTAATTCCACGCGCTTCTGTGGTATTATCTGGTGCATCAACGGAAACCGGACTAAAGTTATACACATTAAGAAAGTACATCGGAGCAGCACAGATAATAACTTTTTGACTTTTTAATCAAGTGCACAACATAAGGACTAATGTTGTGCACTTGATTAAAAAGTCAAAAAGTTATTATCTGTGCTGCTCCGATGTACTTTCCCAGGAAAAGTCACTTTTACTCTGCATCCAACACTTGAAAACTGATAGGTAAAGCAGCGGAAAGTGACAACTGCACAACATATGTGTTATGAATTGATTTATGAATTGACAACTGTAACATAACTGTCTTTAAATTAGAGTTTAACGTTTAACAGACGTTTCGGCCCAGCGGCCTTCCTCAGTGTCTACTGAGGAAGGCCGCTGGGCCGAAACGTCTGTCTTCATGCTGACCCATTAAACAGAGAACAAGAACGATAACCGAGAGTGCGGCTTCCTATCTACAAGTATACTATTTCCAGTTGCCCGCACCCGAAGACGCTGATAAGAAACTTTTGGAGTTGAGCGCACTTTCCAAAAAAGACTTTAAATTAGAGTTGACATAAAGCATAAAGCATAAAGTCAGTCATAAATGTACAGCATACTGTATGAGCTATGAATTGAATCATGCAGCGTGACATGTGCAGGCTGAGAGTATGCATTTAGAAACAGGAGAACTAAGAATTAAAATTAGGAACACAGTCAGATGGGCAACCATGGTACTCCGAGTGGGATGGTAACTCAGTGTGGGCACTGTACTTTCTGACCAGAGAGGATTTCCTGACTCACTGTGCACTTACTACAGTATAAGAGAAGTTGCATTCTAGTAATACAGAATGGTCTTTACCCTGAGTAACCTTAGAATAAACTATTTGTAAAGAATAAACCAATTGTACGGATTTAAAGTATAAATCTAAAAATGATGAGACAGCATTGTACCGATTTTTGGTCATATTTGAACGCCCCATATTTGAACACAGCCCCGGCAGATGTGTTCCCATAGGGGCCACGGTTCTGGCTGAGGTTCCTTTCTTTACTTATATAATCCACATGCAAATCAGGGAGTTTTTTCTCACCCCTGTCGCCCCTATGGACACAAGCAGGAACTGTCAACAGCGCCCGAATGAACTTTCTTGGCGCTATCAAGCCGCAACAAATGCTGCCTTGTGTTTTTTCCTGCCAAACTGCTGAAGCACTTTGAGCTACATCTTGTATAAATTCTGCTATATAAATACAGTATTATTATTATTATTATTATCTGTCTAAATACATATATGTGCATGGAATAGTTAAATAAGAAATACAATGTTTGTTGCCTCTGTCTTGTCGTGTCTGCAGATATGAAAAGCCCATAAGACGCACAACACTTGGTCTGCCTGCAACTGCTACAAGAAAACCCCTGATAAAGTAACTACTCGACTAAAACCCTCTCTCAGAATGCGCTGACCACACATTTCGCCTCAGCCTGGAGGGAAAAAAAGCTCTCCATGCATGCATTCATGCACGCACGGTCAGAGAGGCAAAGTCCTCCATAAAGCCTGGACAGCAGTGAATAGTGGAGGAAAAATATCCTTTAAATCAGCTTAAGAGCCAGGTACTCGCTTTAAGAGAGTGCAGACAGCTGGCACCCGGCATAATGCCTTTGACCAGGCCAATCGCGGCCTTCTGTGCGAGCCCACCTCTCACTGACACTGCTGAGAGCTAAACCCACCGGGCAACCGCCCAGAGTCAGCACAGCACAGGCTCGGGTTCAAACAGCAAAAAATACTCTTGATCTGCGCTTCCCAGGACTTGTATAGGCAATAACTAAGGGGATTTCTTTCTTTCTCTCTTTCTTTGTTTCTTTGTTTCTCTCTTTCTTTCTTTCTTTCTTGCTTTCAGGGAGAGAATTTAAGGACACATACTGTATGCATGCAATCACATCAAAGAGGGCCAGGTACATTTTATTTTCATTCTATGATGTTGCATGAAGCACTGGTACTGGGACTATGGACTCTTAGACTTAATGCATAATTTTTGCTGTTTATTTGCTAAAACATATTTTGTCTTCAACCAGCAAACTGCCATTTGCCAAACGATAATAATAAAACAATAAATAACAAACCACAAATATGGGACCTCATAGCTGAGTCAGGCTGAAGAACGCTTGGTACAAAATACCAAGCTGAAGAAAAGGTTCCAGGAGTGGTTCTGAATACTTACTACAAATACTGAGTCAGGAGAGAATGGCGCATCACTGATGATGTCATGCTCGGGGGGTGTGATCCTCAGGAAGTCGGCGTGGTTGAGCCTGGAGGCCTTAGCCAGAGACTTACAGCATGACAGAGAGAAATCCAGGTCAAGGTGCCAGACATCCTGGTTCGGCAGACCCTCCTCTGTAGGCCACACAGGGGGTAAAAAGGACACATATGCATTCTTTAAAGGTCATATACATCTTTAAGTGTTCATAAAAGGATTCTACGAAGCTACAAAGGCCCCTTTAGTTTTGTGTGGACACGATTCATTTGTGACATGGAGCTTTCCCATGCATGTGTTTTCTGTTATTCCGTGAGGGGTGAGGGTGGAAAAAAAAAGGACTTGGGGTTTGCCGAACATTCGGATGCTAATTTGAGGCATGGGCTGACTGACCTCAGTCATCCAAATAGCATTCTAAAATTCCAAAGAACTTTTAAGCACTTCTCAGTGTCCGCTGGGTTTATTTTTTGCTTGTGAAGCATTTTCCCTTTCAATCGTAGGTTTGGGTTTAGACCTTAGTCAATACTTGGAAGCAGACTGAGATAATAAAATTGCTCGGTTTCTTGCTTAGAAAAACAAAACTTAAAGTAAAACTGTTGTGTACTCTTTGTCAGCTTTCATTGCCAACCCTCCAAGAAAATGTACAAGTGCCCCAGACAGTTCATGACTTGAGAAGCATAGGCCCACAACACCACCCTCTGGACACAATTTGGTACTGCCAAAGAATGCAGCCCAAAAAGCTTTTAGTGCATTGTCGACGGCTGGATCTACTGAAGATGTTAAAATATTTTCATCACAGACACAAATGCGACTGATGTCTGTCATGCATAATAGAACATGTGAGATACACAATAGGCTACAGCAGTCAATCTCTCCACTGTACTCCCAGCCAGGGATCAATACTCATGTAACATTCTGCGTGTAAATAGCTTCAATCCAGTTACAGTTAACATTGTTGTACCTTAGATGAACCGAACTGGTTGGGGCTTCCATTTCAGAAGAGAAATGTGTTATCCCAAGTAGAAGATACAAAACATAACACAAAGACAAAAAGTAATAGTGTTGTGGCTGATGAGTTTATTCTCAGTAAAAAAGCTTTGTAGTCATCTTTCTATTATAAAACTAACATTTAACAGAGTGGAAAGCACAGCATAAAATATCTAGCCAGAGATATTTATTATTATTTGCTCTGGGTTTTGGATCTAGCACTTGCCTTCTCCGCACAAAGATATTTGGTGGCCTACTGAGCGATTTTCAATTAGTCTTTTATATAAACTGCGACTGGCACTGTGAGTAAGCCATCAGTCAAATGCAGGCGGTGGTAGGTCTTGGCTACCAGGCGACCAGATTCTTAAAAATCAGCTGACTTGTTTTGTTAGCCAGGTGGACGGCTGCCTGATTGAGAGAGCCTGTTAAATTCAGCCCCCTGCTATTCTCTGAGCAAAGAAAAACACACTTACTGTATGTTGTGGAAATCATTTTGAGATTGTAAATGAATAAAAATCTTAAGGAAAAATAAACCCCAGCCAGACAACAAAACAAATATTTGTGTGCATGATACAGCCCATAATAAATGCTAAGCACTGTTTAAGATGATGGATTTGTTGACCTTCATTCTAGAGATGGCAGTGAATAAACAGGGAGCCCTGTCCCCATCTCACCCTTCCTCATAGGCATAGACCATTGATTCCAGTGTAACTATGGCTGCAAAGGCATTAAATCAAACGCATTAAAACACGCATGCACGCACACACATGTGCACGCACACACAGGCACAGGCACATACACACACGGGAGCACGTGCATACTCACACACATGCATACACACACTGACACACACAGAAGCATGCATGAACCCTAACCCAAACCCTAACCCTAACGTAACCCTAACCCTAATTCTAACCCTAACACTACAGACACACACACACACACACACACACCCACACACCCCCACACACACACACACACACAAACACCCACACACACACACATTGGCAGAACACACTACCATGCAATGTCCACAGACGTTTTTGTCTCTGTTTAATCTGGGTAGCCGTAATCTCATTGTGATGGCTGCAGATCAGAGATGGTAATAGGGATTTCCCTTCCTAAATGGTGGCTAGAGTCGCAGCAACCAGCATCTGCTCTGACCTCTTACCTGGCCAAAAGGGTCACACTTATCTACCTCACCCCCGCCACAACACTGCTGTACACATGAACATATCTACATTGGAGCATGTACACACATACTGTACTGGTCTATATGGAGTACAGGCCAACACACACCACAACACACTTTGGACAAAGGAGTCTGTCAAGACCTTACCATATCCACATTGGAGCACGAACACATACACATTATGAAGCACAAGCATGCACGCAGATACACATTGGGACAAAGTAGTGTGCAAAGTACATATTAATAGCTATAACTATACTTTTAGTAGTAACTACAGCTACAAAGTATTAAGGAATGAGGGCAAACCTCTTTAATAGGGAAATAACTCCTATGTCCACAGCCATTACCAACAATAACTGTCACTACAGTAACATTAGTAACATTTCACTGACCCATGATAAGGGAAGCCTCTGAAATATATGTTTTAATGTTGTGATGTCTTTAGAGGAATTTTAAAAATGCCCATGTTTTTTTTATCATTCACACAATTACGCCAACAGTAATGCCCAGTATTGCTCATGTCGTTGAACTCAAAAAATGAATTTAAAAAATGTATCTAGTTATTGTTACAGTCATCACTAACAGTGTGCAGATGGGCCTTCACTTCAGGGAAATGTGTGTGGGTGCAGGTTCCATTGTTTTGGTCAGTTTGAGACGTGCCAAGGTAATGAATGGCTACTACAGGAGCCACTAGATCAAAGTGGCATGTAATCGCAATGAGGCTTAACCCTCCCTTTAAGAGGAAACAAATGTTAACACAATTAAAAGGAGTTCCTGTTTCAATGCTTCATTTGCCAGTAGCAGCTTTAATGAGGGCGAGATCATTTGGTAGCAGTGAGTGTCGATAAGCAGGTGAGATGAGGCTGGCCAACGGCACAGGGTAGCAATGTAGTGGAAAATCACATTTATCTAACAGAGAAAGAGAGAGGGAGAGAGAGAGAGAGAGAGAGAGAGAGAGAGAGAGAGAGAACGAGAGAGAGAGAGAGAAAGAGACAGACAGACAGACAGATAGACAGATAGAGAGAGAGAGAGAGAGAGAGGGTTAGCAACAGAGGGAGAAAAGAAAAGGAGCACAGCAGTACAGCCAGGGTTGAGCCTTAGAGAGTGAGTGACCTGGATCTGTGTGGGGTAACATGCCCTTCATCGCTGATGTATGGTGCTACATGAGCAGTCCTAGTATCTAATGGACTGCATTGATTTGCAACAAGCTGATGCAGCTGTGGCACCCAAAAAAAAAACTCGGAAGGGAATGGTAAAAATGTCATTTTATGAAAAGTTCTTTAGCCAATGATTGAATACCAGTGAAAACTATTACATTTGGAATGTTACTGCCATTTTTCAGCAATTAAATCTTCCCTCAGTGTGATGTCCTGCTGTTCCTCTGAAGCAGTATTTAAATTTGGACCTGATTTTTAAGGTCACCAATATTAGTCATATCAAAAACACACTGGTCAGCATTCATCTAAGCCATTTTGTATACAGTCACACCTGTCTTATGTATTTGCACAGGTGACTAGGTGTTTCCCTCGACAATCGTAGCACCTTTCTCTACCCCTTGTGCCGCAGCAGAGGGGCTAAACTCCCTCACCTCCTCCAGACACCATGCATCAGGTGCGTAAGCATATTCCCCCATGCCTGAGCACCCCTCCCCTGCATGTGACTGAGGGCAAGCTGCTATCTTTGATCCTGTGTTGCTATTAGGCCTAGCTCCCCCAGTCAGGCAGCATGGGGTGGGCAGTCAGTCAGACAGCATGGGGTTCATGAACACAGATAGACAGACAGACCGACAGACAGACCGAGAGACAGACAGACAGACAGACAGACAGACAGACAGACAGACAGACAGACAGACCGACAGACAGACAGACAGACAGACAGACAGACAGAACTGTAGCACGGCTTCAGTGTTGCATCTAACACCACTGTGGACACGACTGAACTCTACTTGACAGACTTGACAGATCATCTGATCATTCAAAAAAACAAAAAGCCAGACAGACAGACAGACAGACTAAAGGGGCTTTCAAAAAGCGAGCTCATTAATCAATTATTCTACTTGTATGCTGAGCAGTAATGCGCATCACAAGGTCTGGGTTTAGCATTCCCATGCACTTCAGTAGACACTCAGAATGAACTGGGGAAGTCAGGTCAGTCTACCATTATCATCAGACCCCCGAATAGCATCTGTTATCCTGCACAAGCTTGTAGAATCAGATATTAGCACTTTAAAAAGGGGAATGCATTACGTAAGATGTACATTGCATAATCCTGAGTCTCTGTAAACTTATATCTCTTGACTATTATTTTACGTTTGGGGTTTTGTCAAGTAGACCTGACCTGTTAAGATATATACTTAACAGAGGTTAAGTCTCACCATGTGATGGAGCATTGACAACCATGGGAATAAAAAGCACTACATGCTATATTAGAGGTAGCTACAGAGAAAGTGCTATGCTCTTTGTTAAGGGGTGGGGGCGAGATGGAGGGGGGTGGGGTGTCACAAACCTGCAGTAGGTATGGTTGGCAGAGCTGGGCTGTTCCATCCTGGGTTGCCTCTCTGGTTGGTGATGCTCAGCTCCAGGTCCAGTGCAGGCTTGGTGGAGAAGTGATCATCCACCCTGGTGCCTTCCGCTGAGCTGGTTACTCCTGTATTGGAGCATGTTCTCTGGTCCTCTCCCACCTGTCGTGTGTCTCCCTGGAGAAGCAGGTGTTGCTTTGTCGCAGGGCTGGACGGCCGGGATGAAAACGGGGAGAGCAGGGGGGACAGGCTGCCAGGGGTGCTGGCGGGGATGGGCGAGGACGTGAGGACAGAGAGCAACGATGGTGAAGAGGCGCTCTTCCTCCCAAAGCAGAGACTACCAGGGTGTCGGGGACTCGCCGTGTTGCAGGGGTGCTTGGCATGCTGAAAGAGCCTCAGCGCAGGATCCGGAAACTTCTCCTCATTCGATTCGAGGTCCCACGTTGCCTCTTGGCCCTCCTCCAACAGGGGCCTGATGCTGCATCCGTTCACACCTTCCCAGCCACCGTAGTCCTCCGCCAGTAGACCGTCCAGCTCTAGAGCCCTGCGGAGACTGCGATTCAGCTCCTCCCCCAGGACACGGAGCTCCTCGAATGGAGTGGTGGCATTTTCCTCGGAAACCCCTGTGCTCTGAGGCACCTTTCCTTCACCCCCGTAGTAGGGAGATCCAGGTGAGAGGGCAGAGGTGTTCAGACCGTGGTCTCTGGTCAACTCTGAGCTGGTCAGACGCACCCTCTGGATAATAGCGTCCACCTCCTCGATTTTGGCGGCGACCCTCATTGCGGCGTCCCGGAGCTCAGCCTCCTCGAAGCGAGACTGAATCAGGGGCGATGGAGTGCAATTTGTACTCTTCCCCTCTCCAGACTGAGTGATGTTAAGGGATGAACACATCTCATCTCCTGGTGATGCTGTGGCGTCTAAATTCTTGTCATGCAAACAGTTGTACAATTCGTTGTCATACTCTGAGTTCCTGTGACCCAAATGTGACTTGGAAGCCATGGAAGAGATGGAATCTGCTTCCGATGCGCAGTTCTCCAAAGCAGGCAGCGCATCAGTGAGAGGAGGCACTGGATTCTCAGCTGTGGTGTGGTGCTCTGTTTCTGTCTTGCTGGCCATTCCAGGAATCTCTGGGCTTGTCTTCCCTTCCAATCCAGCCACGCAGAGCTCGATGGCGGGGTCAAGCCTCTGCTTGACCAGGCTCTGCAGGGTCTCTTCCATATGCAACGAGTTCATCATCTGCAGCTCCTTGAGCCTCTGGCCCCGAGACCACGTACTGGTACTGCTGGTGGGGGTGGTGGCGGAGGAGAGGCTGCGAGCGAGTTGCAGGCTTCTTGCACCACCGCCACCGCAGCTGCTATAGCCCAGCCCTTCCCCTCCTCCAGTTTGTTGTGGACCCGCCGGACTCTCCCAGTCCTTGGGGGAGTGCAAATGTTTGGCGCCATGGTCATTCCCCATGGCAACCTTTTCCCGGCAGTCGCCACACAGAGCCAGCAGGTTGGCCAGCCAGGGTATGTCCACCACTGCGCCCACCTCGACTGAGTTCTCCTGCCCGGGCACGACCTCCTTGGACAGTCCATTCTGACTTCCTCTTGATGACTCCTCCTTTAAGTTATGGCAGATCACTTGTTGATCTTTGCTGGGTGAGAGGTCTTCATGGGGGGAGCTTAAACGCCTAGGGAGGCATTGGCTGACCCATGTCCTCTCTCGGATTGGTTTGTAAAGATTAAGGACAGTATGGTTTCCTTTCATAATGCCCATTTGTCTGCCATAAACTGTCATATTTCTGACACCCATTTTCTCCCAAATACCTCAGATCACGATAGCATCCAACCCACAGCTGACATGCTATGAGGGAACAGACATACAAAAACAATGTACACATTTTGTTATTCTTTTAGTTATCGTTAAAAAATAAATATTTAAAATCAATTCCCTTGTCAGGAGCTTAAAAAGAGCACGTTTAGGTTGCACGCTTTTCTATACTAAATGATGAAGTAAGCAACAACCTGGCAACATGACATAAAATGCTTTGACCTGACAGAGGCGTTTGCATTTAGCATCAGACAGGGCGTCTGCTAACACCTGCTGCCTCGCCATAACAAGCATCCTACTAAAGCTAATGGGCAAACTGAGAAACAAACTAAAGAAATCACAACATTCCACAATGCACTATGTCATCCTAATACTAAATACTCAATACTAAAACAAGTGAGACAAATGAAGGTTATGCTCTTCGTAAAAAGTGTACTTAACCTGACAAATAAACGTTATAATAATTCATAAATCGTAACAGGCAATATGTTTTTCGCGAATATATTTAGTGAATGAATTATCTATTTAAATGTCGCAAACTGTCAGCCGTCCCAAATATACCGTCCCTTATACAGAGGCTACCCACAAACTACACAGTCTGTTATTTATATAAAGAAAACTACCAGATAATTACCTTGTGTAATTACAAAGCGAGTTGTCCGTACATAGACTTACCCCACCAGACCAACTTGCGAGAAAACATGCTTCATATTTCCACAGTCCATTTATCACTAACATATACCAGCACAGTCCCTCTTGGCAGCTCTCCCACCGAGTAATGGAATGGCTCTCCAGCCAATCCTTATCGCCCTCAAGTATTTCAACGGTTCCGATTGGTCAGTTGCTGTAATCCAGACCTTGCGGCCCGTGTGATGGGTATATACACAAACAGGCAGACGGGACATGGGATTTAATGCTACTTACCGTCAATCTGTGCTGTGACCTCGTCTTGAAACGAGAGACCACTGTTCTGAACCCTGTCAGCACCTTCAAATCCCCACCACACATTGAACACAGAACTGAAATTATTGAGGCAATAATACGGATGTGTTATGATATTCATTCACTAGTTAAATGTTAATGTGGCTAAACTTGATGAATTAGAACAAAGCAGAGTAAATTAGTAGGCCTAGATGACCAGACCATGTCGGATTTACATAATGATATAACTTTTATCCCTTGCTGTGCGTGAGACATGAGCGACAAGACTGGTGCGCAAACTCCAAACTCCAGGGCGCTGAACTGTTCTAGGCCTACACCAAATTCTCCACCAAGTGTCGCTAAAGCATTTAAGAACAGATTGCCATCAGTTGTCTCTAGACCTGACTCAGGGGGACCACTGGAGCGAATAATGAGCATTTCGTGCATAATTTGCGGTATAATTTGATTTCAGCAAACATGTTACGTTAATATTGTTGTTGTAAGCTTATTCCATCGAAACCACACAGACATAGGAGTGCAGTCTTTGTCTAGTACTGCGCCAATAGTGTCTTGGATATTTCTTTGCCCACTATTTTTTGATATGCGTTAATAACGTGATATGCGTTTAAAAAGTTGTGACTGATAGTTGATTGTAAAGCAGGAAAGGTTATTTTCACCTTAGCCTAACCCAAAATAAACCTATATAAGTTAAATAAATGATTTGCACATTTGCCTGTTTCACAAATGACACGAAGTCAGTTTTTGTACAAACAGCATTTCTATTCCATTTCCATCTCATGTTCTAAATCTCATTTTCTTTACTCTAACGCACTGCCTTTGAGCATCATATCCCGTGCAAGACGCAGGACGTCCCCCTCACGACTATTGCTGCCGGGATAGGCAGAGTTGGTGTTTGAGTGACAGTCGGGGGCGAGGTAGTGGGTTTGTCCGGTCTCCCCCTATATGGCTGTGGATTAGCTCTATGCTAATATCGGCAGGAGAGGAGAAGCACCGCGTCGCTGCGTGTAGTCAGTGGTGGCTCTCAGAGTCTAGGGAGACTCTTCGACAGCCATGGCTGAGGGTGGAGAAGGGGAAGATGAAATTCAGTTCTTAAGAACTGTAAGTAGGCAAATGCAACACAAATAATCTGCGAAGTCGTGTGCTGTTCATGTGGACCAAGTGTATTTTTTGCGCTTGTGTGTGCCGCGTTATAGGCTACATTTATGAAGCATCAGCTGGTTTGCATTGAATACACCGGGATCAGAGCTTTCATTGCTTCTTTGATTGGGGCTGTAACAACGAGGAACTTGTTACACATTCCATTGGACTTATTGAGGATTAACGCTATGCCAACTTTAAAAATCACTTGATTCTTGGAACTTGTCGGAGTAGGCAATTCTGCCGACGCGCTTGTCGCCAAGCTTGTGGAGTGGAATTTAAATGAACCCACCATCTGCAGGTGCAGGGGGCGAAATTTGATCTTTTTTTAAAAAAGGCAAAAATTATGGAAACCGTATCTTAGTGTTCTAAAAAGGCTACAGTTGAAGTTAAATTAGAGAAGTCATTTTTTTGGAGTATCCAATATGATGTCTTGTACCTATTCATAATTTATCGGAGTTTATCGGGCGTCAGGTAGAGACTACGGACGGCATATAGGAGTTAAACGCATGGACGTCATGTAAGAACCAATAAGGATAATATTAATTTCCTGAACTATTTGAGCTGAAACAAAAATGATTTGCATTTTCTTAACGCAGCATATCATATGTTCGGTATTAGAGACATAGGCTACTGTTTTATGGTCGTTCATTTGCATAGCCCAATAAGTATCCTATCTTACCTTCTTGGCTTTTTCTATTTATGTGGTTTGACGCAGATTTGTAACAGAGAGGCAGCGAAGCATGGCAATTATGTTTGTAAAGGATATGATGAGAATGTTCGCACGGCGCTTAAAAGTCTGTGAGTATGAGTAGCGTGCATATTTTAAAATGTTTGATATATCCAATAAAAAAAAACCCGTACACGTTCCATTTCTCACACATTGTCATTTCGCACCGAAATCGAATCGTCCCTGGTGTAGCCAAGGTGAGTTTTGACTGGCTTCACCTCTCTGAAATGACATTGCAGTGGTTCTGAAAAGCATAGATTTTTGAGGTTTGGGGACCTACCTCTGGTTATACTAGTTTTTTTAATGAGATGTAAAGGAGTTGCATCTCGATCAGTGCTATAATGAAGTTGTAGAGTGAATGTTAATTTACTGCCGATTGGAAAGCAAGGAGCAGGTGGATTTCTTGGGGATGGGCAAGTGCTGACTGACAGATCATAGTATTTAACTTGCCCCCCCCCCCCCCCTCACTGACCCAGGATGCTTGGATTCCTCTGTCACAATGGCATGTTGATAATTTGATGACAACAGCAATGCTTACGAGATGTGCAGCATCAACCCAAAACTGCTGCATGGTGTCAAAGGTGGTCTGACAAAGCTGTCACTTCCCTCTGTATAAGTGCTGTGTTGTACCTCTGAGATAGAATGGTGTTCAAAAACGATTTTGATTAGGATATTTTATAAACCCATTTAAATATAAAAAGCTGTCAGGCATTTCAGACATGCACTGACTAGACATGTAGGGAACGAAAACTCTTTCAGATAAGCTGTGTCATTGATGTGTAGTCACGTTGACTGATACATTGAGTGCCTTGTGGTAAAAAATGCAAATTGCCATTTTTTTCCAATAATAATGTACTGAGACATGTTCATGGAGCCAGCACAAAGAGTGATGTAGTGCTTTCTGGTCCTTGCCTTGTCTTTTCCTGCTGCAGTGTTGGGAAACAGGCTGGGATGGCTGTGGTTGTGTGTGCCACGGGAATGTAATGGTTCTGGATGTGTGTCATGATGATGTAATGTTCTGGATCTGTGTCATAGGGATGTAATGGTTCTGGATCTGTGTCATTGGGATGTAATGGTTCTGTACAGTATGTGTGTCACAAGGATGTAATGGTTCTCTGTGTAACTTAAACTGCTGAGTTGTTACAGCTGTGCTGATTGCCGTGGTTGGCATTAATAAACATGTAAACATACTTGCTCTTGGATCCCTGGATCACCAGGTATGTAAGCTCTCCAATTGTCACCTTGCTGTTGAGGAGCGAAAGCTGGAAAGGCTGGCTGTGACTAGGATTTCTTTTTAAAACCACATCTCTCTTCACACTATGTCTTATTTAAAAATTACAGTGATGAATGACCTCTTTTTTTTACACACGCCATGTGAATGGTCTTATTGTGAATGCCACACTTTTTCCTCTCTTGGACACAAAAAGCTCTCTACCTTTCATGTGGAAGTTTTTTGTTTGTACTCAGGTATAGCCTGCTGGTGCAGTGACGACTAAGAAGAAGAAATGAGGTGATAAATGCTTTTCTGAATGAGGAATTGCACTTAAACCAGCCTTTTAATCAGACCTCGTAAGCACATTATCGAATCTAGGAATGTTTTGTGTGGTAGGACACAGCAGGGTATTGTGTAACTGTTAAGCAGTCTTAAGTCTTTTTGGATGTGTTTTCTGTCAACACAGACTTCTTGTTTCCTCCTTGGTGTGGTTAACAATGAAATGGCAGCATAAACTGGAAGAGAATGACTCTTTAACTGGGACAGATGACTGTCCCCTCAACAACAGATACAAGAGTAGCCATCTAGGTCACACACGCATACACACACACACACACACAAACACACACCGACACACAGACACAGACACAGACACAGACACACACACACACACACACACTGTCAATCCACCCAGACAGAGAGCTGCTGACTGTGGGCCAGATGTGGTCTTAATGTGGCAGCCGCACCAGGCCCGGAACTGGGCCACAACCAGGCCCTTCTCCGCCCCTGAAGTCAGAGGGGTGAGCAACAACCCGTACAGTAGCGGTGGGCTTATTTGGAGTTTATGTTGTTCTGGAAGCCTTCGGCATTCCAGCAGACGACTCCAGGGTTTAAATTTAGACCCCCCTCAAGACCCTGATGCTTCGACCACATCGAGTTCTCTGGCAGAGGCTGTTTTTTTTTTTCTTCATGCAAGGAGGAGGGGGGGGCCCATTGCATCAGCAAGTTCAGCAGAGCAGAGTATACCGTTTTTTTTTTTTATTGGAACCAGTTCTATACAGAGACCAACAAATGTCTAACACAGCGTCTGATCACGCATTAAAAAGTAATTGAGTGTTGAAATTGTAAATCCTTGCTCCTTGTGACAGAAATGCCACTTGCTCCTTATGCCACTTGTTGACAGTTCAAAGTCACTCTTATACAGTACGTGAGGCAACAGCTGTGATTTCTTTACCACTGGCTTAATGCAACAGGTAGCGGCCCCTGTTGAATGTAAAGGGGCACCAAACAGTAGGTAGAGTAGGATGGTGCTCTCTTACTCTGCAGCTAATTTAGAGATTAGTGCAACCCACAACCTGACCCCCCTCCCTGCACACCACAAACCCACAGCCCCCACCCTCCAGGCCCCCCCTCCCCTTTAGAGGGGGGCAGCTGATTGACGTGAGGAATCAGATTCTGCATCTGGGTGTGTGTTTGCTGAGGTGAGCAGAGAGGAGGACACGTTCATTTAGCAGCACGGAATGGGGATTGGGGGATGGGGGTGCTGTGTGTGTATGTGTGTGTGTGTGGGGGGGGGGTCTGCAAGGAGGATCCGGTAGAGTCTGACGTGACACTTAAGTTAGCAATCCTCTGCTCTGTGATCTTACCAAAGAAAGTGTTTTTATACAGCTTCGATAACAGACTGGCTGGGACAAGCTAATTGGGGTACATAAACACAGCGCCATTGAAAAGTGATCATACAGTCACATGCAGACAACTTCTTAAGTTGTGTTTTTGCTACCTGATTTGTTGTGATGTTGTGGTATTAAGCAGATGCATTCGCTGAAAGTGAGTCATTGGAAAATTGGACTTTTTAAATAAAACAAGCATACAAAAGGTCTACAACTATCAATTTCACATCCACCAGCAACAGTAACAATAATAAAGTTATCATAGAGTAAATGTCATTTGACAACAGCAGTTAAATAAACCAGTATGAGGTAAACACTCTTACTAGCATCTTGAACCAACATTAACAATATCCTCTTCAGGTTGTGAATGCCTGAGCTCAGGTACCAGGTCTTGCAGATTACAGGGCTGTCTGCATCTACTTGTTCGGATCTTTAAAGTTCAAGCAATTACACTCAAATGTAGCACTGTCTTGTTAGTGATGAGTGCCTAATTCTTAGCCATTCCTATGCAGGGCACTTTAAAATGTGTTGCTGAAGTGCCACTGATGAGTGACTTTTCGCGATATATCTGCTGGAGAGGTGACGAAGTATGGGATATGTATTACACATTTACGACATTTACCAAAAGTTTTTAGACTGTGTTAAAAGTTCCCTGATAAATGTTGTTTACTGGTCTGCCCCGACACTTGTTGCTTTGATCATTAGTGAACTGAAATTGGAAGGAAAAACTTGCGAAGGGCCCAAAATGGTGCCTGGTGAAGTATGGGATATGTATTACATATGTACAACATTTGCCAAAAAAGTTTTTTAGTGTTAAAACTTCCTTGATAAATGTTGTTTACTGCTCTGCCCAGGCACTTGTTGCCTTGACGATCAGAGCGACCCGAAAATTGGAAGGCAAAACTTGTGAAGGGGCCGAAATGGTGCCTGGTGAAGTATGGGATATGTATTACATATGTACAACATTTGCCAAAAAAGTTTTTAGTGTTAAAAAGTTCCCTGATAAATGTTGTTTACTGGTCTGGCCCTGGCATTTGTTGCCTTGACGATCAGCGACCCCAAAATTGGAAGTCAAAACTTGCGAAGGGTCCTGAAATGGTGCCTGGTAATCGTTTAGTAAAAGGGAATTCATCTGACCCCTCAGTGGCGCCACCACAGAGACGGAAAAGGGGGTTGTGATGGAAGGGCATGAGTTATGAGTGCTTCACAGGTAAAAGGTAAACTACTGGGCTCAGGGCCAAGGCTTACGATCCGATTGGACGGAGCGCTACGTGAGCAGACTGCGCCTACCCCTACCCACCTCACCCTGGCCCTGCCCTCGTTGGCGGGCATTGGATTTCACAAGAGACTGGTGGCCTCTTCTCACTTCATATGCCAACTTAAATTAGTGTGCATCCTCCGCATCGATTGCATTGAGCCTTACAGCGAGTGTGTGAGTGTGTGTATGTGTGTGTGTGTGTGTGTGTGTGTGTGTGTGTGTTGTGTGTGTGCCTGTGTGTGTGTGTGTGTGTGTGTGTGTGTGTGTGTGTGTATTGTGTGTGTGTTTCAAGCTGCTTTCTTGCCATGAAGCCATCTGGGAGGAAGGGCAAGATGTCTGCCACAGTATTCAGCTGTGGGAATTAAGATGGAGTTGCACTTTCCCAGCTCTCATCGCAGATGTTTTATTAAACAGAGTGGCTTTGTCACGGAGGGCAAAGTATGCAGTCACACCACTGTATTCACTTGTTCTTGGATATGGCAGTAATGTATGTATTAATTTTAATGGCCTACTGCATACTTTATATTTTGAGGCACACTACTTGGCTCACTGCATACTTCATATTCGAAAGCACACTACTTGGAACCCTGTTTCTCTGTTCACAGCAATCTGTCTGGAAATGATGTATGCAAAACAAATCAAATCTGGATACTTTTTGACACAGATGAAGTGCAGGATAGCTTACACCAAAAATTAAAAAATAGCTCATTAATTCAAACAGCCTGGGGGAAATTGTTTCTGTCAATTAGGGTGGTTTTACCTCATTGATTGTGTTTGTATTTTTAAAAAGTTTATAATGCATGAATATATTTTCACGAAAAAAAGACGGATAATGTCATCATCAAAAGAGCTGTTAAAACTGATGAGGCAGGGAACTAGCTATCTTTCTGTAGTAGACAGTGTCCTATCAGCTGTGACATGGGGCTCTGCGTGCCTCGTACACTGACTCTATGGTTAAATAAATAATGAAGTTGATGAAACCGCTGCTATTTTGGCTGACAGCTTTTCTCAGCCGCATCAAGCATCATGTCTACCCACAAGGATTGCCACATCACTCCCCCATCCACAGTAAACTTCATAACCACTGCAGAGGTTCTTTTTTTATTTGGGCTTGTGCTGAAAGAAAGAATTTATAGTGAGGGAAGATCATTTCAGGGTTGATTTTTAAACTGTTATCCCATCTTAGGTAAATATTTGCCACAACATTATTACAGTGTCATACTTCAAATATTGTATGACGTCAGCCTAGACGGTGTGGTGCAGCTAATGCTTTCATAGCTGTGAGCACTGTAGGAGCCTACAGGGGCGTGGAGATGATTTAAGTTCTCCATAGCCATTTAAAGCTTTGTACATTCATGTGTCATTGCTGATTCAGTCCACCCACTCCTGAATGCATGTCGCGTTTTTTTTTTTTTGACGTGAAGCTATTTTCAAGCAATATGCATGCAAAGTAAGCTGCTGAAATCCAATTTGTGAGGTAGTTTCGAGGTTCGTAAGGTATTGTGTGTGTGTGTGTGTGTGCATCAGGGCTGCAGACGTTCCTGGAGAAAGATTGAGAGAAATCTCTGAGTGTCTCCTTTATCTCCTGCCTTGCCTTGTCCTCTCCCCACTCGCCCATCCTTGCCCATCTCATATCCTTGTCTCTCTCTCGCTCCACATCATCCTCCATTTTGCTTGCTGACACCCGCACAGGGACAGGGCATAAATGACACCTCTTGTGTGGGTATTTTTATTTCTTTTTTTTTCTTCTTTTTTTTTTGGGCCCCTTACTTTTCATCAGGGGCTGTTCGTGACTCACAAGTCCTTTGCCTGGCGTTGCTTTGTGTGCACCATCCCATCCTGGCTATTTCTGGACCAGCTGTTGGCGATGAGTGGTCCCATAAGGCTGTACCTTTGCCACCTGCTCTGCTCTGCTCTGCGGCAGCAACATGTGCCACTGAGGCCCAGTGTCAGCCCTAGGACAGTACGAGGACAGCAGTGGGAGTCATGTATGGCGTGCACGTCACAGATGGCTGAAAAAAAAATGACTTGACTCATCCCCAGCCTGCCTGCCTGCTAAAACTATAGGAAAATGATATTTCTGTTCAAATTCATACTGATTTTAATCTGCAAATGAAAATGGTGTAGCAAGACTTATTGATAATACTTATATTGAAACTGTTTGATAAAGAGCACATATGTTTGTGTATCTAACAGCCAGGTAATTCCAGACGTCATAGTTAATAAGCCTAATAAGACTATTTCACTTCGTTTTAGGCTGGTTACTCCCCATAGGCATATGCCTGCTTCCTGGTGGGCAGCTACTTTCTGTGAACTTTTGGGTTATAAAGCTATCAGGGCCTACCTTCAATGAATTGCAAATGCTTGAATGCAGTGTCATACTCAGACTTAACGCTGAAACTGAACATCATTGCTTTCAGCCCTCCACAAAAGCAACATAACCTTCCCCCGGTATGCGGACAGGTAACACAAAAATTGGGTTGAATCAGATCTAAGCCTTAGTAGTTTCCTGACAGAGTGCTGTAGCCAAATACAAGCAGAGGTATTACGGTGGCCCTAGCCTGGCTAATATTGAATTGCCCTTCGTTAGTGAATTTCA